>JAJHZJ010000039.1:3506283-4111495 GCA_023548195.1 Bettongia penicillata ogilbyi | reverse complement strand
TAATATTGTAAAGTGTTTAGTACAGTGCCAGGCACATAGTAGGTGCTTAGTAAGGGCTTGTTCTCTTCCACATTACACACAGGTCTGTAATACAGGTCTCCTACTTCTCAGTTCAGTGCTCTTTTCACCGCATCATGTCACTAATTAGCTGTGTGACTTTGGGGAGGTCACTTCACCTCTGTGAACCAAAGTTCCCTATCTATAAAATAAAGAGGTTGTACTAAGTCTTCTCACTTATATGGTGGAGGTCATTTGCTCTTATTTTAGACTGCTCTTTGACTTGATGACTATTAATCATTAACAATAAGAAGTGCTATTTGCACAGGTCTTTATGGTTTATGAAGTGCTTTCATCACTGAAAGCCATGAAGTAGGCCATATAAATATTATTTTTCCATTTTACAAGCGAGGAAACTAAGGCTTAAAGAAGAAAAGTAGCTTACTTGTGATGGTCACACAACTAGTAAATTTTGGAATTGGGCTAGAACCTAGGTCTCTGGACTCCTGGTTCTGTACTTTCCCCACCTCACCATTCATGTTCACTGTATCTTGATTATAGTTGAATAAAAATATTGAGAAAGGGGGAAGAGTATAATTTGCCCCAGCCTTCTACCCATCATGGGGCAGCCCTGTTGTTTCCATTTTCTGTTTTCCTGAGAGTCCTTTCAGGGATATGAGCTTCATAGTGCCCCAGGGAATGAATGGGTACTTATTCTCAATCCTCCCCAAAGGCTTTTGCTGTCTCTCACTAGGTGATGACTTCCTGCCTGCCTGCATGATCTACCTGTGCCAGCTTTTCAGCTGCCTGTGGTTATTCAGACAGCATCAAATCCCTGGCCAGACATCCTCTGTCCTTGGTACTGGCTTTCCAAAAATCACCAGGAGGGCCCGCTTTGCTTGTCCCCATTGGCACCATGGAGAACAAGGACTGTTCCTTGAAGTCAGTCTCCTGAGACACTTTCCTATCCCACTGCCTGCCTTGGCCTCCTGCTGGTTATCATGACATCACCCCACACTGCTATGAGCACAAAGAGGGTGAAACAGGAACCTATCCTTCGGCTCTCTGCTTTATGTACAAACACTAGGAGCAGAGGGAGAGAGCTGGAAAATGCCGCTAGTAGTTTTCTCAGACCAAAAACTCTTTTCCTGAAGAAAAGAAGAATCACCAGTCATGTTGATTGAGGAATCTCTGTCTCTGTCTCTTTGTCTGCCTCTGTTTCTCTGTCTCTTTCTTTGATTCTGTCCTTCTCTGTCCCTCTCTTTCTTTCCTGGGTTGGAGGATGGGACAGACAAAGATCTTGAAATAAAAAAGAAATGACTACCATCTCCACCACTGGAGAGTGACTTTAATGTAAACACATACATTTATGGGAGACTTAAACACAGGGTGAACTCTCCTTAAGTGGCTGGTGTCTTCAGCCACTCCTTTGAACTGGAAATCTTCCTGCTGAAAAAACAATATGCCCCTACATAATGAAATAGAACACATTTTTAAATGAGCAACCACAAATGAAAAATTAATAAAAAAAACCACATCTAATGGTAAAACTCAAACTTCGGGGAGGCTAAAATGATCAATTTCACTTGCATTTACTTTTCTATGACATGTTGCTGTTTAGTTGTTTCAATCGTATCTGAGTCTTCATGAGCCCATTTGGGGTTTTCTTGGCAAGGATACTGGAATGGTTTGCCTTTCTTTCTGCAGCTCATTTGACAGATGAGGAAACTGAGGCAAATAGGGTTAAGTGACTTGCCCAGGGTCAAGAAGCTAGAGAGTATCCAAGGCCAGATTTGAACTCAGGAAAATGAGTCTTCCTGACTCCAGACCCAGCACTTAATCAGAGCCATCTTCTCATCTTCACACAATTTCTGTGTGCTCTTTCTCTACTCCCATACTTATCTGCTCTGTTTTTTACTTTATTTGCCAAGTGACCTCTGTAAACTTCAGTCTATTCATCCACAAAATTAAATGGATGAATTAGATGATCTCATACATAGTTACGTACAGGATGTAGGGTTGGAAAAGACTTTAGGGATCTTTTAGACCTATCCATTTTATAGATAAGGAATTGAGTTGTAAAGTGGTTAAATGACCTGTCTAATGTCAGAAAGGTAAGCAGTTGAAGAGCAAGGATCCAGATACATAGTCTAAAGTTCCTACCAGTTCTGACATTCTATTCTCAATGTTATAAGGTCTTTATCATATCTGATATTCTATGGCCAAAGTTCCAAGATACCTCTCAGTTCTCATATTCTATGGCTTTATTCTAAGATCTATTATTTGATCTTATTTCATGGTTTTCAGAAGCAATCTCAAATCAAGTTTGTCTTTACCTTGGCCATATTATTCAGACACTTATCCGTATAGGAGTTCTTAAATGTGTTTTACATACTTTTAAAAAAGATTTTGATGACTATTTCAATATACTTTGTTTCTTTAGTGATTCTATTTTTTCTAATTTTATGCATTTAAAGATTTTCTGAGAAGATTATAGCTATAATCAGTCTGCCAAAATTTAGGTCTGTAGCACACACGCAAAAATTAAGAACTCTTGATCTAATGAATGTTTCTTTATTCTCCCTCAGCTATGGATTTACCTGTACTGTCTCAGTGCATATGAAATCCTCATCAGTAAAATAAGGGAGTTAAACTCAGGGATTTCTAAAGACCTTTATATATATATATATATATATATATATATATATATATATATATATATATATGTGTGTGTGTGTGTGTGTGTGTGTGTGTGTGTATACATATATATATATATATACATATATATATATATACATATATATATATATATATATCCTATAATTCTTTGAACTTGCGGATAAAGTCACAGAGAGACTTAATTAAGTCTAGTGCTCCTTTGCTTTTCCTTGTCCTGAATGCAGCTTTTCTCAAAGCCTTTCTCATGATTTGCTCAGATGCGAAGGCCCTTTGTGGATAGGGAGATCTAGATAAATGTATACCTGTCTCTGTGAGAAAGGCTCCCAGAGGAAACCTGATCAGGGATGTGTTGTAGGAGAGGGCCAGGTGGATGTCACTGTTGCCAAGTTCCTAACATACGTATAATGGACCATGATGTACTGGAGGCTCTGATGGTGCCTTCTTGGATAAAACTTTAATGAAATTTCAGGGATTGTAGGAGATTAAAAGCTTTTTTGTTATGAATACTGATGTGTAGGGCAAACATTTGCCCAGTTAGAAGGCCATGTAGATGATGAATTTCCCAAGCATGTTCAGGAACACTGCTCTCGACTTAAGACCTATCATTTATGTACAGCTTGTATTAAAGAGACACTTCTGTTTTGGTTGAACTTTAGATAGTGTCCATCGTTTTCCTTAATGTTTATGTGGAAGCTTAGGGTAAGCCAAATCTGCCTAACCAGATGTGGAAGTAGGAGATGAAAAATGGATCCTCTGATCTGCTCAGCAGGCCTCAACATAGTAGAGCTTATGTGGATCCAGAAAGGTCCACAGGAAGTAAGGTCAGGCTAATCAGAGCAAAGGGAAGAACTAAGGGAGCTTCCTAGATCATTGTTCCCCTCCCTGGGGAGTACCTGGTACTGAGCAAGTCATTTACTAAATGTCTGTTAAAATAAATTGTCAACAATTTATCTGTTATCAGGGTCTTTTTAATTAGCAATAACATATCAGATTTTGGAATGTATCCTGGAACTCTCCTCTTGCTCCCATGATAGGCCTCCTTGCCCTGTGACCTTCCAAGTCTCTGCTCATACATACACTCAGTGTCAGAGAGTTCATGCCATGTAATGAAACCATGCTAGTCCTTCCTTCCATCCACTGAGCAAATTGTGTGATTTGGGGCAAGTTACCCCATCATTCTCTGCCTTAGGGGATATTTAAAGTCGTATCTAGTTTAATATTCCATGCTTCTTCTGGAGCAAGGACCTTTTCTTTCTTTTAATGCTGAGGATGCCCTTTGACAGTCTGGTGAAAATTGTGGCCCTCTTCTCGGAAGACTGGTTTTAAATGCAGAAGAGAAAATACATGAGATTACAATGGAAACAAAAGATTAACAAAAAAAAAAATGTCTTTTTTTCCTCTCCAAGTTTATGGCCCTCAATTTCAATCTGTTATTTTAAGAACCCTTAGTGTAGATGAAACATTTTTTGGATAGGATGCGAGGAGTAAGGCCACCCTATAGTTTGAAAACAATGCTTTTGCAGGTGAATGAAAGAATAATAAAAATTTCGGTAAAGACACATTTGTGAGAGAGCTGTCATTTCCCACAAGTCTACAAGACCTTGGACTACAAAGACAACCCAGCCTGCTTGAAAGTAACACAACTCAGGGCTTGTGAGATGGAGAAAATGTTGTGATTCTGAATCTAGTATCAGAGAGGCAACAAGCTGTAGCAGAATAGAATGCTGAGCTTAATTAGGAGGCCAGGGTTCAAATCCCAGTTCTGTTACTGAGTCACTTTGGTAAGACTTTTTTTTTTTTTTTTTTGGAGGGGGTAAAGGCAAGGCAATCAGGGTTAAGTGACTCGCACAAGGTCACACAGCTAGTAACTGTGCCAAGAATCTGAGGCTGATTTTGAACTCAGGTCCTCCTGACTCCAGGGCTAGTACACTACTCACTGCCCTTCTGGTAAGATGAAATAATCACAAAAAGCTCATTGTTCTCAACTGACCCTAATACCGGTGACATTTAGCTGTGAGTTCTAAGCTAAGATCAAGTTTGTAAAGGGCTTTGCAAACCTTAAGGTGCTCTAGAAATATCAGCTCTTATTATTATTGGCTTATTATGAATTTACCCTTTTAGAGCTTCTATTACTAAGTAAATCAAATATATCATCATATTAATAACATATTTATAGATTGTTTTTAATAGTTGAAGCAATCTCTTGGGCGGTTAGTTGGCACAGTGGATAGTCCTGGTCCTGGAGTCAGGAAGAGTTGAGTTCAAATTCACCCCCAGACACTTACTGGTGGTATGACCCTGGCAAGTCACTTAAACCTGTTTGTCTCCGTTTCCTCATCTATAAAATGAGCTGGAGAAGGAAATGGCAAACCACTCCAGGATCTTTGCCAAGAAAACCCAAATGGGATCGCAAAGAGTTGGACGTGACTGAAATCAACTGAACAACAACAAAAGGATACATACATACATACACACATACATATATATAATATATATTATATATAATATATATATATATGTATTTTAAATCATCTTCAATTTGGACTCATATCTCCCTCCTATCTCCAAAGGACCAGTCCTTGTAACATAGAATATCCTGTAATAAATCTATCAAGTCCTTTCTATAAGCCTCTTAGGTAGGTTGGGAAAATATTTTCCTGTTGTGTTAGCAAAGAAACTGAGGATCAGAGATATGAATAATAATTTTCATTTGCATGAGGGTTAATGAAGGGACTTCACTTTATGCAGAGTGGCACAGTAAGGGAGAATTCTTTGGGCTTTCTGCCTGATTCATGGGTAAAGAAGACGTAGAAAATGACTGAGAAATGTGATGAATATTGTTTTGATGTTAAATAGGTTTATAGGGAGAATTCCTGCCTCCCCTTTCCCAATAACTAGTATTAGAATCATCCAGTGGATCAACATACTTTTCTCTCTTTTTGGTCGAAAGAAAGAATTGCTTTCATAAGGTCCCCTTTCTCTGGAAGGCCCCTTACATCCTGAACAATGTGATTACAGCTCCTTTCTCCCTAATCCCTGTGGCTCCCCCTCTCCTCCCCAGCCCTCTTGCAGAGGTGAGCTCCTTCACTCTTTGGAGGTTTTCACTTTCTGGAAGGCAGCCCAAAGGCTAACTTTTCCCACATGTGCAGGGTGTTTAAGTTGGCTGAGGAATGGATTGAAGGGGATTCCCTGGAATGGCTGGTGGGCTGTCCGAAAGGGAGTGAGCTGGGAGGAGGTCGCCTGGTGGGTAGATGATGGTAGCTTCTATTAAAACCTGTCCAATTCAGCTGTAGCTATTGGAGGCTTGTTTCTTAAGTGAGGTCATTTCACCTTCATCCTGGCCTCTCTCCTGCCTGAGACTGAGGAATCCATTGACTAACAAACAGAACATTTTTCAAATTAATTCCTTGATCGTTTTAGGAAAGGCACAGCGTAGATGAGTTTTCCCATCCTGGCTTCCTGTGAGTGAGAAATCTTTAGAATATATTCAACCTGGTACTTGCTTTTCAGGATTGAAACTCAGCCCTGACCTGACTGTACCAGCCAATTTCATTATCTGGTCTCCAACTTGAAATCTGAGCTTTCCCCATCTCCAGATTGAGTTGGACCTACTTGACCTGACCTTCCACAAAGAGCGGTGTAAGGTGATAGTAGCAGGGGCATTCTGCAAGAGTACGAAGATCCAGTCCTTATCTAGTAGCCCTCTGTCTCTGAGCCAGTACTACTGAATTACTTCTGGGACACCAGATACCACTGTTAGCAATTCTAGATGAGTTCAGAATGACTGAAGGGAAACTCCTGAATCTAATTCTTCTTTAATAACCCATGACCCTGGGAAAGACATTTAATCTTGTGCAGCCTCAGTTTGCTACCCTGTAAAATGGCAATAATAGTACATATACCACTTGTCATATATATGTATATATATATGTTATATATAATATATTTGCTATAATAGATATTGCTATAATATAATATATATTTGCTGTAAAATTTATAGCACTATATAAATGTGAAATCTATCCTATTCTCACTTATTCCCAGACCTGTGATTTCATCAGCATAGGAGATCCCGAAGAGCAATGAGAAATATCTTCCAGCTGGGCAGATCAAGATTTTCTCTGAAACTTAAAGTCTTAGTAATTTACCTGGAGAATTGAGATGCTACATGTTCGAAGTGGGATCTGAACCCAAGTTTTTGTGACCTCCAGGACAGCTACCCCAAGCTGTCTTTAGTTATAGTTATTACTCACCCTTGGCCTTGAAGCTCATATTCACCGGTGATATCTATATAGTGCTTTAAGGTTTACAAAACTTATATACCTTGTCTCATCTGACCTCACAATTATCCTTAGGTAAGCCCTTTCACATTGCAAGCATTTGAGATTACCATTAGTGTGACAAAATTTACTCATCAAGACTTTTTATTTTCCTTTAAAAAAAATTGTCCAAAACTAGAAAAACTTCCTTGGAGGAACAGAGGAAAGACTTGGAGTTAAAGGATCTGGCTTTGAAACTTGATTCTGTGTGTGACCTTGGGCAAATCATGTAACTTTCTCAGGCCTCAGTTTCCTCATCTGTAGAATGAGGATTAAAGTTCTTTCAAACATTAAAACCAATGATCCAATCAAATTCTATCTTATACATTTACTAGGTGGGTGGCCATGGGCAAATTACTTCTCAGAGTCTCAGTTTACTTATCTGTCAAATGAATGTAATCATAATGCTTAGTTACTTCACAGTGTTACTGTGAGGAACCTTAGAGTGCTATACAATATGAGTCGTTATTGTTATTGGTATTTGGCATGTATTTTGAGAAATAAAAACATGATTTTACAAAAGGATTTTAGAATTCTTATTCTATCTTTTGCCTCTGTTATTTCCTTTGACCTTCCAGCTATCACTGTGGAGAAGCAACGTGGTATTGTGGAAAAGGAAGAAGAGGACCTGACTCCATCCTGGTTGGAATCCTGGGACTTTTACTTACTAATATGTGTGACTTTGGGTAAGTCCCTTCCCCTCCTTTGGACCTCAGCTTCCTTATTGATAAAATTAAGGAGTTTGGTTGGGTGATCTCTATGTTCTCTTCTGACTGTAAATCTTCTGATCCTAAGTAGGAAAGCAATGGTCTTATCACTAGTTTTCTGTTCAGGAAACAGGTATGGACAAATGAAGTGAACTGCTAAAGCCTAGGCAGATATTTTAGGGCAGGAAGGACTGGAACCAGATTTCCTGACTGCTTGTTTAGGAGGATCACCTTAGAAAGTGGCTTATATCACAAGCTGAGTGGGCACTTATGAAGTTTCCTTTGGGAAGAGGCTTGGAATCTTTCTCTTCTCTGACAGTTATAAGGTAGCCTCAAGCTATCAAATCACACTTTGCAGTTGGTATATGGACCCATTCTGAAGCCCCAGGACTAGCAGCTATTTCATTTTATTGGTTAAATACAAAGTCTTTTTTTTTTCACAGAAGAAAACATCGTCCTTGATAAGGTAATATTGTGTATCTAAGAACCCTGTCTTGAACAGTCTATTTCCTGAGGTTTAAATTAAGGAGGAAATGATCTAATGGATGAATAGTAGAAAAGAATGAATCATGTGGGGTCAAGTGTATATGCATGTCTCTTTGTGCCCCTTCTGACTCATGGTAACCTGAAGGATTATTTCAGATGAAACTTCATTAATACTATAGGCATACAGAATACAAGCAGAAGGCCAGACTTTAATAACTAGATGGTATATTCAGATATTACAGAAAGCAAAGAGCTATGGTTGTTTTTTTCCTTTTTTCCTCTCAAACAGCCTTTCTTTATAGCTGACCATTGCTGTATTCATCAACCTTTTATACTGACCCAACTCACTGTTGAGGAAAGCACTAGGTATCCTATTAATGTATGCCCTGAAGCCAAGAAAACGCAACACACAAAACAACCATATAAGACGTTTCACTCCATTCTCAAAAGCTGGGGGGACAAACCCCACAATAAAATAGTTTTCAAAGGGACTTAGATGGCAAAGGATGCCAACACACTTTCCACTAATTTATTCAGGCTTCTAAAGCCTGGGCAAGCCCCCAAAATGCTACCCAGTCAAACTACAGAGTTCCAAACAGGACCTAACTAATTGCCTGGATAAGCGAAAAGCTGTCTTCTGCAAGCAGTTTTTATTCATCCAGTACATATGGTGAAACTCCATAAAAGAAAAAAAAAAGGAAAAAAAAGACAGAGAGACATTCATTTTACCTCAGGACTCTCTGCCTGAGTCTCACATACAATATAATGCTTTCCCAGTGAACTACCAAGGACTATCCCATTTAGTAGATGTCCTTCTGGATTGAATGTCTTTACAAGCAAAGAAAACAAGCCAGAGTGTTCCCAGAAGCAGAAGCTCAGCATCAGAGCCCACAAAGTGGTAACCAAAAAAAAAAATGCTGTTAAGGCAGTAAAGTCTTGAAGTTGAAATCAGCTGTTTAAACAAAACCTTGTGCCACTACCACCTTTTCCAAGACCTCTGCCAGCCCGGTATCATTCATGTCCAGCACACACACAGACACAGATCCATTTATGTCCAGCCCATAGAGCTGGAAAGCCTCAAAAAACAGACAAGGTAAAAGAAAGGGCACAGTGGAAGATGGGGGTTCAAAGGGTGATGGAGGATAGAACACAAGAAATACCACTGAACATGCAAAGTGTCTCCTTTTGACTTTTGGGCTGATAAGCATATGTGGACAAACTTTGAGAAGTAAAAGTCCTTGTTAGCAGCTCAGGAGTAGACTTAAGAATCTCCTTTTGGGTCTTAGCCACAATTCAGAGAAGTGGGAATCCCATAGAAGGAAAAGGAAAGATGAGGAGAAGATTGAGGTAAGAGATTAGCAGTAGGATTATATAAACAACAGAAGCCCTGAACTTACATGAACTATACATTAGTCAGGTTTATTGAAAATCTACACAGTAGCATTATTTGATCAAGACTTAGTGGGTCAGAGAACTGTAAACTATTATATCCACTTATTCATGCTGCATTTTAGAATTGATATTGTCCCTAATCTATCCAGGTTTCAACAGTCATTCATTTCCTAGGTCTGTTATTCTCTGCTTCATTCATTCATTTCTTCCTTCCTTACTTTCTAAAACGTGTTAAAGAAACGATGCTTTCCTTGTACATGGGACTAGGGAAATTACCAAGAAAATAATTAAGAATGAAAAAAACCCTATTAAACATCAGTCTCATAATTTCCACTAAAAAGGGTACCCAGAAAACAATTGTTATAGTTGACGTATTTCTATAGAAACTTAAAAAGAAATTCACTAAAGACATTCAAACTCATTGAACCAAATGCATATACACACATACACACACGTGATTTTTTTGGTAATAAGGATGGAATGAGCTTACCTTCCAGACTTGAATATAAGCTAGATCCTACTGTGAACGGCCTCATTAAATAAATAAAGTTAGCAAGCGGTCTCCCACCTTCTTGCTCTCCTCTTGTCAAAACTGAGTAAAGTTTTCTTTTTACTCTGAGATCAGTGTGTGTATGAGTGTGAGCGTGTGTGTGCAAGAGAGGTTTGACAGCAGGGGAGGCTGCGGCTAATGCAGCCAGCTTTTGCTGGGTTTATATAGCAGTCCTGATCCTTGGCTCATTCCCCTGTAATGGGATGCCTTCAGGCAGCCTTTTCCACTTTTCAGTTGGTGAATTAAAGGAGCAGCTTCCCAGTGGAGCAGCGAGTACGGTTAGCTCATGGAAGACACACTCACTCCCCTGCAGGCTGCCAGAAACGAAATCCTATTTGCATACAATTTATGGCTAAAGAAGGAAATCCCCCCTCACATTTGGTTCCCCTCCCCCAAAGCATGTACCAGCGTCAGGAAAATGATTCAGTAAATAATTGCATAATTGGAATCTCTGGTAGGATTGCTTTTTTTTTTTTTTGAATGAAGTTTTCTCTTTGGGAATTAGAAAGTTAGAGCTAGGCAAGCTTTGTTGCTATTAGTTAAACACATTTCTAACTATGATCTGGTTTCATAAAGGAGTAACAGAGCTGGGGCTGGCATTTATTCAGTGAGAAAAGAAGACAGAGATGGAGCTCTTTGGGGATGACTGAGTCCTAGAAAAGAAGGCATAAAATATATCTACAGATGAGGACCTTCTGGGTTTCTTTGGAAGGACAGATCAGCTATGTTTTATGTATATGTTGTCATTTCTCATGTTAGGAGAAAAAAACCTTTTTTTTCTGTCACCCTTTAGAATGTGTGTACCATCTTTTTTTAAGGGAGGAGAAACATCTTCTATATTCCTGACCTCTCAGGAGTCAGTGTAACCTTCCAAAGGATACTTCTTTTTTATGGGATTGTTAGATTTAGAGCTAGGAGGGTGCTTCAAGCCTGTCTTGACCAATCCCCTAATTTCGGAGCCAAGAGAGTTTGGATCACATAGGTGGGAGTAAATTACAGAGAAGGGATTTGACCCTAGTTTCTCTGACAACAAATTCAAGGCACTTTTCCCACCATACTACCTCAGATTTCCACTGATCCTGTTATTAGCCCATTTAAAAAAAATGTTTGGTGATCTTATTTCTAGCATGGTTCCCAGGAAGAGGTGGGTCTCACTTGTAGCCTTTCTGGTGGGTGGTCAGACCTTAACCTTCTCTTTTCAAGCAATATGGATGAATAAGCATGGTGTAGCTCTCTGAAGTTGGAGAGGATACTAGAACTGGAGTTCTTGACTCACTTACTAGTTCTGTGATCATGGACAGATCACTACATCTCTGTCTCAGTTTCCTCATCTGTAAAACTTGGATAGTTTTATTTGTATAACTTTTGGGCTTTTTGTGAGAAAAGTAGGATATAAACTGTAAGGCAGGGAGGGCATCCCCAAAGCCTTAGCTACTGAAGTTTAAAACTGTGCTAAGACTTTTGAGATAAAATGTGAACTGTTATTATTTTTTTAATTCTTTAGGGATTTGTGGATGGTGTAGATACTCCTACTGAGGCAAATCCTGGTATTATTTAGTAATGGTCTTTATGAGTTTCTTTGATCAGTTAGTCAATAAATAGTTATTAAGTGCCTACTATGTCTTTTGTACTTTGCTCAGTGATAGAGATACAAAGAAGGACAATAGATAGTCTCTGCCTTCAAGGAGCTTACAATCTAACAGGGGAAGACAGTAAATAAAAGGAAACAGAAAGGGGGAAGGGGCATGGTGGAATCCAAAGTTTACCATGTGGGAAAGGCAGAGATTGCTGGTCTGGATACTTTCCTTCAATGGAGTTTCTGGGAGGAGTTCTTCATTCTCTACTTGGAGGAAGGGAGATGCTCCAGAGATAAAGGGCTGAAAAAAATGTATCACCTATAGCCAACCTGATAAAGTTTCTCCGGGTGTAGCTAGGCTAGTGTTTGGACACAAGAGCCCAGACTTGAAGCTTCACAAACTTGAGCAGATCTGCTAGAATGTGAATTCTGGTGGCAGAGTCTATGAAAATCCAGGATCATATCACTATGATAAGGATGGCATTAAGGGAAAACTTTAGTAGAAGCTTCATTAAATAATCAAAGATAACTGAAGTAGCCCCGGAGGAACAAGTGTCATATTCCACAGGACAAAGCATCCATTCAAGAGGAGATACTGAAGAAAGGAATGAGTATAACGGAGTGGGGTTAGAAAAGGTTTCTTGGCTAGGTAACCTTTATCACTTGGGTCTTAAAGGACATATTGAGTTATGAATTGGCATAAATCGGGGAAGGACAGGGGTTCTTAACCTCTTCCTTCCTTCCTTCCTTCCTTCCTTCCTTCCTTCCTTCCTTCCTTCCTTCCTTCCTTCCTTCCTTCCTTCCTTCCTTCCTTCCTTCCTTCCTTCCTTCCTTTCTTTCTTTTCTTCCTTGCATTTTTTGAAATGTTTTGATAAAATTGGTTTTCTTTGTAATCCTATGCACTTAAAATATTCTGAGAAGGGATGCACAGGCTTTACCAAAATGTCATGGTATCTGTGACACCCACTAATAATAAAGGAACTCCCAAATGAGGCAAAAATAAGGCGATTCTAGGCAGATTGCTATTTCTTCAGTCCAGGACCCTCATTCCTTCAAGCCTGAATTGTTGGAATTAACATTATTAATATATTATACATTATATTATATTATTACCATTATATTATATAATTACATTATACATTAACATTATATAATTAAGTCTTCTAATCTCTCATTCCATTCTGTATATTCCTATCCATCAATCAATTTAAAATACCACATTTATTGCAGAATCACAAAATTTTCTAGATTCTCAATAAGTAACTAGATGGTAAAGTGGACTGAACATCAGATTTGGAGTCAGGAAAATTTGAGTTCAATTCAGTCTCAGTCCTCTGTTATCTGGGCCACTCTAGGCAAGTCTCTTTAACCTCTGTCTGTCTTACTTTTCTTCATCTGTGAAATGGGGATACTATCAGCACCTACCTCTCAGGGTTGTTGTAAAGATAAAATGGAATAATATTTAGAATATAAAGTGCTTTATAAGCCTTTAAGCACCATAGTAATGCTAGCTATTATTATCTATTCCAAGACCATTGTTTTATAGATGAGGAAACAGACCAACAAGAGGACGAGACTTGCCCGATATAACTCAGGTTTCTGGATTCCAAATAGAGATCTTACTGCTGACAAAGCAGAACAATGGTTAAAAGTTTTCAATGGCTTCTCATT
This sequence comes from Bettongia penicillata ogilbyi, assembly GCA_023548195.1. Lineage (NCBI taxonomy): Eukaryota > Metazoa > Chordata > Mammalia > Diprotodontia > Potoroidae > Bettongia > Bettongia penicillata. Next base: position 4,098,118 of record JAJHZJ010000039.1, on the reverse strand, counting down.
ATCTATTAGGGAAAGGTTCAAATTTCTTAGCCTTACATTGAAAACTTTCCACAATTTGCTCCCACTCTGTCTAACCAGTCTCATCAACCTTATGAGAATATTTTGTGATAGCCAATGTTCTGCATACTGTTCCCAGAAACTGGAACGTACCTTTGCTCATTTCATTGCCTTAGCCTGTAAAGCTATCTATCTCCTCTCCTTCTCACTTGGCTCAATCTTCATCATCCTCCAAGGTGCAGCCCAAGTCCCGTGTCCTACAGAAAGCCTTGTGTGACTTCTGCAGTTCACAGGATTCTCTCCAACAAATACATTTTCTCTGCCTCTCACTTAACACTTACTCCTATGACTGTCTTTGTAAAACCCCTTGAAAAAAACAAAATTATTTCATTTTTTTCTCTAGGAACTTATTATTTTTCCCCCCAAACTCAATCCCCTCCAACTTCATTATTTCTGTCAATGGCATCACTATGTACCCAGACTTCCATGTTTTCAACCTGAACACTATGTCTCCTGATTTCCTTTTCATCACTCTCTCTATCCCATTAGTTATAGTCTTGTAATTTCTACCTCTACAGTAAATATTATATCTATTCCATCTTCTTCTGGTATAGGCTTTCATTGCTTCTTGCCTCTACTATTCCAATAACCTTCTAATAGCTCTTCCATGTGTCTATAGCCTTCCCCTCTAAACCATCATTCTTGCCACTGCTGGTCATCTTTCTTATCTATAGATTTGGTCGTGTCATATTGCTCCCCAAAATTCTTCAGTGGCTCCCTCTTGTCTACTAAATAAACTTAAAACTCTGAAATTTCAACTACTGAGTTACTGTTGGGAGTGTTCCCTAAATTTTCCATTAGTAACAACTTTCCCTTTTAGAATCCACATACCATTTTTTTCTTATGGATCTCTCCAATGTACTTTTCATGTAATTGTGTATTCTGGTTATTCCTTATCCTCTTTCTAGACTTTAAGCTCCTTTAGGGCAAAGATTGTATCTCATTTAAACTTTTTATATCCCTCCAGCATAGAGCTCTGTGACCAGTTGGTACCAAATAAATGTTTGTTCACCAAATGAATAAACTCTAAGATGAGGGACAAGAACTTGAAAGAAACACAGACAATTTTGATGCTGAGATCCTTGAAATAACTGTGAAGGGAACCAGATTTATGTCTGCTGCCTTCTACCCCCTCTTCCTAAGATCTCAAATTCTGCATTCCTTTCAGTCCATTTTAACTTGCATCACTTTCTATCTCCTCTGTGAGGCCTTTTCTAATCTACCTGGTCAATAATGACCTTTTCCCACAGACTTCGCATAACACTTTATTTTATAGCCTTCTAACATACTCATCGTCTATTGTTTTCTATTGCAATTATTGTTTACTTCTTGTTCCTCCAGTACATGATGGGTTTCACAAGGGTAGAGCTATATGTTACCTAGACTTCAGTTTCCCTCAATGTCTAACACAAGGCATAACATATAGCTGTTTGATATATTTACTGATTTGAATATGAGCAGAAAATGAGCTCAAGAGAGATGAAAGATTTAGAGCCAGAAGGTACCTCAAATGATTCCTCCTCATTTTGCAGAAGAGAAAACTTAGTGGGTTAAGTGCCTTGCCTAAGGCACACAGGCAGTTAGTCAGTGGCAGAGATAAAGTCTGAAACCAGGTCATCCTCATATCTTAGCATACTTGTCATTGTATCACATTTACTGTATGCTGTTTTGTACCCTTAGGCTACTCAGGAAACTCTTGATGACTTATTGCTAATGCTGGAGGATTTCCCTGGCAAACCTTGATCTGTTACTATTCTCCTTGTGTATGGTGTGGGACCCCAACCATTTCTATGATTGACTAAAATGCCTTCAAACTATAATCTGTTAGAGTATTGTTCTCAGACAAGAGAAAAATCCATAAATAGCCTTAGTATAAAACAGTCCATTTAAATTTTGCAGCTATTTCTGGCCAAATAAATCATTGGCTCCTTGGGAACTTTCAGTTCCACATATTTGGGTAGAATGGTTTACAGTAGGAAGGGCATTTTCTATTGCAGCCATTAGAGAACCTTGTTGGCTTTCTTGTCACTCCAAGTTAGGATAAATTTATTCCCTGAGTTTTGTATTGAAAAATATTTTTATTATTCCTTAATGTCATTGAATTTTGTCCATATGGTGTAGTGAGAAGACTAACAGATTTGAGCCATGGAATGCTGTTGTAGATTCTAGTTCTGCTACCAGTATGACGTTGGGCAAATGACATGACCTTTGTGGGCACCAGTTTCTTCACTGGTAAAATCAGGGCTTGGACTAGGGAACCTTTAAAATCCCTGCAAGGCCTACCATCTATAATCTTGTAACCTGTATCCAGGCTACCAATTCACCCCTCATTTTTTGTTTCTACTGAGGACTTGTAGCAAAGGCATTCTTTTTAGATATTTCTCATTAGCTTTATGTGGCAATTCAGAGTGGTATCTCATTGGAAGGAGCATTGGTGTAGGAGTCAGGAATTTGGGATTCTTATCCTAACTGTGTCCACATTGAACATTAAAAAGGGAACTGGATTTGGAATCAAGGGTTGTTGTTCGGTCCTGTCCCACAACATTGGGGGTCTTCTTGGCAAAGATATTGGAGTGCTTGCCTTTTCCTTTTCCAGCTCATTTTACAAATGAGGAAACTGAGGAAAATAGGGTTAAGTGAATTGCTGAGGACCACATAGCTAGTAAGTGTCTGAGGCCAGATTTGAACTCAGGAAGATGACTCTTCCACATTCTAGTCCTGAAACCCTATCTACTGCTCTACTTAGCTGCCCTGGAATCAAAGTACCTGGATTTAAATGCTGGCCCAGTTGTTTATTACTTGTGTCACTTTGGGCAAGTCTCTTCCTTCCTTGAAGGAAAGCAACGGATTAAAGCAGGAGCCCTCTGGCAGTCAGGTGAAGTCTATGGATCCATTCTCAGAAAAGCATTTTTAAATGCATAAAATAAAAAACATAAAATTGCAAAGAAAACCAATCATATTGAAATGTAGCTTATTATTTTAAGTTCATGGACCTCAGGGGAAGAAGCCCTAGACTGAAAAAATCTTTAAATTCTTTTTTTAAGATCAAAATCTTATGATACTACAGAGTTTGTAAGTAGTCCATGTGGCCCTTTGTACCTTAGTTTGCTTATTTGAAAAGTAGAAGCATTGATACTTTCTATGCTTGCCTTACTGCTAGGTAGACCCTAAAATCATTGGCCTGTTTACTATTTTTTTGTATATATCACCAACTCTTTAAATTGCCCTAACTGTCCCTCTATCTGACATGTTCTCCTTCACTTCGAGCTTTCTTGGATCCCTTCAAGACTCAACTCAAATCCCTCTCTCCTGCTCCCCGGTAGCCTACTAGCTCATACTCTGTGTGTGTATGCATGTGGTGCTTAATGCTGTCTTCAATTATAGATATACATTTTATATATATATATATATATATACATATATATATATATGTGTGTGTGTGTGTGTGTGTGCATACATGTGTGTATAGATATATACATGAAAGATAAATCCATAGATAATTAGAGGAAGGAGAAAGAAATAAGTATTTGTATCATATCTGCTCTATTACTGGCATTGTCCTAAGTTCTTTTCATAAGTATTATCTCATTTCATCCTCACACAGTCCTCATAATAGGAACTGTTATTTTCCTGTTTTGTAGCTGAGGAAACTGAGGTGAATTGCATTCCCCATTAGAATGTGAGCTCCTTCAGGGCAGGGACTATAGTTTTTATTTTCTTTTTATTCTCAGCCCTTATTATAGTGCCTGGTACACAGCAAACTATTAATAAATGCTTTTTCATGGGCTGAGTCATCTATATCATATTAGCCATACACTATATGCCAGGCATAGGAGTTTATTTTGATTTCAGTATTTATTATATGATTTTAAATAGTTGGCATATTAATCTCCTCACCAACGAATATAAACTTTAGGTCAGGGAGGTTAGCTGGGTTGTCCAAAATCACACAGTTTGAAATTGAGTGAATTAGAAAACCAGGACTTGAGTCTGGACTCTATCTAGTATGCTTTCTACCACAGCAAAGTTCCTCTCAAAGAAATCAGAGCAAGCTGGTTTAACCTTCAGACCTTGCCCTGCAAGATGATGTTGAATCTCTTTCTCTGGACTTTGTTCACTTGGGCCAGTGCTGAGGCCTCAGCAGCCCCAACTAAAAGATACCATTTTGCTAGGTTTCATCACAGGGTATAGGATAGCTGGCAGTATGGCTATTATATTAAGAGGAGGAAGAGTCAGTCAGAGATAGGAGTGTGAGGAAATCAGTCATGATAGCCTGGTGATCATTCAGAGTGACACAAAGAGGGTGGTGAGGGGACTGGGATCCAAGTGATGGGGGGGGAGTCAATTGAAGAAATTAGGAATGTTTAACTTGGAGGTAAAAAAGTGAGTGTGTAGCAGATGGGCATGGTATCTATCCTGAAGTATTTGGTAGGGTCTCCTATAGAAGATTTAACCTTGTCCAGCTTTGTCCCAGGGAAAAGAACTGGAATCAGTGGAAAGCAGATTTGGGGTCTGAATACAGAAAAAAAGGTTTCCTGACAATTTGAGCAGTCCCAAAGTTGAATAATCTTCCTCAGAAAGAAGGAAGTTCTCCTTCCTTGAGGTCTCCAGGTGGATGGAAACTTGTCAGGAGTATAATAGCAAGATTTCTTGTTCAGATATAAGTTGGACTACAAAAGGTCTGAGGTTCCTTCACACATGAGATTTTGTGACTTTGTGAGATCCAGATTGCAGTTCTAGCTTTAAGACCAGTCACTTAACCAAATTTTCTGGTATCGTTTCCTTCTTTGCTAAATAAGAATGGATGAGGACTTGGACAATAGAAGAAGGGGACATAGAGAGGAAAAGAAGTCATTGAAAAATAAGAACATCAAAGGGACATTTTCAAATGCAGTCTCATTGAGAAAAGGTTGTTTTCCTTGCAGGGAAAATGTACTAGAAAGAGATCATAGGGTAAGAATATCTGGAATCTCTGATGTTGCTTATCTGTGTGACTTGGGGAGAGTCTCTGAACTTTTTTGGTACCTCGATGTCCTTCTTGGAGGAGAGTAAAATGGAGGAGTAAAATAGAGATAATCATCCTCGTCCCTTCCAAAGTCACCTTTGTTCTATAGTAGGATTTCCATGCAAGAATTCCCACCAAGATTCTGTAATCTATAATGTTTACAACTGGATTCTTCTTCCTCTTGCATCAGGAGATATCTATTTAAGTCAGGATTAAGTAACTGTGCTACAGCATTCCAATGAAGGATGTTTATAGAATTAATAACAATTTATCCTGCATCTTGGCACAGGCTGTGGCCCCCTGGCACCAGTTTTTGCATGGCTGCAGTCTCCTCAATATAAGTTTTGTCTTCTATGTGAAAGGGCAGAAAGAGCCCTAAACATTATCTTCTGCCTTGGGAACCAACTCACTGTTTATTTATCTGGTTCCAGGCAAGCTAGCCAGTGCTGAGGTTTGGAAAGGAAGCAGGCCAGCGGGAGTTAGCCTCAGGTAGGCCAGCACTCATTTCCTTCAAGGTCAGCTACACAGCAATGAGTCTCTTTCCTCATAGATCAACCAGGGAGCGGGGATTGGTCAGCACTGGCATTACCAGAAGAAGGCTAAGATTCTTCTAAGGATTCTGACTCCCACCTCACTAAGGAATTTCCATTTTATTTTTCCTGTCCAAAAGTTCCATGTGAGATTTAATCTCAGTGATTGCCAGATGACCCTCCATGCCAATTAACTCATCAGAATTAAACACAGTGAACCCATCGTTACATTAGAGGATTTTCTCAAAGGGCTCAGGAAGTATTTAGAGTTATGTACTCAGACTTTTAAGAAAACAACGCATCCTCTTTCTGGAGGTCAGATATTCTGTCTTCTTCCATCTCCTACAGTCCTTTCCTTTCCCCTATGTCCTCTCCTACCCCCCATCAACTCTTGTTTTCCATGGAAATATGTTTTTTTTTAAACATGTCACTCATTCCCTGTGCAACCTTATGGAACTATTCCCCTTTCTGGGACTCAAACATGATTCTCCATCTTTGTCTCCCAGCCTTTCCCATTGGCCCTCTCCAAGCCTGGAAGGTTCTATCCCCTCCTTCCTACCTTTTGGCTGTCCTGGCTTCCTTCAACGTTCAGCTTAAATTCTACCTTCTGTACAAATCTTTTTCCATCTATCTTTTGCCTCTTTTTTATTCCTAGCACTTAGCACAGTGACTGACACATAAAAAGTGATTAACTAAAGCTTCTTGACTGACAGAAACCCTTTCCCAGTTTTCCTAGCTGCTAGTCCCTTCCCTTCTGAGATTATCTTCCATCTACTTTGTATTTATCTTGGGTGTACCCAGTTATTTATAGGTTGTTTTTCCCCTTTAGCATGTGAATTCTTTAAGGATATGGATGATTTTTGCCTTTCTTGGTATTCCAGTCTGTAGTATAGTACTTACCACAAAGTTAAGTCCTTGTTGACTAACTGGCTGACTGTGTTCCAAAACTGTGGTTTGGGTTTACAAGTACCAGGTTCAACCCTGGGGGCTTCTCAACAACTGTACTTTCTGTCTTGTGCCTCCAGCCTGCCTTCTTCCTGGGGGCAGCAGGTTTTGACTTGTGCTTAGGTCTCTACAGAATAGGGAAAGGGTCCTCTGCTCCCCTACAAGCATGTAAGCTAACAAAACATTGTTTATAAATGAGCTCAATGGAATCAGAGGGGATTCTCTAAACAGACAACACAAGGTTCCTTCACTTGCCAGGAAGCCCCACTCTCACCATCCTCCATATTTGTAGTATCTCCAACCTCACAATCATCGTAGAACTGAACTCTCTCCTGGGGCTCACATAAATCACAATGGAAGGTAAAATACATATTTATTCCTCCACAGATTGACTCTAACTTTTGTTCCTCTCCAACTCTAATTCCTATTTGACCCAGGACCTTCTCCAATGCTTACAGAAGATAAGGTTCAAGAACTGAGAACTCTCCACTGCTGCTTCTTGGTGTCCCCAGATATCTTGACTTTGATCGCTCTACTGCTGCCTCCATGCTTCCGGAGGTCTTCTGGTTCTCTATACAAGCCTCCTTCAATAGTAACTGAGTCTGAATCTCCCAGTAGCCTCAGCCTTAGGTGTCCTCTGTGTTCTATCCATTAGTTTGTCTTTGCTCTCACTTTTAGTGCTCATTTTGACCTACTCCAAAGGTCATATAAAGCATAGGCAAAGGAATCAATCAGTATGGGGCAAATCCAGGGCCTAGCAAGTTCACAATTTGTCAAATAACTAGCTTTGTGTCAAGGAGTTAACAACTCTTTAAGGAGACATGAGAGGAACTCCAGAGACTCCAGGCTCCTCCTGGATATATTTTCCAAGAACTAAGATGAAAAGATCTCCTACTTTCATTCTATTCCTCATGTTCACAAGACCAGTTTCATTTTGTATAGTTCATCTAGGCTTATAAAGGTTTTATTTTTTTTTTAAGACAATTGGGATTAAATGACTTGTCTAGGGTCATGCCATGTCTGAGGCTAGATTTGAACTCAAGTCCTCCTGACTTCAGGACTGGTGCTCTATCCACTGTGCCACCTAACTGCCCCTCATCCAGATGGGGTCTTCAGAGATACCCAGCAAGGGAGGAGATGCAAATATTTTCCTTATTTTATGGACAGGAAAGCTGAAGTTCAGAAAGGTAGATGGACTTGTTCACAGATAGTAAGTTTCCACCTGGGGTTTGAACCCACTCTAGATACACTGTTCTTTCTATACTATCACATATTGTCTTCATCGTGCCTCACCAATATTACCAGAAAGAGGAACCTGGCTTTGGTTGAATTATAGCTTCAAACAGTTAAACTTTCAGGTCAAAAGTGAAGGAAGAAATTTTGCTAAGTCATTCAAGATTAGAACACAGAGGGCCACCTGGAGTACTCCTATCAGTGTCAAATGGTCCCCTTGCTATTCTTTGAGGAATACTGGTTGAAAGTATCATAGTGCTAAGAGAATTCCCAGTGGGGAACAGAACGTCTATGCTCCACAATCATTCTTTCTCATAAGGATGTTTCCAAGTACTTGGATTTCCAAGTACTTGGGCCCTCCCCATATTTTGCATAACTCTTTCCCCCATATCATGATGGATAAGGTACAGCTGTACAATCAGAATGGCATTATCTTTTTCAGCCATTGGTGGTTAAAGAGTAGGAGTGAGTTGGACCTCTGTCAGAAAGTGCTAGCCAGCTAGCTCTCTTGCTGAGCATGGCAGCTGAGGCTGTGAGAGTGCCAAGGCCAAGAAGGGAGGAGGGAGAAAGTTTGAGATAGGCCCAAGTTAAATGAGAAGATTGGGGTTTGTGAATTCCCTAGAGAAGACTAGAGCTGTGAAATTAGTAATGCTAGACATGTTTACTGCCCTAATCCTCCATGTTGTGGCAATGAATACTAAATGAGCTCAAATAGATTCAGGGCTTAATTCTTCTAATGCCCATTTTCAGGTCATGGTGCAAGCCCCAGCTCCAAAATAAATATAGAGCTTTTCTTTTTCTCCTCTGGTCTGGGAAGCTCATGAAATGCTTTATCACTTGTTTTTGGTTTGTACTATTTAAGAGTAGCCACTAAGGTGGCTTTTGGGGTTCAATTATGCAAGATAATGAACATGTACACCTTCTCTATAGAAAATGCCCATGGATGTAATCTTGAAGTGGTGTGCTGTGCCTGTGTTCTGGCTCTGTGTGTTGAGGGCCGGGCTAGGTTGGTGTACTAGAAAAAATCCTGGCTAGGGACTTAGGAGTCATGTCCTCATTTACTTTTCTATCCCCAGTGTCCAGTACAGAGAATTACACTTAATAAATGTATGAATTCAAATTTGGCTTTGTTTCTCATCCCATCTTTGCCAATCATCTGGTGAGGCTTTGGTATTCCCATATATAAAATGAAATGTTTGAACTAGAAGGTATAATTCACCTTTTTTGTGTCATGAGTCTTTTGATGTTCTGGGGAAACCTATGGACCTAATAAATATAATTATAAAGAAACCAATTATACTGAGATTATTAAATGTTAAAATCATTAAAGTTATTATTAAATTATTACAGTTATTTAAAAAATTTAGAAAGTTCACAAATTCAGGTGTGAGAAAGTTCCTCCAGCTCTGACATTCTTTAAAAAAAATAGCATGACACCTTTTATATATTGAATATACATTCCTCTTCATTTTTGACTCTTAGAATCCATAGTTTCCTTCAAGGTTCAAAAGCTTACCTCAGGTATTCACCCATCCTATCTCCCTCTTTGCCTTCCTTTTCAGTAACAAACTAGACCCTATCATGCTCTTTCCATGTTCCTATATTTCTCTACGGTCTTTCCAGCAGTTCTTTTCCTGTCCTCTGGCATCTTCATGAAGCGTCATTCTCTCTAACAGTTCTGGAACCATGGAACCATGATCAAATCAATAGTAATAATGTTATGGAAAGGGTATGCCAATCTATTCTATGGATCTGCTTAACAGTTCTATAACCTTTCAACCAAAAATGTCCCTCAACAACCATCACTGCTCTGTATATCCTCTTTTCCTTTAGAATGTAAGCCTCTTTAAGACCTACCTTTGGTTTTTTTTGTATTCAGTGTTTTATTATAGCACTTGGCACATACTAAATACTTAGTAAGTGCCTTTTCTTTTTCTTTTCTCCATCCTTCCCTTTCTTCCTTCCTCCCCCCTCTTCCTCTCTTTTTCCCTTCCTTCCTTCCTTCCTTCCTTCCTTCCTTCCTTCCTTCCTTCCTTCCTTCCTTCCTTCCTTCCTTCCTTCCTTCCTTCCTTCCTTCCTTTCTCTTCTTCCTGCTTCTCCTTGCCCCAACTGAAAGTACAATGTCCACTTGCTCACCCAATCTTGCTGCTCATAAGCACAGAAACTTCGATTGACTTCATTTCCAACCTGGGCTCCCAGGGGCTTATTGATCATGTTGATATTAGGCTTAATATGGAATCCAATAGGCTTTAGCTCTACTTCAGCTTAGAACTTTTAAAGTCAAGTGATCTACTATCCCCAGCCTCTCTAGTAGCAGGAATTACAAGCTTTTACCATCATACTTGATGTATCACCTTCTACGGGAAGCCTGGCATGATTCTCCCCAATTCCAAGTGTCTCCTCACCCCATCTTCTCATTTATTTTGTACATATTTTGTATAAATTTATATAGGGTATCTAAAAAAATCTTAATGTGATTCTAAACTTTAAATCTTAAGAGGTCAGGGACTGTTACATGTTTTTGTTGTTTTATTTCTGTTGTTGTATTTGTTCTTTGATCTTGAAGAGGGCCATGACATCAAGATGATGACATGATTTGCAGTTGACTTTGATTTGCATGAGGGTGGGCTGTGCAAGGTCAGCAACCTCACTTTCTTCTCCTGAGCCATCTAGGTCCAGTGGCCTGATATTCATCAGGACAACTGGAGATGGCCCAGGATGCAATGTGAGACCCTGGCCCTTTCAGGCTAAGGTCTTATCACATTCTCACTTTGAATGAGATACACCCATTCAAAGAATAGGCTTCTTCAAATACTCAAGGGGACCTCTTCTTCACTTGGAAGTTTGGCTAAGGAAGGATTGACTTCAACCTGAAGTGTGTGCCTGTTTGTGCTTTGTTGCCGAAGAAGACCATGCCATCAGAGAAATGATGACATGACTTGACTTTATTTTGAGTGAGGGAGGGCTGTGAAAGGTCACCAGCCTCACTTCTCCTCTAGAGCCATCTGAATCCAGTGACCAGATATTCATCAGGATGACTGGAGATGACCCAGAATGACTGGAGATGACCCAGGATGAGGCAATTGGGTTTAAGTGACTTGCCCAAGGTCACACAGCTAGTGAGTATCAAGCGTCTGAGGTGAGATTTGAACTCAGATCCTCCTGACTTCTGCACTGGTGCTCAATCCACTGCTCCACTTAGCTGCCCCTCAACCTGAGGTAAATGCTCGATGGCCTCAGCATTGATTGATGATGGTCTGTTGAGAACACTATTGAAGTGTTTAGCCCATCTCTCTAGGATCATGCCTTTATCACTAATCAATGTGGCTACATCAGCACTGAGTAGTTGTGATGCACCATAGGTTTTTGGTCCATAAATAACTTTCAGGGAATCATAAAAATGCTTTAGATTATTACTATCAGCATAAAACTGAATTTCATCTGCCTTCTTACTGAGCCAGGAATCCTGCATCTCTCTAAGCTTTGCTTGTACTTTGCTTTTGATGGAATTAAATGCTGCCTTCTTAGAGGTGGATGAACTATCCTGCTGGTAAATCCTGTGAAGTTCTTGCTTTTCATTTAGCAGCTTCTGAATTTCTCCATCATTTTCATCAAATCGGCCTTGGTGTTTGCGAGTGTTCTGACCCAGATGAGCAAATGCAGTACTGTACACCAAATCTCTGAGAGCTGCCCACTCCTTTTCTGCTCCACTGTTGCCAATTATGTGTTGGCTCACCTTTCCCTCCAAGTCAGCAGCAAACCATTCACGCTCAGACAAGAGCTCTAATTTGTTGACATTAATTCTTCTGGTAGTCATTTTGCCTTGAAAAGGTTACCAGCCAAGACCAAAGTGGAGGGAATGTTGGTGCATGATTTTCTGTTTGCAGATGATTGTGCACCCAATGCATCCTCTGAAGCTGAGATGCAACAAAGTAAGGCTCAATTCTCTGCTGCCTGTGCTAATTTTGGCCTAATAATTAACACCAAAAAAACACAGGTGCTCCATCAGCCACCACCACACCGTCCATACATGGAACCATTGGTTCAACAAATGGAGAAGTTTTGAATGATGTGGATAAGTTCACTTATCTTGGTAGTATACTTTCCAGGATGTACACATTGACAATGAGGTTGATAAATGCATTGCCAGAGCTAGCTCAGTGTTTGGCAGGCTCAGAAGAAAGGTTTGTGAGAGAAGAGGTATTAGACTGACTACTAAACTGAAGGTCTATAGAATCATTGTGCTGACCTCATTGTTATATGCTTGTGAAACATGAACAGTCTACCAGTGCCATGCCAGGAAACTGAATTGCTTCCATTTGAACTGCCTTAGGAAGATTCTGAGGATTACTTGGCAGGATAAGGTACTAGACCTTGAAGTCCTTGCTTGAGCTGAAATGCCAAGTATTCAAACTATATCAAACTGCTTCAGAGAGTGCAACTCTGATGGGTTGGCCGCATTGGTTTGAATGCAAAATGCATGCGTGCCAAAAAGACTATTTTATGGAGAACTTGCATGGGGCAGGCAATCACATGGTGGCCAGAAGAAACAATATAAGGACACTCTTAAGGTCTCTCTCAAGAACTTTGGATTTGACTGTGCAACATGGGAGATGCAACTGGCACAGGACTGCTCAGCATGGCATGCCCACTTAAGAAAACATGCTGTGCTCTTTAAGCAAAGCAGAATTGAGACTGCACAAAGTAAATGCAGGATGTGCAAATTTGAGATATCCACCCCAAATATTCATATGGACTATCTGTGTTCAACCTGTGGTAGAGCATTCCAAGCTCATATTGGTCTGATCAGCCACAGTTGGACACACTGAAATTTCACTTTACAATGGTGATGTCATTTTGGTCCTCTTTGAAGACAAAAGACAACAACCAACCAACTACTAAAGGGATGGCTCCTTTGGTAAAAACAAAAACAAAAACAAACTGGGAGGGGAAGACTCTCAGGGTTCCTGAGTAAAAGAGAAAGAATTACTATTTAGTAATTACATTCACTCTGCGCTAGATGAGTGGGGACCTCTTGTGCAGTCTATGAGTTCCACAGCAAATTGGGTTTAAGGCTTGATCTTTGAGCAAGAAATGTGACCTTGCACAGTCCTCCCTTGCACAAATTGAAGTCATCTGCAAATCATTTCATCATCTTGTTGTCATGGTCCTCTTCAAGAATGAAGGACAAACCCAACAACAGTAGAAATAAACCAGTAAATCCAGAGGAGAAAAGGCAGGTTTTGGGCAAGGAGCATACCTTCCCCTTGGTAGAACACCAGAGAAGGAGGGGCAGGAGGAAGAGGAGGAGAAGTGTTTTATTTCTAGCCTCTAAGGCTATGCCTGGAACACAAACAGATACTTTAAAAATTCTTTTAATGATTGATACTAAGGTTTCTTCCTTGATCTTTACAGTTTTTCAGAAAACACAAAAATTAGCATTAGAATCCAATGTGATTCAAAAAATATTTATTAAATATTTACTATGTGCCAGCAATTGTACTATGTATTGGGAAGACATAATTGAAATGGCCTCACATTTTACTGGGGATGGGGTGAGCTGGGGTGGGGCTATACAGTTTTTTCAGTCAGGAAGACCTGAATTAAAATCAGGCCTCAAAAACTTATTAGATGCTTGACCCCAGCAAGTCACTTAACCCTGTTTGCCTCAATTTCCTCAGCTAGAAAATGAACTGGAGACAGAAATGGCAAACCACTCCAGTATTTTTTGCCAAGAAAATCCCAAATGTGGTCACAAAGAGTTGGAAATGAATGAACAAACACATAATTTCTTTTGTCATAGGGGCAATGGGAAGGACAGAAGATTTCTGAATAGGAGAATGACTTGGTCAGACCTGTGTTTTATGTATATTAATTTGACAATTCTGTGGCCGGTGGTTTGGAGAGGGGAGATACTAGAAACAGGGAAATGAATGAGGATGCTATTGTCCTAGTCCAGGATGGTTAGGTTTGAGAGGCTGATGGGAATATGAGTAATAAAGTCCTGTCTTCTGAAACCAAGGCTGATTACTACCTGGATGACCTTGGACAGGTCACTGAATCTCACTGGGCCTCAATTTTCTCATCTTAAACATGTGTATCATTTTCTTTTGCTTTTGGTATGTGTTCATTAATTTAATAATTGAAAAAAAACTTAAGAAAACAGAATAACCAAAAAAAAGCAGGGAGTTGTTGGATTAGATGATTTCTAAGGGTTCTTCCAATTCTGTATCTATTATTCTATGACCTTGCCCAAGGTCACAAGCACCAAAGCAGAGGGATTAGGATCTGATTTTTTGACTCCAAATCCATCTTTTTCAAGTGTTCCTATGGTGCTGTGGTGAAAAGGGGCATGATCCTATAAAAGTTTGGCATCATTTTGTGGCAAGTTTTTCCCATTTTCATAACCACCACACATCTGTTTCCCTGTCGCCTTCTCTGGGTTGTGGGCTGGCTATGTCTTATATGTTCTATTCGTTTTTCTCCCAGATCCCACTGTCTCTGACTCTGATGGGACATGTTTGAAGCATCCTGGAGATCAGAGTGCAAGGTTCTTTTTTGGTACTTGCTCTTTCAAAGAGGATTAGTGTTAAATGACTGTTCAAAAAGAGGGGCCAAAGATTCAAAAGAAAATAGCACCTCCACGCAACAACGCACACAGAGACACAGATACACACACATACACAGAAACACACACAGACACACACACACAGGCCCAGACACACACAGACACACACACACACAGACACACACACACATACATTCTCTGGATTCCGAGCCCAGGGTGGGGTTTGTGCTCTCGTTGCCTTGAATTGCAGGGGCCCCTTGGATGAACCTAAACTGCCAGGAGCAGCACATAGACAATGAATGAATGGAATCTCAGGAACAAAGTATCCCCTCGGATACAATAAAGGGGCCACCAACGAAGTAATGCCCACAGCTAATGATTCTTGGCAAAGGCAGAATACTTTAAATCCAATGGACTTATCACCTTGCCGGCTGCTGGGAAATAGGGGCTAGGGATGATTATTGTCTTTGTATGGGTGGTTCCCATCCTGTGGGCTGTGGACTTCTTTGTGATTGGTCCTTGGGCGGTGAAGGAGGTGAGGGAAGGCAATGCAGCATAGGGAAAGAGATTGCTTGACTTGCGGTGAAGTAAAGCTGGTTTGAAATCTTGCTTCTGAAACTTAATAGCTGTGTAAGTCACTGATATCCCACTTATCTTCTCTCTCTTTAGGTCCTAGGCCACTTCCCCTGCTTTGTAGGTAAGACCATGCTTAGACAGGCTAGATGTAGTTGGGAGGATGGGAGACTAGAGGTAGATATCTTGGCTGAAGTTTGGCTCAGCTAGCTTCTTGGCCCTGAGGAGACCCTGAACAGGCAGAGGGGAAGACCAGTGGCACAGAATTAGTATTAATTAATAATTAATCCCATCATAGTTATATAGTTACAAAAACATTGCTGCATACATCATTTTGATCCTTAATATAGCCCTGTGAAAAAGACAGGCAGGGCAGGAATTACTTTTCCCACTTTACAGACAAGGAAATTTAAACCCAAGAGGTTAAGTGAATGTTCTGGATGTGGTGGGTTGACAGAATTCCTGCTCATTTGTATGCTTTTATTGGGTATTTGCTTTTATCCTTTTTGTGTTCTCATGGTTTCTTTCCCAAATTAGTATGTAGTTCTTGGAGGGAAAGAACTGTGTGTGTGAAATATATTTATATTTATTATATGTGTGTGTGTATATGTATGTATGTATATATATATATATATATATATATATAATGTACATTGGTATCACCTGCCATAGCAATGAAGTGCCTTAAATAGTGAACTCAATAAATGCTGATTCTCCCACTTAGCGTCCTCTTTCTGTATTGTCCCCTGTTGAATTTCAACAATCGCACTTAAATATTTGCTCTTAGGTAGCACTGTGATAACTCAGATAGTTATAGAAGTTAGATAAATCTGGATTTCCTTACAGCATCACCATTTAATCAAGGCATTATGGGTCAGCTATGAAGATATTGGTGCTTATGTACAAATCATTTTGCCTAGTGAAGGGAGCCAAGGATCATACACTGTTTCTTAATTCATAGATTCATAGAATCCTGGAGCTGCAAGAAATCTTAGAACTTAGAATGTTAGAGATGGAAAAAAACTGCAAAGAAAAAACTTCTCTCCTTTTACAAATGAGTGAAGAAAGAACTAGCTGGAGGAAATGACCCAGGTCTTCTGATTCCAATCAGGGAGTGTTCTTCCTGAGAACACTACTACTCAGAGAAATAACTAGTATGGGACAACTGGTACAGTGAACTGTTGTTTTCCTGGGTATATAATTCCAGACCCATGGAGCCTCTTTCCCTATACTATCTTCTCCCTAGAAGTCCCTGGACACCTCCTCCTGCTCTCTACCTCCCCTTCTAGGGTCTTGTGGCCTTTTCATTTTTCCACCTGGGCATTTTCCTCCCAACATAGGTGCATTCTCCATCCCCCCCACCTTGACCCCAGTGAATTACCTGACCTGAGACTCTATGCCACACTGGATACTTGGGATTAGAGGAGGATCCATTAAAAGGATCACAATAAACATAGGAAGAAGAAGGTGCCACCATGACTGAGACTCTCTAGTCCTCCCTTAGCCCCTTTGCTCCTTTGTTTTTCTGCTGACCTTGGTGGAACCTTACTTTGTTGTGGTGTGGAAGTGGATGGATTGTTAGATTTAGAGTTTAGAGGAACTGTGTTGGACTCCTGACTCTGCTGTTTGCTACCTGCATGACCTTAGGCAAGTCACTTGACATCTCCCATAATTTTCTTCATCAAAAAAAGGAAGAGGAAGTTGACCTCTAATCCCTTTCAGTTCTAAATGTGTGATCCTAAGACTGATTCCCCTTAAATTCCTTCTATTTTCTGGTGCTGAATGAAACCTAGCCTTCTTTTGAAGACACTGCATCTCTTGGCACCCTTTCTAAGTCTGGTTGTCCACACCCACGGCCTCCCAGAGGCAGGAGAAGCTGGCACATGCTTTGCTCCCACTATCACTTTCAGACTTACCCTCTTCCACAATCACTCCATAATCTAGTCTTTTAAAGTTCACTCCAAACAATTTCTACAATAACATCAACACTGTAAAGAAAAACAACTTTGAAAGACTTAAGAAATCTGACCAGTGCAGTGACCCACCAAGATGCCAGTGGAGTAATGATTAAGCATGATGCCCACTTCCTGACAGAGAGATAATGGACTCAATACAGAATGAGATATATTTTTTTGCATGTGACCGATGGGGGAATGAGAGAAAATTTTTTTTTTTGGTTAATTAGAAAATAATGCTTACTTCCTCCTGTATGGATGTTTGTTACTATCATTTGTGGACCTTGGAGTCCTTTCCCTCCCAATAAATTCCTGGTTTATAGTATTCTTTTCAACCTTAATCCCTGCCTTCTTTAGGCGTCCTCTCCAACCCCACCCCTAACTTGTTTTCTCTATCACTCTGACTCCTTTGTTTTAAGTTTTTAACATACTTTAGTCATAAATAGTGGTTATTATAAAGTAGGATGCCTCCCCCAGCACAAAAGACACACACCCCTCACACACATGTATGCACACACAGAAACACACATATACACACTTAAGCACATGTAACTCAACTAAATTTGCCCCGTTTCATGATTCCTGTTCATGACTTTGCTCTTTTTGTACTACCTGTGGTCACACTTCTTTACATCTTGTATTGGCGTAAAAGGTGTAGCCCTATGACCAACATTGTTAGGTGGGTGGGGGAAGAAGGAGAAAGGGGAGTAGAAGTGGTTAGAAAGCATTGTGGATAAGTCAAAGGACCAGCATAGCTTTTGTGACTTTGGAGACAGGGTGTGTGTGTGTGTGTGTGTGTGTGTGTGTGTGTGTGTGTGTGTGTTTAAGTTGTCATTAGAAGAACTCTTCACTGCTGCATCATTCCTTGGGGAAGAGTGACCCTAGTTAGTGGGTAGCAGATTTAATATATGGATCTTCCCATCCATATTTCAAATGCAGAAGAAGCATAATGTATCCTGGGGTATATAAAATCCAGGACTTCCCAGAGTTTTTTATTATTGTTTTAAAACTATGTCTATTTTTAAAATCTGTTACATTTACATTTAACTGGAGAAGTCTTAGTGAAAGAAAATTATAGCACTAAGCCAAGGCATACCAGACTACCTGTTCCCCTGATACCTCTATGAACAAGCTCCTAGTTTCTATTTTTGTTTTCTTTCTCTCTGGTTTCCGTTCTGTTCAATGATCTCATATGTGGCTATGCTATCAGGGGACAGACTTAAGCCCTTCAGTCGAACACGAAGTAAACCTTCTCAGACGCAGCCTCCAAGCTCGTTCTTTAAGGAGAAATTCAAAGTCTGTCTAAGTCCATTTGAACACCTGCCCAGTCAACAACTAGGTCAGATGCTGTCTGGAGACCAGGAACCCCAAGAGACCACATGAGTGGTTCAAGAATCTTGCTGTGTAGTGATTGAAGAGGGATGATTTATTGCCTAAGACAAATGATAAGCAATCTCCACACAGTGTTCTGATTTTTAAGGCATTTGTAAGAAAGCCCCTACTAATCAGATTATTATTTTTTTGAAGAGGGGATTGTTTGGATAAATTTGAATAAGTTGTATGTTTTAGGATGATTTAAGGAACAATTACAGTTGGATACATAAAGACAATAAAGCATCTAAGTAATTTAACATTTTGTGAGGTCAGTTTCCTCATCTACAATATTGGGTTTTGACCAGATGACTTCTGAGAAACCTTCCAAGTCATGATTGTATGATCTTGTGAGTGAACAGTCTTCACGAATTTACCAATGAGGTCTTTAGGGAACTTGCTTAGTGAACACATAAGAATTGTTCCTCTCTGTAACATTCTTTTAAAATTAATAGTTTTTCAAACCTTCAAAACAGTTTGTATCTTTTCTAAATTGAACTTCCACTCTTCTTAATTGGTTTTACAATCCTGAGCTTCTGTGATTGTAGGTAAGACGAAAGTCAACTTCAACATGGCTCTTATTTCGATTATTGCAATTTTAAGAGAGACAGCTGTGGCATAGTGGAAAGGGCACTGAATTTGTAGTCACAGGCTCTGGGCTCAAATGAGAACTCTACTACCATGGATAAGTCACAGAATTTCTGAGACTGTTTTTCCTGTGTAAAATAAAAGGGTTGGACCAGATGATTGCTAAGGTTTCTGTCAACTCAAAATGTGTGTGTGTGTGTGTGTGTGTTCATCTTTTGTTGCTGAAGAAGACCATGCCATCAGAGAAATAATGACATGACTTGCACTTGACTTTGTTTTTTGAGTGAGGGAGGGCTGGGCAGGTCACCAGCCTCACTTCTCCTTCAGAGTCATAAGGATGATGTGATAAAGTTTCTGGGTAGAGTGTATATTAGAATGAATTTAAAAAACAGATTGAAATAAAGCTGAACCTATCAAGAGGATTGATCACTGAAAAAGAAGGGATAAAGGGGAAGAAAAGGAGAAAATGGTACATGTAGATTTTTCCAAGCCTACTACTACTGAATATATCAGGTGCAACAATTTTTGGGGAGAGGGAATGGGATTTGGCCCTGTTATTTCTTTGGTGTAGGGGACTCTCAGTACAGATAATTCCTCCACTGATGCATATTGGTTGCTCATCTATATCTGTAATCATTTTATCAGTAATATTTTAGGCAAATTTTTTTCCTATTTTACCATTCTAAAACTATTTTTCCTTCATTTTATTCATATAAAAGCTTCTTAATCTTAGGAAGTCAAAACTCCTACTTCATTTTTAACTGCCTTGTTTCCTTTCCTCCTGAAAAAAAAATGGACCGCCATTACTGATCTACTTAATATCAGAGTGATGAAGATAATTTAAATAAGTTGGAGAGATCTTTGAAAATACAGCAGGACTCCTCATGTTGACCATATAGCTCAGCCCTTTTGTCTTGAGGAAAAGGGAGAACACTCAAAGATAGTAAAAATGACTGATGAATTTTGCCCTTTCCAGACACTAACTGCAGAAGAATTCTTCCAATGTTCAATTCAGCTTATTTGAACTTCTTATGTATGGAGTATTCAAGGGTAGCTGAGGCTTACTTATCCTAAATTGTAGCATCTAACTCTTTTTTCAATTTCACATTAAATCCCACAATCCCATAGCTTTATCAGTATAGCTGGACCTGCTATATTAACTGTCTACAAAAAACACAAGATAGACATACCCTCCACTTTACCAAGCCAGTGTAGGAACTCTGGAGGATAGTAAAGTGGAGGATATGTCTATCTTGTGTCATTTTTTTCTTTGGATGACAGCATGAGAGGCAGCATGGTATAGGTGTATAATTAACTTCAGAATGAAGAAAACCTTCCTTTGAGTTCATGTTGGCTATGTAAACAAGTCACTCAACTTCTCATGCTCCAGGCTACTAACTTTTAAAGATCATGAGCTATAGAGTAGGTGCTAATTGGCATTGGTAGAGGGAGCTTCCTTTTCAGGAGTCCCCTAAACCAATTAAATCTTAGGTAGTCCTTAAAAAAATTGCATTAGTGCTTTATATCCTACCAATGAAACTATGATTATTTAGGTCTATTTGGCCTTAAGCCTCATATCTCTGTTTCTTGAAATCCTTAATATTGTCACCACCCTTTTAAACACTTAAACTTATTACAAGACCTTCACTATGGGATTATGTGTAGCTGATAAAGTGCTGACCTCTGATGAAGCCAGATCCTTGCCATATTGGAATGTATGCAAGGTTCCATTTTATTTGAAATGCAATCTATGATTTTAGTAATAATGAATCAAAAGTTGGGCTTAGGTATAGCATACAAAGTTATCCATAAGATACTTTTCCTTTATGTTCTCTTGGGATAATTGCTCAAATTCACTGATGTATATAGGTCTCCTTTCAGAGAAAGCCATAGTCTGAAACAAGTCTATAACCCTGGACAGTGCCCCACTCAAAGGATTAACTTAATCAATGTTTCAAGTAAAAATACATTGCTTGCCTAGTATTTTGGTAGACAGGGTGGGAGATACAAAAGAATTGCTCTGCTCTCAAGCAACAAGCTTAAGTTGGGAAGACAAAACACCCTTAAAATAATCTCTTATCATGAGCTGTGCACTGCGCTGGGTTTCAGGAATACAAATATAAAAAATAAAATAATCACTTAAAAGGAACTTTCTAATTTGAAAGACAAGTGTATAGATAATTAAATAAAGGATAAATACAAAGTAGTTAAACACAAAATAGTTTGATAGGGAGGGAGCTAACAATAGAAGGAGGGATAAGGAAAGGTTTGACATAGAAGCTGATACCTGAGATGCATTTTGAAGGAAGAGATACTGGGAGGTGCAGACAAGGAAGGCATGCACCTTGTGCATAGAGGAAGGCCCAAGCAAAGACATAATGATGAGAGTAGACTGGTATATATGAAAACCATGGAAAAGGCCAATTTGGCTGGATCAGAGAGTAAAAATAGGCAAGTAATATGTAATGTAATGAGGGTAGAAAGATAGATTGGGAGTTTTAAAAAAATATGGTAAAGAGCTTTAAAAAATAAAATAGAGTAGTTTATATTTTATTTTAGATGAAATAGGAATTGATTGAATATGTTCAGTTTGAGATGATTCTGGGACATCTGGTCCAATGTGTAGAAGCTCAGGAGAGAGACTGGTAAATCTGAGTCACATGCATTGAGATGATAATTAAACCCATGGGAGGTGATGAGGTGACCAAGAGAGACACTATAGAAAAAAGAAGGTCCTGGATAGGACCTTGAGAAACACCCACATTTAGGGGGGCTGACTTGTGGATGGCAAACCAACAAAGCAAATTGAAAGGGAACAAGGAGGGGGTGGAGAGAGGCAATCATTTCCAGAAATGACTATGATAGAAAACCAGAAGATATCACTAAAACTTGTTGAGAAACAAATTAAGAACATGCATGAGCCAGATCCTTTTTGGAAGCTACCTTCTATACTCTCAGAGAGAAGCTCTTACATCATTCCCTGGGATTCAGTTAATCAACATTTCCTGTGTGCATACTCTTACTCCAGATGTTCCTTCCTCAAAAGGAAATGAAAGCAGAGATGAGCAGAAAAGCTGAGGACAGCATCCTGAGCCTTGTGGCACTTTGTCCTTGGGAAAAAAATCAAATGCAGAAAGATACTTTCCTCTGGTAGGCTAGAAAATAACAGTAGAATATTCCCACAGATTTCCTGGTAACTAGGGAGCATTGATACAGATCCCCCAGGGGGCCCATTTACATTCAGGTTGTAGCCTGGGCACCAAGAGAATCTTGCCCAAGGTTTCCTTTTAGAACCACAATATGGAAGAATTCAGGGAAATGTGGAGAAATCTGAATGAATGAAAGTAAATACCAGGCCCTGTGCTAATCTAGTTGAATGAATGGATTCACAGAGTAAAATAAGCAGATCCAAAAGAACATTATATGCAACTACAATAATCATGTAAATGAAAAGATCACTAAATGGCGGTCGAATTCTGGGTAATTGAGAATTCAGTAATGATGGATAGATAATGAAACACTTCTGTCATCTTTGCAGCAAGGTGGGGGCATTTAGGGTAGAATGTTGAATCCTTTGTTGATAGGTGTTTCTCTTTGTTACATTGGAGGGCTCAATTTAGTTGGGAGAAGGTGTTGGTGAATATTTCCAGAAATGATTGATAGAAAAAAGGCATCACAAAAATTTATTTTAAAGCTATATATACATGTAAGACCAACACAAGAAGAAGAGAGACTAAGAACATTGGAAAGAGGATATGGGGACCTAGTTTCTAGTTCTGCCTTTTTAAATTATCTACATGGCTTTATTCACTTCCTTTTTCTGTAATCCATTTGGTCATTGAGTTAGATGATCCTGAAGGTGCCTTACAGTCCTATATTACATGATAGTACAATGATGATGATAACAGCAATTGTAATTCCACAGAACCCTCTAATTCAGACACAGGGGATCTCCAGTGTGCCATATTTTATGAATGTTAACGTCTGTTCCTCAAAATTTTAGGATTCAGTATATTCTTCATTGACCTTAAGCAAGTCAGTACCTATCTTTGGGCTTCATTTTTATCATGTATGAGAATAGGGCAAGGGACTAGATGATCCTGAAGGTCCCTTCCTGTCATTAAGCCTGTATCCAGCTCTAGCTGTATATTTCTGCTTTGCCCCAGAGTCAATGGGTTGAGTTAATTAACCTAGATCAAGAGTTCTTTTGGATTTTCCAAGGGCTTTCCAATCAATTTACTGAGTCAGTTCTTATGACTTTCACATGACTCTTTGTATATTTAGTAAAATGGTGCTACCTGTGTAACTCTTTGCTCCCTATTGAACTTGTAAGAAGTGGCAGAGACTAGTAAGAGACCTAGGGCTAGATAGAGGCTTTAGATTTTGAAGAGAGACCTTAGGCCACCTAGCCTTACCTTCTCATTTTAAAGAAGATGACACTGAGGCTGGAAGCTAGGAAGTGACCTGCTTGTGGCCCTTGAGACAGTAAACAGTTAAGAGTTTGAACCCAGTTTCTTGACTCCAGACCCAGTTCTGTGTCCTCTACAATGCTTAGCCTGACTTAGGAAGTGTTAACAACTACTTGTGGACCACTGAATGGAACTTGATGGGGAACCCAGACCTGAGGGCACAGAATAAATTTTTGTTCAATGACTCCAGTCTTACTTTCAGTAGAGAAACATAAAAGCCTCTGGAAACCACAAAACCCAGTAAAGGAAGGTGTTTCTGCTTTAATTGGTGGCTGGAAGTGGAAGAGGAGATTCACAGGAGGTGAGTGTGTATATCATTCTTTTTCTGAATTTTGTGTGAATATTATTCTTTTTCTGAATTCTTTCTCTCACTTTTATTAGAAAAGGTGTCTGGCTTGTTTCACCTTTCAGTTTACGAAGTGTTCATGCTCCTGACTCCCCTGACTGCTGCCTTTCCTAGAGCTGTGTGGATGCAGACTGGGTGGTGTTCTCTGAGATGATGTCATAGCATAGAAGGAGATCCAGGTCTGTGGTTGTGTGTGGTGTTTCCACATTTCTGGAGCAAACCCCCTCCACCTCTCCTCATATCCTGCTTTGGCTCCTTTTGGGAATGACAGAAACCTCAGGCAGATGGGATTTAGCTTAGTCAGAGTCTCTGTGGTGGCTCAGGTTACATTTAAAGGAGCTACAGGTCCCAAAGACTGATAGTTCCCCTGTACTGTATGGTCTTTCATCTTTGGGCAATTCAAACCCAACAATCAGCTTGGCTGAGAAATCAGTATATTTTATAGTTCTTATGGATGACTCAGCACAAATAGGATAGATGTTAAAGAAATAAGAAAATAACCATTTAGCTGTGTAGATAGTAGTAGATTCTGGGCTTATATACTGGAAGCCAAGCACAAACTTCTGCTATGGGAGAAGGGGGTGCAATGATCATAGTGGGTAAGGTCATCAAATTGAAGCCCCTTTTTGTACAAAAGAAGGAAGTAATGCTCAAGGATATTAAATTACTTGCCCAATATGCCCAAAGTTCAAGAAAAAGATGTATTTGAATACCAAAAATATTTACAGTTGCATTTTTTTACGACAGAAAAGAACTGGAAACAAAGCAGGTATCCATACATTGGGAGAAGGCTGAACAAACTATAGTATAAGAATTTAGCAATCAGTTAACAGTAAGGAATGATGAATATGAAGAATTCAGCAAAACATGGGATGATTAACATCTACTAAGGCAGGGTAAAATAAGGAGAACCAAGTACACATACACATAATGACTGAGGCAATATGTTTGAAAATCATTCAAAGGAAGCCAAACTGAGCAACAGCGAAAAAAACAAAACAAAACATTGTTTTGGAGAATAGGTAATGAAACATGCCTTCCTCTTCTGAGCAAAGAGATGGGGAATTACTTGGGTAGCATGCTGTGCTATTGTTAGATGCTGTCACGATATCTAGTATTTTATTCAAATTTTTGTTCTTGTTGCTTGCTTGTTATAAATGCTTGAAAAATGAAGTATTTCCAGAAATGACAAGAAAATCAATAAAGTTCATTGATGTAAACCATTTGCCCAATGACACATAGGTAGTAAATAGTACAGCTATCCAGGGACTCTGCTCTTTCTGGTATTACCATGAATATTCATTAGAGTTTTGAAATTTTATGAGGTGGAAGGTAAGTTTTCAGATGAGAGTAGAAGTGAACCCTTCTTAGTAGACAGTGTGGTACAGTGGAAAGTGGGTGGGATTCAGGATTAAGAAACTTAGATTTACATACCAACTCAGATACTATCTGTAGGACCCCTGGCAAGTCTTTTTACTTTCTAAGCCTCAGTTTTCTAATATACAAAATGGAGATTGTAGCTTTCATGAAGGATTTCAGGAGGGAAAAATCGTACTAAATAAAGCAAAATATTAATAGAGTAACACAATCATAGAAATGGAATCAACCTTAGAGACTGTCTGTTCTACCTCCTTTCATTTTATAGAGGAGAAAAGCAAAATGGAAAAAACAAAGAATGAAAGGCTATCCTTGATCTCAAGGAGCTTATGATCTAAGGGGAGGTAGAGGGAGGAGGAGATAAGGTCAATTATGTCCCCGGATCAGTAGCCACATAATCATTTTGAGGTCATCTTATGTGAGATCATCAGCTCTAGCTTGTTCTAATCATAGGACATTCAAAAGTAGACACTGTTCCTATACTATGATAGCAGAGAGCTCATGTCAATTTCTACTTCGTATATATCTTTCAAAAACTTCTACCTCCTTCTTCCTCACATCCTTGGAGCAATGCCCACTCTTTTCATTTTCAAAAGAACACCAAGACACAGCTTTTGCTGCATTGTGTTCTGTCAGTCTACAGGTGCTTATCTAGTTTCCCAATATTCATCTGAATATTGTACCAGGCATTTAAAACTAGGTCTTTTTGACTCCAGGTTCAGGACTTTATTCACCATATCATACTGCTTCTTATAAAGGTATAATATAAAATTATAATATAGAATACATAAATAATAGAGAATAAAATTTATATAAAATATAATGTTAGAGTCGGAAAGGGGCTTGAACTACAGAATATATCAGAATGGGAAAGAGAACATAAAGCAGGCTATGGCCTTGGGAGCCATCGCGTTTCACTCCATTTTTATAATAGATGACACAGCAGACTGGATAAAGGGGTATGACTGGAGCTGGGTCCTCTGGTGAGTTTGAGTTCTGGCAGAACTCAGTTTTATCTTCCAGGTTTCCTGACTCTGTCTAGTATGTTTTTGCCACTTCCCACCCAATGCCAGGAGTTGAGAGTCTAGTAGTACACAAGAATTATTGTCACAGGGAAAAGATTTAATGATGTTAACAAGCAAAACAGCAGGAAAGAGCTGAGATATGAAAATCTTCTTGCCACACTTGAATAGTTTACCTCCTG
This sequence comes from Bettongia penicillata ogilbyi, assembly GCA_023548195.1. Classification (NCBI taxonomy): domain Eukaryota; kingdom Metazoa; phylum Chordata; class Mammalia; order Diprotodontia; family Potoroidae; genus Bettongia; species Bettongia penicillata. The sequence continues at coordinate 4,071,897 of JAJHZJ010000039.1, read as the reverse complement.
AGCAGGGAAAGACCAGTGGTGTCTGTCTTCTGGTGTTGTGTTCCAAGGATGTTAGAACACCTCAGCTGGGAAATGACGCCTCTAGCATGCTGGCCTCTTGCCTTGGCCCTTCTCTAGGATGGATCACAGGACACTTACTGCTCTGTATTTCTTCCTGAAGGAATGTTTGGTGAAGTGAGCTGTGATGTGTTTTTCAAACCAGCTTACAAAAGCTACATTCCTGATGAGTTGCGTAATGCCTTGAGACCATTCTCTGGAACTTCTACCACCCCCGTAGGGCAAACTGCCCCCTACTTGCTTCCATTGGTCACTTACTCTACAAAACGGGCTTCCATGTGGGGGTCTGACGTGACCAGCCAGAATCTCAACCAGACTTCAAGCATCTGCTCCAGTGTTGTGGGGAAAGAATGAGGATATATTTTCCATCCATTTTGTGGCCCATATTACTGGAAAGTTTCCTTTGAAAAGGAAGAGAGTTGTTGGAATTCTGCCTGTGCATGACTAGAGTATGTCTCCCCCTCCCCTTTTGGAGGAACAGGTGTGAAAAATTCATCACGCTCCCCCACTGGGCTTGTTCAGACCTTAAAGATTGCCAGAATTGTGTTAAAAGCAAGAAGGCTTCTGTCTGGCAGAAGTACTAGAACTCAGTCCGTTTCCAATTAGCTATGGGAGATCACTCCCTTGAGTAGAGAATGAATGACCTGGAAAGAGAATATGCCTGTATGGATGATACAGTCATCCCTGACATCTTTGGGAGAGTGAACTGTGCCTGGTCCTTTTTGAGGTCATGATGATTCAGAAAGTCAGGATGTCTGTTTCCTGTCTATAGGCTGTCTATGTCTGATTTCAGGAATTGGTTGATTAAATGGGATATGATCAAGAATGACCACTGAATAGTCAAAAAATATAAAAGTTAAAAATAATCTTTATCCAAGCTTGGGATAGGGGCAGGGAACTAGATTCATACGATCATTATATGTTAGAGAAAGAAGAGACTTTCAATCCCAGAATGTTAGAAGAGGAATGGGTCCCGATAATTAGAATGTCGGAACTGAAGCGATCTTACATGTCATCAAGCCCAGTCCTCTAATTTTTCAGAGGAGTAAACTGAGGTCCAGAACAAGGAAGCAGTAGTCAAGATCATATTGGTAGTAAGCTTCTGAGCTGAGATTCAAACCTAGGTCTGCAGACTTCATACCTAGGGTTCTTTCCACTACATCATGCCATTTGTTGTTTTCCATGTCCTATATGACCTCTTCACTCGGAGAAGTGCTTCTGCTCTATTGCTTCTTGGACTTGTTCAGAACCCTTTTCTTATTTTGACCATATCAGTTCAAATTAATAAATACTTTTAAAATGCTTAATAACCCCAAACAATTCCCTATTTCTTGTTCTTCTCAGTGTCATATATATGATTATATATACACTGTTGTCCACAGGGCACTATGTAATGGTCCATTCAAGTCTTCCTACTTCAAGTGGGATATACATACATATGCATGTATGTATGGGTGACTCTATACACACACATCTTGTATTTATTTTGTACAGGTTCTGTATATACATGTATGTGGAAATAATAGAAAACAAAGGCTCAAGCTTCTGAGCATAGATTTATCAAGCAATACATGCCAATTGCTTAACAAATCAGGAATAGGACTTCTCAGGTTGGCACTGGACCTTGAATACAGGGAGAGACAGACTTTTATGCATTAAAAGTCAATATAAAAGATTAGATAATCTGATTTTAAATTAGAAGAAAGCTTAGTGACTTTCTGAATTGGGAGGGGGAGAGTGAACAAATGCAATTACCTGAATGAGTAAGCTAGTTATCTCACTGGATAGAGCACTGGTCCTACAATCAGAAAGATTCATCTTCATGAGTTCAAACCTGGTCTCAGATACTAGTCTGTGTGACCCTGGACAAGTCACTTAACCATATTTGCCTCAGTTCCTCATCTATAAATGATCTGGAGAGGGAAATGGCAAACTGCTCCAGTATCTTTGGCAAGAAAAACCCAAATGGGGTCATGAAGAGTCAGAAATGACTGAAATGACTGAACATCAGTCACTTGTGGCTAGGTTCAAGCAATGCGATAAAGTTTTATCTCAATTCCAATTACTGAATAAAGTTTTCTCTCATGACAGAAGCTGGACTAGGACCAGTGCTCTCTCCACTGAGATAACTAGCTTACCCTCTGTTGCTTAGATACCCTTAATCAAAGACCTGTGTTATACTGACCAGAAACTCAGTCAGATCCAAAGACTGATGAAAGGAGTTTTCTCACAATTATACAACTCATGTAACCAATATATCTTATATGAAAACTGGTCCCGTACTGGTCAGTTACTGTTTCCTTTTTTGTTTTTAAACTGAATTGAATTGAAAGGGAACCGAGCTAGATCCAGAATTAGTCACAGGATGGAATTGGTGTGGTTCACTCAATTCCTACAATTTCCATTCTCTCTCTCTCTATATATATATTCCACATCTCTGTACATGTGTATGTATGTGCATATCATCTTGCTCAATAGAATATAAGTTCTTTGAAGTATATTCTTTTTCCTTTACATCCCCAGTGTCTAGCATAGGGTCTGACATATAGTAGGGGCTTTAATAAACACTTGCTGTGACTTCACGTGTTGAAATCAAGGAGTGGGGAGGGGAAGGAAGGAAAGAATTTGGAACTCAAAATTTAAAAAAATTACTGTTAAAATTTTTTTTAACATATAATTGGGAAATATTTAAATAAATGAAAAAAATAATTTAAAAATGCTTACTCTGATTGATTGATCAAATTACTAATTACTACTATTAGATAATAAATTCAAATTCCCTTTTTATTCCATTATAGGCATAGTCTAGATACAATGCAAAACAATTTTTAAAAGAAATAGGAGCCTCTATTAAATACCTTCACTAGGCCTTTGGTGTTATCAATATAACACTTGCTTTTTGCCTTTGTATTCTTCTGGAAACATTTGATTTATGACTTAAACATTGCAACTGCCTGTCATTCCCAAGTTTGGCCTAGTCCAGGGGTGGGAAACCACATGTGGCTCTCTAGGTCCTCAAGTGTGACCCTTTGAATCTAAACTTCACAGAACAAATCCTTTTTATTAAAGGATTTGTTCTGTAAAACTTGGACTCAGTCAAAAGGCTGCACCGGAGGATCTAGAAGGACATGTGTGGCCTTGAGGCTGCAGGTTCCACACCACAGGCTTAAGACTATCCCTAGTGTTAATCTGGTGTGGTTGCTGATTTGGCCTTCACTTAACTCTCCCATAGATTGATAGAGAAGGAAGGGACAGTTTCTATAGTAACTTTCAATATCTCTCTCTTAAAATCCCCTGTTCTACTGCTTCTCTAGCACCTCCTTTTGGAAGGTAGTGGTGTTATTAGTCTTTTTTTCCCTATTGTGTTGCCAGTGAAGGAGATCTCATGGGATAAACCTGGATATATAATTAGAAGACTGAGGCTCTGCTCTTGCCTATGGCTATGTGAGTTGAAACAAGTTTTCCTTCCCTCTCTGGCTCTCAGTTTTCATATTTATAAAATTGTGGCACAGGACTAAGTGATCTTTAAGGACCTCTCCAGCTTTATCATTTTGTGGTTCAATTCAAATCCTTGATTACAGTTTATTTTAATAATGAAAGAAAATGACTTTTCCCATCAAAATCAACAAATGTAAGCCAGTCAGACAGACCTAAGTAAATATGAAAGTGTCAATTCTTTTCATGAAGTGAATTTATAAGATTTGTGCTAGTTAGGTCTGGTAGTCCAAGCTTTTCCTGGTCCATCTTTGACATTATCATGAAGAAAAATGATAAGCATTTAGAGTATATATCAGTAAAAATCTTTATTCATTATTATAAGCCATGATGAGGAGAAATATTGATCTACCTTTGTAAAAAGGAAGTCTCTATGGGGAAAGTGGGCATGTCAATACTAGTCATTTTCCCATAGGCATTTATAACATATGGAAAGCCATGGTTTGCCATTGGCCATGGGAGTAGTTTGTTTTGTCTCAGGAGAGGAACCAGAATTTTCCTAATCTGTTAATCTGTCATTGGTCTTGTCTGAGTAGGCTCTGTCTTTTGTCTGGTTTTACACAAGAATGGGGATGTAGGAAAACAAAAACATGGGATATGAATGTGACTGCCCATTTGCTCTTAAATTGAGGCAACTTCTAAAACTGAATGACTTATTTAAGAGGAGGAAAATAGAAGCCTCCCTTTCCCTCAACCCTATAACATTATTTGGGGAAAGAGATATTATAGGTTTCTTTGAATCCTGAGAGGTAATTTTTTTAGCTACTTACCACAGATGCATCATATTGCTAGATGATAAGGAATCAATGTGATGTAATGGGAAGAATGCTGCATTTGTAGTAATAAAACCTGGGTTCAAGTCCTGATTTTCACAGTTACTACTTGTGTAACCTTGGCCAAATCATTTATCTACTGTTGGCCACAGGTTGTGGGTTTTTTCTATCTATAGTAAAAATATTGGATTAGATGACCTCTAAGACCTCTTTGAGCTCTATCTTTATGATTTTATAATCTCTGAAGATATTAGGTGGGCAGGTGGGTGGTACAGTGGATATAGCACCAGGTGTAAGATCAGGAAGATTTGAATTCAAATCTGGTGTCAGATGCTTACTAGCTGTGTAACCTTGGGCAAGTCACTCAGCCCTAAACTGGTTGACCCAGTTTCCCCCTCTGTAAAATGAACTGGAGAAGAGAATGTCAAATCACTCCAGTATCTTTGTCAATAAAACCCCAAATAAGGTCATGGAGAGTCAGATAGGACTGAAATGACCAAATAACAGCAGCACCAAGTTCTCTGAAGAAAAATATAAAAAAGATATTTTGTCTGTTGAAAAACTTGGAAATCTCTGTAGGGGCACAAAAGTTACTCATAAGAAAAATGATAGAGTAGGAGACCATGTGAAAACAAGGGTTAACTTAACACAGTTCAAACTCTAAACACTATTGGAGTGAATTTAGAGAAAGTAGAGATGAGTGTATGGACTTTAATGGGGAAGGCAGTCTTCTAGAAAGAGGTCAAACATGAATGGGCCCTTTAGTAGACAGGATCTAGAAAGAGAACTCTGTGTCTACCACTCTCCTGCCCCAGCATACAGTACTCATTACAATCATGTAGGTTCTATTTCCAAATCCATTTTTACACAAGAATGGAAATCTCCCAGAACATTCTTTTCAATGAGATGTATTTTATTTTCTGGTTGCTGTAAGACTATCAATCTCATTTCCCGAACTTATGGAGTTGGTTAAAAGATGGTCTTTGATAGATTATTCATTATTAAGCAACTACAATGTTGAATCTATGAAAAATGCCAAGGGAATGATCTTAGTCCCGTTGAAGGAGTAGCTACAACCATCAATATTGTGCAAATGGGTTACTCAATTCCTCTCCTCCTATCCCATAATTCTCTTTTTGGAAGTTTCCAAAATGTTTTTTTCTCTGCCAGCTTTCTCCTTTATTGACACCCTTATTGGAGAGCCAGGACACAGACTGCCTAGTCAGTGTGCTCCTAGGGGTTTTATAAATATATTTTATAAAACATCTCATCTCATTGTTGATATTTAACCAAACATTTAACATTGTGCCTTGCACATAGTTGATATTTCATAAATATTTAAGTCAATTGAACTTAGCAACATCTGAAATTTCAAGAGCACTTTTCTGCTCATGAAACTTTAGAGCCTGAGGGGACCTTAGAGAATAACTAATAGATATGAATGAGTGATTGAATAAATAAATGAAAGAACGACTGCTAAACTCTGGGGGTATAAATACAAGGAGTAGAGACTGTCCCTGACCTCAGAGAGCTTACATTTTTATGGGGCAGGAAATATACAAAAGGGAGTGATAGCATCCTGAGTAAGGCTTCGATGGAACAGATTGGCATAACATATCAGGAACAAAAGTGGAACTGGTTTAATCATGTTTCATGAGTCCAAAACTTGGGGAGAGAGGGAATAGGAGGAAGAAAGAAGTGTAGGACATACTGATGTGAAGATGAAACCGCTGGTGTGGAGGATAAGGCCAGAAGGGAAGCATGGCAGGGTCTTTTTTTGAAATAGTGGTCTGGAAGAGCCAGTTATCAATTGGCAGAATAATCCCCAGGGTGGAAGTTTCTCCAAGGCAGAAAGACAGCTAGTTTGGAGGAGAAGGCCAGAGAGTGGGGAATGATCCATAATGAGACTTTGGTTGGAGTGCTAGAAAGAATGTTTGATGTGAAGTTTGGAATGGAATACCATTGTGCTATAAGAAGTGATGAACAGGAAGACTTCAGAGAGGCCTGGAAAGATCTATATGAATTGATACTGAGTGAAAGGAGCAGAACAAGGAGAAGTTTGTACACAGCAACAACCACAGTGTGTGAGGAAGTTTTCTGGTAGACTTAGTCCTTCACCGCAATGCAAGGATCTAAAAAATGCCCAGTGGACTTTTGAGGCAAAATGCCTTCTACATCCAGAGAAAGAGCTATGGAATTGGAAAGCAGAATGAAGCACTCTGTTTTCTTTTGTATTAAATTTTGTTTTCTTTATGATATCTCCCATTCGTTTTAAGTCTTCTATGCAACATGACTAAGGTGAAAACATATTTAATAGGAATGTATGTGTAGAACCTATATGAGACTTTATGCCATCTTGGGGAGGGTGTGGGGAGGGAAGGAGAAAGAAGGGGAGGCAGGGGAAAAAATCTAAGATATATGGAAGTGATTGTAGAACACTGAAAACAAATAAAATAATTTAATTTAAAGAAAGCATAGACCATATCGTTCAATCCTCTTATTTTTGCAGACAATGAGACCTAAACAGGAAAAGTGATTGATCTAAAGTCACACAAATTTAAGTAGCAGATTGCATTTAAAATGATATCTAATACTTCCCCCGCCCCAACCCTGTCACTATATCACAGTGGGAGGCAGCGTGTGAGTATGTGTTTGTGTATATATGTGTGTGTATACATATATATGTATACACATATACATACACACATGTGTGAATATATGTGCATGTGTGTATGTGTATATATACACATGTGTATGTGTATATATATATATATATATGAATGTATACATATACACACACACACGCATGTGTGTGTTAGGAAGAATATTGGTTCTAGAGTTACAAGACCTGGGTTCAAATCCCACCTATAATGCTTAGTGCCTGTATGACAATAAGTCATTTAACTTCTCTAGGCTTTGGTTTTTTCATCAGAGAAGACTGGAGTAGAAGGGCTTAAAAGTCCCTTCCAGCTCAGGATCTTCATAAGCCACTATGCTTCTACACCTTAGTTTAAATCTATGATTTGCCATCTACTAGCTGGGTAATTATGGATAAATCACTTATCCCCCCTAGTCCTTGGTTTCCTCATTTGTAAAATACAGGTTTCTGTCCTGATAATCTCTAAGGCACTTTCAGTTTTAACATCCTTGATATCCTGAACCATAACTTTGGCCTAAACGCAATTTGTACTTTAGTGTTGGACAGCCACACACAAGTTCCTCCATTAAAGTAACCTTGAAAAAATGTTTACTGAGCATCTATTTTATGAAAAGGGATGTCTTTGTCATGTGAGGAATGCGAAAAAAATATAAATATCAGTACTGAGACTCAAAGACTCAGGGAGACAAGATATATTCATGTAAAAGCATAATTTAGCAGTATCTATATGGCAACTTAGAACTTATGAAAAAAATCACTTTGGAAAAAAAGAAAATCACTTTGGGCAAGAAACACTTCACAGAGTACGTGGTCCTTTGGTTCAGAGATCTATAGTTTTAGATCTGGAAGGCACAGAGGAAAAAGCTGGGCTCTGGTTTCCAGGAGCCAAGCCCGTGTTGAGCCTGTCTGGGGTGCTGTTCACTGGGGCCAGAATGGCAGGTACCACCCATTGACTGCTTCCTTTCCCCATTCGGTATTGGTTTTAAGAACAAAATTGAACGTTGTAGTTGCTCACAGTGAGATAAATCTAAATACCCAGGTAATAAATAGTCTTGCTTATGGCTGACATGTGCATTGGGAATTGGTTTACTTCATGTCGCCATTTTCAGCATTCCCTTCTTCAGTATTCCTGTGGCTTGGACCTTACCAAATATTACTCGTAATCTTTGCATATACATATTTTTAAATGCAGTAAAACGAACACATTTTAAAACCCCTGACCAGGATAAAATCAGGCTGCTAAATCACTGGGAACAATTGGACTAGGGAATACAGTTTACTTCTTCACAGGGGTTCTTTACAATTTCTTGAATAATTCCATATTTTCTGGCAAGTTTCTACACCAAGTATGCTCCTAACCACTTTATCTTAAACAGAATTCCTCTCCCAACTGTGCTAATACCCCTAATGCCATAACTGCATGGTGTTTGGAACTTTGTACTTATTATTAAGTACTTATTAATAAGTACTAAACAGAAAATGTGAAACTGAACCATTCTGACCAGAAACTTTGTGGCCACTGCTTTTTCTACAAGGGAGGAATAGGAAGCATGCTGTGCATTTACATTGTCATGTTCAATGGGAAATTTTTGCATTCAAGGTCTCATACTTGTATGCTATTTGGAAAAGCAGATTTTTATGAGAAGATGCCTCTTAATATTTAACAGGTCTGCTAAATTTCCGCAGAAGTTTTCCAGGAGACACAAAATGATAAACAGCACAGTGAGAACAGAAAAGCTCCATATAGTGATGCAGGAATCTTGAGGATAAAAGTAACTTAGGTCATGCTTCTCTTGATTCTTGTATTTGCAAGTCTGAAAGTCCAATTTTCTGTTCAGCTCTGGTCTTTTCATCAAGAATGCTTGAAAGTCCTCTATTTCATTGAATAACCATTTTTTTTCCCCTGAAGTATAATACTCAGTTTTGCTGGATAGGTGATTTTAATCCTCGCTCCTTTGACCTTTGGAATGTCATATTCCAAGCTCTCTGACTCCTTAGTGTAGAAGTTGCTATCTCTTGTGTTACCCTGATTGTGTTTCCACAATACTCAAATTGTTTCTTTCTGGCTGCTTGCAATATTTTCTTCTTGACGTAGGAGCTCTGGAATTTGGCTACAATATTCCTAGGAATTTTTCTTTTCAGATCTCTTTCAGGAGGTGATTGGTGGATTCTTTCAATATTTTAACCTCTGGTTCTAGAATATCAGCACAGTTTTCCTTGAAAATTTCTTGAAAGATGATGTCTAGACTCTTTTTTAAATCATGACTTTCAGGTAGTCCAATACTTTTTAAATTGTCTCTCCTGGATCTATTTTCCAGGTCAGTTGTTTTCCCAATGAGATATTTCACATTGTCAGCTATTTTTTTCATTCCTTTGGTTTTGTTTTTTAATTTCTTGATTTTTCATAAAATTATTAGCTTCCATCTGCTCCAATCTAATCTTTAAGGAATTATTTTCTTCACTGAGCTTTTGAAACTCCTTTTTCATCTGGCCAATTTTGTTTTTTAAAGCATTCTTCTCCTCATTGGCTTTTTGGTTCTCCTTTGTCATCTGGGTTAGGCTATTTTTTAAAATGTTATTTCTTCATCATTTTTTGGGTCCCCTTTAGCAAGGACTCATTTTTCTTGATTTTCTTTTATCACTTTCATTTCTCTTCCCAATTTTCCCCTCTACTTTTCTTACTTGTTTTTCAAAATCCTTTTTGAGTTCTTCCATGGCCTGAGACCAATTCATATTTTTCTTGTAGGCTTTGGATGGGGGAACTTTGACTTTGTTGTCTTCTGTTTGCATGTTTTGGTCTTCCTTGTCACCAATGTAAGATTCTATAGTCTGATTTCCAGTTTTTGCTCATTTCCCCACCCATTTATTTGACTTTTGAGCTCTTTGTCAAGGTAGTTCTCTGCTTCCAGTGGGGCTGGGGATTGTACTGTTAGCCACTGAATCCCCCCACAATCTGTGGGCCTAGAGCTCCAGAAGCAGTGGCTGCAGATTCCCTTGCTGCTGCTGTGGATGCTACTGGTTCATCCATCTCCTCCCCCCTCTGCCACCCTGAGGCTGGGGACAGACCATTGTACTCTTTCATACAGGTCCTACAGGTTTTTTCCACTGACTTAAAATTTGTCCTCAGGGTTTTGGGGTTGTGAAGTCTGGAAACCATCACAGGTGCAAAGATTCAGTCCCGCCAAGGCCTGTTCAGGTCCTGTCTGTGTCAGCACAGCCCATGTTGCACTCCGCTCTGCTCTGCCCTGCCAGATAGATGCTTCCTGTCGACCTTCCAGGCTGTCTTGAGCTACAGCTTTGATTCACCCTGTCATTCTGTGTGTTCTGCACCTCCAGAATTTGTTTAGAGTCATTTTTTATATGTATTTGACTGGGCTTGCGGGGAGAGCTGTAGCAAGTATGTAGTAAGCTTTTATCTGCCATCTTGACTCCACACCCAACAAGTAACTTAGTTTATAATGAAGGAGTACTGTGCAGGAAGAGTTACCCCAATTAGTCACAGTCAACGAAATACATTTATATATCGACCAGAATCATCCTTTACCAAGGTCAAAGGTCTTGTCCTTAGATAGTCAGTTCCTTTTTTGTTTTACAAATATACTCTTTGTTTTTGCTGGTTTACTGTTTTGTGCATAGATCTAGTCAGTTATGGATGTAGCCGAGGACTGAGGTTTCCTGTTGATGTACTTTCAAGGTTCATTAATAGGTGTCAGTGTGGCTTTCTACAGCTTTCTAGTGAGTCTTCAGATATTGATTCTGAGAGAAGTAAAATTGTGCAGGTTGTTTTTTTTCTCCCTGAAGGGCAGTTAGGTGGTAAAGTGGATAGAGTACTGGCCCTGGAGTCAGGAAGATTTGAGTTCAACTCCAGCCTCAGATATTTATTAATTGTGAGACCCTGAGCAAGTCACTTCTCCCTGCCTGCCTCAGTTTACTCATCTGTAAAATGAGCTGGAGTATGTTTACCAAGAACACCCCAAATGGGAATATGAATTGGACACAACTAATTGACAAAACAACAATCCACTTCGGGAAAAAATTTGATTCCAGGCAGACTGAAGTATATTATAATTCTTTGATTATCTAGTTGAACCATTTCATGACTGAAATTTCCTTGCTTGCAAGGAGATTTCAACCATAAAATGGTATGTGTATATATGTATGTGCATGTATGTATACATGTATGCATGTATATACACATATATGCACACAAATATACACATATACATATATACATGCATATACAGAGAGAGAGAGAGGGATCTATAAGAAATTATTTGTCTAGTAAAAAGACAACTTTCTCCAGCCATGGTGCAAAGTAAGCTTCTACACACAAGGTCTCTTTTTTTGTAGCTTTTCAGTAAAAGATATACTTTCCCTTTAATGATTTTCTCCTCCTCCACTTTACCTATTAGCTTTATTTTCAAGATAGATATCAGTAATTTAAGTGGTCAAGAAAGTGAACTTAAAGTTATGATTTTAAAGTCAGTTATTAGACTATTCTTTGAATTAGGAGGATTTGTAGTTCTTAACCCTAATGAATATGCATAGTTCCTTATTGAAGTTTCCTCAATTTTTTTTTGTTAATGATCATTAGCTACTGAAGACATCAGAAAATAAACTATTGAAAAATTAAACATTCCAAAATTCAATGATTTTTGGAAAATTAAATAAACTCGTTTCAGACTACTTCATGTTAATATAACTCTACTATCTTCAGACTGTCTCTGGAATATACTTCCTTCTCTCTTCTAACACTTTGGTACAAACCCTTATCGCTTCATGCCTAGACTACTTCAAAAGCTTGCCAGCTGCCACAGGTCAATTCCCACTCCAATTCATTTTTCATTCAACCACCAAAATTATTTTCCTAAAGTACAACCTAACTATGTCACCCTGTTATACAACAAACTCCAGTGACTCTCTATCACCCCCAGGATCAAATACAAAAATCCTCTTTTTTTAATCTATGAAACGGCTCTGCACTTCTAGTCTTCTACCCTACATTTCTCCATGTATTCTTGGATCCAGTGACACTGGCCTCCTTGCTGTTATGCAAACAAGCCACTCCATTTTGTGAACTCTGGGCATTTTCTCTGGCTGTCTTCCATTCCTAGAATGCTCTCTCTCCACAATTCTCCTGCTGTCTTCCCAGCTTTCCTTCATTTTTCAGCTAAAATCCAACCTTCTATAGGAAAAGTTTCCCAATTCTTCTTAATTCTAGTGCCTTTCCTCTTTTAAATATTTTTTATTTATCCTGTATATAACTTGTTTGTATATAATTGACTGTTGTCTTTTCTGTTAGATTGTGGGCTCCTTCAGGTCAAGGACTTTCTGTTGTCTTCTTTGGTATCCACGGTGCTTAGAACATAGTAGGCACTCAATAAAAGCTTTTTCACTAATTGACTAGCTGAGGCAATAGGGATTGAGGCAAACTGGAATTCATGGAGGAAGGGGTTGGAGGTGGGGTGACATGGTTTGATTTTTTTCTTTATGAAGATCCCTTTGGCAGCTAAGGTGAGATGGAAAGACACTTGAGGCAGAAAAACCAACCAGAAGGCTGTTGCAATAGTCGGGGAGTGAGGTGATGAAAGCTTTCACCAACTGATAAGAATTAGAAACAAAGTGGATATATGGGTAGTGAGGGGAACTTGAAATTTGACCAGAGACCTAAAAAGAGCTAGGGTTCCAACAAATGTAGATGAAATAGAAAACTATTGTGAAGATGGGGGCAGCTTTTCCTTGGTCACACAGTATTAAAACTGAGATTTTAAAATTTGGAATTAGATGATCTGATTCTCTTTTCACTATACCATGCCGTCTCTAGGCACAGGTGGGAAAATGTGTAAGACATTATCTTGGGACAGGACATACAAATTAGAATTTCATAAAGTATTAATATTGGGAAGTAATTTAGAGATCAGATTGGAAAATAGAGGCCCAGAGAAATTGTTACTTTACTAAGGCCATATCCCTAAGTGGAAAAAACAAACAAACTGGAATTTGAACTCAGGCCCTTTGACTCCCAGGAGGAGATGTTTTTATCATTCCATTGCATTATCATTACACTAATTTCTTTAGGTTTTAACTTCTGTAAATAGAGATTTATTATATTTTAAAATATTTATGATATATTATACATTACATAGGTTTTCTTCTGTAGCTGATGACGCTAACGAGTTTGGAAAGCATGACTCAAAGCTCCCTCTCCAATTGGCTTATCTGTTGAATCTCTGACTTGTGGTGCAGGGAGAAGTCCTTTAGTCTCTGCTCTAGTTGGCATCAGTGGGTAATAGATAGAGTCATTTTGGGTGCCAAAGGCTTTAGCAATAAAAAAGAATGGTTTTGAAACAAATTGATCTTTTCACAGCTAGTAGCTTCCCCCTTTCCTCCTAAGTTGGATGCTGTTCAGAACAAGGTCTTAGATGTTTGTGCTGAGAACAAAGATGGCATTATTTAAAGAGGCATCCAGTTGGTGGAAATTCTCATCCCCTGAGAATGGGCTTCTATACTTTCACTAATGTAAAACCCAGAAGAAGAGTGAGTCTATCCATTTAAAATAATTGGTATAGTGGCATTCATGTTCTTTATCTTCTATTTGAGTGTTCTGGGACTCACCAATATCTTCCGTGCCATTTGGAAATTGCCAGATAATGCAAAAGTCTCTTGTTTATATTTTTCTTTGAACTGGAGGCAAGTGTTACAAATAGGAATATATAACAACAATGCCAATATGCCACATTCCTATTGTATAGTTTACAAAATGCCTTATTCACAGTTAAGTTGTAAAGGAGGTAATGGAAAGATTATCATCTTCACTTTACGGATGTGACAACTGAACCTCAGGGAGATGAACTGACTTGTGAGATAATGAGACAGAGTTAAGAAGTATGTTGAAAATTCTCTAATTCAGAGATTCTTAACCTGGGGCTTATTGGCATTTAAAAAATATTTTTCATAACAGTATTACAAAATAATTGCTTTCCTTTGTGTTATTATGTGTTTTATGAATTTAAAAATATTACTTTGAAGAGTTCGTAGGGTTCACCAGACTGCCAAAAGAATCCACAGCACAAAAAAGTTTACAAATCCCTGATCTAATCTGGATTTAATGAAAAAACTGAGTTCCAAAGAGGTTATGTGATTTGCCCAAGATCATACAGGTTGTAATCGATGGAACTAAGATTTGAGAGCCAGGACTCTTTCTACTATATAAGCATGAGTCAATTGAGAGAAATAAAAGATTTAGTGACTGTCTATTATACATGTGATATATGTTAAGTGTATGTCTATGTTACATAACCTACTGCTTACAATAAACTTCTATACATGCAACTATTGAAGCCCAGCGTAGGTTGTGTGTTCAAAACAGACTGTAAGTTCTTCGAAGGCAGGCACTACTTCATGATCTTTGTAACCTCTAGAAGACTAGTGTAAGTCTACAGACATAGGGAACATTCAGAATACTGATTGAATGAATAAATGCTCATCACAGATAAGGGCAGAACTTTCTTCCAGTACCCAAATCCCTATTCCCTCTTCATTGTGAGTTTGGATACTGGCCAAGGACACATCTCCAGGATGTTTAAAAAAAAAAACAACTTTGCTGCTTTTTGAGCATATAGTGGAGATATTTGTGGTATATTTCTGAGAAATAAATGCAAATAGTGAAAATGTAGTATGTAGCAACTATAACTGGTATCTTCAAAAAACTAAAATTTGTAGATACGTAAAATTTCTTATATAAGGGTTTATAGTACTGGCACTATGACACAACCTGGTAGAGAGCGTTTGGACTCAGGAGAGAAAGGTCTTCAAATGCCTATACTCACTACACCTAGGAAGCACCTTATTCAGCAAATACTTGACTTACCTGCTAGTGGGAGAAATGAGCATAATGGACAATAGAGGTTAAAATATAAAATCAAATGTAAAAATCTCATAGAAATAAGGGTGGGAGATTATAAATATAACATATGCATTTGTATGAAATATGACCCTCTTATTCTTTTATCTTTTTTATTTTTTGCTCTTTGGGTTAGGGCTGACTTGCTCACTTACCCTTCTTCTATTCAAGTATGTTGGGCATTTTCCCAGATGGAGTTGGTTATGCTGCCACAATTCATTCGCAGGGTTGAATTCATTCCTGATCACCACTGCTACTTCTGATCCCTAAGAATTGTGCTCTCCATTTAATAAATCAGCCAAGATGACACCATTAACTCTTTATCAGAAACACTAAGCAGATGGCAAAACAAGAATACTTATAAAACATAACATTCAACTGTAAACTTAGGACACACCTACAGTATCCATGAGAGAGAGTGGGAATACACTTGTATAAATATGGAGGCATATAAATAGGGGGCACGTGGACCTGCGATAACTCTCAAATCTGAACAGTGGGCCTTAATGTCCTTGGTCTCCTTCAGTATAGTCAGCATCATAATTTACTAATGACATACCTGAAGATGATCCTTTTCTAGAATTTTCTTTCCTTGTGCCAGGCAGGGATGTTTTTCTTACATAGTCATTTCTCTTCTGGATAGCCAAGAAAGTATTAAACTCTTTCAGATAAAGCAGAGACCTTCCACCTGGAAATTGCAAGGTTTTTTTTCAGGTCTGCATCATTGACTAGGCTCTGAGGCAACATTATATTCTTTCAGGAAAAGCAATTCACTTAAGCCTGGGATCTTCCAAGCTTGTTTGCACCCTTGTCTAGACTCTGAAGGGTTTCCTTCTCTCAGGAAGTATATGATGGCTCAGGTAAAGGTAAAGATATACCCCTTTCCGTCCAAGGAGTTCTTGCAAGGAGTAGAACTTTTCTTTCAATCTTCTAGTTAGACAGCAGAAATTATAAACTTGAATGTCTTTCTGTGATACAGTAACAAGGTCACCTTGTGGACCTGTCTTTGACAACATGACTGAGACTCAGAGGTCTGATTTTAACCTACTTCACTATTCCTAAACAAGCTCTCTTGTGTGAACAACCTACGTCTTACTGTAAGAAATCGAAATCCAAACTGTTGTCAACCAAGATACAAGTTGACAATATATAGTCCCATAGTCACAAAGTAGTACTAGATATCAGGATTTCTAAGCTTTAATCATAAAGTGCTCATGCTAATCTTATGTAAGTTAGATATTAGGAAGACATTTCAGGCATATTTACCCTGAGTATCTTTTCTTTATTGGGCTGCTTTTTTAGGGTTCCCTACAAAACTCTCCTTATTTCTTCCCTTTTATTAATAACATTTTTCTCAGTCAGGATAACAGAGGAAAGTGATGGAGGTTGTAGCCATTTTAAAAACAGATTGGTCAGATAACAAAGAAATGTCATTCTCAGGCCCTTTGAAAATGAAAAACTATAGATGACAGAAAAAGAGATAAAAGTCAAAGAAATAGTGGAAAATATTTATAATAATCACTTTTAACCATAATGGGGAGTTGAACAACTATACTTTATTTCTTATATTACAGTTCCTAGTCCTCTTATTCTTCACAGAGGAACTAGAAATGGTATTGTTAAGAATAAAAACTAAAAAAAACCCTAAACATCTGGCTTAGATCAAATATAAACAAAAGAGGTTCATACTCTGAGGGCTTAAGGTTTTTGAAAGAAGGGAAGTTACCTGAAGTATAGAAAAGAATCTTGTACTTCCTTAGTATCAATAAAAGGTTACACAAAGGACGTCAACTACTATCTACCTGTGGGACTATTTCCCCAATTATATAAAATTAAAAGGAAAAAACTACACATGGAATGAGTGCATCCTTGATACTAGAAAGGAATACATATAATTTTTCATAAGTGATGCTCCAGAGTAGACCTTATCTTTACCATCACAATTGATTAAAAGATATAGAAAATACAAGATCTCACTATTTCTATTTTTTAGCTATAAAAAGTATTTGATTCAGTGGAACAAAGAATTACCTTTTTTCCTCTAACAATGAATTTTCCATAAATATCAGAATTTTACAAAATCCCTTGAAGGAAATGTCAGAATACATATAATTCTTTGAAAGATACAATGGGATCCAACGTTGTTTGATGACTCTCCATTAATATCCATTGAGACATGAAACAGTAAGATGTGCACTCAATAAAAGTATTGCCCTCTGTCACAAAGGAAACCCAGCTCAGTTGGCAGAAGTCTATGTTGAAGAGGAATTCCTTATAGATAATGAAATATGTCAAGTGTTGTTTGTGGATGGCTATATAGTGGTTGCACCAAAACTCAGAAAATTTCAGTCATCCAGGATGAGATCTATACCCATCAAAAAGAGTTTTGATGAAAAATTCACAAAGGAAAAATTGTGTTAACAATGCATATTATACCATTAAATGATGCAGTTAAGTGAATAATCTATAGAGCTTTTTGATGACATATATAAAAACATCAGTTTCTGACACATAATAATATTTGGTTTGGACAAGAATTGAAAATGGACAACGAGTTGGGTCTAGAATTGAACATGAAGGGGAAGCAAGCTAGATTCCCTTTTATATATATATATATATATATATATGTAACCAAAGAGAAAGATCCATCTTTTTAATATCCATGTTCTATCCGTGCTCTTGTATTCATAGCACACCTAGGTAGCTCAGTAATAGTACAGAATGTGGAGTCAAGAAGAACTGAGTCACTTACTAACTGCATGACCCTGAACAAATCACTTTATCTCTATCTGATTAATATCCTCATCTATAAAAGATGGTATAATAGCACCTACCTCCCAGGGTTATTGTGGGGATCAGATGAGGTAATATGTGTAAAATACTACTATGACTATAACGATGATGCCTATGACAACGATGACGACTACTACTACTTGTCATGAAGTATTTTCAGTGACAAACTGAATGTTATCTAGGATGTGAGGAAGAGGGACCTGGTGAGCCTGATCAGGCCAAAACATATTACAAACCAGGAATTATGGGGAAAGACTGTATTAAAAGGTGCCATGATATGAGTAAAAAAAATGATGAGATCACACAGGGTGAGAGCAAGAGAGAGCTGAAATATCACCTGTGTGTTCCACAGGTATCTTTAGGAAGTCAAAATATATCAAGGAAGGCTCCCATCATTTAGATGGACTCTCTGATAAACTTTAGGGAGGACATGTTGCATGGGATGGACAGGCATCTCCATCTTTGGAGGTAATGCCATTGCTGGTGCCATCAAAGATCCATTTGAGTATTTGTATGGAAATCATTTAACCTCTCTGAGACTCAGTATCCTCATGTAAAAAATGAATAATTATTGTTTTTATACTTTTCTCAGAGATTCATAACTTAGGTATCATCCTCTACTCCTCACTTTCATCCACCATATCCAATCTATTGTTTGGCAACATCATATGCTTTATTTTCTCCTGTCAGACTGCTACCACCCTGGGTAAGGTGCAATCACCTCCTGCCTGGATTACTGCAATAGCCTTGTGGTTGATCTTTCTGCCACAAGTCTCTCCCCACTCTAGTTCATTCTTGGCTTAGTTGTCAGTAACCTTCCTAAAATGCAGATCATATGAGATTGTCTCAGATGTTTTGGTAATATTTTGTACCAGTTGTTATTGCTGTGTGTCACTGTGCCCCTTTCTAAAAAACTGTTTAAATCTGCTGACTCAATTGATTCTCAATCTGGGGAGGGAAAAGAAAGGAGTTCACTTGTATGGACTCATGCTAATTACATTGGAAAATCACCCTCAATTCCTTAGCATTACTGCTAAGACCTTGATGGGGAGATGTAGACTTGGTCTGGAACCCAAACTGTACCTATGGGAGTGGGAGTAGAGAAAAGGTTTCTCAGAACTTATATGGGCTTCATGAGATTTAGATCTTCTTTAGTACCAGGTAATCACTCCACTTCCCACTGTTTCATTGAATCCTACCCCAGCCATCTGATCCCAATTACAGCTTGAAGGTGGGAGGGAAGTTGATACTTTGTGGTTCTTCCACAGTCCTCCTCCTCCATCCATGCTCATTGCTAGATTCTAGATGTGGCTCTTTCAGCTAACCATGGGGAAGATTGGAGTTGACTCTTTCTCTCTCTCCTTGCCTTTTCCCTTCTAGGTCATGTGAACTTCTACTTCTACTTGTCCCTTTCTGCCCTTTAACTTGTGTTTGCCATCTTCTACCCTTGGAAAATGCATTAGCTATTCCAAGTTAATCAAGCCTGTTAGAGAGGATTTTAAATCAATGTAGAAGTTTGTACATATCTTTTAAAAACTTTTTCATGGAATTTATATTCTTACCCTGAAGTCTTCTGGCTTTTCCAATTATTCCAGTGTAGCAAAAACTTTGGCAAGTGCCATCAAACTGGAGAAGCAACCAACTGTGAATCTGCTAGCCTAGCTAAACAGAGAGGCTCACCCTCTGAACAGGAACCATGCAGTGATGAGCTTTTGAGGTTCTAGGCTCCTCACAAAGACCATTTATTAAGCCATACAGAGTTGTGATGTGCCTTGATGAAGTGAGCCCTTTTATGGTCCTCAAAGCACACAACTATTTGAAGGTAGTTCCTTTTAAAATGCAGATTGTGACCAATACATTATAGTCTGGTTATTGGTTAAACACAAATCTTGTAGCACTCATTTAGGATTTTATTATTTCTCTTTGTTGTCCTTGAGTTGTCCTTTAAAAAACTATACCTGTGATTTAATTATTATTCATCCACTGATGCAGCTTACCACGTTTTCTCTGTTATTTTAAGAGAATTATTGGGGCACTGAGAAATTAAGTCACATGTCCATAGTCATGCAGTCAGGAAATATCAGAGGAAGAATTTGAATACATATCTTCTTGATTCTCATGCTGACCCTTTATCCACTATGCCATGTGATATTCTGTATGAGAATGAGAATATAACATTAAAATATGCTACCTTCCCATGAGAGAGCAAAATAAACTATTAGAGTTACAAAAGGAAAAGAGCATATTTTCTAATGCTGTCTGAGGAGAGGAGAACAAATCTATTTAATTCAAGCCATCCTAAGGACAGTCCCTGAAGGACATTGTCCTTGCCTCTATTGGATATGGTGACAACATTTTTCAGAGTTGTAAAGGATATAGCATCATGACCAGGACAATATCATTCTTTATGTTTGCAGTGCATAAACCAACCATAGAGATTAATCTTAGTTAAAGAAGAAGAGAAAGAATGGTGTGTGTGTGTGTGTGTGTTTCATTAAGTCATCATAATGTAAGGTGGTTCATCTTGGGAACTGTCTTTCAGGTTGTTTACTTAGATTGCCTCTTATCATGTGTGCCTGCCTTCTACCTGAAATCTCAGTCCTTCCTTTGGTTCTGAGCCACCAGTCATGATGGAATGTCTGGGAAGTTTGTAGAGCTGAGAACCATTTTCTATTTTGAGATACTAATCAGGACAATGTGCTTGCTGGATGATTTATGGGCTTATGAGCATTTTGGAAAAAAACCTCAAATAAAACATCTTTGAAAGATTTTTCCTTCTGATGTAATCTCTCTTATCACTGTGACTTCAATTGATGATTCTCCAGAATCTAATTTTTTCCTCTACTGGAAACTCCAAACACATGTCCTCAGTCTTTTGACCTTGTCCCCTGAAGACTACGTGAGTTTTGGTGTTTGCTTGGCAATATGGATATAACAACTTTGTGGTTATGGTAGATTGGACTGGGGATAAAAGCAGAGAAGGCAATATGATGGAGCTGAGTAAAATGCACAATTATTTGGTATTAGAATGCCTATGTATTCTTCTGTGGTCTAGAAATTACTAATTGATCTGGCATAATTCAATTCACCAAAAACATACTAAGCAACTAGCGGCACAGGAAAAAGAACACTCTGCCTTTGTGACTCTGGACAAGTCTTGGGTTCTGGGTTCTTCTGGGTTCTTGGCAATTCTCTTAATACTATAAACTACAGTAATGGCATCAACTTGTATTAGAGTTTTGTCACCCAGGAGGTCCCTCTGCAGGTCTAGCCCTTATCCTCTATCTCTGTGTGCAAAGAAACCTAGCATTGCTTCAAGGAAATCACTTTATAAATGTTGAGGTGTTATGAAAAAGGTGACCTATTATTGTCATAGCAGAATATAGGATCATAGAATATAAAAGAGGAAACTAGAGTTAAATTTAAGTAGTCCAATCCCTTTATTTTTCAGATAAAATTAAGGTCCTGGCAAGTGACTTGCTTATGACCCCACAGGAATTAAGTATCAGAGGTAGCATTTGAATTCAGATCCTCTGCAAACTTGATAGTGTCTCCAGTTTTATATGAGCTTGAATTCATGAATAGTCATCTCTATTATTGGGGGCCACTGGAAAGTGACAGGTGAGGACTTGTAGCTTTATTCTGGCTTGCCCAGGCAGATGGTGTGGCTGCTCTTTCAACTAATGGATTACATGCACTTTTTTAGTCCATTTTACAAAGAGCTTTCACATACTTTAGCTGAAATGAGCAAAGCAAAAAGAGAGTCTACATTCCTGACACCATCTTTGAATTAAAAAAAAATTCCAAAAGGTCACATGCCTATTTCACACATTATCCTTTCCCAGTCCCTTTTAAAGTCTATCTGAGAACATCTAATTAAATCTGCTCAGTGGCTGTTTGGAGCTACCAACTTGGAATCTTCTTCTCTGGCTTTCTGGCATATCCTATCATTCATTCACCAACTCCCTTGACGTGCTAGGCTGTGACTGACTACAGGAACATTTTGCTCCTGGAGTAGTTGGAAGTGACCTGTGATGTAACCAAAGACAGATGTCTGGTGTCTTAACAACACCAAAAAATGGAAGTCAAGGTTATTAAGTGACTGATCTCACCCTGCAGGAATTCCTGTTACAAATAGATGGGAGGATGTTGTGACAGAGAGTAAGTCATCCATGAAAGTGTTTATTTCTGAGTTCCAGAGAAGATCATTGTTCCCTTTCACCCACAGTATGAAATCTAGGAAATCATATGTGGCTAAGGGTGACACTAGCAGCTGAAAGGGATTTATTTCTGTGGGCTTAGCAATAGGATGGGAGTTGTGTCTTGAAGATTCATCTTGGAGAGCCAAGATAGGATAACTGTCCGAGTAAACTTAACTGGATGATTGACATGGTGTCTGTAAAAGGACCCAACTTGAGCCCTGGGAGACTTGACCTGAGTTATGGGTCTTGTACTTCCTAACTCTGTAACTATGGCAAAGTGACCGAATCAGAATCTTCTGAAAGCATTGGTTTCCTCATTTGTTCAGATGGGGATGACAAGCAATGCTTGTACTATTGACACCACAGGTTTGTTGGATAGAAAGCCCTTTGTAAATCATAAAATACCATAAAAAGTATGCGCTATTATTGTTGATTATTGCCCTGTTAATAATAATATTGAAATGTATTGTCTCACAAATTTACCTGAATTTCACCAAGAAACCACTATTTTTGAGGGAAAGATTTTGTGTCAGCTATTAGAGTGAAGGTTGAGATAAAATGCCATTTTCCCATTTTGGCATAATAGTTGTGGAAAAAAGGGTGAAGATTCCAAGTTTCAACTTGTATTGCAAACTAATATTCATAAAAAAACCCATCAGAAATATATTCCTGAAGTTAGATTTACAATCCCATCAGTTCAATAGTCTGACAAGGCCAATTAGCAATAGCTTGTTTTCTAGTTACCTGCAAGACTACACATGACTTAGTAGAAAGAGAGTTGAATTGAGAGTATAAGAAATGAGATAAAACCTAGAATTTCCATTGATAATCTTTTATATACCTCAAGTACATGAATATAGCCAATTTTTTTCCAACTTATACAAGTTTTAAGGTTAACAAGAAAGTTATCTATTATTTTATATGTAACCCCTCTCTCTGGGTACTCCTTCAACTTATACTGACA
The DNA here is from genome assembly GCA_023548195.1 of Bettongia penicillata ogilbyi. Taxonomy (NCBI): domain Eukaryota; kingdom Metazoa; phylum Chordata; class Mammalia; order Diprotodontia; family Potoroidae; genus Bettongia; species Bettongia penicillata. Next base: position 4,049,051 of record JAJHZJ010000039.1, on the reverse strand, counting down.
CTTGTGGACTGAGTTTCAAGAGAATAGTTCGTGTTTTGGGATTCTAGGGGTAAACCTGTGGGTGGCCATTGCTACTACTATTTCTCATGATCTCCCACAATTCTTATTTTCAGTTAGAATTAGCCATTAGATTAATTAACTTTTAAGAAAGGCAGTTGCAAAGATGGTATAATAAAAACAGTTCATATAAAATATCCAACCGCATTACCCACCCACTGGTTTACTTTCACACAAATACATGCAATATCCAGGAGAAGAGTGGGATGACACTTAGGATACAATGGTAGTGAGGTATATATGCAATATACCCATGTGGCAAAAAATAACTCACAACTCCTGGTAGGGTATGGCCTAGAATTGCTTTATCTTTTTGTAATGTTCTCATGCAGTTTCCTTTAGGTACAGCATTTCTGAGTGCATTATTCCTCTGGATTCCAGGAATATAATCCAGCACTCCTCTCTACCAGGAGAGGTTCCAAGTCACCAAATTAGAAACATTATATTTGGACCTGAACACCACAATATATGATGAAGAAATGACAGGATGAGTCTCTCTTTGTATATATCAAACGATGCAAGGGAAATTAGTGCTGGAAGTGGCAGGAACTGAAAGGCACTCATGGATCAGTTTTTGAGATATCTTAGGATGGATTGTCCCAAATGGGGGAAAATCATGTACAGTAGTATCACCACAAAGAACCACCTGAAGGTAGGGAGGAGAGACCCAGATTTTAGCTTTATGTGTCTTTCCCTCAACTTTGAATGGAGGGAGATCTTGTGAGCTATAAGTGAGCCAGAAGATGCTGGATTCTCTATTTTCCTATTGATGTCTTAGTGACATTCATGGATCATCCAATGTCAGTGTTTTGTTTGGGAACAAGTACAGATTGGACATAGGTACATGGCTCCATGAGGAGCTCAACGAAGAAACTCTACTATAGCTAAGGGAAGAAAGCAAGGAAGCAAATAAGCATGTAAGTGCCTACTATGTGCCAGCTAAGTGCATTAAAAATATTACCTCATTTAATCCTCACAACAACCCTGTAAGTTATTATCCCCATTTTAGAGATGAGGAAATTGAGACTGAGAGAAGTTAAGTGACTTGCCCAGGGTCACACAGCTACTGTGTCTGAGACCAAATTTGAACCCAGGTCTGTCTGACTCCAGTTCCAGTGATCTATTCCAGTGTCATAAGGGGAATTTCTTGAGCACCCCACAAGTGGGAGAAAAGGACTTTTGGCAGACGGGAGCTGAGAGTTTCTCCTTTGCCACATGTTTTCTCTAAATTCAAGTCTACTTACTCCTGTGTATTATGTATATTTGTGGTATAGAATTCTGTCACAGATTTCTATAGTAATATTTTATGTCAACTATTCTTACTGCCTCAGGCACTTAAGACGGACTAAATTGATTCCCCACTGAGAATCTTGGTGGTGGTAGGGGGAGTACATTGGTGACAGCTCAAGCCAAATGGCATCAAAAGATCAACTTTTGACTCCTCAAGGTTATTGCTAAAACACTTGAAGGAAAGATATAGACTTGCTCTGGACATTGTAAAGTCCCATTGTATTTTTTTTAATTACAAAAACATTAATTTGTTAGAGAAAAATATAGGCTTAAAAACCTATCCTCCAAAAAAGATAACTCAGGAAGAAGTTAAGATCATCCAGGAGTCTTTGATACATGCAATTACAATATTGCTAAGTATCAGAGCCAAGATTGAAATCCAGTTCATTAGGACATCAAATCCAGGTCTCTTCCCACTATACAACATCACCTTTATACCACTTTGGTATAAAAGTTTGGTCAGAGAATTCTTTGACTAACAATGCTGTGATTATTTGTATCTAGTGGGGCATATCTGGGGAGTCACATTCACCAAAAAAGGCATTCACCACTGTTAGGGAGAATGTCAAGTATACTCAACAGAAGAGGGATTTCCTAACAAGGTTCTCTAGAACATCCCACTTATGTATGCTATTGTGCTGATTACAAGGCACAGAATTCAGGACTTACCTAATAATTTATGCAGGGCACACAAAAAGAGATCAACCTAGCCTTCTTCAGGATTAAAAAAAAAGAGTGAATGAATGGTGTGTATTGTCCAGAATGTTACAAGAATTTGGATGAATATCTCTTTGAGGTAGTCCAACAGTGTGTTATCAAGGAAAAGCACTACAAATAAAGATTTAAATGCGTCCAGAATTAGAAAGGAGAAGAGCAGATGAGACCATATTTGAGAATTTAGAAATCCTTTTCAATGATTCTTAACTGAATTTTGCCATAAAAGCTTATATTTTAATTATCTATATCATCTGTTAATTATATCTTTTCATGAATGATAAAATAACAAATTCTTGGAAAAAAATGAAATTTTTCAGTTGCCCAAAGGAAAGATGCCTGGTGATCATAAGTAGACTACAACATATTATAAAAAATAATTTACATCTGAAAAGTTGTATAAAAGTGATGTATAGCAGAAAAAGACCTGGATTTCATGTCCTAGCAACCTGGGTTTCCCATATTGATTCAGAGTGTTGGAGCATATGTGAGTTAGGGCTCATCCTTTTACTTCCCAGAGTCCAAGTTTCCTGAGGGGATTGTGCTAGACAAGCTTAATCTTCCCTTTTACTTCTAAATCCTATAATCCCTCATGTGCCAAAAATAAAGTTAGTCTAATGGTCTGATCATTTAATAATTGCAGGTGATGAAAAGACAGTCTAGGTGTTTCAGTCAAATGATTATTAAGAGACAGAATCTTCAGTGGCTCACCAGAGCCTGGAGGGTAAAAGACATATTCCTTATATTGGCATTAAAACCCCCTACAATCTGAAAACAGCCAAGTCTTCAGTCCACTTTCACATTACTCACCTCCAAAAAATTTATGTTCCAGCCAAACTGACCTTAATGGTCCCTAAACTCAGCACTCTGTCACCTACTGCTTTGCTTTTGTACAGACTCTATGTTTGGACCTCCCCCTCTTAGGATGCTTAGCTTTTGTTAAAGCTCAACTCTCGGGGTCTTTTCCTACAGGAAGACTTTCCTGATGCTCTCATTCATTAGTACACTCTCCCTCCATGAATTATCTTTTTTTTACTTCTCTCCATATACGCTGCATCTCTAAAAAATTATTCTTGTGGGGGAGGAGCCAAGATGGCAGAGTAGAAAGACTCATGGATGCTAGCTCTGAACCCACAGCCCATATATTTTCTGTAAAAAGAACTCCCCACAAATTCTGGATCAGGGCAAGTGGCACAGAAACACAGTGGAAGAGATTTCCGTTCCAGAGAGCCCTGGAAAGGCGTCCCCAGGGGCCCGTCGTGCTCTGGACATGGAGCCCCCACACCTGCGCTGCCCTGGTCGTGGGGCCCCAGAGGAGCAGATCCAAGCAGGCTTCAGGGACGGAATCTCCGGTGGCCGCAAAGGTCCTTCTGCCCACAGGTGCTCCCGGTCAGTGAGAGAGACTTCTGGGCTGGCCCAGAGGGGAGCGGGGTGTCTCTGTGACTGGGACCCCCTTGGGAGGCAGCAGCAGAGACAGCGGAGGTGGCCTGGAACTCCCAGAGCAGCAGAGAGGAGCTCAGGGCCATTACTGAAGGTCTCTGCATAAACTCCCTGAGGGAACTGAGCCTGGGAGGCGGCCCTGCCCCCACCCAAGCACCAGAACTTAAGCTCACATTGAATTGCAGCTGTGCCCGCCACTGAAAGCCCTGAGGCTGGGGAGCAGCATTTGAATCTCAGACCCCAAGCACTAGTTGGGCGGATCTAGGCGGGGGTGGAGAGGAATCTCAGAAGTCAAGTAACTGGCTGGGAAAATGCCCAGAAAAAGGAAGCAAAATAAGACCAATGAGAGCTACTTTCTTGGGGAAGAGATGTTCCTTCCTCCTTTCATTTCTGATGAAGAAGTACAATGCTTGCCATCAGGGAAAGACGTAGAGGTCGGGATCTCTCTATCCCAGACATCCGAGGTGGATGTCCAGTGGGCTCAGGCCATGGAAGAGCTCAAAAAGGATTTTGAAAATCAAGTTAGACAGGTGGAGGAAAAACTGGGAAGAGAAATGAGAGAGATGCAAGAAAAGCATGAAAAACAGGTCAATACCCTGCTAAAGGAGACCCAAAAAAATGCTGAAGAAAATAACACCTTGAAAAATAGGCTCACTCAATTGGAAAAAGAGGTTCAAAAAGCCAATGAGGAGAATAACGCTTTCGAAAGCAGAATTAGCCAAATGGAAAAAGAGGTTCACAAGCTCACTGAAGAAAATACTTCTCTCAAGATTAGAATGGAACAGATGAAGGCTAATGACTTTCTGAGAAACCAAGAAATCACAAAACAAAACCAAAAGAATGAAAAAATAGAAGATAATGTGAAATATCTCATTGGAAAAACAACTGACCTGGAAAATAGATCCAGGAGAGACAATTTAAAAATTATGGGACTACCTGAAAGCCATGATCAAAAAAAGAGCCTACACATCATCTTTCATGAAATTATTGAGGAAAACTGCCCTGATATTCTAGAACCAGAGGGCAAAATAAATATTGAAGGAATCCATCGATCACCACCTGAAAGAGATCCAAAAAGAGAAACTCCTAGGAACATTGTGGCCAAATTCCAGAACTCCCAGGTCAAGGAGAAAATCTTGCAAGCAGCTAGAAAGAAACAATTCCAGTATTGTGGAGATACAATCAGGATAACACAAGATCTAGCAGCTTCTACATTAAGGGATCGAAGGGCGTGGAATAGGATATTCCAGAAGTCAAAGGAACTAGGACTCAAACCAAGAATCACCTACCCAGCAAAACTGAGTATAATACTTCAGGGGAAAATATGGTCTTTCAATGAAACAGAGGACTTTTAAGCATTCTTGATGAAAAGACCAGAGCTGAAAAGAAAATTTGACTTTCAAACACAAGAATGAGAAGAAGCATGAAAAAGTAAACAACAAAGAGAAGTCATAAGGGACTTACCAAAGGTGAACTGTTTACATTCCTACATGGAAAGACAATATTTGTAACTCTTAAACTTTTCAGTATCTGGGTAGTTGGTGGGACCATGCACACACACACACACACACACACACACATACACACACACAGACACAAACATACGTACACACGTGCATGAACACACATATAGAGACAGAGAGCACAGAGTGAATTGAATAGGATGGGACCATAAAGAAATTAAGGTAAATGGTGAGAGAGAAATGTAGTGGGAGGAGAGAGGGTGAAATGGAATGGGGTAAATTATCTCTCATTCAGGAGGCAAGCAGGAGACTTTTTAGTGGAGGGAAAAAGAGGAGAGCTGAGAAAAAAACATGAAGTTTACCCTCATCACATTCGACTAAAGGAAGGAATAAAATGCACACTCATTTTGGCATGCAAACCTATCTTACAATATAGAAAAGTGGGGGAAAAGGAGATAAGCAGGGTGGGGGGGAGGATGGAAGGGAGGGCAATGGGTGGAGGGAGGAATCTAAAGTTAACAGTCTTGGGGAGGGACAGGATCAAAAGAGAGAACAGAAGCAGTGGGGGGCAGGATAGGATGGAGGGAAATATAATTAGTCTTACACAACACGACTATTATGGAAGTCATTTGCAAAACTACACAGATATGGCCTATATTGAATTGCCTGCCTTCCCAAAGGGAATGGGTGGGGAGGGAGGGATGGGGAGAATTTGGAACTTAAAATTTTAGGAACATCTGTTTAGTATTGTTCTTGCTCCTAGGAAATAAGAAATACAGTTAATGGGGAATAGAAAGTCATCTGGCCCTACAGGACAAAAGAGAAGATAGGGACAAGAGAAGGGAGGGATGATAGAAGAGAGGGCAGATTGGTGATAGGGAAAATTAGAATGCTCGGTGTATTGGGGTGGGAGGAGGGGATAAATGGGGAGAAAATTTGGAACCCAAAATTTTGTGAAAATGAATGTAAAAAGTTAAATAAATAAATTTAATAAAAAAAAAATTATTCTTGTTTTCCTAGCACAGGATCTAGACATAGTAGACTTCTATTTAATAAATGGCCATTGAATTCAATCAAGTATATACTATCTGGAAGATTTATAGGAAAGCATAGCTAAGACGTTACTTTGTATTACACACTTTGAATTTATTTAGTTGTGAATGTGTCATATCTCTCTTCCCTTCATAGACTCTTGCCTTCCTAGCTCCTTGAAGACAAGAGCTGTTTTATTTTTGTCTTTGTATTCTCAGCACCCTGCATAATGCCTAGTATAATATTGACGTTTAGTAAACATTTGTTCAGTTGGATTCAAAGCAAAGATAAATTGTAATCTACCTCTCTGGAAGGAGAGAAAATCCACACCTCTGAGATTTTACATCCATAAGAGTGTTATCATCATGGTCTCATACTTTGGATTTTTCAGCTTCTCTTGACTATCAAAATCCTATAGCATTTCTTCTTGCTGGCGATATATTCCCAGATATGTGTGACGATCATACTGTAGCCAGAGACATTGATATTTGGGTCTGAAATGCTACCATCCCAAACCTATCAGTCTTTCAATGATTCCCTCATTAATTGGAACTTCTGAAAATCGCTCAACATCAAAAGTTGTAGGAAGCCAGAACAGGATAGAATTAATCAGACCAATGACAGATAGGGGAAATCTGTGTTAATATGTGTTATGGATGTGTTCCAAACTCTTGGAAAGATTTTCATTAGCACTTCTCTTGAGAAGGGAACTGTGATAAAAAAGAATCCTCAGCTTCTCTGGCAATAGATTCTCATCCATACCATAACTTGCATTCAATTGGTTACACCCTTGCTTGTTCTTTTTCTCCTTTTTCCATTTTGTTAATGTGCTGATATTATCTGGAGATGGTCTTGTTCCAATTAAATCTGTGTCTATAAATATTTAGACTGAATAGAAAAAATGCCAAAGTTGTGAGGAATCTGTCCAGTTGGTAACTAGCCCATTCTCTTTGTTACCATTTTAGAATCAGAGTTTAAATAAAGAAAAATACACACACACACATATATATATACACACATATGCATAATAACTCATAATTGACAGGCAACTAATGTGAACCCCTCCTCCCCTTCTCATTCTCCCTTCTCATTTTCTTTCTCCATCTCTGTCTCTCTCCATAATATTATACTCTGACAACAATAGATCTAATCTACTCTTTGATAGCATTAAGATGGTATATTGACTTTCTCACCATTGACTAAAGCACAAGGAATGTAAAATTAAACCCCAAATATGTATACATCAATTACTCTACATGGGAGAGCAGTATGCAGTTTAGTAGGGAATAAGATTCAAAGAGAGATAACTCTAATATATAACAGGACAAAATAAATGCATTACAAAGGGTACAAACTAAGTGCCCTATGTCAGTTTCAAGAGGGGAAGGTAATTTCCAACTAGGAAATTAAGAAAGTATCCCTGGAATTGGTGATATTTGATTTGGTCTTTAAAGAATGGGTAAGAAGGTAAGAACTCAGTAGGGAAAGTTGGAAAAGTGTCTTACCCTAAAGGAATGACGTAAACAAAGGCATGTAGGTGGAAGGGTAGGGGGTAGGCTGGTTACAGGAAGTAGGTCAATTTTACTGGAGCACAGAGTAAACAGATAGTGTTATTGTGGGTAAAGGACAGAAAAAGATGGTTCCAGTTGTGGTGAGCTTTGATTGACAGGAAAGGGATTGAGGTATATTTGGAAGGATTATAAAGCCATTGCAAGGAGGTTCATTCATTTTTCTGTTTCTCCATTTCCTCTTCCCCTCTTCCTCTTTTCTCTTTTTATACACACACACACACACACACACACACACACACACACACACACACACATTTATTTTTCTGTCTGTATTTTTAGGAGAAGAATGTTATGAATAGATCCCTACATAAAAGAGATAATTCTGAAATAAATATGCAAATGTAAATCGAAGTGGGAAGACTGAAATTGTTTCAAAATTCTAAGAAGGTGATAATGACAGCCTGTATTAGTGTGCATATAGTAGGACTAGAGAGGAGAAGATGAATGTAAAATATGTTTCAGAGCTAGAATCAATAGGATACCATGATAAATAAAGGGGAAAAATGTTTAAAAGCATATTTAAACATGAGAGAACATGTGAATGATGGTCATTCACCATCCACCACAGACAGAAATAGCCAAGTCAGAAAGAGGAGATTATGGTAAATATATATATTGAGTTTGAGATGTTGGTAATATATCCAGGTGAAGATGGTCTTGAGCTCAGAAGAGAGGTATTAACTGGAAAAATAGAACTGGGAATCATCTACACAGAGAATATAACTGAGTCTATGCAAATAAGTAAGATTTTTTAAGAGAGAAAGTCCTAAAAAACTAATGAATATGATAGTGACTCTATGTGGAAAGTATACTTGGATATGTTGAGGTGACTTGGTTCTGTCCTGTAGGGTTTATACAAAACCAGCAAGCTTGTTTGGAATTAAGCATTCTAGCACCTGAGAGTTTAGTGGTAGAAGCCATTCTAGCTATTGGTGTGGGAAGGAATGGCATGGGGGAAAAGTAGAGCATATAGACTTCATTCCTCTCCCCATATTGGCCAAAGGAGAACCTTGTGAACTTTAAAGGGTGGGGAGAATTTTGGACTTTACATTGTCCCCCTAGCAGCATCCTGGGAACAATGGGTGGCAGCGTCTGTATTAGGAGACAAAGACAAACTAGCTAGACACATTGAAGAAAGGCAGCTTCAAGTAGCTATAATCTACCTAGGGAGATTATACAACCTGGATACCCCAAGAAGGGGAGAAAAAGACTTTTAACAACCAAGAGCTGTGTTTCCCTTTGCCCCGTGGGCTAATTCTGAGCCCACTTTCCTGTGGACTCTATGTGTATATGTGGGAAACTGCCACAGGCTTTTGAGATATTTTTTGCCAACTAGTCTTACTATAGTATTAGGATAAATACCCCACAGAGTATCAGGCCTGAAGTTAGGAAGACATCTTCCTGAATTCAAATCTGGCCTCAGACTCTCACTGACTGTGTGACCCTAGGCAAGCCACTTAACCTTGCCTACCTCAGTTTCCTCATCTGTAAAGTGAGTTGGAGAAGGAAGTGTTAAAGCACTCCAATATTTTTGCCAAGAGAGTCCCCGTTGGTCTCACAGAGTCAGACATGACTGAAATGATTGAACACCAACAACCCAGGGTCCCTATGTAAAGGTAATTAAGCCTGTCTGAATTCAACAAGTTGCAGCTCAGTGTCACATTAGAGCACTGGGCTTGGAATCTGGAAGATGCATCTTCCTGAGTTCAAATCTGGCCTCAGACATTTATTAGCTATGTGACCCTGGGCATGTCACTTAACTTTGTTTGTCTCAGTTTCCCATTTGTAAAATTAACTGAAGAAGGGAATGGCAAACCACTCTTTGCCAAGAAAATTCCAAATTGGGGGGCAGAGCCAAGATGGCAGAGTAACTGCATGGACTTTTTAGAAAGCTGCCACTAAAGCCACCCAAATACCTGAAAAAATAGCTCTAAATAAATTCTGGAGCTGCAGAACACACAGAATGACAGAGTGAAGCAAATCTCCAGCCCAAGATAGCCTGGAAGGTTGCCAGGAAGTGTCTATTGTACCATTTTGGGGGCAAGGTGCAGTCCAGTGTGGGCTACACCAGCACAGACTGGACCTGAATATGCTTCAGGGGGACTGAATCTTGGGCACTTGTGGCTGCATGACCCCAAAACCCTGGGGACCAAATTGGAAGGTCAGTGGAAAAAGCCTGTGGGACCAGTGTGGGAGAGTGGAGTAGTGCTGCCCAAAACCCAGGGTAGTAGAGGGGGAAGGGGGCAGAGGAACTCATGGCAGCCACAACAGTGACAGGGGCAGCAGCAGCTACTGTTTCTGGAGCTCTGGGTGCACAGATCGTGGGGGAATTGAGCAGTTGACAGTACATCCCTCAGCCACACTGGAAGCAGAGATCCACCTTGACAAAGAGCTCAAAAATCAACTAAATGGCTGAGGAAATGAGCAAAAACAAGAAAAAGAATCAGACTATAGAATCTTACTTTGCTGCCATGGAAGACCAAAACATGCAAACAGAGTCAAAGTTCCTCCATCCAAAGTCTCCAAGAAAAATATGATTTAGTCTCAGGCCATGGAAGAGCTCAAAAAGGATTTTGAAAATCAAGTTAGACAGGTGGAGGAAAAACTGGGAAGAGAAATGAGAGAGATGCAAGAAAAGCATGAAAAACGGGTCAATACCCTGCTAAAGGAGACCCAAAAAAATGCTGAAGAAAATAACACCTTGAAAAATAGGCTCACTCAATTGGAAAAAGAGGTTCAAAAAGCCAATGAGGAGAATAACGCTTTCAAAAGCAGAATTAGCCAAATGGAAAAAGAGGTTCACAAGCTCACTGAAGAAAATACTTCTCTCAAGATTAGAATGGAACAGATGGAGGCTAATGACTTTCTGAGAAACCAAGAAATCACAAAACAAAACCAAAAGAATGAAAAAAGAAGATAATGTGAAATATCTCATTGGAAAAACAACTGACCTGGAAAATAGATCCAGGAGAGACAATTTAAAAATTATGGGACTACCTGAAAGCCATGATCAAAAAAAGAGCTTACACATCATCTTTCATGAAATTATCAAGGAAAACTGCCCTGAGATTCTAGAACCAGAGGGCAAAATAAATATTGAAGGAATCCATCGATCACCACCTGAAAGAGATCCAAAAAGAGAAACTCCTAGGAACATTGTGGCCAAATTCCAGAACTCCCAGGTCAAGGAGAAAATCTTGCAAGCAGCTAGAAAGAAACAATTCCAGTATTGTGGAGATACAATCAGGATAACACAAGATCTAGCAGCTTCTACATTAAGGGATCGAAGGGCGTGGAATAGGATATTCCAGAAGTCAAAGGAACTAGGACTCAAACCAAGAATCACCTACCCAGCAAAACTGAGTATAATACTTCAGGGGAAAATATGGTCTTTCAATGAAACAGAGGACTTTCAAGCATTGTTGATGAAAAGACCAGAGCTGAAAAGAAAATTTGACTTTCAAACACAAGAATGAGAAGAAGCATGAAATAGTAAACAGCAAAGGCAAGTCATAAGGGACTTACCAGAGGTGAACTGTTTACATTCCTACATGGAAAGACAATATTTGTAACTCTTAAGACTTTTCAATATCTGGGTAGTTGGTGGGACCACACACAGACATACACACACACACACACACACATGCACACACACACATGTACATGCGTGCATGCACACACATACACACATGCATGCACACACAGAGACAGAGAGCACAGAGTGAATTGAATAGGATGGGACCATATCTTAAAAGAAATTAAGGTAAATGGTGAGAGAGAAAGGTAGTGGGAGGAGAGAGGGTGTAATGGAATGGGGTAAATTATATCTCATTCGAGAGACAAGCAGGAGACTTTTTAGTGGAGAGAAAAAGAGGAGAGATGAGAAAAAAAAACATGAAGTTTACCCTCATCACATTCGCCTAAAGGAAGGAGTAAAATGCACACTCATTTTGGTATGAAAACCTGTCTTACAATACAGGAAAGTAGTGGAGAAGGAGATAAGTGGGGCACAGATGATGGAAGGGAGGGCAATGGGAGAAAGGAGCAATTTGAAGTCAACACTCTTGGGGAGGGACACGATCAAAAGACAGAATAGAAACAATGGGGGGCAGAGTAGGATGGAGGGAAATACAGTTAGTCTTACACAACACGAGTGTTATCAAAGTCATTTGCAAAACTACACAGATATGGCCTATATTGAATTGCCTGCCTTCCCAAAGGGAACGTGTGGGGAGGGAGGGATGGGGAGAATTTGGAGCTCAAAGTTTTAGGAAAAACTGTTGAGTATTGTTCTTGCTCCTAGGAAATAAGAAATACAGTTAATGGGGAATAGAAAGTCATCTGGCCCTACACAGCAAAAGAGAATATGGGGACAAGAGAAGGGAGGGATGATAGAAGAGAGGGAAGATTGGTGATAGGGAAAATTAGAATCCTTGGTGTATTGGGGTGGGGAGAGGGGATAAATGGGGAGAAAATTTGGAACCCAAAATTTTGTGAAAATGAATATAAAAAGTTAAATAAATAAATTTATATTAAAAAAAAGATTAGAATGAGGCAGATGAGAAAAAAAAATGAAAGAAAATCTCAGATTAGACCCACAAAGAGTTGGACTGAATAACAAAAACAAATTTTATCAATCAATAATCATGGAGGGGAAATATTGTATCAGTGTGTGCTCAAGAACTATAGCATTAGAGAGAGTCCCCTTCCTTCCCACCTCCCCCTATGACCTCAGTCCCTTAGAGAAAACCCTGAGGTGGATAGAGTGACCACCCTTTGAGAGCTGGCAGACCAGTGTAAGTGGAATCTGGGAGAGTAGCTCCAGAGCATTTATATTTAAGTAAGCAAAGATGAAGGGGTTTAAGATTTATGAAAGATGCTACTGCTCTGTAATAAGGTTCTGGAAGAGAAGGGGATCATCCTTAGTGTTTGGTTCTCTTTGTTATCATCAGAATGTATTAACTAGCTTAATCATTCACTTTTGTAAGAACCAAAGGTAGTTCAGAGTGAACTACCCCACTGGAAATCAGGGTTAAATGACTTACCCAGGATAAATAACTGGCTAGTGTTGGATTTGAACTCAGGTCCTCCTGACTCCAGGGCTAGTACTCTATCTAGTGTGTCACCCAGCTGGCCCTAAATGAGTATTCTCAAAGAGACTCTTCTTACGCACTTATATCTTATTCATAGTCCTAGAATCTACCATCTCATATTCTTTACATTTCTGACCCAAATTACCCAGAGAGATGGTGTGGGACAGTGGAGAAAAGTATTGACTCTTGCATCAAAGACTCTAGATTTAATTTCAGCTCTGCACTTTCACTAGCTGGGTGACCATTCATCAAGTCACTTCATTTCCCTGGGCCTCAGTTACCTTTTGAGGTCCTTTTCAGCTCTAGATCTATGAACATTTTGAATATTTTCCTTTGCAGAAACAGAAGACATACACTAGATACTTGTGGAGATGCTTCCTGATTCATCTCATATTTAGCACTCCTTGAATGTTGGGTGAAAAATGTGCTTATTTAATTTGGCCATTTCCACTTTTGTGATGGACTGGAATTATAAATTTATCTTCAGTGACATCTTTAACCAAAAGAACCCTGTTGAAGACCAAATGGCAGAAACCAACCAAAGAATCAGACTCTCTGGGCTGGAACCACCCGTAGAGGGCATTAATTACAACCCCATCCTATTATCACAACCATCATAACAAAAACAGCCTGACAAGTGGTCAACTAGCCTGTACTAGAAGGTCTCTAGCAATGGGGATTCATTACCTACTGAAGCAATGAATTCTACTTTTAGACAGATGTAGCTGGATTAAAGAGATGTATGTCTTGCCAACCCAGACTTCACCAGAAATCCTTCTATGCTTGTTTGTTGCTTCAAGTCAGCAAATAACTACAATTTTCTCTTCTGCATTTTATTATTTAGCTCTTGATTTTTGTTAAAGGATTCTTGCTTTCAGCATGAAATTGTGAATGTCAGTGAATCCCGGACTTTGAATGGTCTATTTGTGAATTTGACCTCTTTAGATGCCACATAGCCACATTCCTTCTTCAATTTCTTGTATCCAACTTCAGGGACAAGGACTGAAATTTAGTTACAGTTAGTCAGAGTCTCTTTTTGTCAATTTTACAAAGTTCTTAGCTCCAAACAGAGCTGCTTCTGGGAAAAGCAAACAAAAAAAGTGAAGAAGGGGTCTTAATTACAAAGCAATGCTAATCTTCTTTTCTTTATATCTACATCCCTTGTCCATTGTGTCCTTTTTTATATCTAGCCTCCTAAATTTAAATATTTCTCCAGATTAGCGCATTTGATGCCCAGCCAATGATGGCTCACGTGAGTTGCCAAATAGTGCTTTCAGAATGGTATTTTCACATTGAAAATGTTGACATTTTTTCTAACTTTCTGCCCTCTCTTTCATTGAACTCTATTTCTCAGGACTCTCTTTTTCTTTGTTATTTACATTTTTGTTTCATATTCAAGAATGATGCCAGCATCACTGCTTTGAAGCTGGGAACCATCCGTCTTGGTCTTTGATGCAGATGGATGGATAGAAAGATTAGTCTTCCTCATTAATGTGCTGTGCCTCTTTTTGTTTCTTAATATTCGGCACAGGGACTTGAGCTCAAGCTCTGAACTAAACAGCCATTTTTTCCCCTCACTGAGTTACAAATAATGGATTGATGATCTCTGATCAGTGTCTGCAGTTGGGATGGTATAATTGTCAATTCTCTGGAAAAGGACATGTGTATTGAATAAAATTTCAGATGTTCTTGGAGAAAGGATAGAGACAGTATCTTACAGAATTATCCAAAATAATGTCATTGGCATTTACCAAATAAGATCAGAAGACAAGGAAAAATGCATTTGTCTTTAATATTATCCATGGCCTTTCCATAGACCATGTAAATTCTGGTCAAACCTCAGGATAACAGTGGGGCCCCTAGGTACTAAAAGGCTTCCTTGGCAATAGAAATCTCTGACTTTCTGGTGAGGAGGACCTTGAAATTCTGGCAAGCTGTAGAGAGTGGAACATGATGGTACCAGATGCCCCATACAGTTACTGACTGTATAGACAAATACTGGATTTGTAGTCAGAACTGAGTTCAAATTTTAGTTCTCATACTTCCTACCTCTCTGAGCTTAAGTAAATCATGCCATTCCTTGGGGCTTCTTTCTGCTGCCAAATAAGTAGATTGAATTAGATAAGTTCTGGGATCTCTTCTAATCTTAAATTCAATCATAGCTCCCATTGAGTACTTGGAAGAAACCAGTCTACAAGACCTTTTCCTTTGTAAACCAAAAGTCACTGTAGAATCACCTATTTTCCCATGCCATTGTCCAATATTAGGAATTGAAGTAGTCAATTTAGAAAAATCATGAGAGAAGATTCCAAGACTGGGGTGCAACTCTAGGTGAGGAACCAGGAATCCTGAATGGATACTGTTGACTATTCTGGGCTCTCTGATCCTCCTTCATCTACAAGAAGCTCATAATGAATTTTGTTTGGCATAATTAAGGCTTTCTCCTTCCATTCTCTCTTCTCCTTTTCTCCTTTCCCCTCCACCGTTTGCCCCACATTCTAGACATATTGGAATAAATGCCCAGGAACTGCGAGGAGGGAAGTTGATTTATGCTTGGTTCAAACAGAGATGAAGATGATACTCTTGGACCAAGAACTAGGACAATTCTGCCTCTGAAGTGTCTCTGACGATGAGATTATGGGGACTATAAGAAGAAAAAAATCATCTGCTAGAACCTTCATTCAAACTGTGTGCTCCACATTTAGAAAAGAGTTTCATCAGGAAACAAAGGATAGGGGAATGAAGTCCTAGGGACCAACTCTATATAATGCTCACAGCTGCTCTGCTGACGAGCCTATCATTTGTTGGCCCAAGTGACATAGTCATGGGGCCTTCTGAACATTTTTTTTTTTTGCTTTATGGTGTTTGAAAAAGTCTCTGAGGGAACATGGTAAGAGGAAGCAAGAGAGGAATGTTGAGCGGATCCATCCCCTCCTGTCAGTGTGTATAAACATGAACTAATATGGGGCTAGTATGGACAGCATCAATGTCGGGTTTATGCATAGCTTGTCCTGGAAGTCCTGGGAAGGATAAATAAAGCTACCTGCCTGGGGAGAGAGACCGCCCTGACACCCTTGTTTTCTCAGTCCCATTGTTCTATGTCAAGTTGCTTTGTTTTGTTAGCCCTGTTACAAACTTTGACATGCCCTGCACCTAAAATCTCCCACAGAGAGCCCCATCTGGAAGGGGCCTGTTTCAAGGGACTATTTGCCTGCAGACACTCTAATTATTTTCTTGAAATATCACATATTGTATCTTGGATTGTAGGCCTTAAGGTTATAATTCAGACACTGAGAGTAGAGCATATTTATAGTTGAGGGCCAAGCCTATTTGCTTTAAGATTATGTCTGTGGTGAATTATTGGAATATCTCATTTTTCTTTTTGCAAATAGATATGCAACTATATATCCATACACACAAATGTATCTATAGTATATGATAGATATGCAAATATATACATCAGAAACAATTATCTAATTTGGTTTTTATTAATTTATTTATTTTTAGTTTTCTACATTCATTTCCACAAGGTTTTGAGTTTCAAATTTTCTCCCCATAGCTTCCCTCCCCTCACCCCAAAATACTATGCATTCTGATTGCCCCTTTCCCCAGTCTACCTTCCCTTCCCTTATCCCCATATTCTCTCTTTTCTTGAAGGGCAAGATAGATTTATATATCCCATTACACGTATTTTTTATTTCCCAGTTACATGCAAAAACAATTTTCAACATTCATTCCTAAAACTTTGAGTTCCAACTTCTTTCCCTTCCTCCCTCCCTCCCTAATCCTCACTGAGAAGGCAAGCAATTCAATATAGGCTATATATGTGTAGTTTTGCTAAATACTTCCATAATAATAATGTTGTGAAAGACTAACTGTATTTCTTTCCATCCTATCTTAGTGCCCCATTTATTCTATTCTTTTGACCTTATTGTTCCCCAAAAGTGTTTACTTCTAATTACCCTGCTCCTCTCATTTGCCCTCCTTTCTATCATCCTCCCACATTCCACTTGTGCCCTTCTCCCCTACTTTCCTCTAGTGTAAGACAGATTTTCACACATTTTAATGTGCATGTTATTCCCTCCTTAATCCAAATGTAATGAGAGTAAACTTCACTTTTTCCCTCTCATCTCCCCCTTTTCCCCTCCACTGAAAAAAAACTTTGCTTGTCTTTTTTGTGAGAGATAATTTGCCCCATTCCATTTCTCCCTTTCTCTTCCCATTATATTCCTTTCTCACCCCTTAATTTTATTTTTTAGATATTATCCCTTCCTATTCAACTCACTCTGTGCCCTCTATCTATATATGTGTGTGTGTGTGTGTATATATGTATATATATATGTGTATATATATGTATACACACACATACATATTTGTATAATCCCTCCAACTATCCAAATACTGAGAAAAGTTTCAAGAGTTACAAATATTATCTTTCCATGTAGGAATGTAAACAGTTCAACTTTAATAAGTCCCATATTATATCTCTTTCCTGTTTATGTTTTTATGCTTCTCTTGATTCTTGTGTTTGAAAGTCAGATTTTATTTTCAGTTCTAGTCTTTTCATCAAGAATGTTTGAAAGTCCTCTATTTCATTGAATGACCATTTTTTCCCTTAAAGTATTATACTCAGTTTGGCTGAGTAGATGATTCTTGGTTTTAATCCTAGTTGCTTTTACTTCTGGAATATTATATTCCAAGCCCTTTGATCCCTTAATGTAGAAGCTGCCAGATCCTGTGTTATCCTGATTGTATTTCCACAAAAAAATGTTTCATTCTCGCTCCTTACAATATTTTCTTCTTAACTTGAGAACTCTGGAATTTGGCTACAATATTCCTAGGAATTTTTCTTTTCAGATCTCTTTCAGGAGGTGATCTTTGAATTGCTTCAATATTTATTTTCCCTCTGGTTCCAGAATATCAGGGCAGTTTTCCTTGATAATTTCATGAAAGATGATGTCTAGGCTCTTTTTTTGATCATGGCTTTCAGGTAGTCCCATAATTTTTAAATTATATCACCTGGATCTATTTTCCAGGTCAGTTGTTTTTCAATGAGATATTTCACATTGTCTTCTATTGTTTTTCATTATTTTGGTTTTGTTTTTTAATTTCTTGGTTTTTCATAAATTCATTAGCTTCCATCTGCTCCATTCTAATTTTTAAAGAACTATTTTCTTCAGGGAACTTTTGAACCTCCTTTTCCATTTGGCTAATTCTGCTTTGTAAAGCATTCTTCTCTTCATTGACCTTTGGGTCTCTTTTGCTATTTGGGTTAGTCTATTTTTAAAGGAGTTAATTTTTTCAGCATTTTTTTGGGTCTCCTTTAGCAAGCTATTGATTTGCTTTTCATGATTTTCTTGCATCATTCTCATTTCTCTTCCCAATTTTTCCTCCACCTCTCTTCTTGGTTTTCAAAATTTTTTTTGAGCTCCTCCATGGCCTGAGAGCATTGTATATTTATTTTGGAGATTTTGGATGCAGAAACCTTGACTTTGATGGCTTCCTCTGATGATATGCATTGTGCTTCCTCATCTGAAAGGATGGAAGAAAATACCTGCTCACCAAGAAAGTGACTTTCTACTGTCTTATTCTTTTTCCCTTTTTTGGGCATTTTCCCAGTCAGTTAATTGACTTTGGAGTTCTTTGTCAAGAGGCAGGTATACTCTGGGGACCTGTAAGTTCTCAGTTCCTCCAAGGTGACACAGTCAAGGGAGAGGAGTTTGCTCCTCTAGTGACCTGCACTCTGGTCTGGGAGCAACTAGAAGCACTGTTTTCTGTCTAGGATTTACCAGTATAATTCCCTTTCCAGAGCCTCCACCAGATCTACCATGCCAGCCAGTGCTTCTCCTCCTCACCCCAGGGCTACCACTCAGGGCTGAGATCCAGATCACCAGCTCCAATCCCCCAGGCTCTTTAGACCAGGGCTCCAACAATGGAAGCTGCCACAGCCTGGGATCAGCTGGGGAAGGGACTAAGACAGGAGGACCCTGTCCCCTTCTCATGCAGGTGAAAGAGCTTTCTCACTGACCTTTGAAGCTGCCTTTGGCATTTGTGAGTTAAAGAATCTGAGAATCACAGCTGCTGCTGGTGGCACCTTGAGGCTTGCTCTAATCCTGTCCCTGCCATGGTGTGGTCAAGACTGGGCTGCACAGTGCAGTAGACCTTTCCTGTTGGCCTTCCAGGCTGCCTGGGTCTGGAAACCTTTTTCACTTTATCATTTTGTGGCTTTTGCTGCTCTTGAATTTGTTTAGAGTCATTTTACAGGTATGTTGTAGGCTGTGGGGGTAGAGCTTCTAGAGGTGCATCCTTCTACTCCGCCATCTTGGTTCTGCCCCTCACAATTATCTAATTTGAAGAACAATTTGAGCAGGGAAGAGGTGTGTGTGTGTGTGTGTGTGTGTGTGTGTGTGTGTGTGTGTGAATGTCTATGTAAGTGGTTGATCCCTAATTTATTTATTTTGTAAGTTCAAGTTTGGGAGCTTCTTTCCTGTCTGAAGTAGGAATATTTCTGTTCTTAGAACCTTGATTTGTAACATAACACAAATACAATAGGAAGCTTGGTGTACTGGATACAAAGCTAGCAACATAGGACACCAAAACATGCTTGGCTTTTCCTCTGACTTAAGCCAGAGGTGGCAGCCACAAGCAGCCAGCTTTTGGAGAACAAGACCTTATGAAAAACTTCACTTTTTCTCTGCCTCTAGGTGGTGTTGAAGGGCAATAACTGTCACTGGTCTTTTGGCCAATGGAATCTATTCTCTCCCACCAATCAGGAATCACTCAGCTGAAGTCTTACCTTTGTTATTAAGTAGTCATATCCAACTCTTGGTTACCCCATTTAGGGTTTTCTTGGCAAAAATACTGCAGTAGTTTGCCATTTCCTTCTCCAGTCCATTTTGCATAGGAGGAAACTGAGGTAGATAGGGTTAAGTGACTTGCTAAGGGCCACACAGCTATTAAATGTCTGAGTCCACATTTGAACTCAGGAAGATGAGTCAGTCTCACTGATTCAGGGCTGAGCATTCTAATCATTTCACCACCTAGTGGCTGGAAGTCTTAACTGACTACTTCTATTTTCCATCCTTCCACTGGAGCAGCTAATCAGCCCTCTACTGTGTCTTTAGTTCTCCTTGGGAAATTCCTTTTCTGTGGTTCACTACAGCTATAGAAGCTGTAGTCCAGTGACTTGAAGGAGAGCTCCCTGACTTAGTTATTCACCTTTAAGTTAATTTAGCCACAGCTCCCTAAATTTCTCCTATTTGACACTCTGTTTTCAACGATAACTTAGTCACTAAATGTTTATAGGTTTTCTTACTTTCTTAGTTTTATATTATTTGGTCATAAAACTTCTGTGTATGTATACAAACCTATGTATGAGTGCATATATATACTATTTATATATCTACAAACATATACACACACACACGTACACATCTATGTATCTATCCAAACTGCAAGTACCCATCATGCCACATTTTAAGACACCAGCAAAGCAGGTTGCTCTTTGGTGTCCTTGAAACTGTTTCTTCACTCTCTCATTTTTCATGAATAAAAGATTGTTTTAACTCTTTATTTGTCAGTCTGATCCCATACAAACAAGGCAAGATCCAAGTCCTCAAATCTATACCACAGCTCATTTTCCCCTCCAAAACACATCAAAATCCTGTCTGAAAGCTGTTCCTTTATGCACTTATTTTAGCAATTTATAATGAAACAAAGTTCTCTTTTTTACTTATATTAGGATCAAAATGTTCATTGTCAGCAGTGTCATTATCTTATATACTTTGACAATAAATATCTTCCTTTGTGGATAAATGCTTTTCCTGCCCTTTTCATCAATGACTATTTTTTTGTGAAAAAAGTCTTAAAGACAGTCTACCTTATTGTTAGCCATTGAGGTAGCTTAAAGGGAGCTAGGCTTTAACTACGTCCATTACTTAGTGCCAGAATTGGCAGTATAAAAAGAAAAAAAAACATCTACTAGAACCTTCATTCAAACCATCTGCTCCATATTTGGAAAAGAGTTCTATCAGGAAGCAAAGGATAGGGGAATGAGGTCCTAGAGACCAATTCTATATAATACTCACAGCTGCTCTGTACTGACCAGCCTGTCATTTGTTGTCCCAAGTGGCACAGTCATGGGGAGAATGTCAGTGGTTTTGTCTCAAGTGAACCAAAAGGTGAGAATTAACTTCAAACCAATTCAGTCTAACAGGTAAAATTTGACAAAGAATATTTGCAAATGCTAGAGCATTTCCTGGCATATTTACTTGTAGAATGATTTAGATGAACTGCTAGTTTCACATTCTGAGATGGAGAAACAGATGTGATGGAGATGGAATCATGCATCTGCCATCCTGAAATCCTGTCACAAACTTCTATTCACACTTCTATCAACTGGTTAATACATATTCCAATTCACTTTCTACTTATGATCACCTGTCCATATTTATTCTTGTTAGAGCTCCTAAGCCAGAAAAAAGAATAAAGTCACTCAAAAAAAGCAATTATTAAGTACTTACCCTATTCTAGATAGCTTGCCAAGTTCTGAGAACAGAAGGCAAAGGACTCTTAAGGGAAGATGGGAGAGATACCATGAAACATCCGTATGCAAACAAGCTGCCTGCAGAATAAATTGGAAATAATCACCAGAGGAAGGTATTAGAATTAAGGGGTTAAGAAAAAGAACTTCCACAGAAGGTAGGATTTTAACTGGGACTAGAAGGAATCCATGGAAAACTTTCTGGGAAGCGTTAATGGTGAGAACCAACAGTTCTAGATGTATAAATGCAGGTAAGTAACATCACCTGTCTGGTCTCACTTTCCTCCTTGATAAAGTGAGGAGGTTGGAGGGCCTACCATGTGCCACACACAACTCTTCTCTCTCTTTCTCTCTCCTTATAGTTATTTATAGCTATATAGTTATTGATAGTTATATATAGATAGTTATATCATAGTTTTATATTGATAGTTTTATGCACATAAAGCTATAACTATTTGTCTCTATCTATGTATCTAGACTCCAGATTAAGAACCTCTGCACTAGAAGGATCTGAAAGTGTGTGTGTTCATCCTTCGTTGCCAAAGAAGACCATGCCATTACAGAAATAATGACATGACTTGCACTTGACTTTGTTTTGAGTGAGGGAGGGCTGTGCAGGTCACCAGCCTCATTTCTCCTCCAGAGCCATCTGAATCCAGTGACCAGATATTCATCAGGATGACTGGAAATGACCCAGGATGAGGCAGTTGGGGTTAAATGACTTGTTCAATGTCACATGGCTAGTGAGTGTCAAGTGTCTGAGGTGAGATTTGAACTCAGGTTCTCCTGACTTGTGCACTCTATCCACTGGACCACCTAACTGCCCCATCTGTCTATTTATGTTCTAAGAGATAGTGATGAAGAGGGAGAAAATTCCAAGAACAAGGGATAATCTATAGAATTTCATAGAGGCAGAAGACAGAATGCCATGAATGGGGTACAAAGTAGGGCAGAATGACTTGGAAGATAGGATACATGGGGAAAAATAAAGTCAAGTCACTCAAGAAATAAAGGCAGGGGTCAGATATAAATAACTTTATATTCCAGAGTTTTGTATTTTTCCCTTAGTTAAAGATACTCACTGAAGCTCCTAGAACAGGGTGACATGGCCCAACCTTATGCTTTAGTCATATCAATTTGGCAACAATTGGGGGAGGTACATAGAAATAGGAGAGACTGAAGGTAAGACCAGTTGAAAGCTCTTGAAGTAGAGCAAATGAAAGGTGATAAAAGGCATGTGAGTAGAGCAATGAGTAGATGTAAGAGACTGCATGTGTAGAAACAACACAATATGACAGCTGATGGTACTTGGTAATAGTGGAAAAGCATGGTCAGGGATGACTCTAAGATTGTTCACCTCAATAATTAAAAGGATTTTGATGACTATAACAGAAATAGGAACATTAAGAAGAGGGCATGGGTTTTGGAGGGGAAATAATGCATGTTTTTTTGAGGATATTAAGTTTAACATGCCAATGGTACAAATAGATGGGGTGTCTAGCAAGCAGATAGTGAGGCAAGACTGATTTTTCAGGAGAGAAATGAGGGCTTAGATACAAATGTTTTTGGATTACCTATATAGAGATGATAATGGAACCTGTGAAACCCGATTAGATAACCAAGAACTAGAATATGTCCTTATTTTTGTTTCAACTGAGAGAGAGAAGAGAAGAGGGTAGAACTTAGAACAGAGCTACACTAAACACCCTGATAATGATCCAACAAAGGAGATTGAGAAGGAGTAGCCTGGAGGAAAACCAGGAGAAAGCAGTGTCACATAAATGGAGGGGAAAGAAGGTATCCAGGATGGGGGTGGTTGGGTAGGGTGGTCAATGTCAAATACTTCATAGAGGCAAAAAATAAAGATGAGAACTAAGAAAAAGACACTAGTAAATGAAAGACTGTTGATAAAACTGGAGAGAACAGTTTCAATTGAGTGTTGACAGATTACAGAGGATTTAGAAATCAGAAGATGTGTTCTTCAGATTCTGTGTTCTATTTTCTCTTGCATCTCTGACATTCTGTAATTTAAGATTCCTTGCAGGTCTTACCTTCTTTGTTACAAGGCCCAATCTACTTCTGACAGTATAGATTTTAAGATATCTAACATTTTACAAATCTCAAGGAGCAAGCGTCCTTTATCTATTCTGTTAGGGGGCAGTGATTAAACCACTTGGCAACTGAAGGTTTTTAGGTTTTTTATGTATGGTCTTATATTTAAAACTCATGTCACCAGGGATGATTCAGTTGGCTATTACTCTGAAAAGCTCTAGCCCATACAGTTTGGAGGCTGGTCTCTGTGTCCTTAAAAGAATCATAGCCCATGACGTATCCCAAAACTTGTCAACAAAAATGGCCAGTAAAATACGTACTTTGACAGAGCAAAGAGGTTACAAGAACCAGACTCTTATTTGAGGGCCAAATCAAAACGTTTTTTGACACCTACTTTTCTCCCAGGGGATATTGCTATTCTCCTCAAGGTAACAGGGTTTTTGACATTTTACTCACATTCCTTTCCTATTAGACTAGAAAAACTCATTTTTCTCTGACAGTACAGGATTAATTAGGTTAGCCAATTACTCCAGAAGTTTTTAAAATTTATTCCATTTACACATCATCTCCAGTTTTATGTGAATGGGAATACTGATACTGATTTTTCACCCCATTCTGCCCTGGAAAGACTAGTGCATCAGGCAGTTTTCTTCAGTATTGTTAACTAGGTGTAGTCTGATTTATTTCCAAAAATATTTCTTGGGTGCCCACTGTGGGCTCATCATTGCACTAAATATTAAAGAGGAATGCAAAGAGGTATAAGTCATTGTTCCTCCCCTTGAGTTGCCTTCAATCTAGCTGGGGGAAAAAAGGAATATCGACCTGAAACTATAATAAATGATATAAGACAGTACATGATAAGGGAATGAATGAATAAACCTTTAAGTGCTTGCTATTGGCAAAGCACCCTGCTAAGTGCTGAGGATACAAAGAAAAGTGAACTATTCTCGAGGAGCTCACATCTCAAGGACGGAGACAATATCCATGAAGAGTTTCAGCTCCATAGAGACAAAAATGCATTTCTAATGTTGAACTATTTGACAAGGTCAAGCAACTTGGTGACAGGAACTTTCCTTTGTGGGTCTTAAGTGGTTGTAGTTGTAGTACCTACAGGAATACTTGCTAGACTGCATCTCCACAGGAGTTACTTTCCAGGATGATTGATGACTATGGACCCTGGCTTGCTAATTCAAAGGCTCTTGGATAAAATCCTTGATAAGGAGAATGTACAAAAGTTACCACAGTCATTCAGAGGAGGTAGAGATCCCCACGAGCCAACGATGGTCAATGATGGCTTCCCAGAGAAGGGGAAAGTTAAGCTGTGGTTTGTTAAGAGGAATCCTCAATACCTAGGATATGGTCATGCACACAAATGATATACTCAGTGCTTACTGCCAATGGCTACTTTTTTAGGCTGGATAGTTCAATGAGTTAGTTTGTTTCTGTCTATTTCTATGCCATGGAGAGACATTGCATTTGGATAATGAACTTTGTGAGTGGGGGAAAAAGAGGTAACTGATACAAGAGATGTTGTAGAGAAAGGACTGAAGAGATTTGGCACCTGGTTAGAGTGGAATTTGAAGGAGAGAGCAGAATTAGGGAGTCAAAATTATTTCAGGGTTACTAATGTGGGTGACTAGAAGAATAGTCACTGCCTTAGCCAGAGTAGAGAAGTTTATTGGAGAAGTGGTTTTCACATTGTGATGTGAAAAGATCATGACATTCATTTTCGCAGAATTAGGACTGTGAAAATGCTTGCATATGGATCAGATTCAGTAGGGGGAGGATGAAGCAGAGGACAGTCTGCTCCAGGGGGCACAAGATGAGAATGTGTGGGAAGTTTATAATCTGTAGTGACTAAGAAGGGTTTGCTAATAGCAGTGGAATCATGAGTTCATTTAAATATTTTGAAATGCACAATGACCTCTGTTAGAGAAAGGGGAAAAGAAAATGAAAAATAAGGTACTGTCCCTGCTATGGAGGAATTTATGAGCTAGAGACTCCATATCACAACTGTTCTTCTGTCTCATTCTTGCTGCATAGCATTCCCAAATCTCTGTTTTATGATAGTATTGCCTTTTTTTTTCTTCTGCCCCTTTGCTTCTTTATAGGATAATAACAAAGTTAATGGGGTATCAGCCTGGCACAAGTGATTCCTTGTGGGGTTTTCCTTATCATCTTCAATGACATCACTTTCTATGACCTTCATTTTGTATTTTGTACTATCCAGTGTCTCAGGATGTTCTAACCTTCAACTACTATAATTCAAACACAACGGCCCATGAGGATTGCTCCATGGCAGCAGGTTGGACAGAGGAAGAAGAACCAGCACAATTAATTCCAGGGAGTCTGGAATTAATGTATTTTTTCCCCTCATTGACAGTCATCGTGAAAACCACATTGTTTGGGGTGGGAATAGCAAAGAACTTCAAAAGTCTTATTGCAAACAAAGAGGGTAAGGAAATAGATCCTTCTTGTGTATATAGTACTTGGCCCTAATGCAAAGGGAATGTATTAACAGTTAAAAAATACAGCCATCATTTATTTATATGGTGTTTTACAGTGCACAAAGTACTTAAGAGGCCTGGGAGGAAGCAATGCCTTCATAACAACGAAGGGTCTTATTTTCAGTACAACCAATGTCCAAGTGCGTGAGGCTCTGAGTTCACATAGGCTGAGTTTGACTTTGAGGACTAACTCAACAAATCACTCAGTCTTTGTTTCATATTGCCCTTACATAGCATTTTCTCTTGGAAATCTAACATCTACTCAAAGTAGCTGTATCTGTTGGATGTGGGACAGTTTTTACTTCACCCCACAGAAAAAAGAGAAGGCCTAAAATATTCATGGAAGCCTATAAACATTGTAGAGAAAATGTGAAAGACTCACAATAGTTCATAGAAAATTAATAAGAATTTCCTCTCTCTTTGCTGGGTCTAGGTTTTCCATAGCCATAAAGTCCTCCATATTTGTCACCACCTCATTATTTGACTACTTCCATAATGAAGTTGACCTTGGGGCTGCTAGATAGCCAACCCACTAGCATAGAGTCCCTTTTAAGAACTTACGCAGCCTGCTCTGCTGCTTCACTGAGGGCTTAGACTCTCCCTCAAGTGAAATGTATTTGGGGATGCTAGACAAGCAACACTCCACAAATTGGATATGTCCATCTTTCACTTTCCAGAGACCCTTTGACAGCTTGACATTTCCTAGAGTAGGAATATAAATTTGGTTGCAAGGCAGGCAATCATCCTTCTCATAAGATTCTCCTTTCTGATCAACTCACTGATGATTGAAGCATCCAGGTATTTTGCTCCTTTAATTGTACCTTTAAATTTCTTGTCAATGTTCCTTCCATTAATAGGAATGCATGCCTAATCCTTTATTATTCAGGAAATTCCATTCCTTTCAATGGAAAGTCACATCTCCAAACTCATGAGCGTAGGGCCATCTCTAAGACAATAGTCAGAAAATGTTCATTTCTTCTTTGTTCACTTCTAGAAACCCCCTTCTAGAGTCATGTGGATAAACCTGCTTCTACCTTTGCATCAGGATGGTCATTAATACTAATATGCTTCCCTGATCTCTATGAAAGAAAGATGGAAAAGAAATTGAAATAAGGTAGATAATAGCTCATCAACTCCCTTTTGTAGGTCAGCACTAATGGTTGACTTCTCTCTAATAAGAGTCCATTTTCTTAAGGATCCAAACCAACCAATTCATCTTGGAGGAAACCCTACATATTGTCCTCATCACATGTCTTTTATTTTCTCAAAAAAATATATCAATGATTAAGCAAAACAAATTTCCACATTGACCATGTCCCAAAGTATGTCATTCAAAAATTAATCCTGCCCCCAAAAGAATTTAAGCTCCTTGAGGACAAAGACTATTTCATTTCATTTCTCTCTGTAGCCACAGTGCCCATCACTGGACAACCCAACCAATCCTGTCTCTAACTCTTACTACCTACGTGATAATGGGTAGGTCATTTGACCTCTATGTATTTCAGAAAACTTCCCTAGGGTTTTTCTAGGTTCTCCTTCTACCTATCTGATTGCCCTTTCTTGGTGTCCAAAAAACTGGATTATGATCTTATACATGGATAGACCCTCTGGGTTCTATCCTGGTTCTTTTCTCTTGCTTTCTTTTTAATTTAGTTTTTTCCTCTCTTTTTTTGGTGGAGGGTTATTTAGGTCTTTTCTCTTTTTACACTCTCTTTTCATAATCCTATCGATTTCTGTATACATGACTCTCAGGTCCATATGTCCAGCCTGAGTCTCCTGAACTCTAGCCCTTCATTGATGATTATATATTATGACATTTTAAGCTGAAAGCCCTATGTATAACCAAAACTCAACATGTTCAAAACAGATCTAATTGTTTTCTACCTTCCAACCCCTCTCCCATTTCTAACTCTGCCTATTTTTGTTATTAAGAGTCCGTTCAGGTTCAGTCACCATACATATAGTAGGCCCTTGGTAATTCTTCTTGGATAGAAAACAACAAAGAAGTGAGGGAAAGGAGGGAATAAATATTTATATAATGTCTAATATATACCAAACACTATGCTAAGTGCTTTACAGATATCACAACACAGTAAGTCTGTGTCTTCCACAGGCAGATATTTTCAAGAGTCCCAAACAAAGGCTTAGAATCCTACACGTTCATCAACTCGATCAAGGAAGGTCCCTTTCAACCTCCTTCATTAATGAAGCTTTCTTGACAGGTAACAACTGTGGGTTGCAGTTTCCCTTTTTATTTTTATTTTTATTCTAAGCAAACGAATTGCAGTGTACCTATCCAGCCTGTTTAAGAAAACAGCCAATTACTGAGCATTTAGAAGACATTTTATTCTTTATAATTCATAGGATCTCTGCATTAAATAACCTTTAAGGATTATTTAGTCCAACTCCTTCACTCTATAGAGGAGGCAGTTGTGGCCTAGTGGGATTGGACAGTTTGCCCAAGTTCAGACAGGTTCTAAGGAATACCCATAATTTTATCTCAAGTTTCAGAAATCAATTGCTTCCCTTCTGTACCTATTGATTCACTGTGTTCACCTTTTATTGATGTATTTATTATCCTAACCATCTGGGCTTGCAATCTCAGGGTCATCTTCAGCTCCTCAGCTTCACTCACTCAACATATGCAATCTGTGGCCGTGTCTTGTTTCCACACACACAGCATCGCTAGAATACGTTCCCTTCTGGCTACTCATGGAAACAGAACCTTAATTCAAGCCCTCATCCTCTTTTGCCTAGATGATTGCAACTGCCTTTTATTTGGTCTTCACGTGGTTTTTCTCTACTTCTATCCATACCCCATATAACTTAAAAAGTGAATTTTCTAAATTGTTGGTCCAACCAAGCCACATATCCCCACCCCCATGACCTGCTCAGTGAGCTCCAGTATTTCCCTATTATATAAACTACTTTGTGAGACATTTAAAGCACTCCATAACCTGGTCCCTTCCCAGCTTTCCATATTTCTTACATTTTATTCTGAGATCCATCTACAAGGATTTCCTTTGTAGTTCATTAACATGACACTCCTATTTCCATCTTGTACCTTTGCATTCATTGTCCCTCACATCTGGAATGCTTTGGCCCTTCATCTCTGACTTTAGGTTTCTGTGCCTTCCTTCAAGATTCATCTCAACAACACAATGCAACATTCTCCACTTATTCCTAGAAGCCTTTTCTCATTCGTCCTAGCTGCTAAAGCTTTTCTCTTCAATATGCCCTTTCTATATTTTTATCTACCTAGTTTTTAATAATAGAGTGTAAACTCCTTTCTTTCAGTCATTTTCAGTCCTATCTGACTCTTTATGACCCCATTTGGGATTTTCTTGGCAAAAATACCAGAGTGATTTGCATTTCCTTCTCCACCTCATTTACAGATGAAAAAACGGAGGCAAACAGGGTTAAGTGACTTTGCCCAGGGTCACATAGCTAGGAAGTGTCTGGGGTTAGATTTGAACTCAGGAAGAGGAGTTTGCTGACTCCAGACCTGGCACTCTATCCATTGAGCCTTCTAGCTGCCCTACCTTCCTAATCACTAGTCTATTTGATCTTTAAAGGATCTATTTGTGGCAGTGCATTGTTAGCTTACACTGCTGTTTCATAAGGAGGTGAGCCTAGAATACCAAATACAAGGTCATTAAAGAAAAAGTTTATTCCATCTATATTTTTCTTCAGGACCAGTTCTAGAGGGTGAAAATCTAATGTACAACAGAATGTAAAGAGAAGAATGGATTAGGGGTAAGGAGGTTTGGGTTCAAATCCTGGCTCAAACTCATAACCTGTGATCCCAAAGAAAGCACTTGTGACATTTCTGAACCTCTATTTCCTCATCTATAAAATGATAGTAATAATACTTTTGTTATCTCTTTTATAGAACTGTGAGAGAAGTATTCTGCAAGCCCTATCATGCTATGGCCATGTAAACTATTACTTTTATTTTCATCACCATCATCATTAATTTTGAATTGTTGAGTGATATAGGATATCCTCAGAAATCAGTAATGGTGAATGGTTATTTAAAAGTTTGTTTTGTGTTTTTTGGTTTTTTTTGTGAGGGGACTGGTAGTGGATATTGGGAGTGGAGTGAAGAGATTGGACCAAAATGATAAGTTATGTTTCTCCCAGTGTCTAAATCAATAGAATTGGGAAGGCTGCTCATTCAGAAACAGAATCTCTGTTGAGAACACAAATCTGTGCATCATACATTCAATACACCTAACATCTGGAAGTTTTCAACAACAAATTGAAAAAGTTATTTTTAGCCAAGTCACTCTGTTCTTTTGTCATGACTTAGGCATAAATTCCTGGATTTGGGGGTGGGAAAAAGCCAGCTTGTCAGCCTGTTGCACAACTGTAAAAAAAAAAAAAATCCTCTAAGGTCATTTGCTGAGTCCTCCTGCAATCCTATAAATACTTGGGTTCCTAGATGACTAGTCCTCAGGCAAGATGAGTACCAGGCCATCCCTTTTCAAAATAGGCAGAATGGGTCAATGATGTCATCTTGCTTTGTGTAAGAGTAGCTGGTGAGACATCTGTGCACATGATTTATCAGATTGAGTAAAAACACAATAAAGGCTTGTTGCATATACCAGAGCGATGACTTAATGGATCCTTTCATAGGGATATTAAAACAGCTGAGACATGGCCAAATCCTGAAGATCACATTGTCTTTGTCTATAGTGCAGTGAGAAATTTGCTTGGCTTTTCCCATAGACAGCAGTGTTTGATAACCACCGGCCATATTCTAAGGCACTAAGTATTTGAGAAGTAAGGATTCAAAAAAACATTTCATTGACCTCACTTTATTAGAAATTCTGAGTAACATATGGAATCATGTAAATGTGCTGACTTTTTATTTCTTTCCTTGGCTTGATTTTAGGATTATGGGGAAGGTCTCCTTGTTTCAAAAATCATTTCTCACCTCACTAGATTATAGATGAAATACTAATGTAGAAAGTTAATTACTTTAGCCTAATTTTTTTTTGTCCCAAGTAAAATTCACAATCCTGTAGGAAGCTTCATCAGTCCTTTGTAGTTCAGTGTGAATGAGTTATAGATTCTTTCTGATAAAAATTTTCTTTTGAAGAAAAATAGGCAAACAAGAACATATGCCTGATGTGGGAAAAGGAGACATACTCCTCTTTCCATCCTGATATATCAGGGTTCTTATCACCCTTTGTCTGGGTGATTTAATAACTGGTCTGCCTACTTTCACTCTCTTCCCTTCTAATTCATCTTCTACATGCTGGAAACCACTACTTTGGCTGTTGCCCATGGTTAAAGAAGAAAATTCAAACCCTGAAAGGTATAGTTGAGAAGGAAGAATCTTGTAGCCCTGGAAAGCAGCTTGAATGAATGCACAGAAGCAAGGGCAGGGTGTGACCTGAGGGTAGGGTGTTGGATTGTAGAAGACCTTAAATGCAAGTCAGGTAAAAAAAAAAAATGATTTAGGATTGACAATGGATCAGGTACTGTGTTAAACCTTGAGGCTATAAAGAATAACAAAAGGAGTCCCTTCCCTCCAGGAGCTCACTTTTTAATAAGTACAGACAGCATGCAAAGAGATAAGTAAAAAGTAGCTGTACACAGGATAAATAGGAAATAATTTCAAAGTGAAGGCACTGGCATTAAGGACAAAGAAAGGCTTCATGTAGAGGATAAGAATTTAACTGAGACTAGAGAGAAGCCTGGAGACAGAGATGGAGAGAGGGAGTGCACTGAGACATAGGGTCAGCCAGAGAAAATATCTGGAGGTGATAGATGGAGTATTATGTGAGAGGAACGGGAAAGAACCCATGTCACTGGTTATAGTGTACGTGGAGAAGCATAAGGTGTAAGACACTGAAAAGATAGGAAAGGGTCAGATTATTAAGGGCTGTAAAAGCCCAATAGAAGATGATATATTTGACCCTAGAGCTATCAGGCTAAAGAGTTTCTATTTTATGCCACAGGTCTGGCTTTCAAGCCCTTTGCAATCTGCATCTTTCTAGCCATCTTTACTCTGCCAGTATGTACTCTACCCCTTTGTTTTTAAAGGAAGGCTTCATTTTCATCAGTCAACAAGGATCTACCATACAGGCCGTGTCCCATTGTGGAAAGACTACAGGGAAAGAAGTTATGGTTTACATTCTCTTACATCTGGCATTATATCTTTGCCTCTTGCAACTTAAAAAGACAAAACAGAGATCCTGGTTGAAAACAATTGGTTCCTGACAGAAAAAAGGAGTAAACTGGATGAATTCAGGTCAAACTGATACTGTTCTTGAACTTGATCACTTTCTGTTAATTTAGTCAACAAACGTTCATTAAGCTTCTATTACTTGCCAGGCATTGTGCTAAGCGCTGGGCATACAAAGAAAGGCAAAAGACAGTTCATGTTCTCAAGCAGATCCCAGTTCAATGAGGGAGACAACATGTAAACACTAAGCACAAATGCGCTATCTACGGGATAAAATAGAGATAATTGACAGATGGAAGGCATTACCATAAAGGGGGAATCAGGGAAGGCTTCCTTAAAAAGTGGAGTTTCATCTGGGTTTTGAAGGGAGTCAGGAGCTGCAGCTGAGAAAAGAGAGCATTATAGCGACAACCAGTGAGAATGCCCTACGTCTACTTCTTTGAAGGTAATAAAATAAAGTTCATATGTGCAAAGAATTTGTAGTTTACAAAACATTTTGCATATTTTCTTTTCTTTGGATTGTCACAACAACACTATATGAAAGATACAACTATTTTAAATCCCATTTTAGAGCAAAAACTGAGACCCAAAGGAGTTGTGACTTGACCACAGTCACACAACTGAGGTGGGATTTGTATCCAGGTCTTTATGATCCCACATTCAGCACACTCTTCAGTGCTGCCTCTTTCATGCAATTGAGAAATATGTTGAGTGTCTGAGGTGTGATTTGGAGATAGGTGAAGAAATGAGGTTCACAACCAAATGAGATAACCTCAGATGTTCTTCTTTCCTTCTGCTGCCAAGACACAGCCAGTGGTGGTAGATTGCTGGGATAGCACAGAGATGCTTGGAACAGATGAAAAAAAGGTGTATTACTACTGTGCTAAAGAAGGACGAGTAGAGAAATGGAAGAGGTGACCATCCAAAAGATATAGGGGAGGATACTCAATGAGAAAAGGCATGGGATAGATATGCAAGATGGTAGGAGGGAAAGGGTGCTGGACTTGAAATCAAGATATTTGAATCTCAAATTTACCAGTTTCATCAATTTACCCAAGTAAATTGACCCAATTTGCTTCTTTTATTTCATTCATTGGGTGTGGGATTTTGCACAAGTCTCTTAAACTCTCTGAGTCTCAGTTGCCTTTTCTGAGGAATGAGGCTGATTATACTTGTACCTCCTGCCACAGTGGGCAGCTATAAATACAAGCCCTGTAAATATTAAGCTCTGTGGAAACAAGAGACAGTCAATGACCAAACATTTATTAAGCACTTGCTCTGTGTCAGGCACTGTGCTAAGTGCTGGGGTACAAAGAGAAACAAACCCAGAGTCCCTGCTCTGAGGAAGCTAGCCTCCTAATGGAAGAGATGAAATATAAATAACAAAGTGCATGCAAGAAATGTACAAAATAAATGAAATTTAATCTGAGAGGAAGGCCTTAGTCATAGCTTGGAGGACTTAGAAAGGCCTCCTGCAGAGAAGTGATTTGAACTGAGTCTTGGTGAGGGGAAGAACATTCCAGGTATTGGGGGACAGCTATTGTGAAGTCAAAGGGATAGGAGATAGAGCATGTATAGGAGGAGGAAGAATTTAGTAAGTGTGACAGCACCAAAGTGTGCAGGGAGCAAAGCACAAGAAAAGTGGAAAAGTAGGAAGGGGCCAGGATGTTTAGGGCTAGTTTTCTTTTTTTTCATCTTAAAAGACAAAGGGTCTATTTCCAAGTCTTGACTAAACCAAAGGACTAAGGCTCAAGCTATATTTTTGTTGATGTAGCTTCCTGCTGGCCTCAGACCATGTTGGTATGGTTTCCTGACCACCTATGCCACCAAAAGGCCCACTTGATATAGTCTCAGATTTGAGAATTGATACCCTAGCCTGGCGATCAGATGCGTTTGATTTTCTTATATATTTTCTGATTACATGTAAAGACAGCTTTTAACATTCATTTCTATGACATTTTGAGTTTCAAATTTTCTCCCTCCATCCTTCTCCCACCCAAGATAGTAAGAAATCTAAAACAGGTTATACATGTACAATCATATTAAACATATTTCCACATTAGTCATATTGTAAAAGGAGAAACAGAATAGAAGGGAAAAACTATGAGAAAGAAAAAAGTGAATATAGTATATGTGCTGATCTGCATTCAGACTCCCAAGTTCTTTCTCTGGTTATGGTTAGCATTTTTCATCAGATGAGTTTTAGTACAGAGGTTATAGGAAGCATGTCCAGCAGAGCTGAGTGCTTTATCCTTGACGAATAACCTTCCTATGGCATTGCTAAATAAATGTCTTTTTGCTAGTTGTTGAATGGCCAATAGATGTCTCATTTCATTCCAGTATTGGATCTGAATTACAAGGGGATCAAAGATGGGTAGAAGTGTGCTTCAGGAAATTCACTTTGCCAGGATATGTTGGAGTAGAGAGAGACGTGAGGCAGAGAGAACAATTAGGAAGCTATTTAATCTAGGCAGGACATGGTGAGACCCTGAGCTAGGGTGACTATATGAGTAGAAAGAAGGGTATATGACAGATGCTGTGGAGACAGAAATGACAAGATTTGGCAGGTGATTAGATATGTGGTGTAACAGTGAAGATTCAAGGATGGCACCAAAGTTAAGAACTTGATTTACTAGAGGGATGGTGGGAGTATCAACATTTATAAAGAGCAAAGTGAGCAGAACTAGAAATACACTTTATAGAATGATGACAACATGATAAAAAAAAAAACTTTGAAAGAATTTTAGAACTCTGATTAACTTGATAATAAACTGCATGAATGAAAATAAAATAAAATACCTCCCTTCTGACAGATGAACTTAATGAACTTAAAATGCAGAAAGATGCATTTTTAGACATGCCTAATATAGGAATTTGTTTTGCTCCAATATGTAGCTGTATTGAGGGATTTTTAAACATTTTGCTTAATTGCGTGGTAGTGGGAGGGATAAATTAATAAAAATGGTACATGATTTTTTTAAATTAAAAAGTCTAATAAAAATAGCAAACTTTGGACATGATGAGTTTGAGATGCCTGTGCATTATCTAGTTTTAAATGTACAATAGGATACTTGTGATGCAGGATTAGAAGATAGAACCAAAGTTGTATTATTGGATATCTGAATTTTCTCAGTAGTAATAAACATTTATTAAGCACCTACCATGTGCCAGGAGCTATACTAAATTCTGGAGATACAAACTAAAGACAAAAGACAGTTGAAAAGGCAAAAGACAGTTTCTATCCTCAAGGAGCTCATGATATAATAGGGAAATTTGTAAGAGAGGAAAGTTTTGGTGAAAATGTAATGCGTTTTGGATGTGCTTTGGATGTGCAGAGCTTATATACCTATGACACATATATCTCCAAAAGGCAGTGTAGTTCAGGAGAGAGATTCAGGATGGGTATATAGGAGTGGGAGTCATTTCTAAAGAAATGATTGTTGAATTGATTGGATCTGATGAGACCACCAAACAAGATAGGAGAAGAGAAGAGGACCCAAACAGCCTTGGGGACACTGGCAGCTCTAATGGGCACAACACTGGTGAAGAACCAGTAAAAGAGACTGAGGAGAAGTCAGCCAGGTAAGAGGAG
Organism: Bettongia penicillata ogilbyi; assembly: GCA_023548195.1. NCBI lineage: Eukaryota > Metazoa > Chordata > Mammalia > Diprotodontia > Potoroidae > Bettongia > Bettongia penicillata. Next base: position 4,013,502 of record JAJHZJ010000039.1, on the reverse strand, counting down.
AAGCAGGGGAGAGAAGCATAACAAAAAGTTAGAATGGAGAAGGAATTGATCCATAGCGCCAAATACTGCAGAGATGAGAAAGTTGAGAATTGATCAGATTTGACAATGAAGAGATCATTGATAACTTTGGAGAGAACAGTTTTGATTGAATGATGAGAATTGTTACTAGGATCTTGGCATATTATTGCTTCTATTAAACCAACCTACTGTTGTTCCCCTGCTTTACATCAAGTGATATAACTGCACGTTGGGCTTCTATAGTCTTGTAAAGCTAGTGGTTTTCATATGAACTTGGGGAATCCCTTTAACATTCTCCTTCTGAAATCCACATGAAAGCCACTAACTTTACAGGATTACAGAAGCACAATGTGTGGTCATATCTCCTTTTTTCTCCCCCTCGGGATGGCCTCCAGGATATTGAATAGAAGCAGTATAGTAGAGAAAAAACACTGGATTTAAAGTCAGAGATCCTGTGATATAGTGAAAAGAATACTAATTATAGAGTCAGAGTTGTTTAGTTGCTTTCGGTCATGTCTGATTCTTTGTGACCCCATTTGGGGTTTCTTGGCAAAGGTAATAGACTGGTTTGCTATTTCCTTTTCTAGCTCATTTTACAGATGAAGAAATAGGGGTAAGTAAGATTAAGTGGCTTGCCCAGGGCCACCTAGCCAGTAAGTATTGGAGGCCAGGTTTGAACTTAGGAACATGAATCTTCCTGACTCTGGGACTGACACTTCATTGGCTTCTAGCTGCCCATGGAGTCAGACTATCTAAGTTCAAATCCTGATGTTCATACCTATGTGACATCAGACAAATGCCTACTCTGAGTCTCAACTTCCTTATCTCTAAAAATGAGATTGTTAAACTAGAAGACGTCGAAGGTCTTTTTCTGCTCCAAATCCTAGAGAACATCGTGTCATACATCTGGGATGATTCATCTGTAGGGACATGTCCCTTCTCTTAATAAAATCAAACCCAGTAAAAGAATCCTAAAGATTCAGGTTTCAGATGAGGTTCTCACAGCACACATGGAAGGCAGAAGTTCCTCCTTAACGAAATGTGACCAGATGCTCAAAATGCTTCTTTCTTTAATTGATAGGCCATGTTGAGAAGACCTACCAGGAGAATATCTCACTAAGGGGTGAATCTTTACTGTCAGAGTAGTTCCTCCCTCTGGCCACGTTGATATTAGAAGTTTCTCTACTCATAGCTCTCCTGGGGCTGAAATGTGCAAGCAAACTCATTAAGTTGGGCTTATGGCTGGAAAGGATCTTAGCAATCATATGGAAATGACAAGCAATTTTCTACTTAATGGAGTTTGAACAGGATGTTTGGAGGCCCTTGTGAAGTATTTTAGTGAGAACCTTACCACTAAGTTAATGTTTCTCTGATGTCCCTAAAGTATGGAAAATTCTGGCTCCTTTTTCACTCTTAGCTATGAATTGTCCTTAAAATAGAAACACTTGGGATGGGGGAAGAAACTCAGTGGGCAAAGTGCTCTCAGATGCCCTAAGTGAGAAAGAAAAAAAAGAGAATTAAATGGAGATTCTCCCTTGAGCTAAAAAATACCACAGAGAGACAGTCACTCTTCACCTCACATCTGTGTCATGCACTCTTTTCCTTTAATGTCTGCTTAATGCTTTTGACTTTCACCATTCACTGGATCATTCTCTGGTTTGTCTTGGTTCATTTAAACTCTATTGCATTCTTTAAAGGCCAAAACAGACCCTCCTGATTTGATATCATTGACAGAACTTCTCTTTGACAATTGTCTCAAAGATGTACAAATGCTCACTGTGAATCGAGCATGGATGAAAATTCAGGAAGGCAGATTTTTGTAACTTGTTGGGCAGCCCCAACATCTGCAGATGGTTAGTTCAAAAAGGAGACCATCACCCACTCGAATAAATCTAAGATGTCGGAGGGTGCAAGGAATCAAAACAAAGAACAGGGCAAAGGGCTATAAACTTCAAAGCAGTGACTGGGGACTTAGACATGTGAGGTTGAAGAAATAAATGCAGAATTCCTGGTATGATGCCGGCTAATAAAAGTGAAGAAAGGCTCCCTTGGCGTGGGATGATGAGGAAGACAGAGGATATCCTAAGTCTGTTCCCCTTGTGCCTCTGCTTATTCCAAGCTTATCCAGACCCTAGGATTATGGTGGGGGAGGGGGTGTCCTGTTATGAATTTAGACCAAATTTCAGGTGGTATAGGGTGCCAAACACTGGATTTCTAGTCATAAGATCTATATTTGAATTCTGTTACTTTAATAGTTGTATTACCTTCAGAAATTCACATCTCTCTGTGCCTCAGTTTCCTCATTTATAAGATGATGAGGTGGGACTAGACCATCTCCAAGATCTCTTCCAACTCTACCTCCTATGGTCATATGATCATATGACAAGTCATATGGCCTGTCCCATCCAGTTACATCCAAAAGGAATCCTTGAACCTTGAGGACAGTCTTGAACTCACCTCTGTTTCCCCTTCCCTCAGCAACTCTAGAGGCATGGAGGATGATCAGGGGTTAGATTAGCTATCTTGGAGCTACTCTGGACTTTAATGAGTTTTTCAATCCTTGACATACGTCTAGCATGAAGAACTTTATCTGTCCCTAGTATGACCTCCTTTAGAGCCCATAAAATATACTACTTTCATTTTTCTGTTTCTGTTCTGAATTTTTCTCCCAGACTCCATGAAGACAGTATCATTCTCAGTCCTGGTCAACATGTCTTAGTAATGACATTAACAAAATTGGAATCTGACTAAAAATGGAATACAAATATAATTAAAGGAAGCAAATATGTCCATTAATCACTTGAAGGAAATGAGAATATTTACTGTGGGGAAGAGAAGATTTGGGAGAGGAGGAATATAATAAATATCTTCAGGTATCTGTCAGCCAGTCAATCCATAAAAATGCCTTTATTACAATTCTATGATATGTGAGGTCTTGGAGACACAAAACCCAAAAATTAGTCAAGTATAAAAAGGATTAAGCTTAAGAATTGGGTATTTTAGGAGGTTGTGAGTTTCTCATCTTTGGAGTTCTTCAAGTAGAAACTGAGTGACTCTTGTCAGAGATTTTGAGATTCATGTATGCATTGGAGCACAAGATATTTTTCTTAATCATCAGCCAGATAGGGGACTAGGAATCTATGATTCTGTTTCTGAGTATCTTTGGTGTTTGGCCATGTGAGTCCATTCAAAGGAGTTGGCATCCTTGTCCTATATTCTTAGATTATGGATAACTTATGAATGCAACCCCTTCTTCTAAGAAAGTGAGCCTTTGATTTTTATTTACCAAGAAGTTTATTGTCTACCACTGTCTGCCAGATTGTAAATCTTGAGACTGATTATGTCCTGACAAACTTATAACAGCAGCCAAGGCTTGGGGCTTGTATGTTAGCTAGTTGCTATTTCTTAATAAGCTTTTTATTTCCTTGTTAAAAAACAAACCAAAAAAAGAGATATTTTTTTCCTCCCAGGAGATCTTGGACAAAGTTACATTACCTCCAAGGTTAAGCCCTTAACCAAACTGGGGGAGAGAGTTGGCCTTCTAAATAGATGACTTCCAAGGATGTGGAAAACCCTCATAGTATGAGCTCATGATTATCAACCACAAGGCAATCCTTTCCTTACTCAGCTCATTCCCTCCCACGATTCTCGTGGGGAGGTTACAGCTGTACGTTTGTCCAGTGTGTCTGTGTGTGAGATGTGAGGAAGGCTAGAATGTAACGCAATAAGATGGACATCCTGTCTGGACAATGAGGCAGCTTGGGGTCCCCAAGGGCTAGTCCATGAATACCATTAAGAAATCCCATGTTTCTGGGAGGAACGGAGGAGAGTGATAGAATTCCAGTGTAGTGCTCAGAGGCTCCTGGAGAGAGTGAGTCAGAAACTCCAGAGCCCAGTGCCCAGAGCTGTCTTTTTCAAGCAGTCATACACAGACTTTCCATGTCTGCAGTTGCCTATGCCCTTGTTGTGGTTATTACCACGCATTCTTGGTGCGTGAACTTGCTGATCCTCACAGATTGGTGCAAGGAAAAGAGATCTGAGTTTGGGGCCCTAAGAGAAGTAAACCATTGCCGTATAGGCTGGAGCAGACCCCATTCAGTTTTTTGGGGCTGAACCTTTGTGACCTCTGATGATGCCATCGCATGAGACTAGTACATATTCTTGTTGTAGTACCTGTTTAATCTATCCATTGATGATCTGAGCAGCTGCCTAACTGGCTCAGAAGATTTTTCCCAAAGGAGTCATGGAGGTGCCAACATCTTTCTCTCTTCTGCCATTTTTCATATGAATTTCAATGAATATATGGCTTTCATGCATAGGCCAGACTGTGATTTTACATAGATCAATGAACGGTGAAGAAAGGATTTTCATTGAAAATATTTTATTAATAATAACTAGCAAACTGGAGGGACTTAGAAGGAAAAAAATGCCTTAGAAGTTGGATGGAACAAAATACAATGAAGCTTAGGGTTTATTTTCAGTTACTCTGAACTTTCTGGATTTGAAATTCCTATTTATTATAACAGACAGTGTAGTGCACTGGAAAGAACACTGGATTTAGAGTCAGGCAAACTGGGTTCAGATTCCAGCTCTCCATTTACTATCTCTGTGGCCTTTGGAGATTTTCTCAGCCTTTCTGGGCCTCAGTTTTCCATTTCCAAGATGACAGTATTGGGTTTAGATGGATTCTAACATCTTTTTCCTACTCTAAATTTAAAAACCTAAGGGACTTAAATAAATTGGTAGGTCCAAAATTTTTGAGTTATAGGATTTACTTTCAGTTACTCTGAACTCTGGATTTGTATTATAATGGAGAAGTAGCATGGTGTAATAGGTTAAAAAACTGTCCTTAGAATAAGGAAGGTCAGAGTTCAAGCCTGGCCTCTCTCACATAATGGTGGTATGATTCTGGGCAAGACTCTCAATGTTTTAGTACCCCAGGCAACTCTGAGAATATCCATTGTAGACATGGTGTTTATCTTCATTGACAGAGGGAGCTTCCTTTCAATTCCCTGGGAATTCCCTATACCAATGGTATATATACACATCTTTTTCTGTGCCAGACCTGTAATTACATATACACACATATATACACATATGTGTATATACACATATTTACACACATATACATCCATACATATACATACACACATATATACACACACACAAATGTATTTATGTTTATGTCTATATTCCTCATACACATACAGGGACATACATAAATATTTATATATATATATGTATCTATATACTGTGAAGATGATAGGGTTCTAACTAGGGTATTTACTTTTACTTATTTTTCTAATAGCAGTGACTAGGTTCTCTTAATCATCTATTTCCACCTTCCATTTCCTCTTTTGTTAGCAGTGGTGCGTATTTGCAAGAAAGTAATTTAGAATTTATTCTGCAATATGGGAGAAAATAAAACCATATTAGTTTATTCTTCCAAGGATTAGGCAGCTAGGTGGTGCAGTGAGTAGAGTGCCAGACCTGAAGTCAGGAAGACTTGAGTTTATATCTGGCCTCAGACACTAACTAGCTAAGTGAACCTGGGAAAGTTACTTAATCCAGTTTGCCTCAGTTTCCTCATCTATACAATGGGTTGGAGAAGGGAAGGGCAAAGTATTCCACTATCTTTGCCAAGAAAACCCTAAATGGGGTCACACAATATCAGACACAATTGAACAATAGCAATCTGAAGATTACCAAAGCATTTATTTGGAGGACAATGCCTGTAAGGTGTATTGGGGAGACTCATTAGAATTGGAGTCAGAATTCCTTGATTCTAATCTAATTCTAATTTAATCAAATAACCTTGGATAAGTCACTTAAACTCCCAGTCTTAGTTTCCTCATTTGTAAAGGAGGGATAATGTTATGCTATTTATCTTACAGGGTAGATATAAATAAATGTAATATAAAGTCTACCATTCAGAGCAGAGCCAAGATGAGTAAGTAGAAAGCAGAGGCACTTGCCTGAGCTATCCCAAATTCCCTTCCAAACAACTTTAAAATAATGCCTCAAAATGAATTCTGGAGTGGAAAATTTAACCAAAAGGACAGGGTGAAACAATTTTCCAGACTAAGATAATTTAGAAGGTCAACAGGAAAGGTCTGTTTCACTGTGGTGAGAGTGGAGCACAGTCCAATGCAGGCTGGGCCAGCATACACTGGGCCTAGAACACCAACTGCAAGCCTCAGGGTCACTGAATTGGTGGCAGCTGCTTCAGCAGCCCTCAGCCCACAGATGGTAAGGAGGTTGAACAACTGGTTAGGCAGAGATTACAGGATACCCTTTGCTAGCATTGGTGCCGGACTCTGTTGCATTTCCCATACAAGGTTCGATGTCCCAGTCTCAGGGCAATGAAGAACACTACCACACTAGAGCCTGTGGCTATGGTAGAGTGGAGACTCTGATCATAGGACCAGGATGAAAAAGAGTGTATGTGGTTACTCACAGATCAGAGCACAGGCTGGAGAGCAGTAACAATACTTTTCCTTAGATCATACTATATTGGAAGAACTGAAAACTTACAGACCTTCCAGAACTAGCTCTGAAAACAGCAGCATGAAAAACTTGAAGGTTGGGATAGTGCCCCTTCCATTCTGGGAGCAGAGCTCAGCTTTAAAGTTAAAAGTCAAGAAATAGGCTGGAAAACTAAACACAGACCAAAAAAAAGTACCTGATCATAGAAAGTTATTATAGTGATAGATCAAAACAAACTTGTAAGAAGACAACAAAGTCAAACAACAAAGTCAAAACAGTTACATCTAAAGCCTCAAAAAAAAAATGTGAATTAGTCTTAGACCCAAAAAGAATTCCTGGAACAGTCCAGAAAGGATTTCAAAAGTCAAATAATAGAATTAGAGAAAAAATGTGGAAAAGAACAGAGAGTGATGCAAGAAAATCATGAAAAAAAGTCAACAATTTGGTAAAGGAGGCACAAAAAATACCAAAGAAAATAATACCTTAAAAAAAAGAATATGTCAAATGGTAAAAGAGGTACAAAAGTCCATAAAAGAGAAGAACTTCTTAAAAAGTAGAATTGGCCAAATGGGAAAAAAAAAAAGATATACAAAACTTCACTGAAAGGAAGAACTACATAAAAAGTAGAATTGCCCAAGTGGAAAAGACAGTACACAAGCTCATTGAAGGAAATAATTCCTTAAAAATTATAATTGGGCAAGTGAAAGCTAATGACTCCATGAGATATCAATATACAATTAAAAATTAAAATACTGAAAAAAAATAGAAGAAAATGTGAAATATTTCATAGGAACAACAATTGACTTGGAAAATAGATAAGAGATAATTTAAGAATTACTGGACTCCCTGAAATTCATGATCAAAGGAAGAGCTTAGACATTACCTTTCAAGAAATTATCAAGGATAATGGTGCCAATATTCTAGAAATAGAGGATGAAATTGAAATGGAAAGAATCTACCAGTCACCTCCTGAAAGAGATCCCCAAATGAAAATCCCCAGAAACATTATAGCCAAATTCCAAAGCTCCCAGTTCAAGGAGAATATATTGCAAGCAGCCAGAAATGTCACGGGAGCACAATCAGGATAGCCCAAGATTTATCATTTTCCACCTTAAAGGATCAGAAGACTCACAATATGATATTCCACAAGGCAAAGGAGTTAGAATTACAACCAAGAATCACCTCCCTAACAAAACTGAGTATAATATTTCAAGAAGAAATGGATATTCAATGAAATAGAGAACTTTCAAGCATTCCTGATGAAAAAATCAGATCTAAATAGAAAATTTGACTTTCAAATAAAAGACTTAAGTGGAACATAAAAAAAGGTAAATGGAAAAGAGAAATCCCAAGGGGTTGAAAAAGGTTAAACTGTTTATATACTTACATGGGAGGATGATACTTATAACTCCTAAGAACTTTCTCATTATTAGGGCAGTTAGAAGGTAGAAGGAGTATTCCTAGACAGAGGGTATGGGGGTGAGTCGAATGTGAAGGGATGATAAATATATATGTATGTGTATGTATATATATAGTATGTATATGTACATGTATGTATATATGTATGTGCACATGCATACACATATACATATGTGTATGCATGTGCACATACATATATACATATATACATATGCATATACATACATATACATATACATATATACACATATATGTGTGTGTGTGTGAGAAAGAGAAATGCACCAAAAGAAGGGGGAAAAGAATGGTACTATAGAATAAATTATCTAATATAAAAGAGGCATGAAAGAACTTTTATAGTAGATGAGAAGATGGGGATGTAGGTTTAGGGAGCACTACTCTCATTGGAATTGGCTCAAAGACAGAATAATACCTACACTCAGTTGAGTATAGAAATCTATCTTATCCTACTTGGAAGTAGGAGGGGAAGGGGAAAGAGAAGAGGAGATAGGGTTTATAGATGGGAGGCAGATTGAGGGAAGTGGTAGTCAGAAGCAAAATACTTTCAAGGAGGGAAAGGATGAAAGGACAGAGAGAGCAGAATAAACAGAGCTGGAAATAGAATGGAGGAAAATACACAGTCAGTAATCATAACTGTGAAAAAAGTTTTACAGTAAATAAATGTCCCATTTCTCATATAGAGAGAACTGAGTTAAATTTATAAAAATAAGAGTCATTCCTCAATTGACAAATGGTCAAAGAATATGAATAGGAAGTTTTCAGATGAAGCAATCAAAGATATCTATAGTCACATGAAAAAAATACTATAAATCACTGTTGATTGGGGCAGTTAGGTGGCACAGTGGATAAAGCACCAGCCCTGGAGTCAGGAGAACCTGAGTTTAAATTTGGCTGCAGACCCTTGATACATACTAACTGTGTGACCCTGGGTAAGTCACTTAATCCTGATTGCCTAGCATAAATAGATAAATCACTATTGATTAGTGAAATGCATATTAAAACAACTTTGAGTTACCAATCTAAATCTACCAGATTTACTAATACAACAGAAAAGAAAAATGATAAATTTTGGGGGTGATGTTGAAAAATTGGGACATTAATACACTGCTGGTGGAATTGTGAGCTGATTCAACCATTCTAGAGAACAATGTGGAAATTTGACCAAAAGGCTATAAAACCATGCATACTCTATGACCCAGCAATACTACTATTAGGTCTATCTCCCAAAAATATATTTTTTTAAAAAAGCTGGGGGAAAGTACCTATATATACACAAATATTTATAGCAGCTCTTTTAATGGTGGCAAAGAATTGGAAATTAAAGAGATGCCTACCAGTTGGGGAATGACTGAATAAATACGTGATTCCAATTGAATACTGTTGTGTCATAAGAAATGATGAAGAGAATGATTTCAGAAAAACCTGGACTTACATGAATTAATGCAAGTGGAGTAGAACCAGGAGAACATTGTATACAGTAACAGTAATAATGTATTGCAGTTATGAATGACTTAGCTATTCTTAGCAATACAGTGATCCATGACAATTCCAAAGGACTTATGATGGAAAATGCTATTTATCTCCAGAGAAATCACTGATGGAGTCTGAATGCATTTTAAACTTTATTTTTCTTGTGTTTTTTTTGGGGGGGTCTATATTTTCTTTTAAAACATGACTAATATGGAAATATACTTTTCATGACTACACATGTATAAGCTATGTCAAATTGCTTATTTTCTCAGTGAAGTGTGGGTAGGGAGAGAATTTGGATTTCAAAATTTAAAAAAAATGTTAAAAATTGTTTTTACTTATGATTGGAAAAAAATAAGATGGTATAAAAATAATTCCTACTGTTATCTGAGAGAAACCTTAATCCTTTAGGACAAGCCTGGAATTATATCTCTTCTGCTCCTCACTTGACTTGCCCGTCCTCCCCAACTCTCAGACATCCTTTGTAAAGAGAATAACCAAGGACTTGATTAAATGTTCTTAAACCTTTTCATTCTTTCTCAAGCATCCCATGACTCCCCATCTTCCTACCCTCTCAGCTGAGAACCTTGCTTGTTTTATAGAAGACAATGAAGTTATTTCTCATCAGCTCCTTCTTCTCCCTTCTTCCCCATCTCATATCACTAACATGCCTTCTGCCATTATCTCCTCCTTTATTTTTGTCTCACATGAAGTGACCTTACTTGATCAAAGCTAATTCTTCTACCTGTTCATGTGATCACATTCCATCCCATCTCCTCCAGTATATTTCCTCTTCTGTCATTCCCACTCTATTCATTATTTTAGATGTCTCTCTGTCTATTGGTTCCTTTCCTACTGTCTATTACCACGTCCATGTCTCCCCATCCTCAAAATATTCTTCTGATCATAGAAAGATGCTAATTAAAGTAACTCTCCATTGTGGCTAAACCAGAGAGCCTGGAATTAGAGCTTCAACTTTCTCTTATTTTCTTTTCAACCCTTTACAATGTGGCTTTTGACCTCAAATTTCTACCAGAATTGATCTCTTAAAAAGCTATCAATGACATTTTAATTGACAATTCCAATGGCCTTTTCTCAACCCTGATTCTCCTTGTTCTTTCTGTAGTTGGTACTGTCTAGATTTTTCTGACATTATGCTCTCCTGGTTCCTCTCCTACCTACCCTATTGATCCTTCTCATTCTCCTTTGCTGGATCTTCCTCAAGACCAAACTCTCTAACCTCAGGTGTCCCACACAGCTTTGTCCTGGGTTCTCTTCTCTTTATACTCTACTCATTTGGTAATCTCATCAGCTTTCATGTGTTTAGTTACTATTTCTATGCTGATGACTCTCTAATCTACATATCCATTTTCAAATGTTAGGTTGACTTCAGTCTCACATCTCCAAATTTCTTTTTGACATCTTGAGTTGGATGTCCAATAGACATCTTAAAATCAACATATATAAATCTCAACTCATTAAATTTCCCTTTAAAATATTATACCCTTCTAAACTTTCCTGTTACACTCAAGGGTGCCACCATTCTCCCAGTACTCTAAATTCAACCCATAGGTGTAATCCTTGACTCCTTACTTAATCTTACTCTCATATTCAATCCGTTGCCAAGGCCTGTTGATTTCACCTTTGCAATATTTCTTGAATGTTCCCTCTTTTATCCTCTGATACTTTGTGGTCTGAATTGGATTTGAGTGAAAGAGGGCTGTGCAAAGTCATCAGTGTCATTTTCTCTTCTGGAGTCATCTGGGTCCAGAGGCCAGGTACAGATCAGGATGATTGCCACCATGATGGCGAAACATTTCCTAAGCATCTGCTATTTGTCAGGCACTCTGCTAAGCAGTGGGGATACAGAGAAAGACAATAGTCTTTACTCTTAAAAAGCTCACAATCTAATGGGGAATACAAGAAATAACTATTTGCAATCAAGCTATATAGAGAATAAATAGGAAATAAATAATGGAAGGAAGACACTAGAATTAAGGGGTTTGAAAATGAGATTTTAGTTGGGACTTAACAGGAGTCAGTAGGTGAAGATGAGAGAGAATATTCCAGGCATAGAGGACAGCCAGAGAAAGTGTCTGAAGTGGAGAGATGAAGTGCCTTGTTCATGGAAGAGCAAGTTGGCCAGTGTCACTGAATCAAAGGGTATACAATAGGGAGAAAAATGTAAGAAAACTGGAAAGATAGGAGGAGGCTAGGTTATGAAGGGCTCTGAACATCAAACAAGATTTTATATTTGATCTTGAAGGTGATAGGGAGCCACTGAAGTTTATTGAGATGGGGGCAACAATGTTGGGCTTGTGCTTTTAGGAGGATCACTCTGGTGATTGGGTAGCAAGAGACTTGAGGCAAGTAACCAACCAGAAGTCTATTGTAATTGTCTGAGTGTAAGGTGATGAATGCCTTCACCAAGGTGTTGATGGTGTAAAAACAGATAAGAGGGAAATATGACAGATGTTGCAAAGGTGGAATGGATAGGACTTAGTGATAGGTTGGTTATAGAGGGTGACATTTAGCCAGAATATTAAAGGGCACCGGAGTTTACGTTTAGATGAGAAAGAAAAGTGTAGGTGAAGGCAGAGGTAGCTTATGCTTTTCCAAGGTCACACAGTATTCAAGCCTTGATTTTAAATGTAGGTCTCTTCTAATAGATTGTGAGTTCCTTGGGAGAAGATACTGTTTTCATCTCTTTCTGTGTCCCTAGCACTTAGCATTGTACCTGGCATAGAGTAGATGCTTAATAAATGTTTTCTGACTGACAGAGCTGGGATTCAGAACCCAGTGCTCCTGATTCTTAATTCAGCAATTTGCCATTTTCTTTTATTTTGCTGATACCAGCTTTCTACCCTTCCCCTACTATTCTATTGTCACCCTAATCCTTGTGTGACATTGAGTGAACCCAGGGTTTGCAATGTGGGTTTGCCTGGAAATAATGAGCTATAAACTATCTAATAAACATCATAGGCAATGATAGATCACTAATTACTGGTATTACTGATTCAACAATTCCTTTGAATCACTGAGTTAGAAATGAAATTCTCTTCTACTTCCTCAAAATAAATAAGAAGTAATCTAGTTGCCCTTGATAAGCTGAAATCATCAGGCTCAAAGAAACCACATCCCAGAGTATGGAAAGAACTGGGCAGATATGATTGCTGATGCACTGATAATGAGTTTTGAAACACTGTGGAGAATAGGAGATATGCCATAAGATTGGAGAAGGGCAAATGTTCTGATTTTTTTTAAAAAGGGAAATGAATGGTATCTGTAACCTCTAAATGAGTTTGACATCACTTTCTGGAAAGAATGGAGAACTTATTGTGAAAGGAATGGAATGTGAAATCTGGAAAAGGAAGTAGTGATGATCAAGTCTTATGAGGAGTAAATTCCTTTTATAAAAAGGTTAGTAGAATGGTAGACTAGGAAAATGATGTCAATTTTGCTAGTTTAGTTTATTTAAATTTAGTTAAATCTTTACTGAAAGAATCTTTCATGCCATGGATAAGATATAAATTTGACAGTGGGACCACTGGACAGATTTAGAACTAGATGTATAAGTAGACTCAAAGAATTATTACTAGGTCTGTGCCAACATGGTAGGTGAACTTTAGTGGAATGTCCAAGTGAGTTGTCCTTAATGCCCTAGTGTATTCATTTTGAATCAATTACTTGGATAAAGACATAGGTGCAATAACATGTATATAAAATTTGAAAGTGATGTGAAGTTGGAAGAGGTTGGCATATGTCAGAGGCATGATCCAAAAAAATTTTGAAAACTTAATCATTGTTCTGGATTTAATAAGATGGGAACTAAAAGAGATTAAAGTTTCCAAGAGTAAATTAAAAAATATTAGGTGGAGGTGACTGGCTAGTAGTTTCTTAGAAAAAGTTTTAGAAGTTTTAGTTAACTGATAGGTCAACTTATTGCCAGCAAGTGATACAGTGGTAGTTAATGCAGTCTTAAATTTCATTAAGAGAAAGACAATGTCAAGACTGAAGGAAATGACAGTTCTGCTGAATTCTGCACATTTAAAATAGTTGTTTATTTCAGCATGCTCATTTTTGTAACAATTGATAAGCTGAAGTGTCTGAAGTAAAATAATTAAGAAGATAACTGGGCCGTCACAGTGTGCCACATGTGGCTCCATTGTCAGAAGAGGCAATGTTAGATTTGAGGGAGAGAAGACTTAAGGGGCATATTTGAATGACCACCATTTGTAATGTTCATTAGATCTATTTTGCTTGTCCCCCAAAGACAAAGTGAAGTACAATAGTTGAAAGTTATAGAGAAGTACATTACCTTAATTGAAGTAAACACTAAACAATGAGCCTTAATTATCCAAAAAATAATTGGGCTGTGTCAGGTGATAGTGGGTTTTCTTTCATTGGTGCTTTCACTTAAAGGTTGGAGGACGACTTCTTGGAGTTTTAGTAGAAGGGCATTATTGGTTGAATACTGGTGGACCAGACATCTTCTGATGTCTCTCCAAACTCTGAGTTTCTGTGACTCAAAATGAGGATGCTACAATATGCTGCACTGCTCATGTCAATGCCTACTTTCCCATAAGGAAGGAGGCCAATTTGAATATAGAGCACTTGAAAATGAAGAACACAATGTGTAATAAATTTTATGAAGGGGGTTTAAGTTAAAAAAAGAAAAATAAGATGAATTTGTATTTCATCCTAGAGGTAATAAGGAGTTACAGAAGCTTTTTCAGCAGGCTTTGATCAGAATCATGCTTTAGGAATTTCCATTTGAAATCTGTGAGGTGGATAATTGCAAAGAAGAGAAAATGGAGGACAGAGACTTATTTGGAAGATACTTAGTCTAGTCAAGGTTTGTTGAAGACTTTCCCAATTCCTCTTGATTCCAATGCCTTCCCTTTGTTAATTATTTTGTGATTATCTTGTACGTTGTTGCTTGTTTTGCATATATTGTTTGCTATTTTCCCCATTACTGTTAGCTCCTCCAAGAGCTTTCTTTTGTCTCTTTTTTGTGTCCCCAGCACATAGTAGATACTTAATAAATGTTTGCTGATTGATTTACTGAGCTAGGGTGGTGATCTTATAAGTGGAAAGGAAAAGATGTATGTGAGAGGTGGAAGTAGAAATGTCTTAGAAAATTATTTCATAACAGGGATAGTAAAGGGAGAGAGAAGAGTCAACAATGACTCTAAGACTTCAAAACTGGGTAACCAGAAGAATTGCAATGGCCTAAAAGAAATAGGCAAGTTAGGAAGAGGGAAAAATTTTGTTGGAAAAATGATGAGTTCTGGTTTTAGATAGTTACAATTTAATATGCTTATGAGACATATAATTATAATATTCATTAAGTAACTGTTGATATAGAGCTGAAGTTTAGCAAAGAAACAAGTTAGATTTATAGTTCTAAGAGTTGTTTCTTTGGATAAGAACACATAAGAAAAGATGGTGGAAAGGGACAGAGAGAGGAAAGAGGAATAAAGGAGAGAGAGAAGGAGAAAGCCTGGTAGAAACAGCGAAGGAGACTGAGAAGGGAAAACCTGAAAGGTAGGAGGAGGACTAGGAGAGAAGCCTGTCATGCAAACTAAGGGAAGAGAGAGTATCTAGGAGGAGGGATTGCTTAACAGTATCAAATGATAGAGAAAGATCAAGAAGAATGAACACTCAGAGAAAGCCACTGGGTTTGACAAAGAAGAGATCCTGGGTAACTTTGGTATTTCAGTTGAGTTATGAGGTCAGAACCCAGATTGCTGGGTGTTGCATAGGGAGTGAGAAGAGAGGAAGTAAAGGAAATTTGTGTAGACAGTTATTTCTGACCCTGCAAAGAAATAATGATAACAAGTTCTATGCCTCCAGGGGTGGTAGCGGCAAATGTGGGACTGACTGACAAATTTGTAAGCAACAGATTAGATAAGGAGAGACTGAGAATTAGAAAGATATTTGTGAAAGCAACTTGCTAGTGGTGATAGGATGCAATGGGATTGAGGGATTTAAGAGCAAAGCTTAGATTTGGAGATACAAAAGAGAAGTTATATTCTCTGACTGTAAAGTAATTTGCCCTCCAGTCCAATGAAGGATCATTGCAATCATGCAAAATAACATTAGGAATAATCTAAAAGAAATATTTGATTGTAATAAAATGCAGACCTTTTTTTTAGAAAGAGCAATGCAGTAAATGGACTTTGGAAATAATCAGGGAAAATTCTATGAAATGAAAGACAAAATTGTCAGGACCTGACTGAGGGAATGTAGCAATGCTGATGTTCTGATGAAATTAGGTCTAATCTAAAGCATAGAATCAAAAAGATAGTTTTTTGTGTCCCTGGTATGGGGGAATTAGCCAATGTAGGTTCCAGTTATATTTCTACTGTTTATTAGCTATGTACCTTGGCTTTACCATATTGGCTTCAGCGTTCTCATCTGATTCCAAAAGTCTCTTTTGGTTAAAGTGTTTGGTTGATTACCAACGAACAGTTGAAGCAATATAGGATTAACAAAAGTTAAGTCCTTCCAAGCAGCCAGTTTCCAATGACTCATGCATGGAAAATGGACCACAGCAATGTCTTCAAACAAATGTCATCGCCAGCAGGGAGGGCAGAAGAAGGAAGCCTGTATAGCTGACAGCCTCTAGGATAGATGGAACAATCTGGCAAAGAGGTATAAAGGGGAATTTTTTTCAATTAAAAATACATATTTTCTTTGCTTTTTTTTTTATCATCTACATTTCCCAGTGTATTCCTCTCACGTTCCTCTCCCACAAAGAGCAATCCTTGAAAACAAAGAATAAAAATTCGTCTTTTTGGAGCAAATACTTGATGTGTAAGCAGAGTACGAATTATGACTCTCTTTTTCTGTCTAAGCAGTAGTGGCAAGCCAAAGGACCATCTTCACATACATGTGGGGTGATTGTTTCAGGCCCAGAATATTTTTTAAGGACACAAAAATGTCCCCTCGCCCTGCCCTTGGACCTTCATTTCATAAACGAGAAGAATAGGAGCCAGAGAGATTGAGTGATTTGCCCAAAGTCACGTAGGTGGTAAGTGGGTGAGCTGAAATGGAGGCCAGGGATTCCACCTTTTTTTCCTCCTGTGTTCTTTCCATTAATGATACACACACACATACATACACACTCATACTGAAGTCAAAGCCCACACTGTAATCCAGATCTAGGAATAGACCCTCACATCATATCATTTATTGAGAACAAAGGAGTTCTTTGAAGTTAGATCAATGACAACCGTACTATCCCTCTCCTAATCTAAAACATTTTTGAATCAAAATTCCCCCCTCTCACTGCCCCCTTTCTGCTTTCTCTTTTAAGTCTTTGTGAATTGTGTTGCTCCTCAATTGTACCTGACCACAGAAAAGAAGTACTCATCGATGTTTAAGGAAACAAAGACATGTGAAATTTGTTCCTTCACTAATAACTAGAGCACAACTTCTAAGAATTCTGGCTTCCCCCAAAGTGTTTAGTTCCTCTGGAAATTCAAGAGGTTCAGGCAGCCTGAATGAACAATGAAAGGCCACAGACCTACTGGAGTAGGTTCCTAAGTGTGTACCTGAGTAGGCCTTAGCCTAAAAAGGCCAAAGTCTTCCATTGCATCCTGGGCTATCTCCAGTCATCCTGGTGAATATCGGGGCATTGGATTCAGATGGCTCAGGAGGAGAAAGTGAAGTTGGTGATTTTGCACACCCTCCCTCACTCAAAACAAAGTCAAGTGCAAGTCATGTCATCATTTCCCTGATGTCATGGTCTTCTTCGAAAATGAAGGATGAACACAACCTGTGAGTAGACCAAGCTGCCTGACTGGGAACCCAGCTATCTGGGTAATTCAGTTCATCCTCTCCCCTTCTGTCTTCCCCTCCTCTTCCTTTTCCTCTTCAAAGGAGGGTAAATTTGGATGACCAGAGGATGTCCAGTTAACTTGGGGTTTACTGGCTTGATTCCTCCCCTCCCCTCCCTTCCCTCTTTTCCTTTTTTCCTTCCTTTCTTCCCTTTCCCAAAACCATAGTGCACTCTAAAGCCTATAGATTGGATGACAATAGGTCCTTGCCCAAGCTCCCCTTAATGGCTGGACCTTCCTGGCTTAGAGTGATTATCGTAACTGTTGCTCTTTCCCTCCCAGATTGATTTAGTTATTTTTTTCTTTTGCTCATTAAAGGGGCCATTCCCTGACCACTTCTTAAAGAAGCCTATTCATTAAATGAGTGAGTACCTGAATAGGTCTTAGCCTAAAATTGCCAAGATCTCCCATTGCATACTGGGCCATCTCCAGTTAACCTGATGAATATCTGGACACTGGACCCAGATGACTCAGGAGGAGAAGATGAGGCTGGTGACTTTGCATAGCCCTCCCTCCTTCAAGTCAAAGTCAAGTGCAAGTCATGTCATCATTTCTCTGATGTCATGTCCTCTTGGAAAACGAAGGATGGACACAACAACAACAATCCTACTAGACATTTAGAAGCATATGAACCAAAATTTAATATGAAATTACAGAAGGCACAAGCTGGCTACTTTCTCTATTATTTTACTTGACACTGCTAAAGAGGAAGGTTGCAATTCTGGGGCCAGTGTTTGTAGATAAAGGATGACTTTGATTTTAGATTGCAATCAGTTTTTATAACTTTGTTATGAAATTCTGAAAGATGGCTTTATGATGAAAAGATATATGACTCATTCTCCCTACTCTCATAGAGTGGGTTTCCTAGTTTCAACCCTCATCAACTCTCTAGGATGCTATTAGATGTATTCCTAATTGACCTTCTTGCTGTTCTTCCCATGGGGCTCCCCATCTGCTGTCTCTATACTCTTACATTGCCTGTCTTCTGAGTCTGGAGTGCTCTTACTCTTTATTTCTGCATCTTGAAATTCCTGGTTTCCTCCAAGATACTTCAAACATCACCTCTTTTCAAGACTCTTCTCAATTATCATCTTCTTCATGATGCTTTTCTTGGTCTCCCCACCACACCCCCATTTCTAATGCCTTTACCCTTCAAGATTACCTTTTGTTCACTTTTTTGTGTGTTTTTGTATATACATACAATGGCATGTTGCCTTCACTTCCTCAATTAGAATATAACCTCCTTGAGAAAAGAGTCTGTTTTACTTTTGTCATTGTATGCTCAGCATATAGTAGGTATGTTGCATGTATCCATGGCTGACACATAGAAGGTATGTAGTGAATGTTTGTTGATGGATTGAATGATCTCCTTCTCACCAGTTTCTTCTTTCTCCAATGCATCCTTCACAAAACTTTCAAGATATTCATCCTATTTCATGGGATTGAGCAATTTATCTCCCTTATCTAGAAAACCTTCAGTGGCTCTCTATGGCTTAAGAGTATAAAATATGAACCCTTAGTCTAGCTTTTACAGACCTTGACAATCTGACTTTTAGTTACCTAGATAGCTTTATTATGTATTACTCTCCAACATGTCCTCTATGTTCCAGCCAAAGGAAATCTGCTTCTGTGAGTCAGACAGGTTGGCCTACATTCCTAGAACATATCTTCTCCTCATCTCTTCTTGCTGAAATATTCTTGCTTCAAGGCTGAGCCTCCTCCATGAAGCCTTCTATGGTTCCAGAAGGTAAAAACTAATCTTTCCTCCCTCACATTTTCCTAGAGCATTTTGAATATCTCCTTTGTTCTTACTACACTCTATAATTTATCATACTTATTTGTGTAAATGCCATCTTGGACAAAAATAAGTGTAGATGGTAAAGTTCTCAACGGCAGGATGTAGGCCTTTCTTTAGCTTTAGACACAGGACCTTGCATGGAGTAAGTACTTAAATGTTTATTAACTATATTAAATAGAACTCCAACTGTTCAATTCTTCACACATGAGGCATGGGACCAAAGCAAAGGATTGAATTTCATTCCTAGATAGGAAAAAAAAAATGGTGCTCTCTGAAGATCAGTACATAGCAATGCATTCAGTTCCCAAAGTCTGTAAGCATTAGGCTCTTCTAGGTCTCCAGATCCAGTGAGTCAGCAAACCAAACCCACCAGCTGTGACTAAGGCAGCCAGCAGATGCTGTGAGCCCCAGACTTCACATACAAAGCCAGCCAAGAAGCAGGAGCCATGTAGAATCCAAAATTAGAGATGGAAGAGACCTATTGCATCATCTCATCTGTTATTCCCTCTAATGGGTATTTTGGGGCTTTGTCTGGTCTGGTTTTTAACAATTTGAGGTTTTAGAGAAGGGAGGATAAGAATGGATCTCATATTCCCAACTATTCCCACCAAACTGGAGTGTATTTATTCAGTTCAAGTTGGAACCAGTGGATAATGATCTCTCAGGCCTGGAAGGCACCTCAGGGAGCATATAGCCCAACTCATATGTGAAGAATGAGCTTTCTCGGTTTTAAAAATTGATTCCCTATGAAGACTTTTAGTAATAGAGAAGCCCTTGCCTCATGTAGGCAGCCCCTTCCACTCTGAGATAGTTCTAACTGCTGGGAAGTTTTTCTTCAACTTGGGCCAATATTTGCCTAAGCAAATGGCTCACAGCCCTCTCTTTCACATAGCTACTCAAATCATTGAAGACGGGGACTGTTGTCCTCCAGATCTTCTCTTTCCCAGTACCTCATTCTCCTGGTTGCTTTCCTCTAGATATACTTCAGCGTGTCTAAGTCTTTTTAAAATATGGCACTTAGAACTGGAGATGAAACTAGCAGTTTTTGGATCTCATGTGATTTCTCGGCAGCCACATCCCCCTCATGACTTACAATCATCTTGAACTTCCCTGCAAACCCCAAAGTGTTTTTTCAGTGTGAGAGAGAAATAAAAATGTGCTCATTTGCACGTGGGCAAGACCTTCCTGAACAAAGATGAGGTAATTAAACCGGAGAAGCTGAGCAAAACTCCCAAGTATTTGATTTTCCCAATCTTGCGTGATTCTGCTTCTTCGACATAGAAGAACCATTCAGTTTGGACTGACTGATCAGTCTGAATGCGAAGTCTAAATCACTGAACATCTGAAAAGACTTAGTGCTATTAATTTTAAGGAAGTTGCTTGAGAGCTAATAAAATAGTAGCCACTATAATTTCTTAGGAACCTGTTTTAATAAAATACAACAAATTCTTATTAAGAAAGGGCAGGGCACTGTTCTAGGAGATACAAAGATACAAATTAAGCAGTCTTTGCCTTTGAGGAGTTTATATTCTACTGGGAGATTCAGTATGTTTGCAAGTAATGTAGTACAAGGAAAAGCAAGAAAGAAGAGGATTGTAAAGACTGGAGGAAGATAAGGCATCCAGAAAGGATTCTTGAAGATGATATAGTAGCATCTAAGTTGAGCCTTCAAAGGGAGTACGGGAAAATAAAGATAAAATTCACTGAGGCATGGGGGAGAAATATACAACGATAAATATGTAACAGATAGACATGAATGGTTTGCAATTATTCTAATCAAATATTTAAATGTAAATGGCCACTTTTTCCATCTTTGAAAATGTCCTCCATGTGTTTCTCAAGATTGTTTCAAGACTACTTTGTTTACCTTTTTAACTTGCAGAGTAAACCTTTCCCATATACAATACAAAAGGAAAATCCAGTCTAGTCCCCATACAAATTATGCCAGATTTTGAATTAGTAGGGTTCAAGGAAGTAATAAGGTTTGGTTGGATTGGGCATACTGTGAAGGACACAGCTGGAAACAGGTTTATTTGCTTTCGAATCTAAAGAGACATAGAATAATGTATCCCTTGGTATCTGTAACCTATGAGTCAGATACACCTGGAGGGGCCATTAAAGCTTTTTTCAGATGTACATTCTTTTAGCTTTGTCTTCCTCCAGACTTACTCAACTAGGCAAGGGAGATTGATGAGCCTAGCAGGGGCCAGTGAGAATTCACTGGAAAACACTAACGTGAATGCTCAGGTTACTGTTACAGTTTTGTAGAACTGTAATGTACCCCCGTAAAAACATGAAGATTAAGTCATACAACTCAATCCTCATTCCCCCCCCCCCCTTTTCCATTAGATTTTTTTCTCTTTCTTGGAACATTTTGATTCAGAAGAATTTTTAATAGAAGTGTGGGTGGCCATTTTAAAGTTTAAAAAAAAAAGATTGCCTGTCATGAATTGGATTTGGAACACCCAGGAATGAATGGAAACTAATTGCTTGTTTTGTTACTTGAAGACAATATCATATTCAGCGCTGGAAACTATATAGGTATTTTCATAGATCAGTATCAGTCATCTTTTCTCTTCATAGGATATGGAGCTGGAAGAGATCTTTGAGAACATGTAATTCAATTCTCTCACTTTGCAGGAGGAGAAATTGATCCAGAGCACAGCTATAATTTGCCCAAGACACACAGGAAGTAAATGGAAGAGCTAAGATCTATAAGCTATTCTTCTGCATCCAAATACAATTCAGAACACACCATAATGCTTTTTTTTTTAGACAGGTAGGAAGTGCAACGGATAGAATTCTGGGCCTAGAATGAGGAAACTGAGTTCAGATCTGGGCTTAGATACTTCTAGCTGTGTTACCCTAGACAAGTTGCTTAATCTCTGCCTGCCTCAGTTTCTCAACAATAAAATGATGATTTAAAAAATAACACCTTCCTCGTAGGGTGGTTTTGAGGATTAAATGAGAGAATATTTGTAAATCACTTAGCTTAATAGATGCTTATTCCATTTCCTTTATTCATGGGGAAGTTCAGGTGACCACAGAATATGCTATGAAAATATTAGATGGCCTGTGTATGACCTTCCATTCTACAGGCAATTAGGAATATGTAAAAGAGAGCACCTTTCTCAAGTTGTTTTGCCGTGGTGGAGAGGAGAGATATGGGAATATCAGAAAGGGCTGAATCAAGAGAGGGATTTTTAAGTATGAGAAAATACATGGGCATGTTTGTAGGCAACAGAGAAGGTACCAGCAGATAAAGAAAGACTGAAACTAAGAGTGAGATTTGGGAAGATAATGGAAATAATTTTCTGGCAGTTAGGAGGGAATGGGATAGGATCAAGGTTGGTTGTAGTGGGGTTTATTGTGGCAAGGAGAAGGGCCACCTTTTTGAGACTGTAGTGAAGGAAAAGATAGTGGAGGAAGATGTCTGAGCAATTAGAGATAAGGGGGATGGGAGAAAATGAAGCTCTTGAAGAATGATCTCATTTTTTTTTCAGTGAAGTTGAGTCATGGTCCTCAGTTGAAAGGATAGAGATGTAGGCAATGCTGTGGGAGGCTTGAGGAGAAACAAGAAAGTTTAGAACAGCTGCTGTTGTGAGTGGGAGAGTGGATTAATTAGGGAAGAACAGAATGATGTTTATCCTGTTGCATAGAACCCATTGATATTAGGTAACTAAAATGTGCAATTTTATGGTTGTCTGGTTTCCTGTGGCTCTGTTTGACAGGATGATGAATAGGAATGAAGGATGGGATAGTAGGAATAATCCAGGATTAGGTCTTGGGAAGATGTGAATGGTAATAGAACAAGGAGTAGGAGAAAGGGAATTGAAGATGGAACACACTATAGAGTTGAATTGGTTCATCAAAGGGTTGCTATTCAGTCATTTCAGTTGTGTCTGACTCTTCATGGCCTCATGCAGCGTTTTCTTGACAAAGACACTGTAGCAGTTTGCCATTTCCTTCTCCAGCTCATTTTACAGATGAGGAAACTGAGGCAAACCATTAAGTGACTTTCCCAGGATCATACAGCCATTGTGTCTGAGGACAGATTTGAACTTAGGTCTTCCTGACTCCCAGGCTGGCATTCTATCCACTGTGCCACCTAACTACCAAAGGGTAAAGATAATAAAAGGAGAAAAATGTATCCACTTCAGGGTAATGACCCATGAGGAAAAAATAATTTAGGGGTGGGGGAAATAGAGGTCAATAATGAAGACATAAAACAGAAATAGGACTCATAATGAAAGATGGAGTGATAAAATAATATAATCACAAAATAATTTTGGAGTTCGTGAACATGGAAATGGAATACATGTGGCTGATGGCAATGTTAAGGGGGTGGTTAGTTGAGTTAGATTAAGGAACTTGGGTATTAGGTTATTGGAGGGGGTATCAATAAATATTTTGAAGTCCCCTACCATGAGGACAAGAGGCAAAAGCTATGAGACATACACTCAACTCATTGGGGAAGGAAGGAGAATGACCTGGAAATCTCTCTATATTACCCACTGGGATCTCAAATAAGTGATAAATTTGAATGCTTTGAACTTCAGAGGAGAGACTGTACAGTTAAGATAATTAAAGGGAATTGGAAAAGGGGAGCAAGATATCTTCTGACACCTCCCCCCACCCCCCCCGCACCCAATCAGTAAGACATATAAGAGAAAGTGTTGGGAGTATTAGAAGATGTAGCAAGAGAGGAAGCCTTGTCTCATTCATGGTCAGAAAAGTGGATTAGTTGTGGAACAGACATTCCTGAGGGCACAGTAGAAAGAGTGGGCAGATCTAAAGAGAGACTTTATGGAGGTCATATTGCCTAGTTATACCCTGCTCCTCTTGTTAGGTGACTGTCTAGCATGGTATCATGGAATGAGCAGTGATCTGGGAATTAGACACCTAGATTCTAGTTTTGCCTCAGGCACACATCTAAACGACTCTAAATCACTTTACATTTGTGTTTTATTTTTCTTATTTGTAAAATAAAATTACTGGACTATGAATCTCAAGGATTTCCTTCTAGTTCTGACATCCTATTTTCTAAGTTCCAACATGTCATTCTCTAATGTAGAGAATGACATGTTGGAACTTAGAAAACTATAACAGTCTCTTATGTTTATACTGTATTTATCTTGTATGTGTATCTTTGTTTTGTTTTGCATTTCGCTGTCCCCACTATCAAGTTAGGGCTAGTTCTACATTTATACTTCTCTTTGTATACCTAACATTAAGTTTGGTGCCTGACATAGTCTGTAATTGGGCAGCTAGGTGGCACAAAGGAGAGAGTGCAGGTACTGGAGTGAGAAAGACTCTCCTCTAGTTCAAATCCGTCTTGAGACACTTACTAGCTATGTGAATTCAGGCAAGTCACTTAACCCTGTTTACCTCAGTTTCCTCATTTGTAAAATGAGTTGGAGAAGGGAATGGTAAACCACTATAGTATTTTTGCAAAGAAAAACTCAAGTGGAGTCACAAAGACAAATGTAGAATGAAATATCCAAATGATTCCTCCATAATACTATACTTTTTAGAAATTATTTAGTCTAACCCTTACCTTTTTTTATTTTAAATTTGGGAAATTGCAACTCCCTGAGAGAAGTGACTTATTCAAGGTCACATACATAGTAAGCAGCAGAGGAGGGATTTCAGTGCAGATCTTCTGATTCTCACTCAAAGCATACAGGCTTAGTGTCTCTGACTGTGATAGGCTGAACATTAATGGCTCTTCCTCATACTTTTCCAGCCTTTCCTATGTAGGCCAAACTATCTGAGAGCACTTCTTCCTGGGCTGCCAATCCCATGCTAGCCCCATTTTTGTAATACAACATCTGTCAGGTGTTTCTTTTCTGGCCTGATTGAACTGGAAGTCTGGTTTCTGCCAAAACACTGCTCTTTGCTTTTTCCTGCTTCTTTCATCTGGCTGAGACCAGTTCTAGGAATGCTAAAGTCCTATTTCCTATCAGTCATTTCAACTCTGAGTGATTTTTTCTGGCAGGACAAAAACATTGAATCTCACACTTCAATCAATGGTTCACCCAGCTCAACCCAAAGGAGTCAACAGCCCCAGTGCAAATGCATGGATGCTGAGTTCCAGTCAGGAACGCTGTATTCCATTTACTGCAGAAACTTTGCCTTTAGGCTAAGCGTAAACAGCTAGCCAGGTTTGCCAGATCATGCAGTCGTATGAAAGCTATCATCTTTGCTCTGTGTAAATATGCCTTCTTGGGCCAAAGCCAAATTTTAGGCATATTGGGAATCATTCAGCTTCCCGTAAAACACTACGGCAAGAGTAGAGCTCTGGTTAAAGGCAAGGTCAGTGAGGGTTGACAGGAAAACCAAGGGACTTGGTTAGACTGAAGAAAGAACTGCAGAGGGTCCCGCCTCCTCCCCAGATGGACTTCACTTTATGTAATGAATGTGTCCTTGGGAAATGTCTTTAACTAGAATGAATCTTTACATGACTGAGGGGCAAGGAGAAGGAATCTGATCCATTTGCAAGGTGAAAAAATCCTTTGCAGAGTGAATAACTGCTAAATTGAGACCTTTCTAATCTTTATATTTGCTATTACTTTCCTCCCTACCACCCCTAGATCTATTTTGTATCTATTTTGCATATGTCTTTGCATGCACTAAGGGGAAACTTGAAGTAGTGGCTACAGACCTGGCCTCAGAGCAAGGAAAACACTGGATTTGAGTTGCTTCTAACCCATACTGGCTGTGTGACCTTGGGCAAGTCACTACCAATCCCTCAGTACTCTAGACAACTCATAGTCTAAAACTTTATGATGCACTGCTGATGATGACCTGCATAGATTGAGGGAATTTTCTCACCAGGGCATTCTCTATACCAGTGAAATCATAGCTCCAGTCCTTATCCCTAGCTAGATGGTGCGCTGGCGAGAGTGCTAAGCATGGATTCAGGAGCATGAGTTCAAATCGTCTCGGACACTTACTAGCTGTGTGACCCGACGCTTGGCACAGCATCTGACACGCAATAGGTGCTTAATGTTTATTGATTGACCTTGGTTTGCCTCAGTTTCCTCTTCTGTAAAATGGGGATAATAATAGTACCAGCCTCCTAGGATCTTTGTGAGGCTCAAATGAAATGTGTTAAATTGCTTAGTACAGTGCCAGACACATAGTAGTCACTTAATAAATGCTATAAATTGATTAAGATAATTATGAATATTGTTGTTATGCCTGTCAAGGGCACCATATCTCCATATCTCTGGGATATAGTCTCTTCTCTCTACTCACACAACTACCATCCTGATTCAGAAGAGTGTTCTGTTTAGAAGTGGGAATACTAGCATGGACTGATATCTTCCTGTGAATAAAATAAGTATTTTACAATATGGGCATTTGCAACAGACTCTTGGGGAATTTTATTAAAACATACAAAAAGGAATAACCAATGATGTATAGAAACTATGGGAGATACAATTCTAGTTTCTTCATTTCTTTATTGAAATACAATAGCCCCTTGCCTAGTAGTTGATGTCACTGCCTCATTTCTTCTTGCTCCAAACCGTCTTCAGCACAGTTGCCAAAATGATTTTCATAAAGCACAGACCTGGCCCGGTCACCTCCCTACGTACTAAACTCCAGTGGTTCCCTACTACCGCCATCATCAAATATGAAGTACTCTCACATTCTTACCCTCCCTATCTTTTCAGTCTCTTAACACATTACTGTTCTGCACATATTGCATGATCCAGTCATACTGGTCAACTTACTATTTCTTATACATGATACCCTTTTTACTTCTCCATGTCTTTGTATTGACTGTTACCCATACCAGGAATATTTACTGGCTGTGGGAGCCTGGACAAGTCATTTAACCCCATTTGCCTCAGTTTCATCATTTGTAAAACTAGCTGGGGAAAGAAATGGCAAATCATTCTAGTGTCTTTGCCAAGAAAATCTCAAATGGGATCACACAGAGTCAGATATGACTGAAAAACAGCAGCAGTGTCACATCTGGAATGCTTTCCCTCCTCACTTCTGTCTCTTAGATTTAGCTATCTTTTTAAGGACTCCCAGTGACTAGTGCTGTTCTCTCTAAGGTTACTTTTCACCTTCTCTATGGATCCTACATGCAGTTATTTGTACACATGCTGTCTCCTTTCCTAGATGGTAAGTTCCTAGAAGGCAGTGATTACTCTAACTTTTGGCGTTCTATTTTCAGGGTCTAATTCCATGACTGCACGTAGGAAGCACTTAAAAATGTTTCTTGATTAATTTATTGATCTTCTTTCAGGTCTTATCGAAGTTGTTACCTTCTCCATGTAACCTTTCTAGACCTCTTGTTTTAACTGAATATTTCTTCTTAATTCTCAAATTTTCATAGGTCTTTTTTTTCTGGTTGTCTCCTTTTTCCTTATAGCTGAGTGTCATGTTTCGTATTTTTCAGAATACATGTCAATTTTCAACAGTTGCATATAAATTCCTCAAGGGGAACCTCACCTAGTACCTTGGATATAATAGATACTTTAAAGTACTTGTCAGGTTGAATTGAAACAGAGCATCCTGAGTCTGCTTGTATACTGCAATGTCTTTTAACATGCACCTGAGGGTGGCATTCCTGTCAGTAAGGACAAAGATATCACTATATGTCCTTTTAACATTAGTGGATCTCATTTTTACAGGTGCTGCTACAACAGCACACATTCATAATTCTTATCCCATGTAGCTCCACGATACCTCAGGGTATCCACCCAATAAACTACTCTCCCTCTAAATTTATTAGATTGCATGGATACTAATAGAGCATATGGACTGTCACCTGGTCATCCATCCCTCTCATTACATGACCAGCATACCTCCTTTTCTAACCATACATCTCTCTGATGAGATCCCTATTCTACCTGACACAGTAGTGATGCACTGGATAGAGAGCTGGGCTGAGAATCAGAACATACTTGAGTTCAAATCCAGCTTCAGACACTTACTAGAGGTGTATCACTTTACTGTCTGCTTCAGTTTCCTCATCTGGAAAATGGGGATAATAATGATAGCTACTCCCAGGATTGTGGTGAGGATGAAATGAGCATAGTGCTTGGCACATGGTAGGAACTTAATAAATGCTATATCACTGTCATCATCATCATCACTTTTCCCATTCAGATCTTCATTGATTTGTTTTAACGTAGTCTCATGCACGCATCTGTCCATTGCCCTTTGGGAAGTCCACAACTCTAGTTCTTTACAAATGAGGGTATTTTATGACTCACAACAATGCAGAATCTTTGGACACATTAATGTTTAAAAGATGGGCCTTCGTTGTAACCCAGCCTGCTCTCCTCTTGCTATTTGAGTCAGGGCCCATTTCATGATCCATCTACATTGTTTGTCCAAGAGGTTTATTCTGGACTTAAAACACTTTTGAGCGCATTGGAAGATTAGTTCTCAAGATATTTGAAAGAAGGGTAGACAATTAATTGCTTAGAACAATCAGACCCAATTATTACTAAAGTAGGCAACTGAGAAAATTTCACTGCCAATGGCTATGATAATTATTTCATTATCTTTACAAAACCTTTATGGATTTAAAACAGATACTTATTAAGGGCATCCTTGAGGAAGTTATAAAAAAAGAACAAGAGAACTTTCACAAGCAATACTCTATGGCAAACATATTTCCGTTTACATAATTGATTAATGGTTAATAGACTACTCAAGATTTCATTGTTGTTTGAATATATGTATGTGGTTATATATATGTGTATGTGTGCATGTATAATTATACACACACATACACATCTTTCTAACTATATATGTATCTAAGGAATTTTATTGGAAGGGAGCCTTTAAACTTGAATTTTGCTCTGTCAAATTTTTCTGTGTATGTATGTATGTATATATATATATAGTTACATGAACATAGTAATGTGATATATGTATACATGCATGTTTGTATATATGTATATAATTTTATCCAATAGAGCAAAATGCAATCTATAAACTTAAAGGATCTCTTTCAATAAAATGTCTCATGCATATGTCAAAATCATATTTCATTGTAAGATGTGACAATACCAATATCTTTGATGATCCTTAGAATACAAATATCAAGTGAGGAATACATTAGGGATATATTTGCTTGCTTATAGGTGTTTACCACAATGACAGGGGACAAATGGAAGAGTGATTTATTCATTATAGGGGATGAGGTTCTCCAGACACTGTTGTTTCCATGTCCATGTGGTACTTATTACAACAAGCCTTGGAACACTGAGAATCTCTTAAGTGACATCCATGATCACTCTCAAAAGTTCAGTCCATTTAAACATTAGGATCCAAATGGATGAAAAATGACAACTGTCCAGATTATAATATGCACTTGGATGAACAAACCAAAGAGCTAGTCTACTATTACATATATATGTTGGACATCATTCTATATCATGAGGGAAAATAATTTCTAATTAAAAGATTTTGATAGTATAATCTCTGCCTCACAAATGGAATTCATGACCCTGATTTAACTATATATACCAGGTTTCTATTTTCTTTCTGTTTTGCAGGAGTTTGACTTGAAGGACTCTATGCTCAGTCATCCCTATGAAGTCACTCATTAATGCATGATTTGTAATCCACGTGTGTAGGTGGTCCTAATTCATGTAAATGGTACTTTTACGACTATGATTTTGTTTCAATGTTTTGGTGTCTTTCGTGTATGGAAATATTGTTCTTTTGACTGACTCTCTGAAAATGAGTCAAGGAGAAATGCTGTATCTGTCCAAAAATCAGTAGTACTTAGGGAGGGCGAAAATCTTTTTTGGATAGGAAAACAATTGGACACAGCATGAATCATGTTTGGATTGCATTCTTTATCATCCTGAACCTCTGTATAGAATTGATCGTGATAGGAAGTGTAAATAGCAGATGAACCCTAAAAAAACCTCATTGCTTTGATATTATTTTAGCCAGGACACGAAGAAAATTCTCTTTTCATGTAGGGAGCCCACTTTTTCAGAATGAAAGAACCTCTTCCAGTAGATATTTTTAGTATGTCTTCAAAAAATCTAGTATTAGTGTCCAAAAATGAATTTGTTGTTATAGTTGTTGCAGAATTGTATCATTTGAACTTGTTTGTTTAAAATATTTAGATGTTTAAAATTTAGGTAGCAACTAATATTTATGCAGAGCTTTAACGTTGGCAAAACATCACCTTCATTCCAACCTCCCTAGGTTATTTTAAAAACAATACTATCCCCATTTTGCAGGAGGGAAAACTAAGTCTCAGAAAGGCAAAGTGACTTATTCAAAAGTGCCCATTTCTATATGACAGAGTTGGAATTTGAACCCAGATTTGTGTGTGTGTGTGTGTGTATAATCATCCAGTAACTATGGCAACAGGAAGTTGTCTTGGTTTTCTCCAGGAAACTTGCCCAACCCTGATCATGACTCTGAGTTGTATGTAGTAAAATCTTTTGATTCATAACCCAGTTCTCTTAGCAGTTCAGTATGATTCAACCTTTTCTAAATACAAGTTTGAAATGTAGTACATGGATAAAAGACATCATGATTGCCCTCGTGAGATACACACACACACACACACACTTATATGTGTATGTGTATAATTTTTCCAATAGGGACACTATCTGAGCACTGAATCTATAAATGCCCATGCCCTTAAAAATATACACATTCTATATATATACTTATATACACCTACACATGCATACACACAGATATAGATAGACAGAGGGATATAGGTAGCTAGGTGGTGCAGTGAATAGAATCAGGAAGACCCATCTTCCTGAGTCCAGATTTGGCCTCAGGCACCTGATGGTTGTGTGACCTGGGCAAATCACTTAACCCTCTGTTCCTCATATGTAAAATGAGCTGGAGAAGGAAATGGCAAATCAGTCCAGTAATCTTTGACAAGAGAACATCAAACGAGGTCATGGTTAAATAACAGCAACATATCACATTGGATATAAATTATTCCTGTCATAAAATGAAATGGGTGCAACAGGGCTGGGTATTGGGTTGAACTTTCAGTTTTGTCACTTACTTATTAAATAAGAGCACACTCTGTCATAGAGGCTGTGAGTTGCTTATTCTCAAGCAACATCTTGGATCCATTGATTGAAGGTTCTAAAATTCATTTCATTTCATTAAAGGTGGAAAGAAAACATGTTAGGGAGGAAGAGGATGGGGAGGAAGGTCCTAGAGTTTTGAAGTTTGTTGTATAATTAGATGCATGGATTAGAATAAGGAAAGAGCAATGAACTTTTCCTTCACCCATGTTAACGTTAATAGATACCAAAGATATATTACCTATTGATTTTGCGTAGCAGAAATGGGCCATTCCTATCCTCAAAATATCTATCTATCTATCTATCTATCTATCTATCTATCTATCTATCTATCTATCTATCCATATATATGTATATATATATATATACATATATATATACACATATATGTATATATATCATCCAGTAACTATGGCAATAGGAAGTTGTCTTGGTTTTCTCCAGGAAACTTGCCCAACCTTGATCATGACTCTAAGTTGTACATAGTAAAATCATGACAATTTGCGGATGTTCTAGATTATAATATGTCCTAGAATACATAATAGAACCTGTGTACATTCTCGAATAATTGCATCAGCAAGAAGTGTTCAATTCTTTAATAAAAATTTCTGGTATTATTCTGATGACCTAACTAGAAAATCCATTGCCTTGGTAGACCAGGTGACAAAGCTTGGTGAGGCAGTTTGGAGTGTAGCATAATCCTATTACATCTCCTTCACCTTTGAGAGAGTCACAGAAGCCAAATGTAGTTTAGCAAAGGAGTAGTCAGTCACAGATGGTTTTGCCAATGTGCTGCAGACCCTGAAACCTTGGATCACTGGGAACAAAATCTTGTTTTTTCCCCTGAAGTATTTAAGTTGATGTTTGTAGAAAGGAAGCCATGACACTCCCTGGCCTCTGGTTGAAACAAGAATCTTTTCATGAATGTGGTGCCTCTGCGAGTAAAGTTTTTTTGTATGAAATCCTTTTAAGAAGAACACTTAAGACCAAAAAAAAAATTGAGCACAGTAATTTTTAAATAAATAAATAAATGAAGAGTACAGGGAAGAATTTTTTAATAGGGCTTAGAATGATGTGTTTAAGATAATATCCTTTATATGCTATTGAACTTTCCATGGCTACATCTGTTTTCCTTAAGTAAAAAGTTTTTTTTAAATCCCATAAAACTGAAATCCTTTGACTCTGCCTATACTACTATATAGCTAACCTCAGTGATACTTCCTACACACTAAATAGAACTATATCTTCTTTAAACCCTCATTCTTCTGTTTTCTTCCTTCACTACTATGGCTTCCAATAGTTTGTGATGAGACTGACACCTTGAATCAAATTTATTGTTATCCCTTATTAAAGATGATTATGAGGAATATGACACATACATCTCTCTCTCTCTCTCTATATATATATATACCCATACATACATAAATATATATACACATGCATGTGTATATATACGCATGTACCTGTACCTGTGTAAATGCATTGATCTGTATATCTGTACATATATCTGTACATAAAGGTGTATGTGTACATGTATATTTTGATGCTATGTATTTCAGCATTATTCCTTAGGTATGCACACATGTATATATACATCATGCATGTACATAGAGGAAAGATAGCCTTGAGTAGTAGATCAGGGGCCACTACTAGAGTCAGAAAGAGCAGTGTTCAGGTACACATAGCTGATTCTGATACATATTAATTGAGCAAAAAAAAAAAATTAGTCACTTAACCTCTCTGTGCTCATCAGCTAAGACTTTTAGAAACTGACAATATACATTGGTAGAAAGAGTTTCCCTATCGGGACAAGCTACAGGAAATATGGATCTGTATTTTGTATTTAAATATATGAGAAACAAACTTATGCTTTTGTTGACCTAGTATAGATTACAAACTTTTTATGATGTAGAAGACAGATTTAGTAGAGAGAACAAATAGATGAGTCTGTGTAACTACAGTAATTTATATTTCTATAGCATTTTAAAGTTTAAAAAATATTTTCCTCTTAGCAACCTGGGGAGATAACAGTGAATGCTTTCTGATCTTCATTTTATAAATGAAGCAAAAGCCCAGAGAGGGAACTGAATTACCAGAATTGTCACATTGTTGAATAAGTGATGTGTCAAAATGAGAGAGTAGCTTTTCAGATGCAAATTTGGATGGAAAGAAAAAAATAAAAAAAAAATCTCCATTTCCTGTTTGTCATAACCCAAATCAGAGACTCTCTTTTAGGCAAGTGACTATTTAGGTGAACAAAATTGTATTGTTTATACCATCAATTTAGTTTCCCCAGCAACCTCAATTTTCCTCAAAGGACATCACACAATGTACATTCTCTAAACAGTTATTAAAACTTAACTGGGAAAAATGAGGTGATGCATTTGCATTTGAGGAGACTTTTGATTGAAACCATGAATGGTCAGTGAAAAACAAATCATGGCAGAAAACCACAGAACTCCTTTGTAGATGGGGACTTATTACCTGTAATACAATCACAGTTACAGGAAAGAGGCCTCTGTTATAAAAGCCCTTTTATGAGTGCCATTCATGCAGTCATGGGGCTTATCTAATGGTTGAACTAATTTTGATAAAATCCTCAAGTATTCCAGAAGATGGAAGATAGTATGTTTTATGGGATGGTACAGCTGTGCAATGCAGCAATGAAAAGAGAAAATGGGGGAGAAGTGATCTCAGCTTACATCTATATGTATATTTATAGGGTGAGGAGAGAGGGAGGTAAAGACTTATTCTTTAATGTATAGGCACTGGATTATAGATATTGTATAGCTTCAGAAGATATAGCTCTAGATGATATCACCAAGGCCTTTGCTCTGTCTCTTGGTAGCACTGAATCTAAACCATTTCATATGTAAATAGCTTTCTCTTCTCCAGGATCAGTATAGCATAAAAATTGTTGCTGTTCATTTGTTGTTTGACTTTTCATGACCCCTCTTAGGGTTTTCTTGGCAAGGATACTGGAGTGGTTTGCCATTGGTCATTCTCAAATTAACTTAAGATGTGCAGACAATCAGGTATGTCTGAGGAAATCTATTTTGAAAACTGAATTACTCAAGTTATATGTTATAAGGCAGCATGGCCAACAAATAGAGAACTGTCCTCAGAGTCATGATGATGTAGGTTCAAGTCTCTGATACATACTGGTTGCGTGACCTTGATCAAATCAGTTAACTTCATTGTGTCCTAGGCAACTCTCTTAATACTGTAAATTGAATTTTTAGAGGGAATTCCACACTGGTAGCTCCTTATATCAATGAAATTATAGATCCAAAATATATTGCATGCTTGTGCATCTGTATGCAAAATGGTGGTGAAAATCTTTTCCCTATCACAAACAAAAGTCATTTGAATTTGATAAGGGTGAAATTCTTAAAGTATTGCAAGGAAAAATAAAGATGGAAGGAAAGTTTTAACCTAGGGGTCTAATTGAATCAATTAACAAAGACAATACTTGCAAACACTGTGGAATCTCAGGCATATCAGCCCAGGATGGGAGTCCAGTGGTACCAAGTGAATGAGAGCCCCAGAGCCCCAGGTAACTGCAGCAGCTGCTCCTGAGACAGCCCACAGATTAAATGTCTGTAAGTCATCTAGTTGAGCTTCCAGGAGCCAAGATGGTGGAGTGATCATTAAATTCTCTCTTCCCTGTCCCCTTGATGACTTTGAAAGACCCATAAAATATTTCCGCAGGAAAAATCCTGGAACAATGGGATCAGCTGAAGGGGCAAACAGTCTCTTAGCCTGTGAGGCTAGGAAAATCACTAAGGGTGGTCCCTCTTGCTGTGGCTGAAGGGGGCCAGTGCAGAACCAAAGCTGTCCCAGACAGCCCCTCCTCAGCAAACCTGGAGGAGATCCTGAGCCCCAGGGGGATGGAGCCTGCAACTGCCAATACCCCAGGTGTGCCTCAGCATCCCAAGGAAATTGGGAAGACACTAGCATAGATGGGCTCACCAACCTCTGAGCTTTCCTATGCTCTAGCTCAGCAGAGGAAACCTCCTGTGGCCAGACCACCCCTCTCCTACACTTAGTGCAGCTAGTTTCAGGGTAACTCTGGGGAAACCCAGAAAGACTTCACCTGGCCTCTGCTTTTGAACACCAACTAGCTCAGCACCAGGTAAACTTCAGTATTTTAACATCTAGCTGAAAGAACCAGAGGTCACAACACACAAAGTCTCAAGTTCTAGGCACAAGAACTATGGGACAGAGCCCCCTGTGCCCCAGAAATCAATAAATTATAAAACAAAATAAAAAACGAAAAATAAAATAGAAGACAACGTGAAATATCTCATTGGCAAAATGACTGACCTGGAAAATAGTTCCAGGAAAGATCATTTAAAAGTGATTGGTTTACCTGAAAGCCAAGATTAAAAAAAGGAGCCTAGAGCTTAGACATCACCTTTCAAGAAATTATCAATGAAAACTATCCTGATAGTCTAGAACCAGAGGGTAAAATAGAAATGGAAAGAATCCACTGATCACCTCCTGAAAGAGATCCCAAAAGGAAAACTCCTAGGAATATGTAGCCAGATTTCAGAGTTCCTGGTCAAGGAGAAAATATTACAAGCAACCAGAAAAAAAAAACAAAAACAAAAACAAACAATTTAAGTACTGTGAAAACAGAATTAGGGTAACATAGGATTTAGCAGCTTCTACATTAAGGAATCAGGAGGTTTGGGATATGATATTACAGAGGTCAAAGAAGCTAGAATAAAAACCAAGAATCACTTACCCAGCAAAACTGAGTATAATGCTTCAAGGGAAAAAATGGATATTCAATGAATTAGAGGACTTCCAAGCATTCTTATTGAAAAGACCAGAGCTGAGTAGAAAATATGAGTGTCAAATATAA
This sequence comes from Bettongia penicillata ogilbyi, assembly GCA_023548195.1. Classification (NCBI taxonomy): domain Eukaryota; kingdom Metazoa; phylum Chordata; class Mammalia; order Diprotodontia; family Potoroidae; genus Bettongia; species Bettongia penicillata. Next base: position 3,977,529 of record JAJHZJ010000039.1, on the reverse strand, counting down.
GACTCAAGAGAAACATGAAAAGGTAAACAGGAAAGAGAAGCCATGTAGGAATGTTACATTCCTACATGAAAAGATGATATTTGTAACTCAAGTGACCTTTCTCAGTATTAGGGTAGTTAGAAGGAATATATACATAAATACACATACACACATACATATATATATATATATTATATAGATATACACACATGTATATGTGTATGTATATGTATATTATATATGTGTGTGTATGTGTAGCTATGTATGTGTACATATATATGTGTTTGTGTGTGTGTGTGTGTGTGTGTGTATAGACTGAGGGCAGGGGGTAAGTTGAATATGAAGAAAGGATACCTAAAAAGTGAAATGGTGTTGAGAGGATTGTACTGGGAGAAAGAGAAAGGGAGAGGTAGAATGTAATAAAAGAGACAAGAAAGAACTTTTACAATGGAGGAGTAGAGTGGGGAGGTAAGAGGAAATAAGTGAGCCTTACTCTCATTGAATTTGGCTTAAGGATGGAATAACACACACTCAGTTGGGTATGAAAATCTATCTTACTTTGCAGGAAGGCAAGGAGAAGATGATAGGAGAGAGGATAATAGAAGGGACGAGAGGTTGGAGGATAATCAGAAACAAATACTATTGTGGAAGGATAGGTCAAGGGAGAATATGGAATAAATGGAAGGCAGGACAGAATAGAGGGAAATATTCATCTTTCACAACATGACTGTTATGGAAATATTTTGCATGGCTACACATTTATAACCTATATCAAACTGTTTTCTCAATGAGGGTGGGTGAGGAAGGAGGAAGTGAGGGAATGTGGAACTCAAAGTTTTAAAAATTGTTTTTGCATGCAACTGGGAAATAGAGAGAAGGGCGATGGGAGATGGGGAATGATTTAAGGGAGGGAAGATTGGGGAAAGGGGCGGTTGGGGTACTACTGTCCTGGGGTGGGGGAAGGAGAGAGATCGGGAGAAAATTTGGAATTCAAAATCTTGTGGAAGTGAATGTTAATAACTGAAAATAGAAAAATTATATTTAAAAGAAAAAATAATGGAATAGAGAATGTGTAAGACAATATTTCATAAGGCAAAGGCTTACAGTTAAGAATAACTTAACTGTTATTGTTGCCAAGCAAACTGAATTCAATGCTACAAGGGAAAAATGAATCTTCAAAACTTGATGAAAAGATTTAGAGTTCCATAAAAACTCTGAATTTCAAACATAGTACCGAAGATAAACACAAAATGTTAACATGAACGTAAATAGTAAAGGACTAAATAAAGAAAATTGCTCACATTCAAATATGAGATGATACATGTGTCCCCTCTAAACCCCATCATAATCAGGGTTTGTAAAAAAAAGAGTCTAATTAGACAAGGTCTAGGAGCACTTCTTGATGGTCTTGAGAGAAGAGTGCAAAAAGAGGAAGAAAGGAATACTCTGGCAAGAAGGTAAAGGAAACTTGGCAACCATTGTTTCATGTAATCATGCAGTACAAGTTGTTTGTCCATCATTTTTGTGGAGGACCAATGACACCATTGGGTGATATCTTTTTTTTTTAAATATGTAAATTTATTTATTTAACTTTTTACATTCATTTTCACAAAATTTTGGGTTCCAAATTTTCTCCCCATTTATCCCCTCCCCCCACCCCAATACACTGAGCATTCTAATTTTCCCTATCACCAATCTGTCCTCTCTTCTATCATCCCTCCCTTCTCTTGTCCCCATCTTCTCTTTTGTCCTGTAGGGCCAGATGACTTTCTATTCCCCATTAACTGTATTTCTTATTTTCTAGTATCAAGAATAATACTAAACAGTTGTTCCTAAAACTTTGAGTTCCAAATTCTCCCCATCCCTCTCTCCCCACCCATTCCCTTTGGGAAGGCAGGCAATTCAATATAGGCCATATCTGTGTAGTTTTGCAAATGACTTCGATAATATTCGTGTTGTGTAAGACTAACTGTATTTCCCTCCATCGTATCCTCCCCCCCTCTGCATTGTTTCTATTCTGTCTTTTGATCCTGTCTCTCCCTGAGTGTTGACTTCAAATTGCTCCCTCCTCCCATTGCCCTCCCTTCCATCATCCCCCCCTACCCTGCTTATCTCCTTATCCCCCACTTTCCTGTATTATAAGATAGGATTTCATACCAAAATGAGTGTGCATTTTATTCCTTCCTTTAGTCGAATGTGATGAGGGTAAACTTCATGTTTTTTTCTCAGCTCTCCTCTTTTTCCCTCCACTAAAAAGTCTCCCACTTGCCTCTTGAATGAGAGATAATTTACCCCATTCCATTTCACCCTCTCTCCTCCCACTACATTTCTCTCTCACCATTTCCCTTAATTTCTTTTAAGATATGGTCCCATCCTATTCAATTCACTCTGTACTCTCTGTCTCTGTGTGTGCGTGCATGTGTGTATGTGTGTGTGTGCACATGTGTACGTGTGTGTGTGTGTGTATGTGTGGTCCCACCAACTACCCAGATACTGAATTGTTTTAAGAGTTACAAATATTGTCTTTCCATGTAGGAATATAAACAGTTCACTTTTGGTAAGTCCCTTATGACTTCTCTTTGCTGTTTACTATTTCATGCTTCTTCTCATTCTTGTGTTTGAAAGTCAAATTTTCTTTTCAGCTCTGGTCTTTTCATCAAGAATGCTTGAAAGATCTCTGTTTCATTGAAAGACCATATTTTCCCCTGAAGTATTATACTGAGTTTTGCTGGGTAGGTGATTCTTGGTTTGAGTCCTAGTTCCTTTGACTTCTGGAATATCCTATTCCATGCCCTTCGGTGCTTAATGTAGAAGCTGCTAGATCTTGTGTTATCCTGATTGCATTTCCACAATACTGGAATTGTTTCTTTCTAGCTGCTTGCAATATTTTCTCCTTGACCTGGGAATTCTGAAATTTGGCCACAATGTTCCTAGGAGTTTCTCTTTTTGGATCTCTTTCAGGCGGTGATCGATGGATTCCTTCAATATTTATTTTGCCCTCTGGTTCTAGAATCTCAGGGCAGTTTTCCTTGATAATTTCATGAAAGATGATGTCTAGGCTCTTTTTTTGATCATGGCTTTCAGGTAGTCCCATAATTTTTAAATTGTCTCTCCTGGACCAATTTTCCAGGTCAGTTGTTTTTCCAATGAGATATTTCACATTCTCTTCCATTTTTTCATTCTTTTGGTTTTGTGATTTCTTGGTTTCTCAGAAAGTCATTAGCCTCCATCTGTTCCATTCTAATCTTGAGAGAACTATTTTCTTCAGTGAGCTTGTGAACCTCTTTTTCCATTTGGCTAATTCTGCTTTTGAAAGCATTCTTCTCCTCATTGGCTTTTTGAACCTCTTTTTCCAATTGAGTGAGCCTATTTTTCAAGGTGTTATTTTCTTCAGCACTTTTTTGGGCCTCCTTTAGCAAGGTATTGACTGATTTTTCATGCTTTTCTTGCATCTCTCTCATTTCTCTTCCCAGTTTTCCTCCACCTGTCTACCTTGCTTTTCAAAATCCTTTTTGAGCTCTTCCATGGCCTGAGCCCACTGGACATCCACCTGGGATGTCTGGGATACAGAGGCCCCGACCTCCATGTCTTTCCCTGATGGTAAGAATTGTTCCTCGTCATCAGAAATCAAAGGCAGGAACATCTGTCCCCCAAGAAAGTAGCTTTCTATGGTCTTATTTTCTTCCCTTTTCTGGGCATTTTCCCAGCCAGTTACTTGACTTCTGAGATTCCTCTGCATCCCCACCTAGATCCGCCCAGCTAGTGCTTAGGGTCTGAGATTCAAATGCTGCTCCCCAGCCTCAGGGCTTTCCGCAGTGGGTGTGGCTGCTGTTCAATGTGAGCTTAAGTTCTGGTGCTCAGGTGGGGGCAGGGCCACCTCCCAGGCTCAGTTCCCTCAGGGGGTTTATGCAGAGATCTTTGGTAATGGCCCTGAGCTCCTGTCTTCTCCGGGATGTCCGCGCCACTGCTGCCTCTCTCACTGCCTCTTCCACTGCCTCCCGAGGGGGTCTGAGTCATGAAGGCACCCCGCTCCCCTCTTGGCCAGCCCAGAAGTCTCTCTCATTGACCTGTAGTGCCTGTGGGTGGAGGGACCTTCACGGCTGCCAGAGGTTCCGTCCCTGAAGCCTGCTCGGATGTGCTCCTCTGCAGCCGCATGGCCAGGGCAAAGCAGGGGTGGGCTCCACTGTCCAGAGTGTGATGGACCCCTGGGGACAGCTTTCCAGGGCTCTCTGGAATGGAAGTCTCTTCCACTGTGTTTCTGCCTGGGTTCCACTGCTCCAGAATTTTGGGGGAGTTCTTTTTACAGGAAATTTATGGGCTGTGGGTTCAGAGCTAGCATATGTGAGTCTTTCTACTCCGCCATCTTGGCTCCTCCCCGCCATTGGGTGATATCTTGACCTCTGGGTGGGTGTGCACAAAGTTGTCGGCTTTATTCTCTCTTCTGGAGTCATCAAAGTCCAGTGGCAAGAGAAGTGTCAGGACAACTTGGTGATTGCCCAGGATGCAGCAGATGACTTCTGTGTCTTTCATGTCTGACTAAAGCTCTAAGCACACCACAGTGCCTGCGTCAGTTGCCTTTATGACTGTTGGAAGAAATTGTTCTTATCCACCCATTCCACCAGGGGGACATCTTCCTATGCATGGGGGAGACGTTACCCTACCTAACCAACAGCTTTGTGGCCCATCAATAACCCTCAACCTGGTTTATCCCCTCTTCCAAGACTTTTTTTTTTTGTTGCGTTGTGTTTTGTTTTGTTTTACCAGGATTTGGCCTCTGTGTGTGCTACAGTTTCTTGGAGCCACAGTGGAGAATTGAATGCCAGGTCAACACTAAAGGTGGATGAACATCCCTGAAAAGATCTTGACAAGCCCTTATGCCAGAGGTGCCGGTCCTCCTTGAACACCCATACAGTTTGGTGCACAAGTAGGCATCGATGCAAAAAAAGAGAAAAATGTGGGGAGTAACAGCAGACACTTTAGCCTCACTCTTCTACACATACACACACTCACACGCACATGAAGTTAGGCATTTCTGTACATTTAACTTAATAGGGAAATAGGTAAGAGAGGGGAAATGGGGTGAGGATGAATTAAGGAGGGAATAGATTAAGGGAGGGATTAGTCCTAAGAATATAAAAAATATGTAATTATTTTTGATATGGCAAAGAATAAAATTATGAGAGAATGCTTATTAATTGAGGATGGTTAAACAAGTTATGGAATATAAATGTAATGTAATACTATTGTTCTATAAGAAAGTATGAAGTAAATGGTTTCAGAGAAACCTAGGAAGACTTTAATGAACCAATTCAGAGTGAAGGGAAAAACAATTTACGTAAGGACACACAATATGGTAAAAGGAAACAATTTGGAAAGAATTAGGAGCTCATAAAAATAATGAACAACCATGATTAAAGAAGAATAATGATGAAACTTGTTATTCTCATTCTGATAGGAAGTTGAAGGACTTAGAGTTCAGAATGAGACTTTTTTTTCCTGACATGGCCAATATGGAGATGTGTTTATAAAAGTTTGTCATGGCTATTATTTTTCTTTCATTCTCAATTGGGGGAAGGGGTTTGGGATAGGAGATTAAGAAGATAGATTATTGATGATTGGAAAAAAATAAAATATTGGAAAAAGAAAGTGCTGGCGGGAACTATTTCCTTGAATCTGACTCTTGTCTTCCCCACCTTCCTTGCGATTACGAGAGTAATTAGCCTTCAGTGAACTGGTAACTGATTTTTTTCAGAACCATAGGTACTTCTTTCAAGTGCTTAAGCAGTGGGCTACTATGAAAGAGAAATGTTTGGGGAATCAGAAGATGGCACTTTTTCCTGTGTTTTATAAGGTAATGGGGTTCAAATTTTACCTTTGATGACTATTACCTTATGAATTTAAACAACTCACAACCTCCATGGGCTATAATTTTCTCATTTATAAAATGAAGATATATAGTTCCTTTGTCTCTTCCATGTCTAAATCTGTGGTCCCCTGATCTCTTCTTTGCCACTAATTTACTATGTCATCTTGGGCAAGTCATTTCTTTCTCAGTCTCTGGTTCATAATTGATGGAAGAAGGAGGCTGAGTTAAGAGATTTCTAAGGAGCCTTCCAAATTTATTGTTCTAGACATGATATCCATAACTGAAGGATTTAGCTTTAGGATATTATGTTAAAATATGGCATCTGATGGAAATTTAAATATCTCTTAGTATATCATAGTATCCTTTGATGAAGTAGGAAAACCTTTGATTAAGGGGTCACTCTCTTTTGGCCTCTTTAGCCTCTAAACTCTTAGTGGTATTACTAGAGAAGCAGCTGGATTCATACGCATGAAGTCAGAGGGCCTCGGACACATCATTGTTTAAAAACAAACTCCTTGAAATGAGCTTTGAGTGTTCCAGAAGGAATGAATGAAACCAGCTTGTTCCTTTGTGCTTATGAAGGCAGGCTGCCTTACGTCTTATGGCCTCCGGATTCCCACCATGAAATAACTCCCTCAACTAGGCTACAAAACATAAGTAACCAAGGACATCAGCCAGAGAGAATGTGCCCTAGATTTAATGCTTTTTTTCTTTCAGATTAAGAGCATCTACTTTTCTTGTGAAGCTCGAGAGGAAATGACAGCTTCATTTTCTTTCTTTTCATTTACATTGACCTCAATCAAATAGCTCTTGGTTTAGCTTTGTCCCTATAGACACAAATCCTAATGGAGAACACGTTGTAGTCAACAAAAGCAAGGTTAAAAATAAATCCTAAAATACTGGAGCTTGCATCCAGCTTTCTTAGAGGCAAGCTGAAATGACTTAGGATATTGAGCTCTTAACATGGATAAAATATTGTGGTGGGTACTAGGGAAATATAGAGATGAATAAAGAATGGTGTCCGCCCTTGCAAAACATCCCATTCTGGTCTAGTGGTGAAAGAGTAGGAAGGGGGAAGAGAATAATACAACGTATTCCATCCTAACTTGAATAACTGTGATACAAAATAGTGCAAGTGAATGAGAGAGAAATGCACAATGCAATGGAGGTTCAAAGTGAGGGAAAAAGTCACAGGAGCATTGAATCTAGAGATGGAAGAGCTGCTAAGAGAACATCTGGTCTAAACTTCATTCTTAGACAAGGAAATTGAAGGCCCACAGAGGTGAAGTGACTTACCTGACATCTTATCCCTTGTCTGCTGATATAAGGTCATAACAATATACATATATTATACAGATAAGACTTGAGAGTATATAATAGCATTAATTACCTGCTTAATTAATCCAAACAAAAAATATATTAGGTGCCTGTTGTGTATATAGACCTGTGCTTTATTCTGGGATAGGAATAAAGTTTAGATAACAATCCCCGCCCTCATGTAGCATATGGTTTAATAGGACAATTAAAAACCACCCCAGAAAGCAGTGACTCACACGTTACACAAGTGAATGAGAAAGGTACGGTACAAATTGTTCACATAGGTTACATCTTGGGTGATAAAAGTTGGAGGATCAGATCTTTCAAATAAGACAGTATCTCCTCTAGCATCCTTGCTGAGTAAAACCAACAGTGGAAAAGCAGAGGATACCTAGAAATTTCCCTTCCTTTGTGCATGATCTAATACTGAATGAGGAGGCCTGCAGAACAAGCAGTCAACCAGACAGATGATCTCACCTCTTTGCTTGCATTCCAAAGTCATACAATTCACTAAGAGCAAAATGGCCCCACAGGTGGTTGAGAACTCAGCATCATCTCAACTCCTTATGCAGAGTACATCTCTAATTCCCTGGAAATGCAGCTTGAGTCAAAGGATCATCAGATACTGTCTAGCCTGGTTCTTTCAGTTGAATGGAATGACTTTGAAGGGAGGAGGAATGGAAACAGATACATCCTTAGCAGCAACAATAGGAGAAAATGTGGAGCTTAAGCGGGGGATGATAGATATGCTAATGTTTTTAATCAGGACCAGAAAGTTGAGGTTGTACTTGGGATTATATCAAAGCCTTAGTGGTTGGGTAAGTACTTTATTATCCATCTTCTCTCATGTGGCTTTTGGCCTCCTTAAAATCTAGTTTAATTCTATGACCTATAAGTTTTGGTAAGGGCAAGCAAACAGGCTGTGGAAAGCAACAGAAATTTTCAGAGATCTTGAGTGAGAACTAGAGAGAGAATAGGAAAGGAATATAAAAATAAAATTATTCTTTTATATAACATGATAATTATAAATAATTATTCTCATATAACATTTTAAATTAATATTATTATTAATATTCCTACAGTGCTTGAAGGTTTATCTGTGTGCTTTTCTCCCAGACCTGTGAGGTAGTAAGCAAGAGTTAAAATATATACATACGTATATATATATGTATGTATCTACACACACATATACATATGTATATATTATACATGTGTATATATTTATACACACATATATATTTATCAAATTATATATTTGTAACATATATTTGTCAAAATGCATAATTTGTTAAAATTTGTGTATATATACATATATGTATTTATTACAAATTTTGTTCTCTTTTTTCCTTAATCCTTTCATGCTCTCTCTCTCCCTCTTCCTCACATTCTCTCCTTCCCTCCTTCCCCCCTGTCTGTCTGTCTCTCTCTTTCCCTCTCTCTCCATGTATGTATGTGTGTGCACATGTGCATGTGTGAAGGAGAGATAGACAAATGCCGACAGCATTTTGAAGGGAGTCCAGTTAGGTTTACAATAGCAGTAACTAGCATTTATATAGCACTTTGAGGTTTAGAGAGCATTTTATCTGCCATGCAGTCTTTGTGTCTTCTACTTTTCTCCTCTGTACATGGGAAGTGCAAAGAGTGGTTCTTCCTTATCTAAGTCCCAGGGACAGAGCAGGGTGTGGAAAATGCCCAGAATGATTGGATTCAGGATGGGAAGGGGCTTCAGAAGTTATTCAGTTCATCTCCTTCACTTTATAGATGAGAAAGCTTCCTCTGGGAATAGAAGTGAATTTCTCAATTACTTGAAGTAAGTTAGTAGTAAAGTAGGTTCTCTTGACCAGTGATATGAAACTCAGAAAGAAACAGGCTCTACTAGCTCATGTAAGGATCTCTGCAGGCTGAATAGTAACTTAGAAAATCAAATATTAACATTATCTGTGTAATATTGTATTTTGATTTATTTTGCTAAACATTTCCTAATTATATTGTAATCTGGTTCTGGCCTCATTCCAGCAGGGTTGTGGGCTGCCATGTGGCCAATAGGTCATGGGTTTGACACCTTTGTTTGACACTCTCATGAGGGCTTTCTACACCATGATCCACCTTAAAAAGCATGACGGTACTTATATGGAAAAGCTTTCTAGGCTTCTGGACATCTGACTCATTCAGGGACAGAACATTGTTCACTGTTCTCCTGAGGAGGACTAGAACATACTAATTGCTTCCTCTTCCTCTTCTACACTAGGCTTGTTGACCAGTCTAGGACACATATCATCCCTTTTCTTCACTAGGCTTCCAGATGCCCTGAGAGTCACAACATTCCAGGTTTGCCCTAAATCAAGGTTTTTGTTTTTGTTTTTAACCTATGTTGTTTCTGCCATGGACCCCTTTGACAGTCTTTTGAAACATATGAATCCCTTCTTTTTTTTTAATATAATATAAATTTATTTATTTAACTTTTTAGATTCATTTTCACAAAATTGTGGGTTCCAAATTTTCTCCCCTTTTATCCCCTCCCCCCACCCCAATACACTGAGCATTCTAATTTTCCCTATCACCAATCTGTCCTCTCTTCTATCATCCCTCCTTTCTCTTGTCCCCATCTTCTCTTTTGTCCTGTAGGGCCAGATGACTTTCTATTCCCCATTAACTGTATTTCTTATTTCCTAGTAGCAAGAACAATACTAAACAGTTGTTCCTAAAACTTTGAGTTCCAAATTCTCCCCATCCCTCCCTCCCCACACATTCCCTTTGGGAAAGCAGGCAATTCAATATAGGCCCTATCTGTGTAGTTTTGCAAATGACTTCCATAATAGTTGGGCTGTATAAGACTAACTGTATTTCCCTCCATCCTATCCTGCCAACCCCCATTGTTTCTATTCTGTCTTTTGATCCTGTCCCTCCCTGAGTGTTGACTTCAAATTGCTCCCTCCTCCCATTGCCCTCCCTGCCATCATCCCCCCCACCCTGCTTATCTCCTTCTCCCCCACTTTCCTGTATTATAAGATAGGTTTTCATACCAAAATGAGTGTGCATTTTATTCCTTCCTTTAGTCGAATGTGATGAGGGTAAACTTTTTGTTTTTTTCTCAGCTCTCCTCTTTTTCCCTCCACTAAAAAGTCTCCCACTTGCCTCTTGAATGAGAGATAATTTACCCCATTCCATTTCACCCTCTCTCCTCCCACTACATTTCTCTCTCACCATTTACCTTAATTTCTTTTAAGGTATGGTCCCATCCTATTCAATTCACTCTGTGCTCTCTGTCTCTGTGTGTGCGTGCATGTGTGTATGTGTGTGTGTGCACATGTGTACGTGTGTGTGTGTGTGTGTGTGTGTGTGTGTGTGGTACCACCAACTACCCAGAAACTTAAAAGTTTTAAGAGTTACAAATATTGTCTTTCCATGTAGGAATGTAAACAGTTCACTTTTGGTAAGTTCCTTCTGACTTCTCTTTGCTGTTTACTTTTTCATGCTTCTTCTCATTCTTGTGTTTGAAAGTCAAATTTTCCTTTCAGCTCTGGTCTTTTCATCAAGAATGCTTGAAAGTCCTCTGTTTCATTGAAAAACCACATTTTCCCCTGAAGTTTTGCTGGGTAGGTGATTCTTGATTTGAGTCCTACTTCCTTTGACTTCTGGAATATCCTATTCCACACCCTTCAATGCTTAATGTAGAAGCTGCTAGATCTTGAGTTATCCTGATTGTATTTCCACAATACTGGAATTGTTTCTTTCTAGCTGCTTGCAACATTTTCTCCTTGACCTGGAAGTTCTGGAATTTGGCCACAATGTTCCTAGGAGTTTCTCTTTTTGGGTCTCTTTCAGGCAGTGATCAATGGATTCTTTCAATACTTATTTTGCCCTCTGGTTGTAGAATATCAGGGCAGTTTTCCTTGATAATTTCATGGAAGATGATGTCTAGGCTCTTTTTTTGATCGTGACTTTCACGTAGTCCCATAATTTTTAAATTGTCTCTCCTAGATCTATTTTTCAGGTCAGTTGTTTTTCCAATGAGATATTTCACATTCTCTTCCATTTTTTCATTCTTTTGGTTTTTTTTGGTGATTTCTTGGTTTCTCAGGAAGTCATTAGACTCCATCTGTTCCATTCTAATTTTGAGAGAACTATTCTCTTCAGTGAGCTTTTGAACCTCTTTTTCCATTTGGCTAATTCTGCTTTTGAAAGCATTCTTCTCCTCATTGACTTTTTGAACCTCTTTTGCCCATTGAGTTAGCCTATTTTTCAAGGTGTTATTTTCTTCAGCATTTTTTTGGGTCTCCTTTAACAAGGTATTGACCTGGTTTTCATGCTTTTCTTGCATCTCTCTCATTTCTCTTCCCAATTTTTCCTCCACCTGTCTAACTTGATTTTCAAAATCCTTTTTGAGCTCTTCCATGGCCTGAGCCCACCAGACATCCACCTGGGATGTCTGGGATAGAGAGGCCCTGACCTCCATGTCTTTCCCTGATGGTAAGAATTGTTCCTCATCATCAGAATTGAAAGGCGGGAACATCTGTCCCCCAAGAAAGTAGCTTTCAATGGTCTTATTTTTCTTCCCTTTTCTGGACATTTTCCTAGCCAGTTACTTGACTTCTGAGATTCCTGTCCACCCCCACCTACGTCCGCCCAGCTAGTGCTTAGGGTCTGAGATACAAATGGGCTTTCAGTGGTGGGCGCAGCTGCTATTCAATGTGAGCTTAAGTTCTGGTGCTCAGGTGGGGGCAGGGCCGCCTCCCAGGCTCAGTTCCCTCAGGGGGTTTTTGCAGAGACCTTTCGGTAATGGCCCTGAAGTTCTGCCTGCTCCTCCGGGAGTCCCGGGCCACCTCCGCTGCCTCTGCCGCTGACTCTGCTGCTGCCTCACGAGGGGGCCCGAGTCACGGAGACACCCCGCTCCCCTCTCGGCTAGCCCAGAAGTCTCTGTCACTGACCTGTAGAGTCTGTGAGTGGAGGGACCTTCGTGGCCACTGGAGATTCCGTCCCTGAAGCCGGCTTGGATCTGTTCCTCTGGGGCCATGCTGCTAGGGCAGCGCAGGGGTGGGTTCCACTGTCTGGAGTGCGACGGACCTTTGGGGACAGAGATCTTTTCCACTTTGTTTCTGCGTGCCTTGCAGTGCTCCAGAATTTGTGGGGAGTTCTTTTTGCAGGGAATATGTGGGCTGTGGGTTCGGAGCTAGCATACATGAGTCTTTCTACTCCACCATCTTATGAATCCCTTCTTAGAATAATATTTTGAAATTCTTAATAGGATCACCAAGAAAACTAATTATATTGAAATAAAGGTGTCTTCCACCCCTCCTGCCACCCCTCCCCACTTCACCCTAGGTTAAGAATCCCTGCTGAAAGTCATCCAGTGGCACGATAGCCTCCTGTCTAGGAGCATGCCACCTTATGTTCATGTCTGATACTCAGCAAACTTCCAGATGTCTTGTACAATGTAGCTGCAGATTGGACAGTTGTGGGGTCTGCTGAATTTTTAAAGTCAGCACTCAAATATCTATTAATTTGCCTTTTTCAGTAAACTTCACTATTATTCTTCCTGGACTCATTCCTCAGTGGTTAGCATAATTTCAATATTCCATAATTCCACCTCTTCTTACTCTTACCCTGTGATCCTGAACCCCTTAATAACAAAGAACAAACTCCCCTCCCCAACCCCAGCCATCATCTCACTACCATTGAAGTACAACATTCCTCTACCAATGGGTTTCTCCAGATATCCACTATCCCCTATTTATACTTGTGGAACTCCTGATTTATAATTGATAAACTATCTTGTCTTATCCCACTTCCTCTCTATTCCCTGTATCTTCTGTAACTCACTTGAGACTTGGATCCCTCCAGATAACACTGCATTCTTGGCCTCCCTTTCCATACTTTCACTTAAGCTCCTAAGTTACTGGTCATGGTAGAACAGTTGGAATACTATTTGCTCCTTGCTATCATTTCCAGGATCTCTTTCTGATGGCACCACTCAGCAATCCCTCCTCCTTTGAAATTCATGTAAACCAAATTTATCATCCAATCTTGAATCTGGTAGCTATAATCTATTGAAACCCAGGGCATTCTATCTCCTTTCTCAATTAATTCATTGCCTTGCTCAGAGCATTTGTCTTCATCCCAAATGCTGCTCTCATTTTCCATTAACCCTATATATTGATTTTCCCTAAAATGTTTCCAGTCCCTCAATGTATTTCCCATGCTTTACTTCTCCATTTCACCTGAGAGATGGGTTACACATAAAATAGTCATACTCTTTACATTGCCTTCATCCATACATATCCCACTTCTATGTCCAAGAACTCAGAGTTTCTTTTAAATGACCATAATATTTTATCTTTCTACCCTTACCTAAACCTAGTTTTCCTTTTCACGGTGAACTACTAATCCCTCCATCCCCCACAGTATTAGCTCCTCAGTCTATTTTTGCTCTGGCTACACTCTTGTCCCTTCCTGGTTTTGAGGAACCAGCTAAACTCTACCCTATATCCTAACCTTAAATCCCTTTTTCCCATATCTTGTAACTGACTGAACTTAGCCAAACCCCAATCCTGGTTTATACATACCATTTATCTCCTTAACTCCTTTGTGCTGATGAATGGAACAAGAGGAAGTCATAAAACCATTTTGACTGGATGAAATTTACCCTTGTTAGTCTCAACCAGAAACTCACTGTAGCAAGAAAGCCCTACTGATCCTCCATACTTAATTCCATTCCACTTGCCACACTTGTTCCAAACTGTCTCTTCTTTCCTCAAGCCTGCTACCCTTTCCTACTCTCAGCTGAGGACCTTACCATAAAAAAAAAAAAAATCCTGAGGTTATTAGCTGAGAGCTTCCTCTTATCATCATGTTCTTTTCTCACACTCCTCTGACCTCATCTTCCTTTATCTCCTTCTTCATGCTAATTTTTGGTGATGATGCAACCTTCCTTCTTTTCCAGGCCAGCTCCTCTACATGTACCCTTGATGCCATTTCCCTCCTGTCATCTCCAGAGAATTTCTCCCCAAATCATCCATCATCTCTCTAATCTTCAGTCTCTCCCTGTCTACTGACTTCTTTTGTACTACCTTCAAATCTATCTTCCCCAAACTTAAAAAAACCCACACTTGACCCAACCATACTTACCAGCTATCATACCTTTTCCTCTCTATCTTAGCAAAATTTCTTCAAAAAGCTTTTACTTTTCTTATTCTTTTCTGAACCCTCTGCAATTTGGCTTCCACTCTCAATCAATTGAAACTGCTCATTCTGAAGTTACCAAATGGCCCTTCATTTCCGAAATCTATTGGATTCTGCTCCCCACCCATAATCCTAATGCTTTTTGACATCTTTGCCACATTTGACACTGCAGACCACTTCTTCCTGGATACCATCTCCCCTAGGGTTTTTGTGATTCTCTCCTTCCTTTGCTTCTCCTCCTACTTGTCTGACTGCTTCTCTTCACTCTCCTTGCTAAATATTTGTCTATATCCCTATAATGTCCACTAATTTTGGGTGCTCCGCAAGGCTCCATGTCAGACTCTCTTTTCTCCCTTGGTAATTTCATCAGGTACTATAGTTTAATAATCATCTGTATGTGAATGTTTACTATATATGCTTATTTAGATGTAATTTCTCTCTTAAACTCCTGTCCCTTATCAACTGCCTAAGCAATATTTTAAACAGATATACCATTGGCATCTAAAACTCAGTAAATTCAAAACAGAATTTGTTATCTTACCTACCAAACCCAGCCCTCTTTGGAGTTTCTCAGCTGCTCTTAATGGTACTCCCATCCTCCTAGTCCCTCACACTTACCATTTCAGTATCATTCTTAACTCCTTGCTCTTCCTTACTCCATGTATCTAGTCAGTTGACAAATTTTGTAATTTCTTCCCCTCTCATGAATACCCCTCTTCTATACTTACTCAGATACCATACTAGTTTAGGATACTAATCACTTCTCAGCTAGACTACCGAAATAACCTTCTCATTTGTCCTTCATCTCGAATCTCTCTTTCCTTCAAACCGTCCTCTATAAGCTGCCAAAGTGATTTTTCCTAATGTGTAAATTTTACCAGGTTATTCTCTTATCAATTTTAGTCGTTTTCTATTATGTGTAAAATCAAATATAATCTCTTGACATTTAAGGTTCTTCATAACCTGACCCATCTATATTTCAAGAACATAATAGATACTTAATATAGATTTGTTGAATTAAATTTTTATATTTGTGATTATTTGTGTCTGTACCTCTATCAGCCTGGTGTAAACTGCCAACATGTCTTCATGGGGATTCAGTTTTTATTTCCATTCACTTTCCTCCTATCTGCAGAGAACTGATTTGGCTTGTTAATTAAGGGCCATAGGTCTTTCTAGGGGCAGCTAAGGTGAGGTAATCTCCTGGCTGTTGACCCAATTACAGCTAAATAGTCCTCTGAATTTTACCTTGGAATTTGTCTGTGCTGGGAGTGAACTGAGAGAGGATGCTTACACTCTCTTCTCAGTTCTTCTTGCTGCCAGAGGAAAGGTTGATGCCTGCCCAGATGTTCGGCAGAGAGAGGATGCTTATACTCTCCTCTCTTTTCTTCTTGCTGCCAGAGGAAAGGTTGATGCCTGCCCAGATGTTTGGCATCTGTATGGTCCCCTTTGGTGCTGTCTTTCTTTTAGAATATCCTGTTGGAATAGGCTGTTTCCAAGAACCTGGGAAGAGTGCCTTGCACGTGCAAATTACTTGAACATGTAGTAAGAGCAAAACTTGACTTGACGCAAACCACGTTTTCCATCTGCTCTTAGTCTCGCTCCTTTTTAGCTAACCTGAAAATGTGTTTACATCCCAGAGGCTTTTCATGGGTAACATGCATCCAATTTAGATTTTAAATTTCAGTTTTTTGATTGTGTAAAATTGTACCTTGGGGCATATGTGAAAAAGTAAAGTACATTCATGGCTGTTATAAAAAGCCCACATCCATTTGCTTCTGACATGCTGTAAAAACCTTGTTATACATTGCTATGCCTTTGGTGCTATTGAAAGTCATTTCATACCATGTTAGAACTGGAAGGGATCTTAGAACCTAGATTACTATAACTGTAAGGGTCTTGTGACACACAATGTCTGATCTGGAAGAGACCTATCTTAGAGACAATGTAGCCCAAGCCCTTCCTGTTATCTCGAAGTTAATGTTATTGAGGTGCAGAGACCAGAAGTGGCTTTACCACAAGCACAGGGATAGTGACAGAGACCATATTAGAACCCAGTTTTATAACTCTGAAAGAGTAGTAGATGTGCAGTAACATGAGATCCACATATGCTATTTATCACTTGTGTGGTCCTCAGCAAGCCACTTAAATTCTCTAGCCTATACCTTCCTCATGTATAAAATGAGTAAGGTGGACTAGATGACCTTTAAAGTCTCCTTCCAGGTCTATGCCTATGATCTTATGACCAGATGGCTTTTAGATCCCCTCCAACTCTAAATCTATGATCCTTTGATGCTACAAATCATGTTGACAGTTTAAATGCCCATCACACAGAGTGGTTGCTGGTCCTGGCAAAAACACTGGAATAACAGTCAGTCATGCCACTTGCCAGCTCTTTGACAATTTGTGAGTCAATTTTTCTCTTTGAACCTCTTTTCTCCTTTGCAAAAGGGGAAACTTTGGCCTTGTCCTGCCAATATTTGAGAGGGTCAAATGAGATAATATAAAAATGCTTTCAAAAATATACATGATCATACAAGTATAAAACAGTAGAAAACTTCCGAGTCATTTGAAAACTTGGGATTCCAGTGTTTAGGGCAGAAGTAAATTTCTAGAATGAGAAAAGAGAATTACTAAACCACAGGCATGTTTGTGAAGCATCATATGGGTATCGGTCTAGTTCTGAAAGGTACCTTTGAAAAGCTAGGGTTTTGCCAAAAGGGGAAAGGTGAAAGCATTGAAAGTAAAGTTTACCAACTTCACAAGCTTGCCCAAGGCTAGTGCTGCCCTTCTGTGTCCCCTTTTCAACACATCCCAAGAATGGGTTTCTGGAAGGTTCTACCCGACTGACTTCACCATGATGCATGGAATTCCTTATACTTTCCCTTATTCACTGCCTTCCCTCTACCTCTTTCTCCCTTTCCCTCCTACAGGAACTCCACAGGAAAGGTCATCAGACATACTCATAAAGCCAAGTAAATCCCACAGCTGCCAGATTGCTACAAAAGGGAACACCAGGACCCAGTGTGAGGGGGTTACTGGTCTCCCGAGAACATTGTGGGATGGTGAACAGGATGGTAATTGACAATAAACAAGAAAGAAAGATTGTCCTCCAGCCAAAGACCGTTCCATGAGATCAGGAAACATAAAACCACATTCTTGGCAAGTTTTTCAATATGTTCTTAGTTGATTTTTCTAAGGGCACTAAAAGCTTGGTGGATTGTTCTGTGATTCAGCTGCCTCTTTAGTAAGTTAGGAAAATGACACTTAAGTCTGTCTCCATCGGTAGGCATCCTTATATATCACAGGAAAGAAGGGTTAGAAGGAACCTAAACTAGACCACTTGTCCAACCTCTTAATTTTACATATTAGAGAACTGGATATAATAGGATAGTAGGGGAACTAGGTGACATAGTGGTTAGAGTGCTGACGCTGGAGTTAGGAAGATCTCAGTTTAAATCCACTCTCAGATGCTTACTATGTGACCCCGGGCAAGTCATTTGACTTTATTTGCCTCAGTAAAATGATCTGGAGAAGGGAATAGCAAACCTTTCCAGTATCTTTGCCAAGAAAACTCCAAATAGAACCACAAAAAGATGTACACAATTGCCAAAAAAAAAAAATAGTGAAAGATCCTAGACCAAAACCCAGTCCAAAGTTAGTTTCCTCCATATCCTAGTGAAACACTGGAGCACCAATATAATTTTCACAGGGCTTATGGTGGCTATGAATATTCCAGCACAATTCTGAATTGCAAAATACAACAGACTCACCACAAGGAAGATAGAACCAAAACATTTACTCAAACACCAGAAAGCCAAATCCATCATAGTAACAAAAATCTATGCATAATAACAATGCAGAGAACAATAATATCTGGGGTCACCTTCCCCCTGCTAGGCTTGCTACTAACCAACTCCCTTAAACAAATCACAAACAGGCTTCCCTTAAACAAAATACCCTTCTCACACTTACAGCCAGCTGCTGGCTTGCCTGTGGCCTTCAGTTCTGACTGCTCTCTCACTTATTTCCCCTCAGCTCTGCTCTAGCTCTGCCTCTTCCTGCTCCACTCTTCCCACTCTATTCATTCAGAAAACTCCTTCCACCACACACTCCATATGACTTAGACTTCCATGTGAACCAGGCAGGTCACATGAGTCTATTAATGAATAGGAAAGAGCTTCCCATTTAAATTATCATTACAGATACTGCTCTATTTTTTTTTTTTAACTCCAAAGACCAGGTTCAACAATTTTAATAGATAATTAACCTAGGTTTCTCCTGTTCAATTCAGTGGAAGATTTAGCTGTTTTTACCTTTTAACAAATATTTTCCTCCACTTCTAATCAAGGTTGAAAGTTTGTTTGTTTTTTAGATGTTCGAGAAGCAGCGAAGAAAAGTCACTTAACAAGTGTTGTTGAGGCAACTTGACTAAGTCAGAAGACCTGACTTTTTTCCTGATTTACTTTCATCCTTAATATCTGTGTAACCTTGAGCAAGTTATAGGATCATTATCATCATAACTGGCATTTGTTAGTGTTTTAGGGTTGGTAACACAATTTATATACATTCTCTTATTTTATTATATGATAGTTCTATGAAATAGATATTTTAGTTATTATCATTCTCCTTTTGAGGTGAAGAAACTAAGGCTGAGAAAGGCTGTGACTTGCCTATTATCATTCAGTGATTCAGCATCAGGATCAGGATTGAAATCCATGTCTTTCTGACTCTAAGCCCTGTACTCTATCCCCTTCACCATGCCACAGGGACTTAAAAATAATGGAGTACAGCTCCATCATTTTACAGATGAAGAAACTGAGGTCTAGGTGGGGAATGTAACCTTCCTGATATCATGCAGAATGGTCATAAGTACCAAAACTAGATTTCTAACCCAAGTCCTTCTGATTCCAAGTCCAGTGTTCTATCCACAGTTACCCCATGCTACTTTGTCATTGGAACTTGGGCTGGAAAGGACCTTACAGATCTAGACCATCTAAAATTTATTTTACAAATGAAGAAACAGAGACACCAAGATAGGAAGTTACCAATCCAACTCAATCACAAAAGGTCATTAAGGAGAAGAGGTAGGATTTGAATCTCTAATTTCAAATCTAACAGTCTTTTGACCTTCTACCATATTGTCTCCCAGCTGGAACATGTGTTTAAAAGAGGCGAGAAATGCCATTGAAGAAAAGACTTCCTGAATCTTCAATTATTTTTTTTTCCTGTACTAATACTAAGTCAGTATTAGGACTGGTGCTATGTGCTACCTTCTATGTAAGAACCTACAAGTTCTTCTGGCTCCCTTTCCTTCTTCCCACCCAAGTTTTGCTTTTTCCAGTAGCTGCTTCAAGATTTCTTTTGAGAGGCTACATTTATTTGTTCAGGGGCAGCTAGGTGGTACAATGGATAGAGCATGAGGCCTGGCATCAGGAAGATCTCAGTGCAAATCCAGCCTCAGATTCTTATTAGCTGTGTGACTCTGGGCAAGTCACTTAATCCTAATTGCTTCAGTTCCTTATCTACAAAATGGGGACAAACTGGAGAAGGAAAGAGCAAACCACTCTAGTATCTTTGCCAAGAAAATCCCATGGATGGAGTCAATGGGGTCACATAGAATTGGACATAACTAAATAAGAAAAGAATTTATTTTTCATCAGTTCCTTTCTTAACTCTTCAAATTCTTTATACTTTCCTTCTTTTCCTATGATTTTTTTTTCTGCAGTATTCTTTCATTGCTATCCTGGGTGAGAAGTCAGCTTCAAGGGCTCTGCAGCCTGAGGTCCTGTCTTTCCTTCCTGGGACGCCTCCTTGTTCTGGCAGCTGATTGGACAGACCCATGTGGATGGAGGAGAATCCAGACAGACACTCAGTCCTTACGATGAAATCATCAGACTCTTTTGGAGTCCTGAACCCACTCTGAACTGGGGTGGGGGACAGAGTTCAAGTTTATATTTAGCCAAATAAAGCTTCCTGTTCCAAGGAGGCAGGGGAAATTGCTTTCATGTGCTCCTCAAAAAGACTTCGGGGTTTCCAGCAACCTTTTGAGCAATGCTTATTGTATTTGCATGTCAAGGAGATGAAGTCCCCAGAGGATTCTCCCACCAAGTACATGTGTATTTAAAAGAAAGGGAAGGGGAAATAGGCTTGAGGCAATCCTTATTCTGGGTTCTGCCCAAACTGAAACCTTTGAAAAACATTTCAAGACTGCCTCAGTTGGCCCCAGGGCTGCTCCATGCTCACGTGCATGGACAGAGTACATTAGGAGGCGTAGGGGAAAGGAGGTGGGGTGAGAATTTCACAAGCCAGTGAGCCCTTCAAGATTCCCAAACCTAAGGGGTTTTACATAAATTTGGAACAGCTCTGGAAAAAAACCAAGCTGCTTTTGAGGTTTTTTACCCCTCACTAATTCTGGCTCCAGCTGGACTCCAATTCAGTGATGAAAGGGGATTGAAAGCCCAGAGCTTCAGAAAGCGTTTGGGAAGGGAGCTATTCAGGCCCCATTCACTCACCCCATATTGCAGGATTTCCATGGTAACAGGCATATGTTTGAATGTGTTCCATGCTCAGGGACGGTGCCTTGAGGTCTCCCCTTTTCAGAGCAACTTGATCTCTTGAGCCTGGCTTCCTGGATGTCTGAATGGGCCCTGTAGGTTAGTATGTCAGTCGTCAGGCCTTTTCAGGGGTGATATAGGTGGAGAAAAATGCCAAGGCCTTAAACTGAGTAGGGAGGAAGAGGATCTGGAAAGCTCTGAGAATTGAGGCAGATCCAAAGGCGGCTGGCATGGCAGAGGTGGATTAGAGACTGAAGGCTGAAGTTGATCCAAACTCGAGCCTGGCTCCTGGCCTTTGCCAGGCTTGAGGGTGAGGGGATGAAAAGCTGACTTGGATATCCGCCATCCTGAGCCCTTTCCAGAGAGGTGGGGAAGGCAGGGAAATTGCAATGCAGCTGATAGTGAAGGAAGAGCCACAAGCCATGGGGTAGTCCATTGCCCTTTGTTCTACCTCTCCTCGGAGAGTTTGACAAACATACTTCATAGGAATGTAGATTTAGAACTGGAAAGAATTAGAGGTCATCCAAATGTGGAGTTTTACAGAAGAGGAAACTGAGGCCAGGAGAAGGGACTTGTTCAGGCTGACATAGCTAATAAATGTCTGAAGTGGGATTTGAACTCTGGTTTTCCTGACTCCAAATCTAATGCTCTATCCCCTGTGTTATATTGCCTGTCCTTCTGAACATAATGTATCAGATTCATTAGGTCACTTGCTCCAACTTTTTTACGACTGAGGAAACAGAAGCCCAGATAGCTGAACAACTTGTCTATAGTTATTGGTAGAAAATAGGAGAGCCAGGGCTGGAATACAGGTCTCTTTCCACTACACCATACTGCTTTACTCAGAGAGGAGTCAGTTTTCTCCACTTTCCAAGGGTAGAGGAACCTTGCAGCCTAAGGCATACTTATCTCCTTTCTCCATCCCACGCTTGCATCTAATTATAAATCTGTCTTACTCGGATCTGTCCAAAGCTTTGAGCTAAAGTCCAGTGGAATAAATTATCATCAATCTTCTTCTTAAGTCTGCTTTTACCTATTCTTTAAGACCAAGTCGAGTCTCTCTTCCTTTCATGACTTGACCAAGAATTCCTTCCTGCGCACCACAATCCCTCTCTTTTCTGAACCTCTACAGAATTTTTACAACTGATTTCACCCAGTTTACTACTGAAATGTTCTGTATTCCTCCCTAATCATTTTATGTTCATAGGTCAAGTCTTATGTCAATTTTATGGAAAAGTAGATAAGTACCTTTTGTGCTTTTTTTCTTGAAATTTCATTTTATTGTTTTGGTCAGATCATTGGTTTGGAAAAACTCATCTCTATCAATTTAGATCTGTAGCTTCTCTGTAATTAATAGTCTTATGAAATTATTTCAGGGGCAAGTTAAATGACTTCTTCAGAGTCACACAGTCAATGTGAGTCTGATCTTCCTGACTCCAGCTGGTCCTCTAACTTCTATGTTGTACCATCTACTTTTATTTCCTTCTATTCTCCAAAATGCCTGGCACAAAGCCAAGGGTAGAGCAGGTAATGCCGAGTGATTGAGAGGAGTACCTTCCATTCAGGTGTGACATCATGGGCAATTTGATTATATTCTAGCCATGTTCTAGGTTCATAGGTTCAGAGATAAAATTACTATGAAAATGCTGAGGAAGTCCCACGTGGACTACTAAAGGAATTGTCTTCCTAGCAGTAGCTTTATTACCTTGTGATTATGTGGTATTCTACTTCTGATGTCCCTCTTTGCACCCCTCTACACTCAAGGAAGGGGGATGGGATCTGGGCTTAATTGCTTTTATTTGCAATTAAAAAATTCTCAGCTTATTAAAAAAACTCAATAAAATGAATAATACAATATGTATATAACATATATGTATATATTTAATGTATATATAGACATACATATACATACTCATAGACATACACACATCTGGTAGAAAATATAAAAAATTATATATACATTGTAGAGTAGAAGAAGAGGAATATACATGAAACTGTGAATAATATATACAGTTTGCTCTTCTTTCAGATAGGTAATAAATTCAATATGTAACTTTCAAAACTGCTCTGCTTGCCTGTAATAATTTCTGGCTTTATTTCTGTTTTCTTCTGCATACTTAAAATTGCTTCAATGACCCTCTTTTTCCAGGGGGCTGATACCTTATCTCTTGTACCTTTCTTCCATTCCTCCTCCAACTGAAAAGTGACAAAAGTCTCTTATATAACACATATACATAGTTAAGCAAAATGAAATTTCCTATTTGTTTTGTTCAAAAAGATTTGTCTTATTCTATGACTAGAAGTTTATCTGTCAAGAGGTGGGTAGCATTCCTTGTTCTCAGTCCTTTGTAGGACTGATGATGATTGGTCATGACATTGATGAGAGTTCTTAAATCTTTGTTGTTTTTTTATGATGTTGTTGTATAAATTGTTTTCCTGTTTCCATTTATTTTATTGTGCATCACTTCTTAGAAGATTCCTTTGCAGGCTTCTCTTAAATCTTTACTTTCATTTTTTCTTACATCATAACAATGTTCCAATATATTCATATACACATAATTTGACCAGCCATTACCCAAATAGTGGGTTGTGTCTATACCACCTCCCCCTATAATAGATAAGACACTCCCCACTCCCCAGTGATTCAAAGCATATTTGAAGACTTTGAAAATCCTATGATGTCATCATAGTCAATTTAAAAAAGTCAAGATGAAATGTTCTTTACTCTTTCAGAAATGTAAATGAAAAGTATCTCATTTTTTTATGGTGAGAGGGATTAGTTTCCCTTTCAAATTTTTAAAACTATTATGAAAAACTGTGAGAATGTTTTAACTTGAATAATTATTAGAATTATTGGATGCTCATAATATTTCTAGAAGCTGTACATATATAGCCCTGGCACTTAGAATGTGAAAGTGCATAGAAGATTGGCCTTCCAGATTCTCCTTTGGATTTGTTAGAGATCATACTCTAACTAAAAAGAACTAATGTGTCAAGTGGATATAGGGAATATTTGGTAAACAACTGGTGATAGAAATTGGACTTATGATTTCATTGATAGAAGGAATTTCCAGTTGACACACCTTCATCTACCAATACGTCAGCATCTCCTCTTCAATTTATAGTCTTTGAAGAGTTGTCTTTCCTAGAGCACTGAGAGTAGCTCTCCAAGGTCACATAACCAGGATTTGTCAGAAGCCAGACTTAAATCTGGCTCTTCCTGGGTTTGAGATTAGTTTTCTATCATTATCACTGCTTCTCATCCTATTGAAATTAAGTATTTTATTTTTTATGTACATATGCATGATAAATTTTGAATTTATTTGTTTTCATGTTGATTAAACAGAAGGGAAAATTTATCGAAAGCCAAAGGTTATAGGGACTGACAAAAGTTAGGAATCTCTGCCTAGTGGATTTCTAAGTTTTCTTTCTGTGTTAACATTCTACATGTCTACTCTAGTCCTTGATGAATATTCTTTCTCTAATACTACACAAGGTAGCTTGTAACTATGTACTGTGTTACATTATTTGCTAATTGTTTCATGATCACTAGCCTTGTCTGTCCAACTAGATTGTACACTCCTGGAAGGATAGCATTATAGCTTCTGTATCCCTTAGCAGAGTATTGAACATTTACGGCATGTTCACTCAATACACACTTGAGTACTTGAAAAATAAAAATAGCGAATGTACTTGGTATCCAACTCTCACGGCCACCTAGTCAGTAATTGACTTAGGAGCAAATGAATTCAACTCTTTTGGTACACTAGAGAAGGGTCTCAGGGTCTTTGTGTAGCTGACACTGGGTCCTGGAAGTGGGATGAGACTTAAAGGTTACACACATACCAATTAGGGAAGGGGCAGATATTTCAGACCATCCCATCCTTTGTGAAAATTACAATCCTAGGTGTAAGAGAATAGGGAAGTGAATGGTGTTTGGAGAAGCTTGCAGTATTCTGTCTGTGAACACTTAGAATTTTCCCTCTTTTCTCCTTTCTGTGAACTTGGCTATTGTACCCCCTGGAGACTTTTGTCAGGGGTTGAGGTACATAACTGTATTTTTCTGGATTTCTGGTGTGACCCACAGTCAGGTCTTGTTTGACTCAGGAGACAGGTCATACAGTTTGTTTAAGAGAGGATCTGAATGGTGATGCTATGTACTATAGGTCAGTCTTAGAGCTGTCTAACTCTTCACAATTTAGTTCAAATCCCTCATCAGTGGGGACAGTGGAAATATTCTCATGAGTGATCATGAGAGAGAACACCATCATCTGGGTTGAATACTAGGCTACACACACACACACACACACACACACACACACACACACACACACACACACACACACACACGACTATTGTAGGGCCAAGGCAAAGAACAGAGACTTCATCTATTTCAGAACAAACTGATGCACAGATTTCAATGTAAAGCAGACTAGGAGTTGATTAAGAATGAATGTGGTGCTAAAAATCTTACTTCTAACTTATGATCCATCCCAGAGGACTGGCAAGTACCCAGTGCTAGCTAAACACTGGGAACTGAAGAGAAATAGACTACGAGTTAATTTCTTGGGGATCCAAACCCCATCTCATTAAAATGAAGAATCAGTAACTTTACTGAATCAGAAACAACTGAAGGAAGTGGGAAATTGGGGTAATGTGATATTTTCAAGATATAAAGCATGCTTCAGTGGATAATTGGCTGTTTCAGCAGGGAATACATTGACACTAGCATCTTTGTAATAAGGGATTTTTAAAAGGCAGCCCAATTATGGCTTTCAAGCTAATAAGCTTTTCCCAAGGAAAGGGATTCTAAGGCTAGAGTTTTTCTGTTCTCTACTATTCCTCCCCCGCCGGCACCGCCCTCCCCAGTACAGTTCCTTTAGTACTAGGGCCAAACAGTCTCTTTCCAACCTGTATACCCAGTATCATTTCTACCCTAACCCTCATGGCAACAGTGGGAAATTTCTTTACTTTTATCTCCTCCCCATGCTCCATCCTCCTCCTCTCTTCCTCACCGCCTTCCCTTTCTGGGGTCTGTTTTCAAAGTGAAGCCATCTTTTAGCAAGAATACAAAGAATCAAGTGAATGATCTAATAGCTACTGGAGCGTATGAAACCCAAGCCATCCTATCAATGCCTAAACCAAACAGCTGGAAAATCATGGTTAGAAACACTGATTGGAGAACAGAGAGGAAGAGGAAGGTCTGAATCAAAGAACTGAGGTGATAAAGCAAGGACTTAGTGTGTCTCAGAAGAGCTAGGGGAAATCTTTTCTCTGGGAAAGGAGGAGCAAATATGGATTAGAACACAGGAATCCTCTTGGATAACAGAACAAAATGCTAAAATAAACAAAGAACTGAAAAGCCCTAGTTAAGAGGAGGCAACATCAATGAGATTCAGACAGTTTCAGTGAGCCTGAGGAAGCACTGTTTTTGCAGTCGTATTTGGAGTTGGTAATCCGGCATTGTTAGTGAGTTTTAGTCAGAGGGTACAGTGGCCCTTTGTTGGAGCTGCTTTGATAGCCCCTAACTTGCCATGGTAGTGGGGGAAGGGGGTATAGTGGTTGGGAGAAGAGAGCTCCATCTGAGAGAATGGATCCCATGGGTACCTCATCATGGTGACAGAGGCCTGGGGATTTCAACCTGTGACTTGTTCTGAGACTTTTCAAGGAGTTTATAAACAGCTAAATTGGAGTTTCAAAGGTGTTCAAAAAGCATACATCAGTGAGGCAGTTTGGTGTCATGGAAGGAGAAATATATTTGTTATCAGAAGGCCTAGATTTGAAACTTCATCCAGATACTTATTGTATAACCTTGATAAAGTCACTCCATCTTTCTGTGCCTCTGTTTCCTCATCTGTAAAATGGTGATATTCATACTTGTACTACCTTCTACTATTGTTGTAGAGAAAGTGCTTTATAAATTTTAAAGTGCTATAAAATTGTAGCCTAGTATTATTATTCTTGTTTTTACTAGTATTAAAATTAGGAGCCAAACATAGTGGATAACATGCTGTATTGGAGAAAGAGAAACATGTTTTAATCCTACATCTATCATTTGCTGACCAGGCAAACATGGCCAAGCTATTTTACCTATTTAGATCTCAGTTTCTTCATCTATAAAATGGAAGTGAAAAATACCTATTGTCTCTACTTCATAGGATTATTGAGGCGCAATTGAAGTAATGAATTTAAAACATTTGGTATACTGTAGAGTACTATAGAAATATGTCATTTTATTCTTATTTATTTAAGAAATCAATTATAAGTGATGTCCTAGAATTCAGAATGAATACGTTCAATGGTTTTCAATCATGTGTGATTCTTCATAAGCCCATTTAAGGTTTTCTTGGCAAAGATACTGTAGTGGTTTGCCATTTCTTCTCCAGGTTATTTTACAGATGAGGAAACTGAGGCAAACAGGGTTAAGTGACTTGCCCAGGGTCATATAGCCCCTGAGTGTCGGAGGCTGGATTTGAGCTCATGAGGATGAGTCTTCCTCACTCCAGGCCTGGCATTCTATCCACTTAGCTGCCCTAAATGAGCCTAGGCTGACTCAGGTGTTCACTGAGGGTCTGTCATGTGAGCAGAGCCATCTGTCCTGCTCTTGGCCTTCTTTTTGGATCCCACCAGCCACACCATACAAAGACCTAGAGCTACAAGAGAAAGTAAAAGTCATTTGGTCCAACCCCTGTCATTTAATAGGTTAAGAAACTGAGTTTCAGGGAGCTTAAGTAACTTCAGCCTTCAGGAACCCTTGTCTTCTGATTCCAGTCAGGCCTTCTACTATTTCCTCTCTTTAAGTCATCAGTGTCGATAGGGTCAATACCCCAGAGAGAACATGTGCTAGGAACATTATTCCCTTCCAGCTTCCCCATCTAGCTCTACCTTAATGATTTTGCACCAAGGTTTATTTTTCTCATTCAGAAGCTATCCTCTCTACCCATCCCCCACCTCCAAGGAATTTTCTATAAACCCTCTTGCCCAGGGGACTATTTCTTCCGGAAACCTTACTGCCTCGATGAGTAGCAAGGAGGGCTGAGTGTTGCTTGGCCAGATGCTCTGTGTTTGTTATCTGACTCCTTCCTTGCTCCCTTGCTATTTTCTGTCTGCCTTTTCACATATGTAAAGCTCATTTCATCAGAGACACGCACAGGATGTAAAGTTCAGTGCAACCACAAGAGCTCTTTTGCTTGATGAGATGTTCCCATAGGTTTCAACCTAACCTTTTGCTTAATCCTTCCTTTGGAGTCTTTTGAATTTGAAGGGTGTGCTATTTCCTAACTTCTTTTTCAGTTTCATTATCCTGATAATACATACAAAAACAATAATAATAATAGCTAACATTTATAGAGCATTTTAAAGTCTGTAAAGCGCTTATGTGTGTCATTCAATCCTAGAATGCTTATGTAGAGCATAGCATGTTAGATCAGGGAAAAACGTTAGGATATGGAATATCTTTCCTCCTGTCTCTGCAGACCTCCTTGTGAAGATCACCCCCTCTACTTATGTCCTCAATCACATCTTTTCCCCATTTCTCTTGGAGTTTGTCCCATTAAGCAGAATCTTTTTCCTCATCTTTAGCCTCTCAGTCCCTGCTGCCTAAAAACATGTTCTGGTCTACACCAAACTAAAGAGACTTTCATGGGACCTAGCCATTCCTTAAAGCAATTTTCCAATCTCTTTTCCTCCTTTTACTGCCAAACTCCTAGAAATCATTGTCTACATTTTGCTACTGCTTCCTCACCACCCTCTCACTTCTCAATTCCTTTTTGTTTGGCTTCTGAACTCACTCCTTAAATGAAGTGGTTCTCTTTAAAGTAGGATTGTCTGACTTTTTTGTGTGTCATGGATGCCTTTGGCAGTCCGAGCAAGACTACAGATCCCTTCTCAGAATAATGGTTTTAAATGCACAAAATAAAATATGTAGGATCACAAAAAAATTAGTGAAAAATTATTTTCTTTAAAGTTCACAAAATTAAACAGACCTTTTGCCATTGATTTCAGGAGCTAAATTTGATGGGTTTTTTCCCCAGGCTTGAGGATCCCTGTCTTTCTGCACCTTTTGATACTCTCACCACTACTTTTTCTTGAACTATTGTTCCTTGGTTCCCATGGTACTATTCTCCCCTGATTCTGTTCCTACTGGTCTGATTGCTCATTCTTTCTCTTATTAATTGCTGGATCACCTTCCATCTCTTGTCTTCTAAATGTGGGTACTTTCCAGAGCTCTATATTCTCCTCTCCTATACTTTCTTCTGTTTTTGTCTGTTCTATCTATCTACACTATTACTCTTGTTAAGATCTCATCAAAAGAAGTGGAGCCAATTATGTAGGAGAAGAGTCAGGAAGTTTCCTGAGCTCTCCCTAGTTTCCCCTCAGAAACAATATTAAATCAAGCTTTTAAACAGATTATGGAGTGATAGAACCTGCAAAAAGACAATGAAATGATATTCTAGTTTAAGATAACTTAGAAGGATTTCAGGAAAGGTCAGTCTTACTTGGGTAAAAGTAGAGCACAGCGCAGCACAGATGGTGTCTGGGAAAGTCAATGGGAAGCTCTTAGCCACAGTTGACATAAGCAAGGCCCCATGATCTGGGCTCAGCAGATCGGTGGCACAGTAAGTCAGCTGTGAGGGCTCTAACCCAAGTGCAGATGGTAAGCTGCCACCCTAGAACCCCTGGCACAACAGGCATGACTAGTCTGGCCACCCTAGCATAGTGAGCAAGTGAGGCCCCACTGCAGAAAGCCAGTGACCATGCCCTGGCCCCAGCATAAGAAGCTTGGGATACTACCCACTGGGCCCCAGGAGCAGAGCTCAATATTAAAAGTCATGAAATGAACTGAAAAATGAGCAAATCTTTGCTCCCCTTTCCCCTCCCAAATAATAGTACTGACCATAGAAAGCCACTATGGCAACAGGGAAGATCAAAACACAAACTCAGAAGAGGACAACAATGCCAAGATGTTTGTACACAAAGCCTCAAAAGAGAATATGAATTGGGCTTAAACCCAAAAGTCCTTCTTGGAAGAGCTCAAGAAGGATTATAAAAATCAAATTAGAGGGGTAGAAGAAAAAAAGTAGGAAAAGAAATGAGAGTTGTGCAAGATAAAACCAACAGCTTGAAGAAGGAAGGACAAAAATTGACTAAAGAAAACAATCCCTTAAAAAAATACAATTGGGCAAATGAAACAGAAAAATCCACTGAAGAAAACAATTCCTTGAAAAGTAGAACTGATCAAATGGAAAAGGAGGCACAAAGGTGATTGAAAAAATAATCCCTTCAAAATTAGAATTAGAGAAGTAGAAACTAATGATTCTGACACATCAGGAATCAGTCAAATAAAATCAAAAGAATGAAAAAAATAAAAGGAAATTTAAAATACCTCAT
The DNA here is from genome assembly GCA_023548195.1 of Bettongia penicillata ogilbyi. NCBI lineage: Eukaryota > Metazoa > Chordata > Mammalia > Diprotodontia > Potoroidae > Bettongia > Bettongia penicillata. The sequence goes on along the minus strand of JAJHZJ010000039.1, from coordinate 3,947,241 downwards.
TGAAAAGACAACTGACTTGGAAAACAGATCTTGTAGAGATAATTTAAAAATGATTAGATTACTTGAAAGCCATGATCATGAAAAAGAGCCTGGGCTGCATCTTTCAAGGAATTTTAAAGGAAAACTTCCCTGATATCCTAGAACCAGAGGATAAAATAGTAATTGAAAGAATGCACTGACCACCTCCTGAAAGAGATCCCATAACGAAAACTCCAAGGAATATTGTACCCAAATTCTGGAGTTATCAGGTCAAAGAGAAAATACTGCAAGTAGCCAGAAAGAAACAATTCAAATATCAAGGAGTCACAGTCAGGACTACACAGAATTTAGCAGCTTCTACATTAAACAGTCAAGGGACTCAGAACATGATATTTTGCAAGGCAAAGAAGCTACTACACAGCAAAACTGAGCATAATCTTTCAGGATAAAAGATGGACATTCAGTGAAATAGGGAATTTTCCTGATGAAAAGACCAGAGCTGAACAGAAAATTGGATCTTCACATATAAGATTCAAGGGAATCACAAAAAAAAAATAAACAGGAAAGAAAAAAAACCAACATGTTATTCAATAAGACTAAACTGTTTACATCACTACAAAGGAAGATGATACTTGTAATTCTTGAGAACTGTATCTCTATTAGAGTAGTTAGAAGGAATAAACATAGACAAAGGGTATAAGTATAACTTGACTTTGTTGTGATGATATAAAAAAGGGGGTTGGAAAAAAAAGATTGCATTGAGAGAAAAGGGGAAGAGAACAGAGTAAATTATTTCACATGAAGAAGCACCTCCTACAGTAGATGGAAGGAGCAGAGGGACTGAGCACCATTTGAATCCTACTCTCATGGGATTTGACTCAAAGAGGGAATCACATATACACTCAGTTGGGTAGGGAAAATTATCTTACCCTATAGGTGAGTAGGAAAGGGGAAAGAAAGGGATGAAGTGATAGAAGGGAGGGCACAAGGGAGATCAGAAGTAGGAGGAGAAAGGCTAAAGAAAAGGCAGTGATGGAAGGATAGATTGATGAAGGCTGTAGTCTTAAGAAAAACACTGGTGAGGCAGGGCAGGGTAAAAGGAGAGAGAAAAGGATAAATAAGAAGAGAAAAAGAATGGAGGAAAATACACAGTAATCATAATTATGAATGTGATAAATTCTCCCATAAAGTGGAAGCTGATAGCAGAGTGTATTAAAAACCAGAATCCCATATGTTGTTTACAATAAACACATTTGAAACACATATATACATAGAGTAAAGTAAATGACTGGAGAAGGAAGAGCCAAAATACAGAAAGAAAATTATAGACCAATTTCTCTAATGAATATTGATGCAAAAATTTTAAATAAAATATTAGCAAGGAAATTCTAGCAATTTATCATGAGGATAATAGACTATGACCAGATACCAAGAATGCAGGAATGATTCAATATTAGGAAAACTATCAGCATAGTTGAACATGTCAATAAAAGAGAGCTAACAGAAATCATTATCTCAGTAGATGGAGAAAAAACTTTTGATAAAATGTAGCACACATTCCTATTAAAAAAAGCATTAGGATAGGAATAAATGGAATTTTCCTTAAATGATAAGGAGTATCTGTCTAAAACCATCAGCAAGCATTATATGTAATAGAGATAATCTAGAAGCTTTCCCAATAAGATCAGGGGTGAAAGAAGGATGTCCATTATCTCCACTATTATTCAATATTATGTTAGAAATATTAACTTTAGCAGTAAGAGAAGAAAGAGAAATTTAAGGAATTAGAATAGGCAATGAGGAAACAAAACTACCACTCTTTGCAGTTATATGATGGTATACTTAGAGAATCTTATAAGAGCCAACTAAAAAAAGTACTTGACATAATCAAGAACTTTAGCAAAGTTGCAGGATATTAAAAAAAACCCACATTAATCATCAGCATTTCTATAACCAACAAAGCCCAGCAGCAAAAGATAGAAAGAGAAATTTCATTTAAAATAACTAGACAATATAAAGTGTTTGGGAGTCTACCTGCCAAGACAAACTCAGGAACTATATATGAACACAATTACAAAATACTTCACACAAATAATGTCAGATCTAAACAACTGGAAAAAATATCAGTGGGTCATGAGTGGGCCATTGTATCACCTAGGCAGTATTCATAGCCCTGGTGGTTAACTATGAATATGCCAGCATAGTTCTCAGTTGCAAAGTATAAAAGATTCTCCGTATAGAAGGCAGAAGAAAAGCATTTATTTAGACACCAGAAGCCAAATTCCAGAACCAGAAAGCTAAATCTGTCATGGTGACCAAGAAGTTAATAAACATGATCACTGCATTGGGCAAAGCCATTCCCAAGCCTCTCCCCCTCTGCCAACACCTTCTCACAAGCCTGGGCCTTGCTGTGCCTGCTTGTTTGCATCCTTTCTCCACTACCCTGACTGCCCTCACTCACATTCTCCTGGTTCTGCTCCACCCTTCCTGTTCTGCCTGTTCAGCAAGCTCTTCCTACCACATGTGACTTAGGTGATATAAGCAGGTCATTGGGGCTTATTAATGAGTGAGAAAGAGCTTTCCATTTAAATTGCTAATACAGCCAAGCTAATATAATAAAAATGACAATTCTACCTAAATTAAATTAAATTCAGTGCCATACCAATTAAACTACCAAAAATTTTATTTTATAGAGCTAGGAAAAATAATAACAAAATTCATCTGGAAGAAAAGATCAAGGATATTAAGTAAATTAATGAAAAAAAAATCCAAAGGAAGGTGCCCTTGCTCTACCAGATCTAAAACTGTATTATAAAGCAGCAATCATCAAAACTATTTGGTACTGGCTAGGAAATAGGTAGTTCAGTGGAATGGGTTAGTTACATAAGACACTGTAGTAAATGACTATAGTAATCTACTCTTTGATAAACCCAAAGACCTTATCTTCTGGGACAAGAATTCACTAATTTGCTTAAAAAAACTGCTGAGGAAACTGAAAAATAGCATGCAACTCAAAGTTTTAAAAACAAATGTTAAAAATTTGTTTTATGGGTAACTGGGAAATAAAATATACAGGCAATGGGGTATAGAAATCTGTCTTTACCTTCAAGAAAAGAAAGAAGAAGGGGACAAGAGGTGGGATGATAAAAGGGAGAGTAGACTACAGGAAGGGATAATTAGAATGCATGTCATCTTGGGGGTAGGGAAGAGATGGGAAGAAAATTCAGAACTCAAAATCTTGTGGAAATGAATGTTGAAAACTAAAAGTAAATAAATAATTTTTTAAAAAAAATTTTATATAAACAAAACCAATGCAACCTAGATTAGAAGTAAAGCAGAAAGCTGGGAAACAAAATTTACAGTAAGTTTTTCTGATAAAGATATTATTTCTCAAACATCTAGAGAACTGAGTCAAATTTAAAAGAATATAAGGCCTTCCCAAATTGATAAATGGTCAACTGATATGAACAGGTTTTTTTAAAGCTATCGTTAATGATATGAAAAAAAGTTCTAGATCACTATTGATTAGAGAAATGCAAATTAAAACAATTCTGAGGTTCCATCTGACACCTATTAGATTGGTTAATATGACTAAAAAGGAAAATGATAAATGTTCAAGAAGATGTAGGAAAATTGAAACATTAATACATTGTTGGTGGAGCTGTGAATTGATCCAACTTTTCTGAAGAGCAATTTGAAACTCTGCCCAAGGGGCTATAAAACTGTGCATATGCTTTGATCTAGCAATGCAACTACATAGATTGTATCCCAAAGAGATCATAAAAAAGGAAATGGATCCACATGTACACAAATATTTATAGCAGTTCTTTTTGTGATGGCAAAGAAATGGAAATCGAGGGGGATGCCCATAAGTTTGGGAATGGCTGAACAAATTGTATATGAATGCAATGGAATATTATTGTGCTAGAAGGAATGATGAGCAGGTAGATTTCACAAAAATCTGGAATGACTTAAATGAACGGATGCTGAATGACGTAAGCAGAACATGATACATAGTAACAAGTAACATTGTGCAATGATCAGTTATGATAGACTTAGCATTTCTTAGCAATACAGTGATCTAAGACAATTCCAAGAGACTTGTGAATCATAATACTTTTCCTGTGCAGAGAAAGAACTATGGAGTCTGAATGCAGTTGGAAGCAGACCTTTTTTTTTCTTGTGCCTTTTCCCTTTTATTCTGATTCTTCTTTCACAACATGACTAATGAAGAAATAGGTTTAACATGATTGTGCAGGTAAAACCTATATTAGATTGTTTTTTGTCTTCAAGAAGGGCAAGGAGAGAGGGAGAAAAATTTGAAACTCAAAACCTTATAAAAATGAATGTTACAAACTATCCTTAAATATAATTGGAAAAACATAAAATACTAATAAATAGAAAAAAAACAAAAGGTCTCATCAATTCCTATGGATTTAAGTAATATTTCTATGCATTTGACTTTTAAAACTATGTATCTAGCCCTAATTTATCTCCTGAACTTCAGTAAGACATAGTCATTTGCTTGCAGGATACTTCCTTGGACACCCTGAGGCATCTCAAACTCACTATTTCCAAAATATGAATTCATCATGTTCACTCCTTAAATTCACCCCTAATCCAAATATTCTTATTTATGTTGAGGGTATCATCCTTCTCCCCACTGCCCAGATTTGAAACCACCAAGTTATCCCTTTACTCTCCCCTCTTCCTTGCCTTCCATGGCCAACTGGCGGTCAAATCTTAAGTTTTCATTTTCAATATCTCTTATATCAACTCTTTCTCTATCCACATGATAGCCTGGTACAAGCTCTTATCACTCCTACTCTGAAAAAATTGCTATACCTTTCCCCCTTCTCCAATCCATTCTTCCCACAACTGCCAAAACACTTATGTTGTGACTCTGACCATGAGAGTCTTCTGGCTCAAACCATTGGCCTGAGATTGAGACCATTTACAATCTGCTCCCCTGCTATCTCTCCAGAATTATTTCATACTCCTCTCTATCACAAGCTCTCCATTCCAACCCAATTGGACTGTTCCCTGAACTCAGTACTAACTTTTGTTCTAGTCTTCACATAAACCAACCCCTTTGTTTGGAACACGCACTTTCTTCATGTTTGCCTCACACAGTACTTATCTGTCTGCAAGGCACAGAAAGAGCACCTCCTGGAAGCCTTTTTGGATCATGTTATCGTTCATTGTCTCTTCGTCTCCTTAATTTTGTTGCACTATATTTATCTGAACTTTGTTACTCTCCTTTTGATTCTGTCAGACTTTGTTTACAATGGGTCAGAAACATTTTCAATCACTTTTCTCCTCAGTTTCATGCATCAAAAGTATTCTCTTCCCTTTTAGCTCTCTCTCTCTCTCTTCCTCCCAGAACCTTTATTTTTGGATATATCCAGACCAGTCACGTCTTCATTTCTCTCCAGGCTGAACTCTAACTATTCTTCTACAATATTCTTCCTTCCAGTTGCCTTCGTCTCTTCTCCCATTCTTTTGTATATATTTTCTCCCATTAAAATATTAACTCCTTGAGGTCAGGGGTTGTCTTTATTTCTGATAGTATTTGCATTCCCAGTGCTTAGCACATGCCTGGAATTAGTAAGGGCTTAATAAATGCATATTGATTTTGTCAAGATATTTGTGACATCCTGTTTCCCAGAGGTAAGGCCCAACAAGCAGACTGTGTCCTGAGCTTGGCATAACAACAATCCTTTGTGCTTGCAATGATCTCACCCTCTGGCAAAGTGTGTTGCTTTGACCAGCACCAGATGTTCACTGAGGGATTTATGCCCCCTATTTCCCAGAGACCTGAGAGCCTAGTCCTGCAGGCTAAAGTCATCCATCACCTCTCTTGACATGATTACAATCTTTGTGCTTGTGTAACAGCTAAGTAAACTGAAGTAGGTATTACACTCCTGTTCCTGCCATGCTAACTAACTCTGGTTCTATTTGTGTCTGTGAGACCATCAACTTGGAGACTGTTCCCACAGGACCCAGAAACACCTGTGATGTCGTCACATGAGACTGTTGTGGGGATAGCTGCTTAAGACCTAAGAATGATTACATCATGGTCCAGCCCACTTATGTATATAATGCACTGGCTTGCCCCGGCACATTAAGCCCTTTGCCTCAGGAGGACCTCTACTTGCAAGCATTTCCTTGTTTTGAAATTAAACTTCTGTTTGTGTTCTGACTCTCCTGTCTTCAGCCTGCTCAGTTTGGCTCCAACAGGTTAGAGGCCAGTTCCAGTCCAGTACACAATTTGAATCAGTTGCGTACCTTGTTTATCTCTCCATTAGAACGTAAGCCACTTGAGGACTGGGACTGTTTTGCCTATATCTTTATATCCTTAATATAATAAGGTATTAATGTAGTGTAGGCTTTGCATGTAGTAGGGTCATAATAGTATTTTTAGGATGTATTGAGTTGTCCTGAACTGAATCTCAGAACATCAAATGTTAGCTCTAGGAAGACTTCTTAGGATATAGAACAGAATAGAATAGAGCAGGCAGAGCTTCAAAGGAAGAAACTTTAGATCATAGTATGTGGTCCTAGAAGATTCAAGGTCTTAGAGTTATAAAAAACCCTAGAAATCTTAAGTCTGATACTATCATTTTACGTATGGGAAAAAAATAAACAGATCTAGAGGAGAATACATGGCTTGCCTTAGGTTATACAATATAGAGGTAGGATGTGCTTGGTTCTCTGACTTTGAATTTCCCCCACCTAAATTCCCATGATTCCCTAGCAGGGTATATATTTTTTTTCTAATGTTAAAATGAAAAAAAAATGACAATTTCTTAAAATTTCAAGGCCTATCCCATAGCTTTCAAACTGAGAGCAGAAGAAGTAAGCTGACATCTCATGCATCTGGTCCACAGCTTCTGAATAGGACCAGGATAAAAATATTCTTGTCTGAACTCTCACCACTTTGCCACAAGGACCAGACACAGTGACAGGAAACTCCCTCCTACACCACTACACACACACAAACATAGAGCAAACCTCAGCTTTCAAGAGCCAGACCACAGACTGAAATTTCATCCTACCAACCTTGAGCCTTGGCCCAGGACCAGATCCAAGGCCTAGACAATCCCCCAACTTTCCCTCTCAGTGGCTGCTTCTGACTTTTTACTTACCTATTTTCACCAGGACCAGAGACCTATTAAACTCTCCAGAGACTATCCCCCTGATTCAGGGGGAGTTAATCAACTTAGATTTATAGCTCTCCTTGAGGGAAAACAGCCCCAGAGAAAACCTAGAAGATACCATGTCCTGGCTCCAGTATTAGATGTATCTTTTTTTTTTTCATGCCCTGACCCAGACTTTCTGGGACCAAAAGGAAGAACAGGGAGGCTTCTTGGTCCTCATTGCCAATTCCAGGCCATATCCCTCACTCAGTCACCTTTCCTTTGAAGTTTACTACACTCATTTCTTGGACTCCTTGCTATGATACTTATTAGGAACATTATCTTTCCCTCCTGGCTGGAAAAAGTGGTCTCTGCCCTTGGAACCACTCTGTATTTTGATAGACCATTGTGCAAACCACCACCTTACCAGCTCTCCTTTTATATTTCCCCTCCTCTTCACCCCCATTTGAATGTAAGCTCCTTGAGAATAGGCACTATATTGCTTGTGTTTGTATACCAGCCTTGGCACAGTGCCCAGAACATAATGTGTATTTAATAAATACATTCTCTGGGCAGCTAGGTTTTGCAGTGGATAGCAAGCCACACTACGAGTCAGGAAGTCCCAAGATCAAATTGGGCTATGTGACCCTGGACAAGTCCCTTAACCCTGTTTGCCTCAGTTTCCTCATCTGTAAAATGTACTGGAGAAGAAATGGCAGCACTACAGTATCTTTGTCAAGAAAACCTGAAATAAGATCCCCAAAAGTCAAACATGACTGAAATGCCTAAATAGCAAGTAACTCTTTCCCTGTATCTCTCTGTCTCTCTGTCTCTCTTTCTCTGCCTCTCCCCTTATTTCCATAATGCCTGCCTTCACTACTCATGGCCTTTTATCCATTTTTCTGGCATTTACATTCTGTACAACTTAGTTCAGCCTGTATCTTACTATGTAGTTTTAGAGGAAGAGAGTCCTCTGTGAGCACAGGAAATGTGACATCTCAATTTCTTCTCCAACACAGAGACTAATTCTAATTCTTTATAAGTCAGTGCTGAAAAAAGTGCTTAAATATATTGAGTGTTATGTATGTTTGTCTTACCTCCTCTATAAGTCTTTACTTTATCCATATCTCTCCCAAGCAGAGATTAGCAATGTATTGAAAAGTCAGGAGACACAATGAAAACTTTTGGATTGGTGGTTAGTGAATGTCAGGTAGCTCTGGTCAGTAGGACCGCACTTAATAGTCTGAGTCTTTTGGCTATGAGTTTATTTCTACATTTTTGTCTGTTGTGGTTAATAAGCTGATCTTAAAGTTTATATATTGTTTGATTTGAAAAAGTATGTTGCAAAATGAGGCACATATTATTGCAGAATATCAGTTAGAAGGGACTTCAGGGGCTAACTCATCCAACAGAATCTCCTCTCCATTCTATGGGATAAGTGGTTATTCATCCTTCCAGGAAGAGGGAACCCACGACCTCCTGAGTCAGCCCATTCCATTTTTGACAGCTCTCAATGTTAGGAAGTTTTTCTTGATATAGAACTAAAATTAGCAATTTCAACCCATTGCCCCTAGTTCTGTTCTTTGGAATTAAACAGAACAAATTTAATACCTCTACCACACAACTACCTTTCAAGTACTTCATGACAATTCTTACATTCCCCCCCTAAGTCTCTTCTCTAGACTAAACACCCCCAGTTCATATGCCATGAACTCTTGTTCAATGAGGTTGTGGCAAATGGTACTTGGGCCAAAATACATTGTCTCCACTGTTGTAGTCTGTTCCTGACCTAAATTCACAGTAATTCTAGAATGGAATTGTCAGTAGTCAGGATAGAGCTGGTATGAAAGAATCTTGGAGCCAACATGAGCCTTGGACCCATGTCAGAACTGACTCTATGAAGGGCATTCCTGCACCTCCCAACACATGGATTCAATTATTATTTTTTTTTTACTTCCTCCCCCTTCTTTCTGTCTGTCTTTATGTCTCTCTGCCTCTCTCTATCCCACCTTTCTCTTTCTTTTCTCCTCAGCTCTCTCTCTGTCTCCATATCTCTATTTTTACCCATCTCTGTCTCCATCTCTATCTTTTTGTCTGTATCTCTGTCTGTCACTCTGTTGCTCTCTCTATCTCTCTGCACCTCTTTCTGTCTCACACATAAACACACATACACATACTACATTTTCCTGGTTCCAATCAGGTATTTTGCACCAGAAGCGTACTAGTTATGTGATGGGAGAATGCAGCCACTCACTATTTGTACCTTCCATCCAATTCAAGTTTCCTTGCCAGACTTTAAACTATGTTCAAATCACACTACAGAATCCTGCTTGGGTCTTATCCATGTAGTTATCCATCAGTTTTCCTTGAAAGTGTTCCATGACATCACAGTTCTCATCGCCAGGCACAATATGTCTTTCTAGATTCCCCTGTCCTATGCTCAATAGTTTTCTGCTAATGTTAGTTGTGGCTCCTTCTTGGATCTGCTGCTGACAATTCTTTTCATCCCTGGGCTTAGGCTACGATAAGCAAAATGATAATATTTCTCATATTTGGATAATGTTCCGCATTTTCCAAAAGAATCTCACATTCACTATCTGATTTGAGGTTGGCAACATTATAATTTAGATAATACGTATATGTGTGTGCAGACATATGAAGATTATACCCAACTACAAATGGGAAAACTGAGGAAGAGAACAGCTTGAGTAACTTGGCCAAGGTTACAAATATACCCCACATGTGTGAAGGAAGACTGCTCTTTCCTTATCTTAAAAGATCTATGACTGAGGTCATGAGACTTAATGCAGCTGAATTATTTTTTTCCTTTAGCCATCAGAGCTTGAGGTGAGAAAGATCATAGTATCCTGAACTTCAAGCTGGAAGAGACACAAGAGGCCAAAACATCCAACTCCCTTATTTCAAGGTGGAGAAAACTGAAGCCAGGGAGTTAAAGCAATTTTTCCAAGGTCTCAAAGGTAGCGATGGGATTTGAACCTAACTTTTCTGATGAAAGGACCAGCACTCTTTGCAGTATTTCACCTTGTATCCCTTAGAAATAAAATGTTAGGTGTCTTTTATCCCCCTCATTAATTAAAGGCGCAGACTCTGATGTGATGAAAAGTGTGTTGGGCCCTAGAGAATTCAGAAGAATTGGGTTTGAGTTTTGACAGCCATTTTCTTTCTGCTTGATGTCATTTCCCTTCTTTTGAGTTTTATTGCAGATCTGCACAACTTGGTAGTAGGCAGAGGCCAAAATTAAACTTCAGGCTGCAGATGGGTTAGACTAGAGATAGATTGACGATAGTTGGTTATTACGGGTCACGTGACAAACAGAAGAGTGAGCAGTGATAACCTTACATTTTTCACTGACCACTGGAAATCCTTTGGTGCCCATGGGTCTTAGGTTGTATAGGCCTGTTCTATTGTCTCCTCAATGACGTGGGGGTAATCATACCTGTCCTACCCACTTGTTAGGGGTTTTAGAAGGAAAGTATGGGATAAGTGGTCCCAGAGTACTTTGAATTATTTTATACCAACACAGTGTGATTGTGTGGATATTAATTTCTCCTCATCTGCTACTTTGGAAAGAAAGGAAGATGGGAGGAACAGAAGGTGGGACAGTTTACAGGAGGAATTTATTCTCTTCCAAAAGCTGCCTAGGGAACTACCATACTATTGCCTTATCTCATGACATGGTTATGTGCTTCTCTATCCTAGACTTTTATTATTTAGGGGACATTAAGACTGCAGAAAGAGATCAGAGGATTTCCAGAAACCAAGAGTTATAGAATTTCTGAGCTTGATCCCACTTTCCCCTAGATTCTTGCATGTATTTTTACAAGAGTATCACAGGCTTTTGGGGGGGGATGAGGGAGTGATTGCTTAGCTAATTGGTCTTACTATACAACCTCCATAAAAATACTTTTTTTTAAATTAATTAATTTTGGTTAGAGTACATGGGATAGGGAGTCATGTTTAACAACTGGAAACAACTCCCAACCCCTCATCTCCTAAATTCTTGTGTAGAAAAATACTTAACTGCCCTCTAGAATATAACCTACTTATAACGAATTGGCACAGTTATCCAAGGGAAATGATACAAGACAATGATAAAAGATATTTGAGTTGCTTTTGTCTAATCAGTCTCTAAGCATCTCTTGAGTTTAATGTCATTGTTTATAATGAGAAGTAAAAAGGTGGGAACAACGAAGAATCTGGAATTAGAGATATTGAATTAAAGTTCTAGATCTGCTTCTTGCTCTATGGGTGCACTTGAGAAAGGTATTTAACTTCTTAAGATCTCATTTTCCTCATTGGTAAACTGACAGGGTTGGGAACAGAGGACATTTGAGGTCTCTTTCATTCCTAAATTCTCTGATCCTATAGAATGAGAGCACAATATATTGAACGACTTCTCCTATAGCACCAAAATTTGATGTTAATGAATCAGTTCTATGAAAGTGACAGTGATGATATTTACATGTCACATCTCACAGATCAGAATCCCATGAGTGTGTTCATGTGAGTATAGCTCTCCCTACTTGGGGTCTGTACCAATAGACAGGATTCCCGCACTCTTTAAGTCATGCAGCCATCAAAGTGAGTTTCTCATGGATTCTTGGAATGGAAAGTAGTTTGTAAATCACATATAAATGTGCATTATGATTATTGTTATTATTTGTGGCAGAAGGCAGGGAGAGCCATGTGGTTTGGAGTTGTGGGAGACCTCAATACAACAAGTATTTATTAAATAGCTCTTACAATATATGGAATACTGAGCTAAATAAGCACTGGGGGTTCAAAGATATAAAGGAAACGTCTACTCTCAAGACTGTATTCTACTAGGGGAAGTGGAGAGAGAAAATATGCACATGTACATGCATACATATATGCACCTACATATCCACACATACATGTATATGTGAATAAATACGTGTGTATGCGTACACATAAATACAAAGTAATTTGAGTAAATAAAATGATTTCAAGTGGGAGAGAACATGATCATACTGGAAGTTCCTCAGAAAGGTTTCACTTAGAAGTGATCCTTGAGTGGAGACTTAAATTATTGATAAGGACTTATGCACAATGGCATTCTAAATGTAGAGATAGAAAGAACTTCAGATGGCATTTCATTTTCAGATGAATCAGGACTCAAATGTTTTATCCAAGGTTTCACCCTTAATGCTCATGGGAGGTGGGCCTTCTGACTCCAGAGTTAGCACTTTCCCCCCTATATTATACCACTTCTTTGATTTGGATAATTGTAGATTAGGAAAAAGGATATTTCAGATGGAAAATACAACCTGAACAAAGATAAGGGTGGTGAAATCCAATTGATTTAATTTGGTCTAATTCAACAAGTATTTGGTAAATTCTTTCATTATAGTTTCTGGGATATAAAGAAAAGGAAGTTGAGTTCTTGCCCTCCAGGAGTTTCTGGTCTGCTGGAATAGGAATAGCTTCCAAGGAGGAAAATGAGAACTGATGGTCCATTTGGAATGGAAGCTCTCTGGCAGGAGGTATTGTTTGTTTCATTCTTTGTATTTTCTTGGAATTTGGTTCCTCTGCTCATTGCACAGTACTTGGCACATAGTAGGCACTTACTAAATCCTTGATGATTGATTGATTAAAAGTGCATGTTGAGTAACAGATGGACTTAGGGAACTGAATGAGATATATTTTTTGGACATGGCTAATATAGGAATTTTTTTCAATCTCCGTATTTGTCATAAGGGTTTTCCTTTATTTCTTTTGTTTTCTTTCTTTTTACTTAATGGGTAGAAGTGGGTGGAGATGAAATTTATTTTTCTTAATGAAAAGATAAAATTAAATTACAAAAGTCAATAAGAAAGTAAATGTTTTGGAGACTTGGAAAAAAAAAAACACATTACTTTGCAGGGCCTTGAAAGGAAGTTAGCCCAGTGCAAGGTTGTTGAGGTGAGCAGTCCGTTGAGTAGTTTTTTACTTGTCCTTGTCACTTGAACCAAATATTCAATATTTTGCTTTTACCCAATATTTTTCATTAGAGGTTCCAGAGCCTCATGCCAAAGATGAAGTCTTAGCATAAGAAGATAAAGATAGCCTCTTTATAGACAGTACCTGCTTCCTTTTATCCTTTCTTAGGTCCTTATAGGACTAAAGCTTCATTTCCATTCCTGACCTTACTCTAGAGTAGGGATTACTAAATTGGGATCCACAGACTTCATTTTTTGAATAACTGTATTTTAGTAGAATTGGCTTACATTGTAATCTTTTGTATTTTATATATTAAAATAAATATTCAAAAGAGTCTATGAGTCAGATTACACTGCTCAAGGATTCCATGACACATCTAAAGAACCCCTGCTCTAGGGCTTCTTGGTGAAAGACAGAAGAGGGAGAGAGATTGTGGCACACAGGCAAAGTTGTGTGGGAGCCAAGTGTTACTGACTGCTGATAGCTGTTTGTTCAATTTTTAGTACAAGCATTTACGCTTCAAAAATCAGCACATGAGAGTTTGCTTTACTGTTTGTTGACTGTTTGGATGTAAAATAGTGATGAAGAAAATATGGATAATGTAGATTTCTACAGCCTTCCCTGACCAGAGAGCCATGTGTTAAACTTAGCAGCATGCCCCTCTATATAGGCTTTAATGTTAAAGAAAAGGATTGCTCTTTTTATTAAAAAGAAAGCTGCTGTCACAGATACCCTCTAGTAGTAATCCCTTATTTTAAAGAGAAGAAAAATAAGGTCCAAGAAAGGGAAATGACTTGCTCAAGATTACATAGGTAACTTGTGACAAAATTGGGATTTTAATCCAGGCTTTCCAAATCCTAATCTAGTTTTCTTCTTACTGCAAGGACCTGACTCCAGGGTCCAGGAGGAAAGTACTCGAGTACTTTCATGAGTATGGGGGCTCATGAGAATGGCCAGTTCTTTAAAGAAGAATGGTTGTTACTCAACTGTTTATTGAATTAAAATGAATTAAAACAAAGACTACTCTGAGCAAAAGGCCAATCTCTTCAGTCCAAGTAGTTATATTTGAAAAGGAGAAAAAAGGTGAGTGATGAAGAGGGGTATACATTTCTCTCTGAAACCCAAATCTACCATCATCCTAAATCAAAAAGAAGGCTCAGAATGAAAACTTGTTAAAACACATGCATATACATAGCTTTGAAGCAGGTGGCCATCTGTGTGCTATTAGTTAAGGATCAGAAAATCTACTTCCCAGCTTTAGAAGCCAGTTTTAAAATTCACAATGTCACAGTTTTGAGTAAAATCTGGAACTTTTGAGGCTGCATTTTACTTTTACTACATTTTACTTCATTTTACTTTGGCAACACACAAGTTCTGGGATGGCATATGCTTATGTATGTCATCTGTTAATAGCTGTAAAAATGGGGTAAAAATTCTCCAACCCCCCTTCCCCAAATAACCTTGTTGTGTCTCAGGCAGATTATGTCTAGTGAACTAGAAAATAGTATTTATGTGAAATTCCTGAGGAGGGGACAAGGGGCCACCCTAAGTTATGCTGAGGAAAATATATTCAACATTTTGCAAAGATTGGTTGAGGAAAGATTGAATATAGAAATAAAATAAATTTTAAAACCTTATCAAAATTCTAAGGCCTTCTGGACTCTTCCTTTTTCCTGAGACTATCAATTATTTTTTTCTTTTTGAGGCATCAGTAGGTAATATAGAATCTGCCTTCAAAACTAAACTCCATTCTAAAATATGCTGTCTAGTCACACAATTCAAGATGTAACAAAAGCACTAGACTATATTAGTCAATAAGCTTTTATTAAGGGCTTGCTGTATTTCAGGAATTATGCAAAAAAAAAATAGACAAAAATGTCCCCTGCCCTCAAGGATCTTCTATTCTAATGTGGGAGATAAAATTTAAATAAACTAGGCACATGAGTGAAATCTTCAGAGTGGAAGCCTTATAATGAAAACACTAACTGAAGTCCTACAGAAGGGAGAATTTGAGGCGGTTCTTGAGGTAAGCTAGAGAAACTAAGAACATTTCAGGGATGGTAGGTAATCAATGAAAAGCATGGAATTAGAAGACAGAGTGTTATGTGTGAGGAATACCACATGGGCAAGCATCAGTGGATTGTAGAGTTCATGGAGAATTGAAAAGTATAAGAAGGCTGGAAAAATGAGAAGAGCATGTATTTTGAGGAATATTAAATGCCAAACAGACAATTTTCTATTCAGAGTCATTGACATTTATTAGGGAGGTGGAGAGGGAGGTTGATATGTTTATAATTCTGCTTAAGAAAAATTACTTAGGAAGTAAAGTGCACATTGAGTTGGTGTGGGGAAAGACCTGAGATAGGGGAACTGATAAAAATCCACTAATCCAAGTTAGAAGTAATAAGAGGTTGAACTACCAGTGTGGTTATGTGAGTGCAGAGAAGAAAAGCTGAGTTTAAGGATCTGGCTTTAAGTACCTTTTATTTACCAGATGTGTGGTGAACTTGGAGGTACTTGCCCAAGGTTATACAGGTAGGAAATGGTAGAGCAAAATCCAAAATCATTCCCATGATTCCAAATTCATCTCTTTTTTTTACTATACCATACTACCTGCTTCCTTAAGTGACTCCCTAATAGCTCATTATGATTGGGTTCTTCCACCCCTTGCCCCATTCTTCCACCCTATTTCTTGACTTTTGATTTTATTAGTGTTAGGTTCTGCTCACTTTTGGGTGGGGGTGGGGCAAGGGACATGGGAATGTTGGACCTAAGTTTCCTCCTATTTATGTTCTTCTACTGATTTAACAGCTTGGTCACTGATGTCCTGGTGAGAGTACAAGTTCCTGACCTAGGTTGGAGTCTGTCAAATTGTGTGTCATTCACTTTCAGTAGACTGTTGTTGGATTCAGTCACTATTAGCCCTCTGGGAAGTTTTGCATGTTCAAAGTGACTGAAATATCTATTCCCCTTTGGTCTTGATCTCCTGCCTTGAGTATTTCCCTTCAGACTTTGTGCAAGGTGAAAGGTTGGAACTGAGTCTTTTCTCTGCTCTTGGTTTCAGTCACATAGCTAAGTTTTTGCAACTTGTTCTTTGCTCCATACACAGGTAGTACCTCTCTCACTTGTAGCCAGTCTTCTCTGTCCTAGAACTGTGACCTCGTATTGGGTAATGATTGACAGTTCTGTTAGATGACTCATTTCTGATCCTAGAACTGAATCAGGGTTCCCCTGGGATGTCTTTCTGTCCCTAGATTTCAGTGTTAGCCCCCTTAGCATCTCTGGGTGCTAGAATGTTCCTTACTGATGGCTCTGCTGCTACTGTATTGTACTCGTAATCAGGCCTCATCTCACTGTCCACAGACCTCCTTGTCTACCTTCCTAAGCTGCCTTGGACTGAAAAATTACTCACTTTGATTTTTCATGGATTTCTTGATTGGAATTTGGTCTGACACATTTTATAGGTTGTTGTGGAGGAGCTATGTTTAGTGAGGTCAGCAAAATTCTAGCTCTGTCTCTGCTGCTCTGATCCTATGATCTCGTAACGGAATTGATCAATAGGATCTTTCCCAGTTCTACCATTGTATGGTTTTATTAGTAGAATATGTTCAACTCTCTGAGAGAAATTACTTTTATGAAATTGGTGTGGTAATAAGAATATTTAATATTTATTCTCAGGTGGTTTCTTAGCAGGACCATGATAAAACTCATGCCTGGTGGAATATTCATTGTACTATTATTCCTTCTGTTATCTTGAATTGAACCTGAGACTAATGACTAAACAGTATGATGCTGAAGAAGAAAGCTCATTTGTACCCAGTGAGCCAAACGCTTGTGGAACAATATATGAGCTCCAGATGCCAGTGCAAGTCAGAGGCAGGGAACCATATACTTGTTGAATATTTTCATGAACCAGGGGATTTAAATTTGCTTTGGATCTAGGAAATTTGATGCTGTCTCTGCCTGCCACACCAAAAGTTTGGATGACAACAGGGAAGCTTAGCAGATAATCCAGGCAGCAGATGCTCCACATGTGGTAGTTTGGGAATATCCAAATAATTGACAGAATTCTCCTGGTTGTCTCTCTCCCTTTGCCCAAACCCAATGCTTGGACTTGTGTGAAATGACAAAATAAAAGGATTGGTCAGATAAGCTTTTGAGTATATTTTAGCATTGTTGGCTTATATCCTGCCCTTTTATGCATCTGTTCTCAGTGTCAAATAAAATAGACTGCTCATGATCCCTTTCAGAACCTTGTCCCTAGACTGGCAATTGGCACTGAGGTACAAACTTTATAGTTCTAGTTTATCATTCTTTAAATCACTGAATATCAGTGATTGTTGAGATTTTAGGACACACAGTATGGATTGTCCAATCTGAATAATCTGATAGAATAAAGAAAATTGAATGTTAGTCCTTGATGGGACCTTAGTACATAGCATGATAGTACAAAAAACAAAATGTCAGAACTGAAAGAGTCCCTAGAATTTTGAATGTTAATACAAACTAAACTGTTAGAGATGAAAATGTCCTTAGAACATAAAAGGTTAGAAGAATCTGGAATGTTAGAGTTGGAAAGACCTTAGGATATTATTAGAATTGCGTGAGATTTCAAATTATAGAATGACAAAGCATGGCACCCAATGTGTTTGCACTAGACTTCAAGATTAGTGAGCCCAACCTTGACAGTTGAGGAAACTGAAACCTGGAGAGGAGTTTCTGGAGAGGAGAGGAAACTACATCAATGAGCACTTGATGTAGCTACTAAGGGTAGAGTAGGGACCAAATCTCTTTGATTATCTAGTGTCTTGTTAAGGCTTCTTACATTGTGTGGTCTTCAGTGCAAAGCTTCATGAGGAAAAGGATTTCAGTCAGCCTTTTCATGCTCTTTGCCTTGTAATGAAAGACAGGTTGAGTATGACTTTCCCTTTGTTGTCCCTGTCTTTGTCTTTCAATCTCAGTGAAATTCACAAAGTCTAGTTTTTCCTTTGCCTCCCAGCTGGAAATACTTGAGAGAGCACATTCTTGAATTTAATGAAATAAATATTTATAGTCCCACCTTCTTCCTCCCCTTGCCCCTAACAAGTGAGGAAACAAAAGGAAAGGAGAAAAGAAGACCATTTTGCATGAGGAGTGAGCTATTTGGGACAGTTCAGTGTGTTTTTAGGTAGGATGTGCTCCTTCCTCACTGTGGCTGTGCAAAATAGGAAACACCAGAACTAGGCTTTTCCCCCCTCATAAAGATATCCTTGTGGACAAGGGATTTCCTATAAAAATATTTGGGTTATTTATATTCTTAAATAATTGAAACAATTTTCTGGTAAATTAAGGAGAGAAATGGTGAGATAGTAGAGTGATTATTAAATTTGTAGTGGAGGACAAAGTCTAGATTTAAATCCCATTCTTGAAGCTTACTAGTTTACTCTGACTTTGTTAAGTCAAGTCACTCAGGTTTGAGTCTCAGGCAATAAACTGAGATCATTGTATCTATGGGTTATAGTCTGCATTGGTAGAGGGGATTACATCATTGACTAAATCATAAGTCCTTGATTAGGACAACGTTATTTTTTTTTCAGTTTTAAATTTCCTTATTGTTTTTATAAGCTTGAATTTATCTCTTCTTCCCTCTCTTCCCACCTTTTGAACAGTTAAAAAAACAAGACCTTCATAACAAATATGCATAGTCCAGCAGAACAAATCATCACCTTGACTGCTAAGGACAATTGGGTTCTAATTCTTGTTCTGTGACCTTGAACAAAACATTTCAACTATTAGAGCATCAGGTTCCTTCCATGTAAAATAAGAGGCTCTCCAAGATCATTTCACATTTTATGATTCCACGATGATAAAGTTGTTTCCCGAAATCTCAATAAGATTTATTTTTGAGGCACAGAGAAGATTTTTTGTTATTAAAGCCTGAGAATGGTAGAAGAATAGAATCAGCTCTCAGTGAAAAATTTAGGTTTCCCCTCTCTCAGAACCTGAGAGTTGTATGGAATCCTGAGAAGTCAGAGAATTGGGCGCCCCTGTTGTTGTGTTTGTCTTTCGTTGCCAAAGAAGACCATAGCATCAGAGAAATAATGACATGACTTGCACTTGACTTTGTTTTGAGTGAGGGAGGGCTGTGCAAGATCACCAGCCTCAGAATGAGTAAACAAAATATGTGATAATTTTTATTACCTATGCCAAGATCAGATCACACTTGGAGTCTTATTTTCGGTACTATATTTTGGAAAAGACAATGAAAAACTAAAGTATGTTCAAAAGCAGGGGAGATAATGGTAAGGGCTTTTATAACCATGATGTAGGAAGACCAGTTGAAGAAAGTGGGGGTAGAGGAGAAGACTTGGAGAGTAGAGGATACATGGTCACTGTCTTTTCATATGTACCTTGAGCATTAGTGATATTTGAAGGGCTATCTATTCGAAGTGGGATCAGATGCCTTCTGCTTTGCCCTGGAAGGCAGAATGAAGATCTTGGGGGAAAAGTTGTAAAAGCATGGTCTCATTTTAAGAGAAAACATCCTAAAAATTTGGCACTCTCCAAAGTGTTCATTACTTAGAATGTTTGTCATCACTGGAAATCTTCAAGAAGATTTTGGATGGCCAACTGATACGTAGATTGGGGAATCCTTATGTTCCTTCTCATGTATGGGCTGGACTGTATAACCTTTGATTTCCCTTATAATAGTAAACAATCAAGGATAGATGGTTATCTTTTGTCTCTTTGAATAGCTCTAATTAATTGAGGCAGCTAGGTGATACAATGGATCTAGTGATGGACTTTGAGTTAGGAAGTCAATTCAAATCCTTTTTTTTCAAATCTTGTCTCACATACTGCTTAGTTGTCTCATACAATAGCCCCTAATTCACAGGGTTGTCACGAGGACCAAATTAAATAATGTGTAAACTCTAGTGCTATGTAAATGTAAGTTATTATTATTATTACCGTAACTACTTCAAAATCCTGTATTTTCTGTCATCCCATTAGATGGGATAATATCAGGATACTCCAAAGAAGAGAGTGTGTATTAATGGAAAAATAAGAATCAATAGCATAACGTAGAAGCAAGATGATGAGACTTGATTTTAGTTTTCATTTTACTAGTACTTTGCTGTACAGTTTCAGATAAGCCATTTCCCCTTTTTTGGATTTCAGATTCCCCACTGTCCCGTAAGCTATCATGGACATATCATAAGCCATAGCATCATAGATCTAGAACTAGAACTAGAAGAGTACCCTGGTGGTACTCAAATCCATCTTCAACTCCCCCTTTTGTTGTTATTCATTTGTATCCAACTCTTTGTGACTCAACTGACACTTTCTTGGCAAAGATGCTGGAGTAGTTTGCCCTTTCCTTCTCCAGCTCATTTTAGGATGAGGTAACTAAGGCAAATGGTTAAGTGAATTATCCAAGGCCACACTGCTGAAAGTACCTGAGGCTGTATTTGAGCTCACCAAGATGAGTCTTTCTGACTCCAGCCCTGGCACTCTATACATTGTGCCTCCTGGTTGCCCTCATTTTACAGATGAGAAAACAGAAAATGAGAGAAGTTAAATGATTTGTCCAAGGTCACGCCCCTAGTAAGTATCCGAGGCAAAATTTGAGCCCAGGTCTTCCTGGCTTCAATTAACACTTTATTCACTATGACATGCTGCTTGAAACAGATAATTTCTAAGATCCTTCCCAGCTATAAACATTTGTGACATTTATGATTCTATTGAGCAAATAGATTAAAATATGATCCTCTAAAAAAGTATAATCAGTGAATTATAAATTCAAAATCAAATTCAAATCTACACAATGCCTTTAGTTCAAAAAGTTCTTTATGGTCCCAGTTGGGTGAAGTTGGACCAAGTTTGGCCAAGTCTGGTCCCTCTTGGCCCTCTGGTTTATTTTCTCCAGCTCTCCATGAATAAACACAGAGCTGTAAATACAGTAATGGGGTCTGTCACTATGCCAATCTGTATGAAACCCAAATTATTCAAATTTTATTTGAGAGATTGAATCAACATCAACTCTCACTGGGAGAGTTGCTTCATCTCCTTAGTCTCACTATTCTATTAATTCTGAGAGAATTAAAAGAGAATTTCACTTGGATTTTAATACCTTACTTCAAAAATAAGAGGAATATGCACATTGAAAATAAAATTTCAAAAAATCAAAAAATTATCTAGAAAATTAATCATCTTGGGCATGGATTATACTCGTGTATCAACAATGTTCATGACAACTCTTGCAAGATGTAAGTGGAGAAGTCTTGTAAAATTGTAATTTTTCTTTACAAAAGGGAGCCAGCCACCAAGCTTTTGATATGACATGATGATTTTAAATGATGATAACCATTCATTTTAAAAAATAAATTAAATTATTTTTTCAGTAAACCAAAACCTCCCTTCAGTCTTCCCTTCTCACACATGCCAGGAACAATTATTTTAATTCCTTCTTCAGTGCTATCATCTCCTAAGCGATATAAGCATATGAAAATCATATATACAATCTACACAAACTCACTTGTCTCTTAAAATATTTTAATCATGAAGAAGTGGTCTGGGGAAATCTTTATTGGAAACCACTGGTTTTAAGTGATCCAAAATCATGTTTGGCAAATCAAGTTTTATATCCTAACTTAAAGAAATACATAATCTCCAAATAGGAAAGGGCCTCAGTTTTTATGTTATTTACTTCCTACCCATCTAGAAATCCACTCTACCTTATTCTTACTGTGCAAGCCACTACTTGAGCTGTTCTAATAAGAGGAAACTCACTGAAAATTCAATTAAAAAAATACTCATCATTAGTACATTCCCTTGTGCATTGGTCTGAAATGTGTCTCCACTTCCATTCTTACTTCCACTCACCTCTCTTGGACTTGTGGAGTGACACATAGGAAATACAATTCCTTTCTCATATGACAATCCTTTGGTTACCTGAAGATCATGTATCTCTTCAGTCTTTTCTCCTCCTTGCTTAAATATCTATAGTAGCTTCAAGTCTTCCCCATGTAACCTGGTTCTGAAATCCTCCAAACCTAGGTATCGGGTGCTCAGGGAGGACCAGCACCTCAGGTTGAGGGCTTGCTGAATTCTTTTTAGGGCTGCTCATCTAACTTTGGTGTTCACCTTCGCCCAACTCTCATCTGTGGCTCCAGTTATAGAGTGAACAGCAGCCACACCCTCATAAAACCATCTTGTGAGGTGGGCTAAATCAGACTGAGGGTAACTGACAGGCCTCAAACCCATCAGTCAAAGAGCCGTCTAAGCCAAGCATGTGAATATTTCCCCTGGAAGAAGGGGTAGATGAGAACAATTTGTCCCAACAACTATGAAAGTAGCTGAAACAGGTAGAGAGGAAGGCTTAGAGCCTGGTCAGATGTCAGACACCAAAGTCATTCACTGAATCCCCAGCCATCACTAGTCATCTTGACTTCTCTCCTGCCACTTTAATCAAACAGAAAAGGGTCATCCCTTGAGTAACTACTTAAAGAGGCCTACTCACTGAATGGGCATTGTCTCACTTGTGTCACTCAAAGTGAGAACCTGAAAAGACCTTGGCGTCCTGAGCCATCTCCAGTTGTCCTGATGAATATCTGGTCACTGGATCCAGATGGCTCTGGAGGAGAGAGTGAGGCTGGTGATCTTTCACAGCCCTCCCTCACTCAAATCAAAATCAACCGCAAGTCATGTCATCATCTTCCTGATATCACGATATCATGATCTTCTTCAAGTATGAAGGACAAACACAACCTCTCCTGCCACTAGACTTCTACAACTCTGAAAAAAAGAGTGAGGCTGATGATTTGTGTAACTGCCTTACTTAAATCCAACTCAATACAAGTCAAGAAATCACCATGTGATATCCTTGTTCCTCTTAGAAATGAAGGACAGATAACTGTCTTCCTCTAGACTGTCTAAAGTTGGTCAATGACACTTCTAAAAACAATTCTGTAGATAATTTTTGTCAGTATCAACCTCTGTAAAAGTTATATGGAGAACAGACTATTACCTGTCCCTTTCATTCCAGAGTAAAGTAAAATAGTGAGAATCTGTAGAGAAGAGAATGGCTATGACTAAGTATAAATTGGGACCAGCATCAGGATATGGTTTAGCCCAGATGGTTAACTGGTGGACTGCCTATATTTTGCCCCTCATATGGAAAGTGATTTCCAACTGTTTCAGATGAATAGGTTGTTTCCTCCCTGTGTAACTGATGCCCTCTTTCATGGAGGCATTATTGTAGGCATGAAAAAGAGGCAACAGTCTCCATTCCTTATGATAGCATCTGGGCCCTTGATAGTTCCATAGCAATCTTCAGAAATAGTCTATTTATATGTGCATTTGGGAAGAATTTATAACAGAAGCCCAAAGACTGGACTTTGTGGACCATGCATATACATGGGCACTACTACTAAGTAAACAGACAGTGCCAGGGAACTAATGAAGTTTTAATCACTCTGCAGTAGAAACAAGTCATTTGCTTTTGTTTATTATTATTTTGCTACTATGGTGCCATGGTTTCAGGCCATATGTGTGAGAGCAATGCTCAATTGTGGTACAGTCGATAATGGGGCAGACAAGCTGACTTTCTTAAATGCAGAGCAACAAAACAAGCAAATTTGATCAAAGGCCAGAAGTGGGCTGAAGACAAATGGGAAGGAATGTGGATCTGTCTTGATCTGCCTCATCAGGAAAATGATAAACAAGGAGTCTTAAAATATTGGCTCTGAATCAAATATTTGGCATCAAAGGTCTTGTCAGGAGATTAGTTTTCAAAGCTGTTCACAGCAGACATGCCCATTTCTGCTGGAAAACCCTTTTAGAAAAGGATGTGTGTGTGTGTGTGTGTGTGTGTGTGTGTGTGTGTGTGTGTGTGTGTGTGTAGGGGGGGAAGATGAAGGGGGAGTCGGGGGAGAGAAGAAAGTGAAGAATGGAAAAGACATTTGTGAGGCAGTAGAAAAAAGTGAGGTAAAGAAAATATAAGAAAAGAGGGAGAAATGATCAAGGATCATTCCATGAGGAGACAAGGCCGATTTGCCTACGGAGAAGGCAGTGCCATTTCCACTGACATTTGTTCTAAGGACCATGCACTACGTTTTATCAAAATGCATAACTGTATTCAGTAACCAGATACTGAAATTCAGATCCATAGACTTTCAGAACTGGAAGCTCAAAAGGGTCTTAGAAATTAAGAGACTAATGCCAGAAAGGCCTTACAGATCATCTAATTCAAACTCTTATCTTACAGAAGAGCTAACTGAGGGGCAAATAGAGGAAGTGACTCACCTAAGGCTTTACAACCAGTTAGTAGTAAAACTGGAGCTTGGGGCTAGGCTAGGTTCTCTGACTTTCAGACACTAGCATGTTTGTTATTGTACTCATTGGCTTTGAACCTTCTGATATTTCCTTTAAAACATCTGTCTCAGTCTGGGACAGGGAAAAGCAGATGCTAGGGACATTGTCCTTGGGGTAGGAAGCTGGGGGAACTCTTGTAGGGTGTTGGTAGGAGGGTTCCTGGAAAGCTCTATTTTAACTAATCATTCTCACTAAGGAGGTGCTAAATTCATTTGTTGTTAGGCTCCTTAGTGTCTGCAAATTCTTTCAATAGCCTCTGAATTTCAGTGCCCTGAGGCAAAAGCCTGGCTGCCTTTCCCTAAACTGTGGCTTTCTCCTTGGGTATGTGTACTTCAAGCAGATCTTAGATATATAATATCTAAAAGGGGAAGATGGGAGATGGCAGTAACTTGTTATTAAATATTCTTCATGAAGGATATTAAAATATATATATATGTATATATATATATATATATATATATATATATATATATATATATATATATATATATATATATATATATCCTTAAACTTGCTGTTTTCTTTGTTTTTAAATAGTGAATGCCAATAAGGCATTCTAAAAGAAAAGGTTTCAACATATTAAAATATGTACATATCGTATTACTGCAGTAAACAAGACTTTCCTGTAGATGACCAAGGTCTTGAAATATAAATCCAGTTCAAATTTTGCAAAATACGTTTTAGATCTACTTCAGTTGTTTCCCTCAAATACATAGGTTTAGTTCTGATTCACTCAAGTCTTTTTTTCTTAAATACAAAATGCTGGTTAGAGTCACAGTTCTGGGGGAAAAAAAATAAATGTGGGTTTGGTTTAGGGTTCAGCAAGTTAATGCCATTTATCATAGTGTTTAGTTTGTGGCTTAGTCTAAGTCCTTTATGTTGAAGATAATCCAACAAAAGATGTCCTATTCTGTTGGGGAGTTTATTTTTATTTTTAAAAAAGATTTGTAACTTAAGAGCCATAAAATACAGAGCTGGAAAGACACTTGGAGTTTATCTAGTGTGACGCTCTCATTTATCAGATGGGAAAACTTGAACTCAGAGGAAGTTTGATCAAATTTCTAAACACCAGGGTAGGGCACCTATGGAATCAAGGCCACATGTGATCCTCTAGGTCCTCAAGTAAGGCCCTTTGACTGGGTCTAAGTTTTACGGAACAAAACTTTTTTTTTTTTTTTTTATTAAAGGGATATGTTTTGTGAAATTTGGATTCAGTCAAAGAACTGTACTTGAGGGCCTAGAGAGACACATACAGTCTTGAGGCAGCAGGTTCCTTACCCCTGCATAAATATCAGAGCTGGTGCTCAAATTCAGGTCTTCTAGTTCCAGATCCCATATTGTTCTACAACACTGCACTGGTTTTCCAAGTCCTTAATCCCTTCCCTCCTCAGTTCTTTCCCAGACCTTTATTCAAAGGGTTGCTGCACTCTCCTCCCTTCTCTATCTTGACCTCCTTGATGCGTCATTTCATCCTCTGCTCTCAAATCTCCTGCTCCCTTGTTCTATCACTGATCATGGCTTACCAATTTGGGCCATCCATCAACTTTGCTCCTATTTATGTATTCCTGAAGGGAACTAGAGAAAGTTACAAAACTGAATTGACAGGGTCTACTACAGATTTATTCTGCACAGCCTCAACTTGGCCCTCACTACTACAGCAAGGTAATCCTTTTACACTTGCAAAATCTTTTCACTCTCCTACTTACAACAATGGCAATCTAGGACACCAGTTCCCCCAAACCCCTAAGCTGAGAATCTTGTTTCATACTTCTATTAAATAATTGGGATCTTCTCTCCTTATTTCACATCACTCAGATGTCTTTTCCCCATTATCTCCTCCTTCACCTGGCCTATCATGAAGATGTAGCCTTGCTCTTTGTCGTCAAGACAATATCTGCATGCTTCATCTCCTCCTGATGGGATTCTTGGGTGCCAGTGCTCAGATCACAATTCCAAGACCATATTTCTCCCTAGCCTCAAAACAATATCCCTGACAGTTTCTCCCCAGCTGAAGGACACTATGCCTAGCAGTTACTCATGAGTGGGCCCCAGCAAAACATTTCTCTCTCTCCCTGGTATAGTAACAAACAGCACCTGTAGGAATTATTAGTTTGAACTGATTTTGTATTGGTTCATAAAGATATTCAGTACCCACTGGACTATCTATATCAATTCCCTACCTCATTTTATGCATCCTGGACTCCTCATTATGGGCATCCTTGACAAGACATATGTACACTCTCTACATCAATCTTGTCAAACAAGACATTTATTAGTGGCAGAATGGGCAATCTTCAGTTGGCTTTGATCACTAGTTACTTAGTGATGTATCATACCCCAAAACCATACATCTCTGTGCCTTCTCCCAGCCCCTACACTTTTTCTGAGTGAAACGCCTGCACCCTAGATACAGTAAATGCATGTTCCTTTCAGAAATGACCACTCCAGAACTTCAATTTGATTTCCCACCTCGTGATTGGACCAAAACTATTCTCTTTAAAAGCACCATTGATCTCAATGGCCAAATCTAGTGATTATTTCTCAGGCTTTAGCCTTCATGACCTCTCTGCAGCCTTTGGAATTATTATTAGCCCTCCTCTAGCAATCCTTTCATATTTATTGTAGTTTTGTGGCAATCTTCTCTTCTGGATTCCCTTTTTCTAGGATTATTCTTTTTCAGTCTCTTTGCTGGATCTTTCTTCAGATTATGTTCACTAACTAAAGGTGTCTCCCAGGGGTCTGTCTTTAAATCTCTTCTCCTTTTATATTATCTCATTTGGTGATTTCATCAGTTATTATGGGTCAATTATCATCTCTATTCAGATTATTACCAGATTTACATATAGATTCCTAACCTTTTCCCTGACCTCCAGGCTTAGATCATTTAATTGCCTGTTAAACATTAGAACTTGGATATTTCTTGGATATTTCTGACTTCACATTTCCCACTCCTAAAACCTTTGCTCTTTGTAACTTTCCTATTATTGTTAAAGGTACCACCATTCACCCAGTGACCACAGTGACACCAATTCCTTTTGTGCACTCATTCCACATAGCCAATCTATTGCCAAACATTATTATATCTAACTGTGCAATATCTTTCATATACATCCTCTCCTCTCTACTAATACAGGTACCAACTTGATGAAGGTATTCATCAGCTCAAGCCTGTAGGACATCAATAATCTTCTCTAGTTGGCTTCATATCCCATCTGTCCCCATTTTAATTCATCCTCTATTAATCTGCCAAAGTGATCTCCCTAGACAAGTTTATCATATTGCGACCTCCCCTAAATCTCAACTTAATGAATACTCATGATTTCCTGCTACCTCCAAGATTAAATATAAAGCCCCTTGTTTAGCATGTAAAGACTATCACATCCTAGCCCCTTCCTAGATTTCTAGTCTTTTAATATAATCTACTCTGTATTTTAAGATCCAGCAATACTTGCCACTCACAGAAGATACTCCATCTCCCAATGTTTTGCCTTTTTAATGACTATCCCCAGTGTCTTGAACATTGTCCCTCTTCACCTCTATTCCCAGTCTTCTTTCAAGACTCAACTCAAATCTCTCTTTCTGTAGCAGGTACATCACAGTCCGACCCACTTCCAGGCTTCACTCAAAGATTACCTTCCATCTATTCTTTCTTCTTGTCTTTTTTATTATTATCAATTTATTTGTTTTCAGTTTTCTACAATCACTTCCACAAGTCTTATATTTTCTCCCCCTCCCTCTCTGCTCCCACCATGAGACAGCATGAAATCTTCTATGACTTCTACACATACATTCTTATTAAACACATTTTCACATTAGTCATGTTTCATAATAGAATTATAATGAATGGGAGAAACCATGAGAAAAACCAAAACAAAAGAAGGCAACACAAGAGAAAATATTTTGCTTCATTCCGCGTTCCAGTTTCATAATTCTTTCTCTGGATGTGGATGGCATTTTGCCTCAAGGGTCCATTGGGGAGGGTGGAGCCAAGATGGCGGAGTAGAAGGATGTATCTCTAGAAGCTCTTCTCCCACAGCCTATAAAATACTTGTAAAAAAATGACTGTATACAAATTCTAGAGCAGCAAAAGCCACAGAACAACAGAGTAAAAGAAATTTCCAGCCCAAGGCAGCTTGGAAGGCCAACTGGAAAGGTTTGTTGCACTGGGTGCAAAATGGAGTGCAGCCCAGCCTGGGCCTTGCTGGGGCAAGGACAGGACTGGATCTGGCTTCAAGGCCCCACCAGCAGC
Organism: Bettongia penicillata ogilbyi; assembly: GCA_023548195.1. Taxonomy (NCBI): domain Eukaryota; kingdom Metazoa; phylum Chordata; class Mammalia; order Diprotodontia; family Potoroidae; genus Bettongia; species Bettongia penicillata. Next base: position 3,918,561 of record JAJHZJ010000039.1, on the reverse strand, counting down.
ATCTGTAGGTCCTAGATTCCTCAATTCACAAATGCCAAAGGCAGATTCAAAGGTCAGTAAGAAAGCTCTTTCAATTGGGTGAGAAGGAAACACAGTGGCCTCAGGCAGCAGCAGCTTCCAATGTTGGAGCCCTGGCCTAAAGAACCTGGGGGAATTGAATCTCTGATCTAGATCTCAGCCCTGAGTGCTGGCTGGAGTGATAGACTGGTGGAGGCTTGGAAGAGGGAATCCTGCTCACAGATCGGAGCACAGGCCAGGAAAGGAGTAAATTCCTCTCCCTTGATTGTGCCACCTAGTAGGAACTGAGAACTTACAGGCCCTCAGAATATACCTTCCTCTTGACAAAGAAGTCAAAAGTCAAAAAACTGACTGGGAAAATGCCCCCAAAAGGAAAAAAGAATAAGACAATGGAAGGTTACTTTCTTGGTGAGCAGATGTTTTCTTCCATCCTTTCAGGAAGAGGAAGAACAATGCATAACATCAGAGGAAGATATCAAAGTCAAGGCTTCTACATCCAAAACCTCCAACATAAATATACAATGGTCTCAGGCCATGAAAGAGCACCAAAAGGATTTTGAAAATCAAGTAAGAGAGGTGGAGGAAAAATTGGGAAGAGAAATGAGAGTAATTCAAGAAAATCATGAGAAGTGAGTCAACAGCTTGCTAAAGGAGACCCCAAAAATGCTGAAGAAGTTAACACTTTTAAAAATAGACTAGTTCAACTGGCAGAAGAGGTCCAAAAGTGCCAATGAGGAGGAGAATGTTTTAAACAGCTGAATTAGCCAAATGGAAAAGGAGGTTCAAAAGCTCACCAAAGAAAATAGTTCTTTAAAAATTAGAATGGAACAGATGGAAACTAATGACTTTATGAGAAACGAAGAAATTACAAAACAAAACCAAAAGAATGAAAAAATAGAAGACAATGTGAAATATCTCATTGGAAAAGCAACTGACCTGGAAAATAGATCCAGGAGAGACAATATAAAAATTATGGGACTACCTGAAAGACATGATCAATAAAAGATAGATATCATCTTTCATGAAATTATCAAGGAAAACTGCCCTGATATTCTGGAACCATAGGATAAAATAAATATTGAAAGAATTCACTGATCACCTCCTGAAAGGGATCCAAAAAGAAAAATTCCTAGGAATATTTTTAGCTAAACTCCAGAATTCCCAGATAAGGAGAAAATATTGCAAGCAACTAGAAAGAAAAAATTTGAGTATTGTGGAAATACAATCAGGATAACACAAGATCTAGCAGCTTCTACATTAAGGGTTCAAAGAGCTTGGAATATGATATTCTGGAAGTCAAAGGAACTAGAATTAAAACCAAGAATCACCTACCCAGCAAAACTGAGTATAATACTTCAAGGGACAAAAATGGAAATTCAATGAAATAGAGGACTTTCAAGCATTCTTGATGAAAATACCAGAGCTGAATAGAAAATTTGACTTTCAAGCACAAGAATCAAGAGAAGCATGAAAAGGTAAACAGGAAAGAAAAATCATAAGGGACTTACTAAAGTTGAACTGTTTACATTCCCACATGGAATGATAATATTTGTAACTCTTGAAACTCAAAATACCTCAGTATTTGGGTAGTTGGAGTGTTTATACACACACACATGCACACACACATACGCATATATATGTATATATATGTGTGTGTGTGTGTGTGTGTATATATATATATATATATATATATATATATATATGTAGAGAGAGAGAGAGACAGAGGCAGAGACAGAGAGACAGAGTACACAGAGTGACTTGAATAGGAAGGAATGATGTGTAAAAAATAAAATTAAGGGATAAGAGAGGAATATGTTGGGAGAAGAAAGGGAGAAATGGAATCAGGCAAATTATTTCTCATAAAAAAGGCAAGGGGGCAGAGCCAAGATGGCACAGTGAGAGCAACTACTCACCTAAGCTCTTAGACAAACTCCTTCAGATACCTCTAAAAAGAGAATCTCACCAAATTTTCGAGGTGCAGAATCTAATAGGAGATAGACTGTGGCAGTTTTCCAGCCCAGCACAGATTGAAAGATTGATGGGAAGAACCTGTTCCATGGGGGTGGAGGAGCACACAGCACACAGTGTAGCACATTCTGGCCATGGCAGGGCCAAGTAGGAAAGCCCCAGGGTGGTCTGAGGAAGTGGCAGCACAACAGGACAGCAACTCAGGGCTGCAGTCCAGCATAATTTAGCAAGTAAGAGCTGTGGAAGGAGCCCCAGGTATCTGTAGCAGCTGCTCCTGAGACTTTCAGCCCACAGATTAAATGTCTGTAAGTCACATACTTGAACTTCTGGGAGCCACAATGGTGGAGTGATCAGTAAATGCTTTCTCACCCCCTCCCTTTATTGACCTTGAAAGGATCATAAAATATTTCCCCAGAAAAATCCTGGATCAGTGGAATCAGCAGAAGGGGCAAATAGTTGCATAGCACCTGAGGCTAGGAAATTGCTAAGAATTTCTCTTACTGTGGCAGAAGACCCATGCCCCAGGGGTTGGAGCCTTGCACCAAGACCTCAGGTTGTGCCTCAGAGCTCCAGGGGAAATGGGAAGACACTATGGCAGCCCTGATCACCAAGTTTTGAGCTTACCTTTGCTCTAGCTCAGCTGAGGAGATTGACCATGACCAGACCACCCCTTTCTCACACTTAACAAGCTAGCTCCAGAGTTTATTCAGGGAAACACAAGAAGAATTCACCTGGTCTTTGCTTTCTCACACCAACCAGCTCAGCACCAGGTTCTATAGTTTCTAGCTGAAAGAACCAGAGACTACAACATATAAAGTCTCACCATCACAAGTAAAAAGTAATAGAGGAAGGAAAAGACCATAAAATCTTTCTCTGGGGACAAGGACCAAAACATAAATACCAAAGAGGTCAGTATTGAGATTGTACTTCTATCTGAAACTTCAGAAGGGACTATGAACTGCTCACATGTACAAAGGGCACTCTTGGAAGAACTGAAGAAGGAAATAGAAGAAAAAATGGCCAATGATTTTAAAAGCATGAATAAAGAATTCACTGAAGAGAACAGTTCTTTAAAAAGGAAAATTGAACAAATGGAAAAGGAAGTACAAAAACTAACTGGAGAAAATAATTCTTTAAAAGAAATGATTGGACAGATGGAAAAGAGATGTAAAGGTTAACTGAAGAAAACAATTTGATGAAAATTAGAATTGGGAAAGTAGAAGCTAATGACTCTATGAGACATCAAGAATCAGTCAAACAAAATCTAAAGAATGAAAAGATAAAAGAAAATGTAAAATGTCTAATTGGAAAAACAACTGACCTGGAGAATAGCTACAGGAGAGAAAATTTAAGAATTATTAACCTACCAGAAAGCCATGATGAGAAAAAGACCCTGGATAGTATCTTCCAATAAATCATCGAGGAAAACTGCTCAGAAGTGCTAGATCCAGAGGGCAAAATAGTCAAAGGGATCCCAAACCAAAAGCACCAAGAAATGTTATTTCCAAATTCCAGAACTATCAAGTGAAGGAGAAAATACAACAGGCAGCCAGAAAGAATTCATTCAAATATCGAGAAGCTATAGTCAGGATCACACAGGATGCTGCAACTTATACATTAAAAGATCGAAAGAAATAGAATATGATATTCGGTAAGACAAAGGAGGTGGGACTACAACCAAGGATCAGTTATCCAGTTCAGCATAACATTTCAGGCAAGGAGATAACCATTCAATAAAATAAGGGATTTCCAGACCTTCCTGATAAGAACGCCAAAACTCAATAGAAAATTTGATCTTCAAACTCAGGACTCAAGAGAGGCATAAAAAGATAAAAAGGGGAAAATAAAAACTTGTCATTCAATTTAGGCAAATAGTTTACCTCCCTATGAGGGAAAATGGTACTTGTTAATCTTGAGAATTGTATATCTATTATGAAATATAAAAGGGATATACATAGATAGAGGGAGCAGGTATATAGTAAATGATGTGATGATAAAAATGTGATTTAAGCATGCAAAGGTATTGTATCACTAAATGTGAAAAGGTGGAAGCATAAAAAGGTAAACTACATCACAGGAAGAAGTATAAAATTATATTACAGTAGAGGGAAAGAGGGAGGGAGACAAGCATTGTTTGAGAGGAACTCTCATCTGATTTGGTTCAAGGAGGGAACAACAAACTTAATTGAGTATATAAATCTAAACTAGCTCTGTAGGCAGTAGGAGGGGAAAGGGGAAAGAAAGGGGAGGGGAGGCTAAAAGGCAGGGAAGAAGTAGTAAGGATAGAGGGGAATAGAAGGGAGTGGAGCTGAAAGAAAGAAGGGAAGACTCTGGGAGGTGGTGGTCAAAAATTAAAACTCTATTGTGGAGGGTAAGGGAGAAGGAAGAACTAAAAGCACAAGTGGTGGGGAAGAGGATGGAGGGAAAGACACAGATAATACTCATAACTGTGAATGTGAATGGGATGAAAACTCCCATAAAATGGAGATGGATAGCAGAATGGATTAAAAGCCATAATCCAACAATAGGTTGTTTACAAGAAACACATTTGAAATGTGGGGATATACACAGGGTAAAGTAAAAGGTTGGAGCAAAATACATTGTGCTTCAGCTATTGTAAGAAAAGCAGAACCAGTGAGGCCAAGATGGCGGAGTAGAAAGACTCATGTATGCTAGTTCCAAACCCACAGCCCATATATTTCCTGCAAGAAGAACTCCCCACAAATTCTGGAGCACTGCAAGGTGTGCAGAAACACAGTGGAAAAGATTTCTGTTCTGGAGAGCCATCCCCAGGGGTCCGTCGCACTCCAGACAGCAGAGTCCACATCTGCGCTGCCCTGGCCACGGCCCCAGAGGAGTAGACCTGAACAGGCTTCAGGGACAGAACCTCTGGTGGCCTGGAAGGTCCCTCCACCCACAGATGCTCCAGGTCAGTGAGAGAGACGTCTGGGATGCCCTAGAGGGGAGCAGGCTGTATCTGTAGCTCAAGCCCCCTCGGGAGGAAGCAGCAGAGGGAGCGACAGTGGCAGAGGCAGTAGTGGCAGACCGGGACTCCCAGAGCAGCGAAGTTCAGGGCCATTACTGAAGGTCTCTGCATAAACCCCCTGAGGGAACTGAGCCTGGGAGGCAGCCCTGCCCCGACCTGAGCACCAGAACTTAAGCTCACATTGAATAGAAGCTGTGCCCAGCCGCTGAAAGCCCTGAGGCTGGACAGCAGCATTTGAATCTCAGACCCCAAGCACTAGCTGGGCAGATCTAGGCAGGGATGGAGAAGAATCTCAGAAGTCAAGTAACTGGCTGGGAAAATGCCCAAAAAAGGGAAGAAAAATAAGACTATAGACAGCTACTTTGATGGGGTACAGATGTTTCCGCCTTTCAATTCTGATGACGAAGAACAATTCTTACCATCAGGGAAAGACGTGGAGGTCGGGGCCTCTGTATCCCAGACATCCCAGGTGGATGTCTGGTGGGCTCAGGCCATGGAAGAGCTCAAAAAGGATTTTGAAAATCAAGTTAGACAGGTGGAGGAAAAACTGGGAAGAGAAATGAGAGAGATGCAAGAAAAGTATGAAAAATGGGTCAATGCCTTGGTTAAGGAGACACAAAAAAATGCTGAGGAAATTAACACCTTGAAAAATAGACTCACTCAATTGGCAAAAGAGGTTCAAAAAGCCAATGAGGAGAAGAATGCTTTCAGAAGCAGAATTAGCCAATAGGAAAAAGAGGTTCAAAAGCGCACTGAAGAAAATAGTTCTCTCAAAATTAGAATGGAACAGATGGAGGCTAATGACTTTCTGAGAAACCAAGGAATCACAAAACAAAACCAAAAGAATGAAAAAATGGAAGAGAATGGAAATATCTCATTGGAAAAACAACTGACCTGGAAAATAGATCCAGGAGAAACAACTTAAAAATTATGGGACTACCTGAAAGCCATGATCAAAAAAAGAGCCTAGACATCATCTTTTATGAAATTATCAAGGAAAACTGCCCTGAGATTCTAGAAGCAGAGGGAAAAATAAGTATTGAAAGAATCCATCGATCACCACCTGAAAGAGATCCAAAAAGAGAAACTCCTAGGAACCTTGTGGCCAAATTCCAGAATTCCCAGGTCAAGGAGAAAATATTGCAAGCAGCTAGAAAGAAACAATTCCAGTATTGTGGAAATACAATCAGGATAACACAAGATCTAGCAGCTTCTACATTAAGGGATTGAAGGGCATGGAATAGGATATTCCAGAAGTCAAAAGAACTAGGACTCAAACCAAGAATCACCTACCCAGCAAAACTGAGTATAATACTTCAGGGGAAAACATGGTCTTTCAATGAAACAGAGGACTTTCAAGCATTCTTGATGAAAAGACCAGAGCTGAAAAGAAAATTTGACTTTCAAACACAAGAATGAGAAGCATGAAAAAGTAAACAGCAAAGAGAAGTCATAAGGGACTTGCCAAAGGTGAACTGTTTACATTCCTACATGGAAAGACAATATTTGTAACTCTTAAAACTTTTCAGTATCTGGGTAGTTGGTGGGACCACACACACATGTACACACACACACAGACACATGTACACGCATGCATGCACACACACATACATGCATGCACATACAGAGGCAGATAGCACAGAGTGAATTGAATAGGATGGGACCATATCTTAAAAGAAATTAAGGTAAATGGTGAGAGAGAAATGTAGTGGGAGGAAAGAGGGTGAAATGGAATGGGGTAAATTATCTCATTCAAGAGGCAAGCAGGAGACTTTTTAGTGGAGGGAAAAAGAGGAGAGCTGAGAAAACCAAAAAGTTTACCCTCATCACATTCAACTAAAGGAAGGAATAAAATGCACACTCATTTTGGTATGAAAACCTATCTTATAATACAGGAAAGTGGGAGAGAAGGAGATAAGCAGGTTGGGGGGGATGATGGCAGGGAGAGCAAAGGGAGGAGGGAGCAATTTGAAGTCAACACTCAGGGAGGGACAGGATCAAAAGACAGAATAGAAACAATGGGGGGCAGGATAGGAGGGAGGGAAATACAGTTAGTCTTACACAACACGACTATTACCGAGGTCATTTGCAAAACTACACAGATATGGCCTATATTGAATTGCCTGCCTTCCCAAGGGGAATGGGTGGGGAGAGAGGGATGGGGAGAATTTGGAACTCAAAGTTTTAGGAACAGCTGTTTAGTATTGTTGTTGGTACTAGGAAATAAGAAATACAGTTAATGGGGAATAGAAAGTCATCTGGCCCTACAGGACAAAAGAGAAGATGGGGACAAGAGAAGGGAGGGATGATAGAATAGAGGGCAGATTGGTGATAGGGAAAATTAGATTGCTCGGTGTATTTGGGTGGGGGGAGGGGATAAAAGGGGAGAAAATTTGGAAACCAAAATTCTATGAAAATGAATATAAAAAGTTAAATAAATAAATTTTTATTAAAAAAATCATATCAACCAACAATTTATCTATTTTATTGGTTTCTTAATAAAACCAACTCCTCCTTTTATTTATTAGCTCAAAGATTTTCTTACATTCAGTTTTGTTAATCTCACCTTCAATTTTTAGGATTTCCAATTTTGGTATTTAACGGGGAATTTTAAATTTGTTTTTAATTAATTTATTTTATTTTAATTTATTTTAATTAATTGATCATTTTAATTATTTGTTCAATTTGCCTTATTTTGAATTAATTAATTAATTTTAATTTACTTTTTATTTCAAAATTAGTTTTTAAATTAGTTTTTAATTTAATTAATTAATTTTATTTTATTTCAATTTATTCTAATTAATAATTAATTTGAATTATTAATTTAATTTTTCTTATTTTAAATTAATTTACTTGATTATATTATTTGTTTATTTAATTTTTATTTGTTTTTAAATTTAATTTAAATTCTAGGTTTTTCTTTTTTAATTGCATACCCAATTCAGTGGTCTTCTCTTCCTCTATTTTATTGATTTAAGCATTTAGAGATATAAATTTTCCTCTGATCACTCCTTTTGCTGTATTCCATAGGTTTTAGTATATTGTTTCATTTTTATCATTCTCTTTAATAAAATTATTGTTTTTATAAAAAAAAAGAAAAGCAGGGGTAGCAATCCTAATTTCAGATAAAGCAAAAGCAGAAATCAATCTAATCAAAAGAGATAAGGAAGGAAACTGTATCTTGCTAAAAGTATAAGCAACAAAGTAATATCATTACTTAACATATGTGCTCCAAGTGGTATACAATCAAAATTCTTAGAGGAGAAGTTAAGGGAGTTACAGGAAGAAATAGACAGCAAAACTATACCAGTGGGGGACCTCAAACTCCCCCTCTCCAAATTTGATAAATATAACCTTAAAATAAATTAGAAAGAAGTTAAGGAGGTGGATAAAACTCTGGATACAGTAAATATGATAGATCTCTGGAGAAAACTGAATGGGGATAGGAAAGAATATACCTTTTTCTCAGTAGTACCTGGCACATATACAAAAACTGGCCATGTGCTAGAGCATAACAACCTCACAATCCAGTGCAGAAAGGCAGAGACAGTCAATGTATCCTTCTCAGATCCTAATGCAAAAAAAAAACCATAGGTAATAAAAGGTCAGGGAAACATAGACCAAAAATTAATTGGAAACTAAATAATCTAATCCTAAAGAATTAGTGGGTAAAGCAACAAATCATTGAAGCTATCAACAACTTCATTCAAGAGAATGACAATAATGAGACAGCCTCCCAAATCTTATGGGATACTGCAAAAGCAGTTCTTAGGGGAAGCTTTATATCTTTGAATGCCTACATGAATAAAATAGAAAAAGAAGAGATCAATGAATTGGAAATGCAGGGGAAGGGAGGGAAAAAAAAATCTAAGCTATATGGTAGTAATTGTAGAATACTGAAAATGAAAAAAAAAATTTAAAAAAATTAAAAAAATAAAAATGACAAGAAAAAGCTTTTTCAATGGAAGGGAAAAGGAGGAGATGAGATGGAAAAAGTGAAGGTTACTCTCAGAACATTTGGCTTAAGGAGGGAATAACATGCACATTCAATTTGGTATGAAAATCTATCCTATACTACAGGAAGGTAGGACAGAAGGGGATAAGTAGGGTGTGTGGGGGGACTAATAAAAGGGAAGGCAAATTAGAGGAGAGGGGTAATTAGAAGTAAACACTTTTCAGGAGGGGATAATGTCAAAAGAGAGAGCAGAATAAATGAGGGGGCAGGATAGGGTGGAGGGAAATATAGTTGTTATTTCACAACATGACTGTTATGGAAGTCTTTAGCAAAACTACAGATATATAGCCTATATTGAATTACTTGTCTTCTTGGTGAGGATGGGTGGGGAGGGAAGAGGGGAGAGAAGTTGGAACTCAAAATTTTAGGAACGAATGTTGAGAATTATTTTTGCATGGAACTTGGAAATCAGAAATACAGGTAATGGGGTATAGAAATCTACCTTGCCCTATAAGAAAAGAGAGAAGATGGGGATAAGGGAAGGGTGGGGTGTGATACAAGGGAGGGGATATTGAGGGAAGGGGCAATCAGAATGCACGATTTTTTGGGGTGGGAGAGGGGAGAGATGGGGAGAAAATTTGAAACTCAAAATCCTGCGGAAATGAATGTTGAAAACAAAAAATAAATAAATTGGAAAAAAATGTCCACTGGGAATGTTTTAGGTCCTTGCATTGCTGTGAAGGTCTAGGTCTATCAGAAAAATTCCTTGCACACTGTGGTTGTTACTATGTACAATGTTTTACTGGTTTTGCTCCTTTCACTCAGCATCACTTCATAGAAGTCCTTCAAGGCCTCTCTGAATCTTTCTGTTCATCATTTTTTATAGCACAGTAGTATTCCATTATATTAATATACCACAACTTGTTCAGCTATTCCCCAATTGACGGACATCCCCTTGATTTCCAGTTGCTATAAATATTTTTGTACTTGTGGGACCCTTTCCCATTTCTATGATCTCTTTGGGATACAGTCCCAGAAGCAGTTTTGCTGGGTGAAAGGGTATGCACATTTCTGTAGCCCTTTTGTAGCCCTTTGTAGCCCTTTTTGCAGCACTTTGGGCTCCAGAATGGTTGGATCATCTCACAGCTCCAGCAACAATGAACTAGTGTTCCAACTCTTGAACATCCTCTCCAACATTTATCATCTTCTTATTTTGTCATGTAAGCCAATCTGATAGGTATGATGTGGTACCTCAGAGTTGTTTTGATTTGCATCTCTCTAATCAACAGTGATTTAGAGAATTTTTTCATATACCTGTAGATAGCTTTAATTTCTTCCTGTGAAAACTGCCTGTTCATATCCTTGATCATTTGTCAATTGGGGAATGACTTGTATGTATCCTTCTAAATTTGACTCAGTTCTCTATATATTTTAGAAATGAAGCCTTTGTCATAGACACTAGCTGCAAAAAATTCTTTCCCAGTTTTCTGCTTCCCTCCTAATCTTGGTTGCACTGGGTTTGTTTGTGCAAAAATTTTTCAATTTATTGTAATAAAAATTATCCATTTTGAACTTCATAAGGTTCTCTATCTTTTGCTTAGTCATAAATTTCTCCATTCTCCATAAATCTGAGAAATACTCTATTCGTTGCTCCCCTAATTTGTTTATGCTATCAAGCTTTATACCTAGATCATGTATCCATTTGGAATTTCTTCTTATTTATGGTGTCAAGCATTGGTCTATGCCCAGTTTCTGCCACATTGTTATCCTGTTATCCAGTTTTCTCAGTAGTTTTTGTCAAACGGTGAGTTTTTATCTCAGAAACTAGAGTCCTTGGGCTTGTCAAACACTAGATTGCTATATTCATTGACTACCATGTCTTGAGTACCTAACATATTCCAATGGTCTATCCCTCTATTTCTTAGCCTGTAGCAAGTGGTTTTGATGATTGCTGCTTTAAAATACAATTTGAGATCTGGTAGGGCTAGGCCACTTTCCCTAGCATTTCTTTTTATTAATTCCCTTGATATTCTGTCCCTTTTTGTTGTTCCAGATGAATTTTGATATTATTTTTTCTAGCCTTAGAAAATAATTATCTGGTAGTCTGATTGGTATGGCACAGAATAGGATTGCCATTTTTATTATATTAGCTCACCCTACCCATGAGCAACTGATGTTTTTCCACTTACTTAGATCTGACTTTATGCGTATGAAAGTGTTTTGTAATTGTGTTCATATAGTCTCTGGGTTTGTTTTGGCAGGTAGAGTCCTAGATATTTTATAGTGTCTGTCCTAGCTTTACATCAGATTTCTCTTTCTATCTCTTACTGTTGGACTTTGTTAGTTATATATAGAAATGCAGATAATTTATGTGAGTTTATTTTGTAACCTGCAACTTTGCCAAAGTTGTTTATCATTCAAGTTTTTTACTTGAGTCTCTAGGATTCTCTAAGTATATCATCATATCATCTGCAAGGAGTGATAACTTAGTTTCTTCTTTGCCTATTCTAATTCCTACAATTTCTTTTTTTTCTCATTGCCAAAGCTAATATTTCTAGTGCTATACTGAATAACAGTGGTGATAATGGACACCCTTGTTTCACCCTTGATCTTATTGGAAACACACCTAGCTTATTTACATTTCATATAATGCCTGCTGAGGGTTTTAGCTAGATACTGCTTAATATTTTATGAAAAACTCCATTTATTCCTATGCTTTCCAGTGTTTTCAATAGGAATGGGTGTTGTATTTTGTTCAAAACCTTTTCTGCATCTATTTCTGTTAGTTTTGTCATTATGTCTCCATTTTCTGGGAGAGTTCATCCTATTCACAGTTATGAGTACTGTCTGTGTCTTTCCCTCTGTCCTATTTCCCTCATTTATGCTTTTAGTTTTCCCTTCCCCCTTTCCCTCTACAATAGTTTTGATTTTTGACCACCACCTCCCTTAGTCTTCCCTGCCTTCTATCAGTTCCCCTCCATTTTAGTCCTCTTTTCCCTTACTACTTCTCTCCTCCCTTTTATCCTCCCCTCAATTTTCTTTCCCCTTTACCCTCTTACTGCCTATAGGACTAATTAAATTTCTATACTTAACTGAGTTTGTTGTTCCCTCCTTGAACCAAATCAGATGAAAGTAAACCTCAAACAGTGTTCATATCATTCCCTTCTTTCTCTCTACTGTATTATGTTTTTGTGCCTCTTCCTGTGATATAATTTACCTATTTTCTGTCTCCTCCTCACATCTTCCATTACAATCCTGTCACACCCTTAAATCACATTTTATCATCACATCATTTAATTTATACCCACCTCCTCTATCTGTGTATATTTGTTTTACATATCCTAATAAACATACAATTCTCAAGAATAACAAATATCATCTTTTATTATAGGGATGTAAATGGTTTGCCCATCTTGAATAACAAGGTTTTTTCCCCCATTTACCTTTTCATGCCTCTCTTGAGATTTTTATCTGAGCATCATATTTTCTATTGAGCTCTGGCCTTTTCATTAGGAAGGTCTGGAAGTCCCTTATTTCATTCAGTGTTCATCTCTTTGCCTAAAATATTATGCTGAAGTTTCCTGGGTAATTGATACTTGGTTGTAGTCCTTTCTCCTTGAATTGATAGTTCTGAAAGTTAGCAAAAATATTCCTTGTTGTTTTCAGTTTGGGATCTCTTTCAGGAGGTGATCAGTGGATTCTTTCAATGACTATTTTGTACTTTGAATCTAGGACTTCGGGGCAGTTTTCCTTGATGATTTCTTGGAAGATATTGTCTGGGCGCTTTTTCTTCATCATAGTTTTCCAGTAGACCAATGATTCTTAGATTTTCTCTCCTGGATATATTTTCCAGGTCAGTTGTTTTTCCAGTGAGATATTTTGCATTTTATTCTATTTTTTCATTCTTTAGATTCTGTTTGATTCTTTTTCAATGTCTCATCGAATCATTAGCTTCTACTTGCCCAATTCTCATTTTTAATAGATTGTTTTCTTCAATTAACATTTGCATCTCCTTTTCCATTTGCCCAATTGTTTCTTTTAAGGAGGTTTTTCTCTAGTCAGATTTTGTACTTTTTTCTCCATTTGTTCAATTTTCCTAGTTAGGTTTTGTGCTTCCTTTTCCATTTGCCCAGTTTTCCTTTTAAATTCTTTCATGATTTCTTTTTTCATATTTTTAAAATCATTGGCCTTTAAAATTATTTTCCCCTACTTCTCTAATTTGGCTTTTAAAATCCTTCTTGAGCTCTTCCAAGAATGCTCTTTGAGCTTGAGACAAGTTCATATTATCTTTCGAGGTTGAAATGATGGGAGTATAGTCTCAATGTTGACCTCTTTGATATTCATGTTTTGGTCCTTGTCCCCACAGTAAGATTCTATGGTCCTTTCTTTTCTGAGTTTTTTTTCTCAGTCGTGATGATTGCCTTTTCCCTGGCTTTTAACATCTCTGCTTCTGGAGTACAGAGGGCCCTGTCCCATGGTTCTTGTACTCAGAACTTGAGACTGTGTTTTGTGGCCTCTAGTTCTTTCAGCTAGAAGCTAGAGTGCTGTAGCTAACCTGGTACTGAGCTGGCTGCTGTGCCAAAGTGGAGGCCAGGTGAAATCTTTCTGAGTTTATCCAGAGTTACCCTGGTACTTGCTGCATGAGGTGTGGGGGAGGGATGGTCTGACCACAGGAGGTGTCCTCTCCTGAGCTAGAGCACAGACAGACTCAGTAGTTGGTGAAACCTATCTGCACTAGTGTCTTCCTGATTCCTCTGGCTATGCTAAGTTATGCCTAGCGTCCTGGTGTTGAAGCTTTCGGCTCCACCCCCCGATGCTCAGGATCTTTTCCTGGTTTGCTGAGGTAAGACTATCTGGGACAGCTCTGGTCCTGCAATGGCCCCCTTCAGCTACAAGCAAGAGGGACCCCCCTTTGCAATTTTCCTAGCCTCTCAGTCTAAGAGACTGTTTACTCCTTCAGTGATCCCACTGTTCCAGGATTTTTCCTGGGAAAATATTCTCTAGGTTTTTCAAGGTCAAAAAGAGGAAGGGGAGAGCACTTACAGATCACTCCCCAATTTTGGTTCCTAGAAGTTCAAGTAGGTCACTTAGAGACATTTAATCTGTGGTCTGATAATCTCAGGAGCAGCTGTTGTTTTTCCTTGGAGTTCTGCACTTCTCTTTACTCAGTTCCACTGATCGTCCATTCTGGGCTGATGTGTTTAAGAATCTGCACTGATGCTGCTACTGTTTCAGACTGTTGGCACTTCCTGCTCAACTTTGCTATGGCAGGGTCTGCATTGGTACAGGCTGTGCACTCTGCACCCCTCTAGCCCTTTGCAACAGATCCATCCCATTGACCTTCCAGTCTGACCTGGGCTGCAAAGCTGCCACACTTTCTTTTCCAGTGGATTCTGCCAAGCTAAAATTCATTTTTGAGGTATCTGAAGGAGTTTGTTATAAAGCTTGGGTGAATACTTGCTCTCACTTTGCCGTCTTGCCCCTGCCCTCCTCTGTATGTCTTTTGTATGTGCATAGCTGTTGGTGTATTGTCTCATCCAATAAAATACAAAGTCTTTGGAAGCAGGAATTGTGTTTTCCTTTCTTTATATCCTCATCCCTTAGAACAGTGTGTAACACATAGTAAACACTTAATAAATTCATACTGACTAACTGACATGCTGCTGGACAAATTGGAGAGAGAGGACTGGGCTAGTTTATAGGGAAATTAAGTGTATTCAGAACTACTCCTATGACTGGACCCAAGTAGTAATGATCAGTAGGCAAGATGTCAACTTGAAAGAAAAAATGTCCAGTGCTAAGTCTTAGGAATCTATCCCTGGACTTTTTCTGTTAAACATTTTAAAAAATTATAATTTATGAAAGCATAGATAATACCACACTAGAAAAAAAGGGCAGTTAACACACCAGATGACAGAGTCTGAATTCAAAAAGATCTCCCCAGCCTAGAATGATGAAGCAAATAAGATAAAATTTAATAGCGCTACAAGTACCATGCCACATTTTGTATAAGAAGAAAATTCTGACATTGAAGAACAGGCTGGGGGAGGTCTGATTATTCAACAGTAAATTTGACAAGGATTTGAGTATTTAAGTGAATTTAAGTGAGTATTTCAGTGATTCAAAATGAATCAACAGTGGCATAGAAATAAAAAAAATTTAAAACACAAATTTGATGGCATTAATAGAGAAAGTATTTTAATGACAAAAATGATAGTCCCACTGGGCTCTCAACTTCAGTAACGCCCATCTTGTTATGGGCACAGAATTTTTAGGGAGGAAATTGACAAGTGAGTGTTTTGTAAGAAGAGGACCAAAATCATGAGGTTATATCATGCCATATCATTTCAGAAATAGATTACAGAAATTGAAGCTATTTGATCTATATAAGGAAAGACATGGGGTACACTAAAAATTATTCTCAGTAATTGAAAAAGAAAGCACTATACAAATCTCCTATTATAAAACAAATTTTGTTCTAATATCTAGTCACAGAAGAGAGAATAAGAATTATACATTTGTTTCACTAAATATTGAAGTAAAAATAAAATCCATGTAAAATGACTACAGCAATAGATCCAAAAATATTATTCATTACAAGTTATACTTATGCCATGGGTACAAAGACGATTCAAAATTAGTGAATCAGCATAATTAACTGCATTAAAAGATAAGTTGAGAAAATACTATATATATTTCTATATGTATACATATATAAATGTGTGTATGTATATGTATACATACATGCATACATATATTTGATGCAGAAAAAGCCTTTGGCAAAATAGGACACTCAGGCTTATCCCCCAAAGTATTGTTTCAAAAATATCTTTTTAATATCTTAAAAACTATATGCTTAAAATTAAAAAAAATCTTCCCAAGCATTATCTTTAATAGGAAAATAATAGGAACTTTCCCAATAAATTTAAGAGTGCAGCAAGCATATTTCATCTCTCAAGTACTATTTGACATTATTCTATATGCACTAGCAATAGTAATACAGAGAAAAAAAATCAAGTCATAGATATCAGGACAGAGAAGTATCCTTACTTTTGGATAATATAATAGTTTGCTATTATTATAGCCGCTTCCCCAAGAATCTACAAAGAAAATAATTGAAAAAATTAAAATAAATACAAAAGCCACTTAAGAACTTAGTTTGTACCAAACACTCTGAAGATATATAAAAAAGGTGAAAGCAGCCCCTGCCACCCAAGAGTTTACATTGTAATGGGAGAGAAAACCTGGAGATACACAAGCATGTGTCTATCTATCTACATACACACATAGATGTCTATATATTGTGTATATATACATATATATGTATAGACGAGATACTTATTAAAAGTATAAAAGAAATGCTCTGGTTGCTTGGGGGACTGAGAAAAGCTACCTCCAGAAGGGGGCATTTGAGATGAATCTTTCCCCCCATAAGAACTTTTATTCTAAAAAATAATAATAAACAAAAAATACAACAAATCAAATAGCTACTCCTTCAGCTGTATTCCAATAGCTGTTGCTTCTCTGAGAATCCTAAACTTTAGTGAAAACACAGATTTCTGAACAAATAAGTAAGTCCATCATGTGATCCTTATATCCAACCAAAGAGTCACTCTGGAAGGTTCTCTCTTGACATCAGGTAGGTTCTCTGTTCATGCTTCTGTTTGTCATTACAGAGACAGATTCCAGGAGGAATTTCCTGATGAAACCTACTACATTTGCTTTGAGATGAATATTGAAGGAAGCCAGTACTTGTAAGAGATGGAGGTGATCAGGGAACACATCTCAGAGATACATGTAGTATAAAGTAGCAGAAAGGGGAGGTAGAGCTTCATGTTTGAGACACAGGAAGTAGGCTAGGGTGACTGGACTGTTTGGTGCATGGAGGGCAATAATGGGTAAGAAGCCTGGAAAGATTAAAAAAGAGCCCAGTTGTGAAGAGATTTAAATGTCAAACAGGAAAGCTTATATTTGAGTCTGGAAGTAATAGTGAGTCTGTGGAGTTTATTTAGCAAGATAGGGCTGGGGAGGAAAATATACTTTAGGAGAATCGCTCTGGCAGCCATGTGAAGGATGGATTGGAGAAGAAAGAGAGGCAGGGAGATAAGGGCCTGAATTAAAGTACTGTTGTGAGAGTTGGGGGGGGGAAGAAATATGAGTTATTATGGAGATAGAAGTGGCAAGATCTGGCAACTGATTAAATAAATAGGGTGATTGAAATGGATGAAATGAGACTGCAAGCAAAGTTGGGAACCTGAGCTACTTGAAGGGAAATGGTGCCCTTGACAATAATGAAGTTCAGAAGAGAACTAGGTTTTGGTGAAAAGATAATGATTTGTGTTTTGAACATGTTGAGTTGGAGATGCCTGTGGAAGTCCATCTGAAATGTTTGATTGGTACTTTCTTCTGGAAGGCAGGAGAGAAGGACTAGAAAAATAGATATTAGACTCATCTGTGCAGATATGATTGAGACCCTTAGGAAATGATGAGATCACTAAATGAGGGAGTGAAGAGAGAAAAGGAAGAGGACCTAGGACAGATCTACAGGGTGCACATACACACAGGATTCTTGACATGGATGAAAACATGGCAAAGGACAGAGAGAAGTAGTTAGATAAGTAGAGGAACTGAAAGAGGAAAATGTCACCCAATTATAAAGATAAGAAAGGGAAGGAAGAATTGGTTAATAGTCAAACTGTGGAGAGCAGAAGGAGTAGGAGGACAAAGATGATTAGTTTTGGCAGTTACCAGATCACTGGTAACTTTGAGGAGAGAATTTTCACTGCATGATAAACCATATTGCAACAGTTTATAAGAGACTGGGAAAAGTGAAGGCAGAGTGCATAGGTGGCAATTTTAGTTTTAGTTTAGAAAGAACAGTTATAAAACATCAGCCAGTGAGGACAGTAGGATCCATTTAAGGATAGAGTAGACTTGGACTTGTGTAGAAGGAGCAACTCCTCTGGTAAGGATTATACCACCTAAGTCCCAGCCAGTCAATCATTTTAGAGATAGCCCTAGTCCTAAGGAGTCCCTAATGAGTTCCATGTCATCTCAGCAAGGTGCTTTGTACATGATTGCCTTCTCCATAGGGCATTGCCCCTCCTATGCCTCTAAACAAAGGCCTGTCATTCCATCAAATTGATTTGGAACTCATCTATATTGATATTGATTGATTGATATTGATCAAGGAGTCTCATGATCAACCTTGCTAAAACTGGGAGTGGGGAGGGAGTAAATCATAACAGAGACAAAAAATCTAATGCTTTCTAACTTTTCTGTTTTCAATTCTCCATATTTGGTCTCCTTTCACTGTTACTATCCATAACTCTTTGATTCTGTATCCACCCTTTTCCCATGGAGTGTGAGACCTCTGCAGGCCCAATTGTTACAATTATTTCTGTAGCTGGCAGCAGTTCAATATCTTCACAAAATGTGCCAAGGTCAAACATTTTCTTAGGTCTTTTCTGACACAGTGGCTCTTTGAAGGAAAGAACTGTGCTTCAGCACTGATTTGTTATGATCACCAAGAATGAGGAAACTGCATGGCCTCAACAGCTGGAATTCCATTCAGGGATTCTTGATATAGAGCCATTGTAAGAAGGAAACTGGGATGGTTGACTGGTAGAAGAGTCTTACTAATGAATCAATGAAGGCCCATGGAGAAAGAAATGAATTCAGAGAATCACATTGCTCTGTGACACAGGAGGTGACCAGCCTTACCCCTGTGCCCAGCATTATGTCCAAGGGTCCTATCTAGTTGCAGATGAATGAGAGGATTGTTCACTGTGTTCTACATAAAATTATTACCATAGAAACTACTACACAGATAAATATTTGCTTAAATTCAATTCAACAATCATTGATTTAGGGCCTATCTCGTGGCAGAAAACGTGCTAAGTGCTGTCTGTGGTCATTAAAAACAGAAACAAAGCAGTTCCTACCCTCAAACAGTTTACATTCTACTGGAGAGAAACATGTACAGAGATAAATAGTTATAATGCGCGCAAAACAAATGCAGAGTAATTTTGGTGGGAAGAGCACTTATACCTGGGGCGATGAAGATGAGGAAAGACTTCTTGTAGGAGTCAGCTAATGAGCTGAGCCCTGAAGGGACGGATGGATTCCAAGAGGCAAAAGTCAGGAGGAAGTACATGGCATGCAAGATAGATAGCCTATACAAAGACACAGAGTGGGAGGGGGAATATGATGTCTAGGGAACAGCAAGTAGGCAATTTTGGCTAGAATACAATGACAGGATTTGGCACTAGGGGTAATGTGTAATCAGCCTGGAAAGAAAGGTTGAAGTCAGGTGGTGAAAAACCTAAGTGCTCAGCAGAGAGTTTGTATTTAATACCAAAGGCAACTCAGGGCCTAGTAACAGGAAGTAAAAAACAATATTTTACTACTGCAATGCTTTACAAGCAGCTGCTGGAACACTGGATAACTTGCTCAGCCTGAAGTAAGGAAGACCTGAATTCAAATGCACCGTAAGTTGCTATTGTGTGACCCTGGGTTAGTCACTTAACCTGTTTGCCTCAGTTTCTTCAACAGTAAAATAAGGATAATAATAGCAACTGTAAGGTTAATATAAGAAAGAAGATAATATTTGTAAAAACACAGCATAGTGCCTGCCACATGGTAGGTACTATATAAATGCATATTCCTTTCCCCTTCCCATAGTGTCTAGTCTCTGTAGTTTCTATGAATGCTAGTTACTGCATATAAAATGTTATCATTTAACCTTTTAATGTTTTATAACCAAAAGCAATATTCTTCCTCAATCTGAAGAATATAAATGAATTAATATTGCTTCTTATAGCATATATATGTTATATGTATATACTGTGTTTATATAAATATATATTTATACAAAGCTATATACATAATAAATAATACTATTACTAGTAATAAATAAGGCATTTTCAAGGATTAAATGTATTGAAAGTTTATAACCCCCCTTGCCTATGGAATCTAACAGCATTTTGCATGTAGAATTCAAAGAAAGAAAAGCCACAAGTATATCTATAAAACTTTTGATTTTCCACTTTAGAGAACAACCCAAGGAAATTATCTTGGAATTTGACAGATAATTTGCATGTATTTCTTACCTTTTGTTTTTACCCCTGAAACTAGCCTATAAAGCTCCTGCTTTTTTCATAGAAACCTAGTTAAAGGGTTCACCTGGGCCCAGACTAGGTAGATAACATTGACACAACATTCAGCATCATATAAAAACTCTCCATTGCCCTCTTTTTAATTAATTCTGAGTAAATCATGGAACGTTCCAGTTTCATCCTTTCATCCTCCCCAACCAATTATTGCACTGAAAGATGCCAAAATGAGTACTTGGAAGAAGAAGCAACAAGCAGAAAACATCTGCTTGTAACCCTTTGCTCGCCTTCAGTCATCATTTTGGAATCTTTAAGAGGAATAATCATGTCCAACGCACATCAAAGCTGAGACATGTGCTATATAGGGGAGAAATCTAGGAAGTCACATAGCATCTCACTCTGATCTCCAGCTCTCCTTGGACCTTATTTGGCTATGTAAGATATATCCCCTTTAACACACTGTTAAAAAAAAATTGGTTCACTTTAAGCCAAGGGGAAAATATAATTCCCCTTTTTATGATGTTCTCTATAGATCCATATGCTTCCTTCCATTATGGCTTTCAAAAGTTTCATGTATGTATTTATGTAAACATGATGCATGCATGTGTATGTGTGCATGCATATGCATGTGGGTATATATGTACAGGCATGCATATATATGTATATAAAAATGAGTGTGTATATTATGTATACACATACATAGCTACACATGTATGCATTTAACATACATTTGTATACATGTATGTAATTATTTTTTCTCAATTATTTGTAAAGAAAAATTTTAACATTCATTTTTATTTAACTTGGAGTTTCAAATTCTCTCCTTCCTTTTTCCTGTCCTTGAGAAGGCAAACTATTTGATACAGATTATAGGAGTACAATCGTGTAAAATATATTTTCATACCAGACATGTTGAAAAAAAATGCAGACCAAAATCTATAAAACAGTAAAGAAATAAAAATGACAGTATGCTTCAATCTGCGTTGAGACTCCATGTGTTCTTTCTCTGGAGGCAGATAGTATTTTTCATAGTAAGTTCTTCAGAACTGTCTTGGATCATTGTATTGCTGAGAATAGCTAAGTCATTCACAGTTTATCATCATACAGTACTGCTGTTACTGTGTTCAATGTTCTCCTAGTTTTACTCACTTCATTTTGCATCAGTTCATATAAGTTTTCCAGATTTTTCTAAAATCATTGTTTGTCATTTTTTATGGCACAATAGTATTCTGTTATAATAATATAGCACAACTTGTTCAGCCATTCCCTAACTGATGAGTGTCTCCTCAATTTCCAATTCTTTGCCACGACAAAAGGAACTGCTATAAAAATTTTAAACATATAGTGTTGGTTTTTGTTTTCATCTTCTTTGATCTCTTTGGGGTACAGACCGAGTAATGTTATTGCTGGATCAAAGCGTATGCCCTGTTTTATAGCTGTTTGGGCATAGTTTTAAATTGCTTTCTAGAATGGTTAGATCATTTCACAATTTAAGGAGTTTATTTTAGAAAAAAAAAGTTATTTGGAAAATAAAAAATTGTTCCAAAAGGCCAGCTAGTAAATTTTTTTTTTAGCATTTAGGCAGAAGTTTAACTCTCTAACTTAATTTACAGTTACATTGGTCTCTAGTTAACTCCTATTCTTTTTGTGGGTGAGAAAAGATTCAGGTAGTTGGGGTTGTTAAAGTAGCAAAGAACAAACACTGGCTGTGGATGGATAGGCACCGAAAGAGGAAACTGGGGAAAGAGCAGACCTTTTTGTAGAACTTTCCTCAGTCCTTCAGTGGGTGGGTACAACTCATGGCATCTGCTCAAATTTCTCTTCATTGCTATACCTCAGCTTCTTTCTCCTTCATTGGTTGCCCCTAGGCAACTAATTCTTTCTAGCTCAGCACTGTATGACACCACTCTTTCCTCTACACCTTAGACCCTCAGAATCTCTGTCTGGCCCTAGGATAGCTCTTCCTTTTTATAGAACTCAGGATGTACCATCTCTCAGACAATAGATTTGATACATTCAAGGAGGTGTACAAGTCAGTCATTTACACTCAATCCCAACTGATTCAACCAAGAAGTGTCTCACTGAACAAGGTAATTACCTTTAAGTGGGCTGGGATAATCAGTGGGTCCCCACCATTATATTTATATACACACATATACATATTTGGACAAATTATTTGGGGGTTCACTTTTCTCATTTCCGTGTGGAAATGGGGACAACACATAATCACTCAATTGATAAAGCATTTGTTGCCCAATGAAGGAACTAAAATGGCTAGTAGAAAATGATCAGTTTGACTCACTTTCAGACTTGAACTCAAGGAGTATTCATTTTATATGTTCTAGTAAATGGCCCTAATTAAAAGTCATTGAAACTTCTCAAATAAGGGATGGCATAGTTAGACCTGTGTTTTAGGAATATCACTTTGGCATCAAGCACAATCTGAGTAAGATAGATTAGAGAGGAAAGAAGCTGGATAAAGAGAGATCAATTAGGATGTTTTTGCAATAAGTGAAAGGTGATGGGAATCTGAATTAGGAGGTCGAGGTGTGAATGTAGAAATTGCAGAGAAGTTAGGAATGCTGGGCAACTGACTGGCTATCATTTGATGGGATGGGTGAGAGTAAAGAGTTAGGGCTCAGTAACTCTTTGCAAACATGAGTGAGTAGGAGAATGCTGGTGTCTACAGAGAAGTTAGAGGAAAGGGTAGAACTAAAGGGAGAGATGAAAATTTCTATTTTGGATGGATTGACTTTGTGATGTCTGTGTTCCATCCAACTACTTTTTGTTCATAGTATTCCATCTCCAGCCTCTGTGCATTTGCAAGGCAGAATTTCTTGTCTGTAATACAGTCCTACCTCTGTCCTTTCTAGTCCTTAGCTGTGTTTGAGGAACGGTTCAAATAGTACTTCCTATATAAAGACTTTTCTGACATTCATCTAAAAATTAATGCACTTTTCTCTGACCCAACCCCCAAATCACTTTGCATTTATTTAGCTGGGTTCTTGTTGTTTCTACCCAAGACGAAGTAAGATTGCTGAGGACCGGGATCGTTTTGCTCTTGTTTTTATATTCCTCGCTGAATTGATTTAAAGATGTAAATATAATTCCGGTTTGATCTCAAGTTGGGTAAAAAAACAAAACCAAGTGGTTCAAAAAAACAGTGTGTGATTCTGGCAGTATATTGCCTATGCAGATTTCTTTTCTTTTTCTTTTTGTAAGTTTTTAATATTCGCCCTCATAAGATTTTGATTTCCATTTTTTACTCCCTTCCACCCTCCCAAGATGGCAAGAAATCTGACGTAGGCTAATCACGTATAATCATATTAAACATATTTTCACATTGATCATGTTGTGAAAGAAGAATCAGGATAAAAGGGGAAAACCACAAGATAGAAAAAGAAAGAGAAAATAGTATGCTTTGTTCTGCATTCAGGATTCATAGTTCTTTCTTTGGATGTAGATAGCATTTTCTGTCATGAGTCTTTTGGAACCACTGCGG
Source organism: Bettongia penicillata ogilbyi (assembly GCA_023548195.1). NCBI lineage: Eukaryota > Metazoa > Chordata > Mammalia > Diprotodontia > Potoroidae > Bettongia > Bettongia penicillata. The sequence continues at coordinate 3,895,018 of JAJHZJ010000039.1, read as the reverse complement.
ATTTCAGTATCAAAGAAGACTTTTTTATAAAAAAGGGCCAGACAATAACTGGCGTTTATGCATTTATTTGTTTGCTAATTACATGAATACATATGTATGTAGTAGTGGCATTCATCTTGACCCTTCCTAAGCTTGAAATGTTCTCCAGATCCGTCTCTGCCTCCTGAAATCCCACCCTTCTTTCAAGGTAGGTCAAATGGTGCCTCCTCCTTCAGTCTGGTTCTTTTTTGTTCATTTCTTCATTGACTGACTAACTTGTCATTTATCTATTTATTTTAAAATGCCGCCCCCCCCCATTATATCTCATGGAAGTATTGATAAGATCAGGAGCTTCTTCAGTTAAAAGGGTGAGATGGGAGGCAGGCAGTCCCAGCACCTGAAGTCATTCATATATGGAACTCATTCAAAATCACAGGTGTGCCTACACTTTTCCCTTCAATAAAGTTGTAACAAAATGTTTGCCTGCGGGACATTTATTCAACATTTCTCCATGTCTTCTCCTACTCTCTGGCTCCTTTTGGCTGTTTGCACAAACATCCCTCCCATCGCTACGGAGAACCTGAGGCACATGTTCTGTTGGAAGCTGTTGACAGATGCCTCCATTGGTAAAAGCCCTGGTACTTTTTATCCTTGCAACTTTACTACTGACAGCCCTGAAAACTCAGGAAGCTTATTGTAACATTGCCATATTTCAAATGACAGTACTTTGGCTAACCTTTTGTCCCCATAAAAATGCCCACTCCTCCCACATAGAAGGACCAACTCAGATTCACTTCAACCGTCTTATCCAAAAAAAGGACACTCTTGCCAATTGTTTTCCCTTACCTTCCTCCATGTGAGAGAATCAGCTGAAATGCTATTTTTTTCATTTGTGAATATGTCTTCAATATAAATGACTTTAAAAATTCTATCATGACCCTGAAAGTGTATTTTTCCACAGAAGCCCTCTGGATGGCTTTAAATGTCAAGGATACATTTCAGGGTCCACGTGGTTTGCTTATTCTCCCTGGGTTGTGAAAGTTGTTGGCTAAAATTACATGAGCTAATCTGGTTTGGGTTTGTACAATATTATCTGAAATCCTGTAAATTAAAAAAAAGTTTGTAAGCCTATTCTTTTCAAATTAGACAATGTGTTCAAAATTTAGTTTAAAAATTATGTTGCATTGACTGAAATGAAAATGAGTGAGCAAGAGACGTGTGTGTGTGTTTGTCCTTTGTTGCCAAATAAGACCATGACATCAGAGAAATAATGACATGACTTACACTTGACTTTGTTTTGAGTGAGGGAGTGCTGTGCAGGTCACCAGCCTCACTTTTTCTCCAGAGTCATCTGAATCCAGTGACCAGATATTCATCAGGATGATTGGAGATGACCCAGAATGAGGCAAGTGAGCTTAGGTGACTTGCCCAAGGTCACACAGCTAGTGAGTGTCAAGTGTCTGAGGTGAGACTTGAACTCAGATCCTCCTGACTCCTGTACTGGTGCTTTATCCACTGCACTACCTAGCTGCCCCAACAGACAGAGATAAAGAGAGAGACAAGGAGACATTAGAGAGGTGAACATAGATGCTCTGTGTACAACAGGAATCACTTGATTTATTGTTTTCTTTGGTGAAATTCTCATATCCTGCAGTATCCCACTTTAGATGTTATAATTTCAGGTTTTTCTTAATCAATGCCAGAGTTTAGCATGCATTAACTAGTTGTACATTTATTTGATTTTCATGACTTTCAAGCATATTGCTTGGGACATTAGTATCTTCCCTTATTTTCCCTCTGGATACTTTTCCCCTGTATCTTGATGGGAAAGGTTTTATCCTTAGATGTGTGCATAGAATGAATGGGCTGGGTATTAGTGACCTTTCCTATGGGCTTGAGGGAAAGGACAAAGATCAATGGGAATGTTCCCCAAAGATGCACCATCCCATCTACTTCATACTGTATACATACCTATGTATATATACAATAGAGAGCTTTGAGGGTTTGAGGGAGGAGTGGAAAAAACCCTAAAATGAAATATCTTGGAGGTTTTATTTGTACAAAACCACTCTAATACATTTTATACCTACCTTTGCTCTCTATCTTGTGTTTATAAATTGTTCACTTGTCCCATAAATATGAATAGTAATGTTTCTGCCATACTGTTTTCCCAACAATTTTTTTCTACCAAATAATGAATTCTTATCCCCAATTTTTACGTCTTTACGCCTGTCAAATATAAGGTTATTATATTCATTTTCTGCTGTAAATCGTATGTCTAATCTGAGGTTCATCATTCATGGAAACTACCCTAAGAAAGAAAGCTTTGAGATTCTGCTCCACATGTGTTTGTAAAACGTGGTCTTCTGTGGCAGAGTGGGATCTTCTAAATCCTTTGCTGGTTTGTGTGCCCTTCAATAGTAAGACATATTTTAATACTTTGATGCTTCTCTGATCTCCTTTATATTAGGCACTCCCTCCATCTGCTCTAACATCTTATCCACACTCTCTCTTTTTCTGCGATTCTTGTGTGTTTTTCTACAAATTCTCTAATAATGACCTAACATCATCTCTCACATCATGTTGGACCTACCAGCTTGTTCCAGTCATTTAAATACTTAATAGATACCTATGCCACACTCAGGCTAATTACTTTCTGACCCTTATACACACTATATGAACAGTCTACTTCACTTTCTGGGAGTACATGTCCTTGATAAATAGAGGTTGAATTAGTGTCAGTCCAGCCAATATGAATTAAAAGGGTGCTACTTTATATCTGAAGCATTAAAACAATCAAAGTGAGTATTTTGTATATCTCCCTCATAACAGCTGTAATTTTCCTGGCTGGCTTCACTATGCACCATTATCTGTATGTCCTTCAGTACTTGCAAGGTCTGCCATAGAATGTGGTGAAATCTACTTGTAACTTTCCAACAGTGGTTTTAATTCTGCCCTCTAGAGATACACAGGCTAGCTGTTCCTCTTCCCCATATTTACAAAATCAGTATTTGAAGGCAGCCATTTTATATTCCCTTACAGCTTCTTTTCTTTGGGTTACAAGTCTATAGACCCCCTGATTGTTTCTTATTTGCCATGCTTTCCAGAGCCCTATCTTGACTGGCCTTCTTAGGATGTCCTACAGTTTGCAAGAAAATTCCAAGGTGGAAATTTTGACTCCAATTAATTAACAAGAATTTATTAAGTGACCACTGTATTTCAGGCATTTCACTAGGTTTTTAGGCATACAAAGACAAAAGTGAACCGATCTCTGCCTTCACCATGGTCACACTCTATCAAGGGAGGCATTTAAATAAAAGGACACAGAGTATTGAAGAGACATTAGCAGTTAGGGGGGTTAGGAAAGGCTCCATGAGGAGTGGGGATTGAGTTGTATCTGGAAAGGTGCTGAAGGTAGAAGTGAGGAAGGAGCGTTTCTGACTTGGGGCTCAGACAGTGTGAAATTTCATCAGGAAATGGAGTACCATGTATGGGGGATAGTAAGAAAGTCTTTAAAGTGACCAACAGGGAAGGTGGTACTTCCTCCAAGACTTAATAGGGAGACACCGGTGTTTATTGAGTAACAGGGTCAGACTTGTGCTTTGGGACAATCTCTTTGGCAGCTATGTGGAAAATGAGTAGAAGATGAGTAAGGCTTCAAATAAGGACATCAATCAAGTGGGTATGGTAATAAATAGTGTAGGTGAGGCATAGTGAGAACCCAAAATAGGGTGGTGGTTGGATGGGTGGAGAGAAGGCAATTGATTGAAGAGATAGTGTGATGTTAGAAATAAGATTTGGCAACTGACATGATACATGGTGCAAGAGTGAAGTGTTGAGGATGACATCTAAGTTGTGAATCACAGTGACAGGAAAGATGGTCGTATAGACCTCAACAGAAAAAAAACAAAACAAAACAAAACTGAAGCTATCAAGAGGGTTAGCCTCAAGGTAAATGGCATAAATTTTTAAGCAAACTAGTTCCACCTTTTTAATATTTTTTTCCATATATTTACACACATATCTATGGTCTCCCCCATTAGTATGTAAAGTCCTTGATGGTAGAGATTGTTTCATCCTTTGTCTTTTATTCATTAACACAGTGACTGGTACACACACCTATAGAATGATGTCTTTGCTCATTCATTTAGCATTACTGAGCCCTTTCAGCATTCCCTCTGCTTCTTAAAATCCTTGGCTTCCAAGACTTAGCTAGAACTCTACCTTCTGCAAGAACCCTTTCATGTCTCCCCCTGCCCCTCACAGGTGCATTCCCTAAGGTTACCTTTCATTTTCTCTGAATGAAACACTCTTTATGGGTGCTGTCTCCCCCATCAAAATGTGAACTCTTTTAGGACAGGAATTGGATCCTCAGAGATTAGCCCAGTGCCTGGCATATGGTAAGTGTGTGTATATCAATATATGCATATATCTGTAGGGCTCTATTTGTCTATATATGTATGGGTATGTATATTTGTTGGTTGACTGAATGTATATTTCTAGTGCTAGCTTTCTACAAAATTATCAGATAGATGCCACCTCTATTCTTTTTTTTTTATCATCCTTTGTCCTTGTCCTAGGTAGGCATTGACATTTTGCTGCTGAAATTTTCCCAAAGCACCCCATCATGCTTCCCCCATCTCACCACACACACACACACACACACACACACACACACACACACACACCTCATCTTGGCAGAGATCCTCATTTCCAACCTTTCCTGACTTCTCCCCTATCAAAGCTTACCCAAATTGAACCCAAATTGTTATTCTATTGAAGACGGCTGGCCAAGTAATTCACCACACATATCTATAACACATATCTGGTGTTAATGAGGATTTAATAAGTCATTTCTCTGAGAGGATATACTTGTATGTTCCAGGGGATCTTATTGCCTTAGCCATGAAAATGTGTAATGAGGAAATTTTAGACCTGTTGAGAAGGATGCTATTTGCATAAGGAGAACTGATTCATACAATATAGGTTTCCATGTTTTCCATCTATAAATCAGGTTAGTTTTGCATTTTGCTACAGTAATGATAAGAGACTAGTAGAATGATTATTTTTTCCATCAATTTATATGTTAGTGACAGTTAAAAGAGCTAGAGGGGTTCCTAACAGCCATGCCTAAATGCCCATAAAACTACTTTTTTAATTATTGAAATATATGAGTTGAGTATTTGCTATGGTAGGCAGGAGAGATGGAGATGGAAAGGGTGAAGGTAGGGGAGCTGTAATGGGACCAGGGTTCTCCCTGTTTTCCTGATATAGGAATTAGTTTTGTCTAAAAGGCTACAGGGGTGTCTCTGTGATCTGGATTTGACCCTGCCTCTCTTGACTCTTCTCTATTGACCAGATAGATATATTTCCATGGAGATGGGGCAGGGCCAAAAACTCTAAGTGCCACTGTATCCTTAATGCATATCGTTGCTGTGAACAAAGTAAACCCCTTTAGTTAACTGTTCAATGACTTACATGTGCCTCACTTTGTCCCAACATTGACCGTGAACTATCAGGGTGCTGGTGTTATGGCCCCAGAAGCAGGTGTGAACAGGTATAACCTGGGTACTTCAGACACCAAAATGAACTTACTGTTCTGAAGTATGTGTTTTCATGTCATTGTAATTATTTACTGAACCATTCTTAGGGAGACCTATCTTCTTGGATTTAGGTGATGAATTAAGGTCATGAATTATTGTAAACCTGTGGAGCACTTCAGCGTTTCACCATTCAGGTTAATATCAGTATAGTTTATGGCATGGTGGCATAGAAATTTCATCTGACACAATTGTGTTATACTGGGCTAATCACTTTACTTCCCAAAGTCCCAGACATCTTTCCAGGATTCTGCTTTGTTGAAGGAATTTTCTTTGGCTGGAGTTGCCGACTGCAATGAAATCAGGATCAACAGCACCACCACAAACAATAATGGAGTTAGATATGCTTAGGTACTCTCTAGGGCTCAAGTGAAAACAAGAGCCCACACAACTGCATCTCCTCCCTTAGCAACTGATCAAAACACAGATGAAGGTTGGCGTTCTGCCTCTGAGACATCAGTTTCCCACATGTTCCATAGAGTTAACATGTCTTTACAGAGCATGGCAGCATATTCATAAGGATATAAGACTGAAGGCGATTGTAAGTCTCTGGGTCTATTAGCCAGTTGTTTTGGGAAGGAATTGAATAACTGACACATTAATATGTTTTGCATCTGCTGCTCTGCTGGTTTTAACTCCACAGAATGAATGGCCTAGTGCTGGATACCCCAAGTGTTATACCCCTGTGCCTCTCCCACACCTGTTTTAAAAAATGTTGACTCCACTTTTAGATTGTCAGCTGCTTGAGGTCAGGCACTGTCTTCCTTTTTTGTTTGTTGCATCTCCAGTACTTTGCAGACAATGCCTCTCATGTGGTAGGCACTTAATAAATGATTGGATTAGTAAAAATAAAAATAATAAAATCATAAGTTTATGTTCTGTGAATGGTAGCTGTCTTGTAAGAGAAGTCTATTCAAAATCACAGAATAAGCAAATAGATGTAGGAAGCAAGGTGGACTTCAGTAACAAATTTTGCATGGGAAGGATCTGCTAGCAGTCCATGCGTTAAACATTTTTATCTGCATAGAGAGTATACGGGTTTGGCAATAGAAAAATCAAATCAGTTACAATCTCTGAATTGAGAAATAGATGTGTAGAGAAAGCACTGTATAGACACCTATTCACACACACACACACACACACACACACACACACACTCAAACTTAATGGTTTATAAGAAGCCATAGTCTCTGAATTCAGGAATATATATATAACTAGATATCTAGATATATATATATGTGTGTGTGTGTGTGTGTGTGTGTGTGTGTGTGTATGTGTGTATAGGGAGAGAGTATACAGTGAAAATTTAAATATTTTCTGTTGTATTATAAATATATCATATTGCATGTATACATATATAGATATATAATTGCTATATTTATAATTTTAGTTTTTACTTATATTTTAAATATATTTAAAACAAAAGAAAAATTAAAAATTAAAAGCATCACAATTTAAATTAATTTCTTTTTAAACTCCATTTATCAAGATAACAGAGAAAAGGCAGGAAGTTGCCTGAGTTCTCCCTAGTTTCCCTCGAAATAACTTTAAATTAAGCCTCAAAACAAATTCTGGAGTGACAGAACCCACAAAATGATGAGAATGAAACAATTTTCCAGTCTGAGGTCACAGGACTGCGGAAGAAGTTTGTCTCATTTGGGTAAAAGGGGAGTGTAGCCTAGCCCATGCAATGTTTAGGTAACCTTTGGGAGGCTTCTATGCCCAGAAAAGATCAGTGAAGCAGGCCCTGTGGTCCAGGCTCAGTAAGTCATGGCACAGAGTGTTAGTCCTGAGGCCTTTAACCCTTGTCCTGGCTTTTAAAATCTTTTGTAATCCAGAAACATCCGTTTTTTAAATTGCCACAGTAACAGACTTGCTCTATTACATATGCACCCCATACATAGTGAATAGACATTTAGTTTTCCTTTCTGCTTTGTATCGTCTCCCCATTGGTCACCTGTGGGCCTCACATAGTACTTGACTCATACCTCCTTTTATGTCTTTTTCACATACCATTTTGATCTATTATTTGTGCTTGTATTTTACATAAATATGTGTATATGTGCACACACGCACACACACACGCAGACACACAGACACACACACACACGCAGATACACACACACACGCAGACACACACACACACAGACACACATACACACACACACACGCACACACACAGACACACAGACACACACACACACACACACACATACACACACACACACACACACACACACACACACACACACACAGCAAGTGAGGCAGAGTCAGTCCTATCAGGTGTCTCCCAGCTCGGCCGCCACAGATTTGCAGGTCAAATTCCCCAAGGGATGGTTACTGGCTCCTTATTTTCTGTGATTCCTTCAATTCACTCTAGAAGGAAAAACCAACTTCCTTCACCTTTGCTTGTCCATCTGGCCAGTCTTCTGTGGGGTAAATTTTAGCGTTATAACGGCCTCTTTTCTCTTCCCGACGTCCTGCTTCCATTCCACCTCCATGCTATTTTTACCCTCTCTTCTCTCCTCATTATTCTCTTGGAAACTACCTCAGTGTAAGATGTCGTTGCTACCTGTTCAGACTATTTTCATCCTCTGCTAATCAGTGTCCCTGTCTCTGTGCCTTCGTATCAGCTCTTCATATTGCTTCCCAATTTATTCACCTTCTTAAGAGACCAATCAATTCAGATATGTTACGTCCATCCTCTGATAAAACAATGCTATGATTTCTTTTTCCTTCTGGAATATGATCTCTGCTCATGAATTTAGGCTTTCTGAAATCAGAGATTCTCCTACTTTTCTGATATTATATTTTTCTCTCTGTGGTCTACAAACATCAAATTGGTGACCTATTATCATCCCTTGTATGTGTACCATATATTTTACTTTGACTAGGATGTGTATCCACTTCAGTGTCCCCAAACCTCTTAATATAACTTTAATCCTTGAAAAATAATATAATTTTAATCCTTGAAAAATACAGTGTAAATTGTATCTGTTCTATGAAACATTCTCTAGTTATCCTACCTACCTAGAAGAAGATAGAGTACTGGGTCTGGAGTCAGGAAGACCTGAATTCGAACCTGACTTCAGATATTTACTAGCTGTGTGACCCTGGGGAGGTCACTTAATCTCTGTCTGCCTCAACTTTCTCTACTATAAGATGAAGATAATAACAGCACCCACTTTACAAGGTTGTTTTGAGGATCAAGCGAGATATTTGTAAAGTACTTAGCACAGTGCCTAGAACATAGATATTTAATAAATTCTGGTTTCCCGTATTCCCTTTCTTTTTGTTTCCCACCCCCAGATAAAAAGAACTTAATTTCTTGGATCTTGATAGCCCTTTGTTCTTCTTTTAATCATTTAATGCTATTTATTTCTTATGACTTGTTAAAATCCTATTTTGGTAACTCCCTGTTATGTGAAAGGGACTCTGGCTTTTCATCAACTAATCCAGCAGTGTGTGGGCTTTGTAGTTTCTGCCAGGTAGGAAAGACTTCAGCTCTGCTGATATGTTCATCATTTGAAGACCTAGCTACCTAAGTCTGCAGAAACTCATCACTGTGGGAACTTTGAGATGATTTGTTTTTCTTTTTTAAACCAAAGCAACTCTTGAATATTTTTGACTCCTATGAAACACTGGTGAAGGGAGTGACATTATTTGGTCATTCTCAGTTGGGTCTGGTTCTTTGTGACCCCATCTGGGGTTTTCTTGGGAACGATACTATATTGGTTTTGCCACTTAATTCTTTAACTTATTTTACAGATGAGGAAACTGAGGCAAACAGGGTTAAGTGACTCGTCCAGGGTCACACAACTTGGAAGTATTTAAGGCTGGATTTGAACTCAGGAAGAGCAGTTTTCCTGACTCCAGTTCTGGCATTCTATTCACTGTGCTACCTAGCTGCCCCTAAACACACACACACTCACTTGCAGCTTCATGTAGTCTTAAATTAAGACTTGATTTTATCTCCTCTTTGGTAGTCTCCTCCTTCTCCTCCTCCTCCTCCCTCTTTCTTCTTCTTCTTCTTCTTCTTCTTCTTCTTCTTCTTCTTCTTCTTCCCCTTCTTCTTCTTCTTCTTCTTCTTCTTCTTCTTCTTCTTCTTCTTCTTCTTCTTCTTCTTCTTCTTCTTCTTCTTTTCTCTCTCTCTCATAAAAAAGGTCTCAATTCAAATTCTGTGACCTTAGATAAGTCACCTAACTACTATTTACCTCAGTTTCTTAAACTACAAAAGGGGATGACAATAGCACCCAGTTCACAGGGTTGTTGTGAGAATCAAATGAGATAATATTTGTAAAGCATTCAGCACATTACCTGCAACATAGTAGGCACTTAAATGCTTGTTGCCTTCCTCCTTTCCTAGTGTGTGTTGTATATAGGTGTGTGTATATATCTGTATGTGTACACACACATACATAACATACACACACACACACACACACACACATATATATATATGTATGTATATATTTTAAATTTGGAAAAGCTACTGGAAATCACTATTCTCATTTCTGGAGAAGATGTTTGCCTGAACTGGTGGTACGTTGACTAGCTCCCAAATACCTACCCCAGTAAAAGTCTAATATTCACAACAGACTGAAAAATGATGAAGAAATCCAGCAGAAAAAGCAGAGTAAACAATTTTTCCCACCTCAGAACTGCATGTGAGCCAGATTTCCTAAAACAGTGGACAAGGGTTCTCCTCGAGTGATGTTGGTCCGACTGAAACAAGAACATCCAGCCTACCAGTGTAAAAAGACTTCCAAGGAAATATGAAGCCTTTGAGGTTCTTGGTCTGCAGGCAGCAAGTCAAATGGTCCCCATAAGAAAGACCCAAGAAGATTAGAAAGCCCATAGCAGGGACCCTGTTCGTGCTGGGGAGTAGCAGTAGCCATGACTAACCAAAAGAAAAGTAATGCTCCTAATGAGACACTGTGGATCCAGGTAGGGGCTCTGAGATATCCAATACTCTGACCTGATATGTCGTAAAGGGCTTTGAAGTTTCAGCACTCTGACTGTCAAAGTTCAAGGGGGACCTAACTCAGGGACAATGAAGTGAGCACAGGAACCCTGGGCAACACTTGGCAGAATTGATCAAATCATTGAAAAAGTGCAGAAAAGAGTACAACCTGGAACTGTCACAAAGCCCCAGGACATGGACTATATCTGTCAAAATTCACCCCTGAACTATATGAATCTAACTGCAAAAGACTCTCTGCTGAAATATAGAACGAGATTATTGGAGAAACATTAATTGCTCAAAGATAAAACAATAAAAATGACAATACTACCTAAATTAACTTACTTCTTTAGTTCTCTACCAAACTCCCTAAGGAATATTTTGTAGGGCTAGATAAATAATAATATTCATTTGGAAGAACAAAAGATCAAGAACCCCAAAGGTAATAATGGAAAAAAAGTGGGAAGGAGGGGGCTATCATGACCAGACCTCAAACTGTATTTCAAGGCAGTAGTCATTTAAATGGTTTGGTACCTGGTAGGGGTGAAGGGAAAGAAGGAGGGATGGAAAGAGAGATGGGGAGGAGGGAGAAGGAAAGGGTGGGGGATGCGAGAGGGAAGATTAGCGGAAGAATAAGAAAGGTTCATAAAGTACAAAGGCAAACAAACAGTGGCATTATGTTTGATACCCAAAACCCCAGTTATTGCTGGAAGAACTCATGGTTTGGAAAAAAAAAACTGTAGGAAAAGCTGGATAGCAGTTTGACAAAAATTAGGATACATCAATAATTCTCACCATATACAAGAATAAGTCCCAAATGGATATATATCAGATATAAGAAGTTATATCATAAATAAATTAGAGGAGCAAAGCAGAAATTACCTTTTGGATCCTTAGATGGGAAAGAGTTTATGACTGAGCAAAGGATAGAAGGATCACATTAAAAATGGACAGTTTTGATTATGTTAAATTTTAAAAGTTTTTACACAAACAAATCTAATATAAAAATTAAGAGAAATAGGTCATTGGGAAAAATTTTTTGAAACAAGTTTTTTTAAAAAATAAAATTCTATTTTTAAAAGCTATATAATTAGGAGCTGATTCAAATATAGAAAACTCAGAGCCACTTCCTAATACACAGTTAAAGGATATAAATTTTTTGTTTGGTTATTGTATTTTGTTCTCAAAATTCAAGCTGTCAGCAATCATATGAAAAAATACTCTAATGCACTAATAATTAGAAAAATGTAAATTCAAGTAACTTATGATTCTATCTCACACCTATCAGTTTGGTAAAGATGACAAAAGAGAAAAATGACAAATGTTGGAGAGGTTGTGGGAAAAGAGGTATACTTGGGCACTGTATATAGAGCGTTCAGTTGATCCAGTCATTCCAGAAAGCAATTCAGAACTGTGCCCCCAAAGTTATCAAGTTGTACATATCCTTTGATCCAGAAACCAAAGAGGAAAAGGTTCTGCATGTACCAAAATAGAGCAACTCTTTCTGTGGCAGACATAAATTGCAAAACAAAAGGGCATTCCACTGGGGAATGGCTAAATTAATTATGGCATCTGAGTGTAATTACGACAATGTAATATTGCTGTTCCATTAGAACTAATTAAGTGGACCGTTTTACAAGAAATTGGGAAGACCTTTATGAAATGATGCAGAACAAAGTGAGGAGAACTAGGAGAACAGTTTATAAGATAAACAACACTCTAGAGAAATTTTTAAAGACTAAAACTGGGCAATGTAATGTTAAACCAGGAGTTCAACATATGTTGATTTTATGTGTATACATATATATGTACATATATATGTTTACAAATACATTTATGTTTACAAATATATTATAAATATGAATATATTTAAACATATCAAATATGTTTACATATATACATACATAGATACATATATACATGTATATGTGTAAACATATTTGATCTATGCACATGCATATATATGTATACGCCTAAACACACTATTGTATTTATGTGTGTCTATATGTGTTTTATCTGTATGTGTATGTATGCATGTATGTATTATGGGTTTATACATATAGACACATGTGTGTGTATTTCCAGGTCTTCCAGACTCTAAGGTTAGCCCTCTATCTTCCATACCATACTTATCATTTAAACGTGAGAAACATGAGAAATTTAACATGCATTAATTCCCCATGCCTGTTGGTATGTTAGTAATTGATTCCCAAATTATATGTTTTTATATGACTCTTTGAGTCATACTTTTCCTTGAAAATATTACCTTAGAATTCTAGATAAAAGTTTACAAAAGACATTTTAATTAAAACCTGTTATGTGATAGCTATAAGATAAGATGTTAAGGGAAATAGCGATGTAAAAAAAGTGATATATTTTGTCATGTGGGATTTGTAAATGTAATTGTAGAATAAGCAAGAACCATGTGATTTTGCTTGCATGACAACTGTCTCTCTAAGTGGAATAAAGATCAATGAATCTGTTTAGAATCTCAGACTTAGAAGGAATCTCAGAGCCATCTAGTCCTACCAATACCTAATGAAGAATCTCTACTAAAACACACCTGAAAAGAAAGTATTGGGGCTTTTTTCTTGAAGATTTCTAAGAAAGAGGCATCCCTGATGCAGGCCATTGCACTTTTGGAAATCTCTAATTATATGGATTCCTTATCAGACCATATTTGCCTCTTTGCAACACTCATCCTTACTCCTAGTTTTGGCCTCTTGGATCAAGTAGAACAAATCTATTCCCTTTTCCACATGAGAGTCTTTTAAGCATTTAGACAATATCCTCCCTAATCCTGCTCTTCTCCAAGTTAAATATCTATGCTTCCTTTCATTAGATCTTTAAAATCAAAGACATCTCTGAACCAAGGAAGTCAAAATTTAAGAGGAAAAAAAAAACCGATCAACAAGCATTAATTAAATATTTATTAAGTGATAGGAACTTAGGATACCAAGTCAAAGTAAAGTGATCTCCACCTTTAAGGAGCTTAGATATATGTTTACATGTATACACACATGTATGTGTATATATGTACATATGTATGTGTGTGTGCATATATACACACACATATATAGATATAGATATGACATATTCAAGTGGAAACACTTTCAACTAGCACTTAGAATAGTGTCTGGTACATAGCAGGCCTGTAATAAATGGTAGCTGACTGATAACTGACTATAATGGGAAGGCACTAGAAAGAGTTTGGCAACAAATAAGGACCATATAGTGGTATGTCCTGGCTAAGATACATCATCAAAAAGTGAAGAAAGAAATATTTTATGTGTAGATGAGCCTACTGAACATTATGTTCCATAATCATAGAATATTAGAGTTAGAATGGATCTCAGGGCCCTGTAAGCAAATAATGCCTGAAAAAAATAACTTTTGCAGCCAGTGTAGAGTCTAGTCATCCAATCTTGGCTTTAAGACTTCAAATTAGGGGTAACCATCATCTCCCAAGAGGCCCATTCCATTTTGGGGTAATTCTAATCATTTGAAAATTCTTTAATTTTCACTCATTACTTGTAGTTTTGCTCTCTGGGGCCCTGCAAAGCATGTTTAATCCCTCTTCTATCTAACATCCCTTCAAATACATGAATACGTACATATCGTTTCCTAATTTGTTGTCTCTTTCAACTGAAATCAGGGGATTTTTCAATATTCTGTTTTCCCAGTGCTTATTATAGTACTTGGCTTGTAGTAAATGACTAATAAATGCTTTTCCACTCCATTCCCTATTTTCCACACTAATCTTTTCTTCTCCAGGCTAACCCTTCCCGAGTCTTTCAACAAATCTTTAAATGGCATGAACTTTCTGCCTTTCACCTTTGGGGATTTCCTTCTATAACCACTCTCTAGCTTATCAATGTGCTTCTGTTTAAAGTGGGGGGTCCAGTTTGGAACATAATATTCCAGCTGTGGTCTAAACAGTACAAAGATTGGTGGAATGATCACTTCCTGATTCTTGGACACTGAGGCTCTTTTAATACAGTGTAAGTTAGCATACTTTCTTGGCAGCCCTGCTACATTGTTGACTAACGTTGAATTTGAAATTCACTAAAAATTCCATATATTTTTCAGGTAAATTATTGTTTTGTCATAGTTCCTATACTTATGTAGCTGATTTTTAAAAACTGAATTTAAGACTTTTCCTTTGTCTCTGTTAAATTTTCATTATTGAATTCAGCTCAGTTTTCTAGGGTGTAATTACAAAGGCTCTGATACCATTGGCTAAGCAAACAGAAAATGGGTATTTCTCTAGTTGATCAAGCTGCCAAGTTTTATAAAGCCAATAAAAAACAGATTTTATTGATAATCTTTTGTTTTTACATCATAAGAATTGCTCTCTGAATTTCTCCAAGAGATTCATTACATCTAAAATTATAACAATTAATTTAAAAAAGACCAAGAGAAAAAAGAGCAACATTAATCTTTACAGTAGAATGTCTTAAAATGTGTGCAATTTACCTCATTTCTGAACCTTCTACCTCCACAAAGAAGGGGATTTACTTGTTTTCTTATGTCTTTTCCTTGAAGTCATCCATGTTGCTTGTCATTTTGCAATGGGGCTGCTACAGTGGATAGAGCACCAGTGCAGGAGACTGGAGGACTTGAGTTCAAATCTCACCTCAGACATGTGACATTCACGAGCTGTGTGACCTTGGGCAAGTCACTTAACCCCAGTTGCCTCATCCTGGGTCATCTCCAGTCATCCTGATGAATATTTGGTCACTGAATTCAGATGGCTCTGGAGGAGAAGTGAGGCTGGTGACCTGCACAGCCCTCCCTCACTCAAAACAAAGTCAAGTGCAAGTCATGTCATTACTTCTGTAATGGCATGGTCTTTTTGGCAATGAAGTATGAACACACACACCCATTCTGCAATATGCGCTTATTATTTTGTGCTTGTTTTCTCCACTGACATTTTGAAGTCATTTTTCATAGTTCTGCTTACTTCGCTCTGCATTAGATCATGTAAGACTTTCCATGCTTCTCTGTATTCATATTTGTTTTTTTCTTATATCACAATAATATTCCATAGCACATATGTGGCACTATTGATTGGATTATTCCCTGACTGATGAATTGTTTTCTTTGTGTCCTATTATTTGCTACTACAAAAACTACTGCTACGAATATTTTGATGCACATGAGGACGTTTTTTTTATTAATGACTATCTTGGGGTATAAACCTTGTAGTACAAACTCTGGGTTATTGGGTATGGGCACTTTAGGAACTCAGTTTTTGTAATTTCAAATTGCTTTCTGAAATGTATTGATTCACTGATTCAACCACAAAGCACTAGCATGCCTATCTTCCAACAACCCTTCCAACGCTGACTATTGCCATCTTTTGTCATCTTTGCCAACTTTCTGGGTATGAGATGAAACCTCAGGTTTTTTGATTTGCGTTCTTTTATTATTAGTGATTTGGAATATTCATATAGTTGCTAATAGTGTATAATTCTTTTGACAGCTGTTCGTATCCTTAGATCACTTAACTAATGGGAAATGTTTTTGGTTATTTATATATACATACATACATACATATATATATATATACATGTATGGATGTCTGCACATCTATCTATCTATCTATCTATCTATCTATCTATCTATCTATCTATCTATCTATCGGGTACCAAACTCTTCTCTGAGAATTTTGATATAAAGATTTTTTTTCACTTCATTTCTTATCTTAGATGTATCAATTATCTTTGTACAGAAATGTTTCAGTTACATGCACTCAGGTACCTATTTTATGCTTTGACATTCCCTACATTCCTTATTTGGTTAAGTTACTCATAACTACCCATAACTGTGGACAAAGCTATATTGTGTGCATACATATATGTAAATGTATATTTCCATATACATATACACATATGCTGTGTACATACATATAAAGTTATAACATTTTATGCAATTAAGTGCATATTATATAATAAATAACGCATATTATGAACATGTAATTATATGTTAAAATAAAACAGCATAAATGTGAAATAAAATATACAAGCATAAATATTATGTAGAAATATAAATATATAGATACTATAAATTATATACATAAACATACATGTTTATATCTATATAAATATAAAAAGTTTCATATGAACAAATCAATCTCAATCAATTTGTAAAAATGGGGCTAGGAGTGAAAATATACCTAGTTTTGTGTATCTTTGCATAAAATTCTTTTTGACTTTTCTGTCCATTTAGAAAGCTTTTAAGTTGTATTTCACAACTCAGATGCTTACTTGCTATGTGACCTTATGGAAGTCATTTAACCTCTATTTGCTTCAGTTTTCTCATTTGTAAAAGGAGGAAAACAATAACACTCCCCTGTCTGAGTTGTTTCAAGAATAAAATGACATAAAATTTAAAAGCGCTTTGCAAATCTTAAAGCACTAAGTAAAGTTAACTATTAGATTCTTTGTTGTTCTCAATTACTCCATTGAATGTGTGTGCATATATATATATATATATGACATTATACATACATACATATATATATGCCTAGTTATTTTTATGTTCTATCTTCCATTAAAATGTAGGTTCCTAGGTTATTATTTTTATTTGTATCTCCAACACTTAGCATACTCCCTAGTACATAATGGTACTAAATAAATTGACTAGAGAAAAACCTTCTAGCCTTTTGATATTGTATTATTAATGAAAACCACTGCCACCATCAGCTCAGGCTTCAAGGAAATGTTATTCCTTTTTGTGATCATAAAGAGAAGATTGAGTTCCATGGTTGTATCCCACATTGAATATGACCAGTGTTTAGTACAGGACCTGGCACATGGTAGACAACCAAACTAAATAGTTATATCTTCAAATTAAAACCTCCTACAAATAAGTTCCCATTTACTCTTTCTTTGCTTTCTGATCTTTCTGAGTGTCTTACAACTTTATCATGTCCTTGTGTCCGTTAACCAAAAAGCCCATGAAGTGAACAGAATATACCACTTAACATAATATCTGGCCCATTATGAGACATAGCTTAAAACAGTCTGGTTGATTTAACTTGAATCAGACTTATCCTGTTTGTCTCCACTGTGAGTTTAGCAGTACGGACAGTTTTATTGAGAACTGAGTGAAAAGCTTACAGTTTCTTTCACATGAAACTCAAGCTGGATTTAACTTGAAATCTCTGGAGGTGAAAGTTGCAGTGGTAACCTAAGGAGGCCTTAAGAAGTAAAAAAGGGCCATAGAATTCAGCTGTCAACTTTCCATATTTCCTTATTCCTTGCTGCATCTCTGACCATGAGCAGTGCAAAGGATACAGACCACAGGGCTCTGACTCAGACTTTGTCTGTCTGCCAAAATCAAGAGAAAAAAGATGTGGAGAGGTGCATATTGTTTTATTTGAAAGAGGACCCTGCAGCAAATGTTACCATTGAGTTTTCTTAGGCAGTGAAACATAGTTTGAAATGGAAACTTATTAGTTTGTCCAATACAAGGTTGCTAAGCCCAAGATGGTAATGAGGAAATCGTTATTTGAGGCAGAGGAAAGTGCCTCTCTCATGCTGCCAATGTCTGACATCTAACCTCTCATTTGAGAGGCCAGAATCCGGTGCTGGTATAGTAAATGTCTTCAGGATCAGAACACAGGATACACCGTACTCATTTGCTTCATGTAGGCAAGGATTTCAATCGATCAACCAACACTTAATAAGCGTCTACTATATGTCAAGCACTGTGGTAGTCATTAGGGATGTAAGTGCAAAAAATGAAACAATCCATAATCTCAAGGAGTTTACAAGCTTTTAGTAGTATAAGCTGCTAAAATTGTGGACTGTCTTCAAATGGAACGGGCTACTTTGGTGGATCATGGACTTGTTGGTTCTGGAGTTTTTAAAAACAAATCAAAAATCATGTAAGAGAAAATGAAGAAAAATTAGAAAAAAAAAAACAAAAGCAATTCAAGAAAACTGTGAAAAGAAAGATAACCAGTTAGAAAAGGAGATACAAAATCTTAAAGAAGAAAATAATTCCTTGAAAACTAGAATTTCTTAAGTAGAATCAAATGATATTATAAGACACCAAGTTATAATAAAACTAGAAAAATAGAAGAGAATCTGAAATATCTCCTTGGAAAACCAACTGCTGGAAAACAGACCAAGGAGAGACGATATAAGAATTGTTAGACTACCTGAATGTTATGAATTTAAAAAAAAAGAATATGGATACAACTTTGCAGGAAATTATATAGGAAAATTGCCCTGAAGTTCTAGAACAAGAAAGTAAAGTAGAAGTTGAAAGAATCCATTGATTACCTCCAGAAAGAGATCGTAGGAAAAAAAGTTACTGAAATGTCATAAACAAATTTCAAAATTCTCAAGTTAAAGAGAAAATATTGCAAACAACAAGAAAAAAGCAATTTAAATAATGTGGAAAAAAGAATCGATATTTCACAAGACTTAGCAGTTCTACACTAAAAGACCAAAGTTCTTAGAGTATTATATTTTGAAGGGCAACGGACCTGGGGCTGCATCAAAAAGCAACTCATCCAGCAAAGTTGAGTAAAGAACTGATAAATAGAATTATGTGTAAAATTATTTTACATATGTATGTAGTACATGTATACATAAATGTTTATATATGTATACACACATACCTATTTGTGTCTAATGATAGCCATCCGTAGGGTAGAGGGGAAAGGAGGGAAGTGAAGGAAAAAAAAACAAAAAATTTACATGATAATTTTGCCTTATATATGAAAGGAATTTTGTACATGATAGATTTGCAATTTCATATATAAACAGCTTTTTTATTGTATTGTCATAGAAATGTTTGTTTTACTCCATAAATCAAAAATATTTTTTAAAGCAGAAATTGGATAGCTTCTAAGTGGATATGTCATAGAAGAGATTTCTGATTAGGTACAGGTTGAGTAGAGAGCCTCTGATATCTTTTTCAATCTAAAAAATTGTGGTGTTATATGACCTTGGAATTAGATTATGTGAGAGGTTGAGAGGCATGTACCATAATAGACAGACAATAGGCTGAGAGTCAGCAAATACCTGGATTTAAATCCTGATTCTGACACTAACTGGATTACCCTGGGCAAATTACTTAATCCCCAAGAAACTCATTTTCTTCATCTTTAAAATCAGCATAATCCTTCCCCCTTCCCCCATCCCCATACAATGCACACTTTTTTTTAAAAAAAAGAAAACTTGGTAAACTTTAAAGTACCATAAATATATGAGGTTATTATGAATTATTAGCCAGAGCTGCTACCCAAATCCAGGAAGCCAGTAAGAACAAGGGTGCTCAGTTGTAACTTGTTCTTTGAAGTCATATCCTTGAAAACAAATACCTTAATTTCTGTTCAGAACCAGAGAAGACTACTCATATTACTCAGATTGGACCTTGGAGAAATTATCTACCTATCCCAGTGCCTTGGGCTATCTAAATCATTTGAATCATTGAAGGGTGTGCAAGATTCATTTTGAGGCTCTTCAACAGTTATCATTATAATACCTAGCATTGTGCAGATTTGAGATTTGCAAAATGCTTTACTTATATTATCTCATTTGTTCCTCACAACTCTGTGAAGTAAGTGCTATTTGATAGTTCATCTTACAGAATAGGAAATTGAGGCTAAAATATTTTGAGTAACTCATCCAAGGTCACACAGCTAGTAGGTGGTGCAGGATTTGAACTCATGTCATTCTGACTCCAGGTTGAGCACTCTAGCCATTATAATCCTTTAATGCCAGGAGATACTATTGCTTTCACAGATAGATTCATGCTAATATACTTTTTAAAAGAACACAACTTGGTTGCTTCAAGTTATTCTCTGTTATAGTAATAATATGCTACATTTACATTTATGGAGTACTTTGTGGTGGATAAAGTGCTTTGTAATATACAAATTGGTTCTGACCAACCAAATTCTTTTTGCAATAATAGAGTCCTAGAATTACAATAAGGGACTTAAGTTCAAGTCCTGGGTCTGCCACTAACCCATGTGACTTTGTGTTAGTGGCTTCTTCTCACAGGATCTGTGCTTCTTCATCTCTAAAAGAAGGCAATTACAATAAAACACATTGGTGGTCTCTCCCGACTCTAATGTTTTCTGAGTGTCCATAAGCCCATTATCTCCCGTCTCCACTCATAGAGGGGGAGAAAGAAATAAATACATTTAATCTCAATTATTAGCATTTTCTTCATCTCTTTCTTAAGTCTAGCTGGTCAATAATGCAATGAATCCAACCCTGATTTGTAATGTTTGTCAATTTCCAAAGTATCAATGCTCACAGTGGAAATTTAACAAAAGAAAAAAAAGAAATCTACATGATAAATTTATTAGATATTTAAAATCAATAGCAAGTTGTACATAATAGATTGGCACTTTTGTGTGTAATTGTCTTATTTTTCTACTATGTTATTGAAGTGCTTGTTTTAGTTCATAAATTAAATTAAAAAAAGAAAATTTACCAATTAGCTCTCAAGATGGAGTTGAATCCAACACATCAGTATTCTAAGTGATTTTCATATGAAATGAACTCAAGGCCCTTCACAATCTAGTTTGCTCACCTCTAGACACTATCCAACTTATTCAAATCCCTTTTGAAGTGTGGTGCTCAGAACTGTACTCTGCCCATATCAGATCTCATATCTACTGTGGTGCTTAGTTTTCATGACAAAAGCTTATGATATTGTTACACTGTAAAATGTCGAGAAAGGGGGCAAACAGAATGTCAATGCACCTCTAATCCATATCATTAAAAGGTCAGTTGAAGGAACATCGACAATTTAGCCTCAAGAAAAGACTTGGCTGGATGGGAGGGAAGTGACAGCTGTAGACAAGTATTTGAAGGGTAGTCATTTGGAGGTAGGAACAGACTTGTCCAATTTGGCCCAAAAGAGACAACCAGGAACAACTGGGTAGAGGTTGATTGACCTGCCTCCCTAATCTGATTCCTTCTATTTCTTTTTTTTCTCTTATTGCTAGGATTTTCAATACAATTATGACTGGTACTGGTGACAGTGAACATTCTTGTTGCACACCTAATCTTACTGGGAAGGCTTCTAGCTTATCCCCATTACAAATAATGCTTGCTGATGGGTTTAGATATATGCTTTTTTTGACTACTTAAGGAAAACTCCATTTATATATACTTTCAAGTATTTTTAATAGAAATGAGTGTTATACTTTATCAAAAACTTTTTCTCTATTTATATAATTATTTTTAAATGTTTGTCAATGATATAACCAATTATTTAATAGTTTTCCTTATATTAAACCAACCCTGCATTCCCAGTATCAAACCCACTTGGTCATGCTGTATAATCTTTATAATATATTGTTGCAACCCTTTAGCTAGTATTTTATTTAGGATTTTTACATAAATAACTGATAAGTAGGAATATGTATAGCATGATTTTACATATACGTATTACATATGTAGATACACACACATATTTGTGTCTAATGGTAGCCTTCTCTGGGGGATGGGAGGGAAGAGGGAAAAAAAGAAATTTTCATGATAAATTTAGTATATATTTAAAAGAATTAGCAAGTTGTACATAATAGATTTGAAGTTTCATGTGCAATAACCTTTTTATTATTCTGCTGTTATAGAAAAGCTTGTTTTATTTCATAAATTAAAAAGAAAATAAATTTTAAAAGTTCCTGAGTAGCCACAGGATTCAGGAAAGACAGAAATAGACATCTCAGCCTGGAAAAGAGTGCTCAATTCTTGTAGCTGCTGAGACTTGTTTTAGAAATTTTTCATGGGCTCTGGGCCAAGGGGATTTTTATGCCATGAGGCCCACGAGGATGAAGATTTACTTATTCACCTGCCCAGAAGCTATGCTTAATGCCCTGTTTCTATGGCTGAAATTCAAAATGTTATTTTCATTGCAGTATCTGTAGTAGAAATCTTGTTCTTACTACTTCATGTCTGGACCATTACAATAAAGTAATAACTAGGGCCTCTCTCTCTCCAATTTCTTCATGCTTCAGTGTGTCCAATAAATTACTGTCAGAATAACCCCACAAATGATGCTTTCATTAGGCTCTTTATCTTCATTTCCCATCCTGTTCCATACCCCACAGCACCTAGCATAGTATATTGTACTTAAGTCCGTGGTTAATAAATACTGTTTGAACAAATGGCCCTCCCTTGCTTAGGATTCTCCAGTGGTTCCGTTTTGCTTTATTAGATAAGGCCAAATCTCAGATATTGGTATTCAAGGACCTCAGCAATGTGGATTTACCCTACTTTGTTAGCCATACCAACCACAGTTCCCCATTATGATATCACTGAACAATTATTCTTTCAACAAGACTTTAGATGAGGGATACCTTTGTCAGACTGATCGTTTCATGTTGAGGTGGGTTAGGAAAATACAGTCAACATGCCCACTCATTGTTCTCAAATCCTATCCTTCATTAAAGTCCACCTCAATAATTACATCCTCTATGAAGCCTTTCCCAACCATTGTGTTTCATATCCATTCTTCCCAAACTGTACTATAATTCATACATTTCAGATCTTTCTGGAATAATTATTTACTATTTCAGTCATACCTTATTTATCCTTTTTCCAAAGTTAGGATCATAGGTCAGGAATTAAAAAAGCCATCAGTAACCCTTTAGTCCAACCCCATTATTTCAGAGGTGCAGTAATTCAGGCAAGGGAAGTAACAGGAATTAGCCACAGCTACAGAGATAGCAGTTAATGGATTTCCTGAGAATGATAATTAGACCTTGCCCTTTAGTTCGATTTAGCAGTTTAGGTTATATGTGCCTGCTTTGTGCTAGCCACTGAAGATACAAAGATAAAACTGAAACAGTATTCAGGAAACATATTCTATTAGCATGTATACAAATGAGTAAATCAAATGTAATTGGAAGGCCTTTAGTAACTGGCAGCACCAGGGAAGGCTATCTGGAGCAGACTTGAAGGAAGTGAAGTTTTCTGAGAAGTGACGTTGAGGAGAAAGGGGGTACTATTTATTGGGAACAATATAGGTAAAGACAGGCAGTGGAGACGGAATGTTGAATTTAGGCAGTGATTAGCAGTTTGGTTTGGTTTGGGGTAAACTGCTTAAAATAGAGTTTGGAGCCAGATTATCGAAGGCCTGAAATCCTAAACTGAATAGTTTCTATTACCTCCCAAATGGGACAGAGAAGTCACTGATGCTGAGCAGGGAAGTTACAGGGGCAGACTTGATCTTCAGGAAGGTTATTTTGGTAACTATATAGAAGATGAACGGGACAAAGGAGTCACTGGAAATAGGAAGAAAAATAGGGGACTTCCAGTAACCCAGTGGAGACAGGACGGGTTCCTGAATTTAGGTGGTAGCTGTGAATGGAGAAGGGGATACATGGGAGACATATTGTGGAGAAAGAATTGGCTACAGTTTCACAATGGTATGAATAGTGTAGGGGCTCAATAAATCCTCAGTGAATAAATCATGTTATATTAAAATTATATTATAACATTACTGGATATGATGAAGATTCACATTGGACTCCATTCTGAAAGGCCAAGTAAACTACATTTAAAGGTAGTATTTCAATTCCCTATTATACTATACTTGTTCCACAGTAATTCCTGTTAAAAGTTTTCTCTTTTTTTATGACCCAGCTTAGCTGTTAGATGATTTTCTTGCAGAAGCTATAAGTTATGCTTTACCCTAATTAAAAGTAATGACTCTCTGCCCAAATCTTTGACCTTCCATTTGTAAATTAACTTGCATTACAATCTTATCTACATATCTGTCCCTACCTACTAGACTGTAAACTTTTTAAGGGCAGAGAAAATGTCATATTTCATCCTTGCATCTCCAATTTCTAGACTAGGGCACTATACCTAGGAGGTGACTTCTAAATGTTTATTTTATCTGTTGAATTGGCATTGCTGTGGTGAGACTCTAGAACACCATACATAGTGAATCATATCCTTACAAAAATTAAAATCTTTTTTCTACTTATATAACATATGATTTAATAGTTTCATTCAACACATTAATTCAGTAAACATTTATTAAGTACTTACTCTGTATATAGTATTGTGCTAGGTGATAAGGAGATTTAATGTTTAAATAGCCTAGTAGGATGTAAGCACAGAAAATTATATGTCTTCCAACATCATAATTTTAATGTCAAAATCAGAGAGTGAATTTTGAATTACTAACATTAATTCACTTCAATGGCAAGTCAGGAGTGGGAAATCCTGAATCTCCAAGAAAAATGATTCTTGGAAACATTAAAATTCTTGTTGCCCACACTAGTTTACCTCTTCCCATATATCCAGTCATCCACCCACCAGCTCCATCTGGCCAATGATCCAGTAAAGGTGGGAGAACACAGGATCCAATGTCAGGTTGAGTCAGCACTGGTCATGGAGATGATCCAAAGAAAAGAGACAACACTGTGTGGTCTGGAGAAATCACAGTCTACACTTCTCTTAGCAATCTTCTGTATTTGATAAGGAAAGGTTTGGGATTCTTGGTGTCCAGGGAAGGACAGTAAGACACAGAGAAAAGATGGATAATTGTTTGCCCTTTACCCCAGGGGTTCTGCTCTCCTCTACAATTTTCCTTTGGCCAAACCAAACCACAATTCCCAATGGATACTTGGTCTATAGAAAGCCCCAGACCTCTAAACTCCTATCCTAGCAGATTGGAACTTCAGCTTGTCAGGAAGGCCCAAAATAGGAATGAGTATGTTGATAAACTGTATATTTCTCTCCCTTTGCTGAAATTAAGAAATGAAACTTTTGGTAGTTTCAATTTCCACTAAAATAGTCTAACACTTCTTGCCACTGTAAGCACTTCAGATGCTAGTGGGAGGCTGAGTTGAACTGGATTAACTAGGCAGGTCAAGTTAGCCATATTGAGGTGTTTAAAGTTCAGCTAGTTTCTGGAGATGAAGCAGCAAAGGCAATAACAGCCTTGGATGGCAATTGCAGAGTCAATGAAACCTGGTATCCAAACCCTTAACACAGAAGATAGAATCTATTTGAATATCCTGAGTGTGTGGAGAGAAAACAAAAATGTTTCAGAAGGAAATGATCAGTCTGTCAATCAACCAAGTCTAAAACCAAGATGCTTATTTTAAAGAGTAGGAGAAAAGGAATCAGAAAAGGAAGTTAGGGATTTCAGGGTTACATGGAGTTTAGAGATAGGATATTATAATGGACAGAGCAATGAACTTGGAGTGATGAAAACCTGGGTTCATATCCTACCAATAACACTTAATAGTGGTGTGACTTAGATAAATTTCTTAACCTCCTTTGGCCTCAGTTTTCTCATCTGTAACATGAGGGGCAGGCCTAGATGCCTCTGAAGTACTTTCCAGCTCTAAATCTACTATCCACATTCCCCTTTCTGTTGGAGCTCAAATTTCGTATTATTCTTCATTCCTTTTTTTCTGGTTGACATGGTTCCATTAAATCCTGTTATCACAAGTTGACACAAATGGATATGGAGGAACAAAAGCTAACAAAAAGATGGAGTGAAGCAAAATAAACAAACGAAACCAAAGATAAGACAGGGAAACAATGACTTGATTTTTTCACAATAATGTCAATCTTCTAGGAGATGAATTCTGTGCTCAGTTTTTCCCAGAGTTTGACAACATACTATAGGATTTCCAAATTGTGAAACTGTGAAATCTGGAAGTGTCTTGTTCCATAGGATATTAGATTTGCAAGGGGCCCTAGGATATGGAGTCTTAGCTTTGCACATAATCAGTACCTCATAAATGTCTATTGAATGGAATTGAATGTGGAGAAAATGGTAGAGCTGGAGGGCTCATTAGAAAATAAAATATTAGGGCTGGAAAGCTCCAGATGGTGAGGCCTGGAATGACTGGAAATTCCCTGGGCTCTCATTTCCTCACTTACCTCCGATTCTTGAAGACTGAAGGAGGGTGAATGGAACTTGGACAAACACCCAAGATTTCAGAAACACAGGCTAGCTTTTTGGAGCCCTCAAGTCTGGTTCACTAATTTACATTTGTAATGTCTTTTAAAAGCTGAAAGAGTCACTGAGTGATATTAATTATATTGATTCTGCTAGGAGAGTAATTGATATCCAATGTGTGAGCCTTGCAGCAAAGGTGAGAGAGACTCGTAATATATACAGTCAGAATTGGTTGAAGTATAGCTTGTGCTTAAGGTTTTTTCCTTTTTCACTTTTATTCTTTGTTAGGAGGACAGATTCAGTAGGTAGAGGAGAGGGAATGGTTATGTTAGGAGATGAAGTGAATTGCTAGTCAAAATATTACCATAGAATTAAGATAATTTTAAAAGGAGTATTAATCCTTTTAAGCAATCATGACAGGACTTGGCAAACTCCCATGAAATAAAAGAGTCAAGTTCTTAGGCACATGCAGTGGGACTGTGCCATATTGTTTATTCCTCAGGTAACTGCTCCTGATTCTCCCCTTCCTATCTCCTTTACAAGCACAGTGAGGGGAGGCATGTTAGGTCTCTGTTTTGGAGGCATCTGGTCAGATGACTGAATTTATTCCGTTGTTTCTATGAGTCTGTGATCATTACCTCCCATCATACAGACTCCAGCCCATCCACATCTTTTAATATTGTCCAATTCTTAATCATTTTGTTTTTTAGTCATTTTTGGTGTGGCCAACACTTTGTCACTCCATTTAGGGTTTTCTTGGCAAAGATATTGATTGGTTTGCCATTTCCTTCTCCAGCTCATTTTACAGATGAGAAAACTGAGATGAATATGGTTAAATGATGGATGCAGGGGGGGGGGTCACACAGCTAGTAAGTGCCTGAGGCCAGATTTGAACTCAGGGAGATGTCTTCCTAACTCCACATCCAGAAGTCTATCCACTGCATTATCTAGCTGCCCCATTCTTAATCATATTCTTCATAAATCCTTCACATAAGATTAAAACAATTAACTAGATGCCCTCCACTAGGTCTTCTAACAAGATATAGATTCTTTGGCAGCACTTTGGACTCTTCATCTGTGATCCCTTTCTTCTTGCTACTTGACTAGCCCACTTCTTTTTCAGATCACACATTTTTGGATATCTTTTCAGATCTATTTTCATTGACAAATCTGTTTTTACATCACAATCATTTCTGAATATGTGTCCCACCCTCATGCTTCACGAACAACTTCCCTTGAAACACAAAATAAAGAAGGGGGAAAATCAGCAAGATGAATCAACTTATCAATCATAAATGAAAATGTATGTAATGGGTGGAGCCAAGGTGTTAGAAAGAAGTCAAGTTACCTGGTCTCCTACCATTAAAACAAACTTCTAAATGTATTCTTGAGTGACAGAACCTACAAAAAGATGGAGGAAAGATAACAGAAGGACTTCAGGAAAAGGTCAGTTTCACTTTGGTAAAAAAGGGAGCACAGCTTAGCACTGATGATTTCCAGGCATGCCAATGGGAGGCTCTAAGCCACAGTGCAGATCAACAGTTGAGGCCTCTTGGTCCTGGCACAGCAGGCCAGTTGTGGGGCCTCCAGCCCCAGTGCAGAAGACAAATTGTCAGCCATGGAACTTGGCAACAACAGGAGCAATTAGACCAGGCCACCCCAACTCAGTAAGCAAGACACCATTATCTGAGGCCCCAGTGCATAAAGCCAGTGACCAGGCCCCTCGCCCCCAACACGAGTAGCTTGGGCCAGTGCTCCCTGTAATCCAGGAGCAGATATCAATTTTAAAAGCCAAAAACTAGGTTAAAAAATGAGCAAAAAAGGAGTCTTGACCATAGAAAGCAACTATGGTGACAGAGAAGATGAAAGCACAAACTAAGAAAAGGACAAGATTGTTCAAAATACCTACATTCAAAACCTCAAAATGAAATATAAATTGGTCTCAAGTCCAAAAAACCTTCTTTGAAGAGCTCAAAGAAGTAAAATAAGAGAGAGAGAATAAAAATTCAAAAAAGAGATGAGAGGCTTGCAAGAGTTGGGAAAGGAAGGACAAAAATTAACTAAAGTAAACACTTCCTTAAAAAATACAATTATCCAAATTTTGGGGAAAAAACCTCCACTGAAGAGAATTTCTTAAAAAGTATGAATAGGCCAAATGAAAAAGGGGGTACAAAAGCTAACTGAAGAAAATTCTTTAAAAATTATAATAGGCTCAGTGGAAGTCCATGATTCTATGAAACATCAAGATTTGGTCAAACAAAATCAAAAGAATGAAAAAAAAATAGAAGCTAATATAAAATACTTTATTATCAAGTGGCAGGATATAAAATAAATCCACAAAAATCATCAGAATTTCTACTTAATACTGGCAAAACCCAGCATCAAGGGATAGAAAGATAAATTCCACTTAAAATAACTGTAGATGATATAAATTATTTGGGAGTTTACCTGCCAAGACAAACCTAGAAGCTATATGAACATAATTACAACACACTTTTCACACAAATCAGATTTGAACAATTGGAAAAGTATTGATTGCTAATGGTTAGACTGAGCTAATATAATATAAATGACAATACCTAAATTAATTTTCTTATTCAATACCATACCAATCAAACTACCAAAAAGTTTATTTTATAGAACTAGAAAAAATAATAAAATTCATATGGAAGAACAAAATGTCAACACTATCAAGGAAATTAATGAAAAAAATCCAAAGGAAGGTGACTTAGCTGAACTAGATCTAAAACTATTTTATAAAGTGGCAATCCTCAAAACTCTTAGGTACTGACTAAGAAGTAGAGGGGTGGATCAGTGGTATAGGATAGGTACACAAGATATACTAATAAATGGCTATAGTAATCTTCTGTTTGATAAACTCAAAACTCAAAGACTCCAGCTTCTGAGGTAAAAACTCACTATATAACAAAAACTTCTGGGAAACTTGGAAAAAATAATAGGACTAAAACTAGGCATCAACCAACATCTCACATTGTATATCAATATAAGGTCAAAATGGGTACATAATTTGGACATAAAAGGTGATACCATAAGCAAATGAGGAGAACACTTAATAGTTTTATGGAGAAGGGGAAAATTTGTGGTCAAGGAAGAGAAAGAGAACATTATGAAATACAAAGTAGGTAATTTTTATTACATTTTTTAAAATTGCATTTGCAAAACCAATACAACCAAGATTAGAAGGAAAGCAGAAAACTGGGTAACAGTTTTTACAGTCTGTGTTTCTGATAAAGGCCTTATTTTTCAAATATATATATATGTCAAATTTATAAGAATACAAGGCATTTCCCACTTGATAAATGGTCAATGGATATGAACAGGCAGTTTTCAGATGAAGAAACTAAACTATCTGTAGTCATATTTAAAAAAGTTCTAAATCACTATTGATTAAAGAAATGCAAATTAAAATAATTCTGAGGTACAAACTCAAACCTATCAGATTGGTTAATATGACAGAAAAGGAAAATGATAAATGTTGGACAAGATATGGGAAAAAATTGGAACAGCAATGCAAGGTTAGTGGAGTTGTGAACTGATCCAACCATTCTAGAGAGCAATTTGGAACTTTGCCTGAAGGGCTATAAGACTATGCATACCCTCTGATCAAGCAATACCACTACTAGGTTTATATCCTGAAGAGATCTTAAAAAGGGGAAAAGGACCCACATGTACAAAAATATTTATAGTAGCTCTTTTTGTGGTGGCAAAAAATCAGTAATTGAGAGGATGCCCATCAATTGCAGGATGGCTGGAGAAGTTATGGTATATGAATGTAATGGGATACTATTGTGCTATTAAAAAATGATAAGCAGCTGGATTTTAGATAAAAACTTGGGAAGAATTTCATGAACCGATAAAATGAGCAGAACCAGAAGATCATTGAATACAGTAATAGGAACATTGTGTGAGGATCAGCTATGAAAGATTTAGCTTTTCTCAGCAGTACAATGATCTAAGACAATTTCAAAAGACTCCTGATGGAAAATATTATCCGTATCCAGAGAAAGAACTACAGAAAAGGAAAGCAGATTAAAGCATTCTATTTTCACATTTTATTTTCTTTATCTCAGTTTTTCCTCTCTACTCTTTTACAATATGACCATTGTGGAAATATGTTTAACATGATTGTCCATATATAACCTATATCAGTTTCCTTGCTATCTTGGGGAGGAAGGAAGGGAGAAAAATTTGGAACTCAAAATACTACAAGTAAATGTTGAAAACTATCTTTATATGTAATTGGAAAAAATGCTATTAAATGGAAAAAAAGAAATTACACATAATATTTCATGTCTATGTTCCATCACTTATGCAAAGAAGGGAGGAAGGTATATTTCCTCAAAAGATTGTATCTTTTACATACGATATTTTATCTCTTGTGAACAAGTGATTGCTGGTAATATGTTGTGGTTTCTTTATGCTTCCTCTTACCCTTTAATATTTTGAATACTCACAAAAATTGCCTTTCTTAATTCATAGGCAAATACTGTCTATAGTAGAATATTGGTATTGAGAAGAGGGTTTTTCTTTATTTGTTTGGTTTTAAGAAATAGATTGGAATTATTAAACATACTGTACAATTTCCCAAGTTCAATCTGGTCTGCATGATTCCTTCTATTCATTTCTATAAACAGTTCATCAGCTATTTACAGTGTTTATTCAAAGTATGTATGTATGTGTGTGTGTGTGCGCACATGTATGCGCATGTGTATCTTTGGAAAGGGCTCCTTATGGTACACATCTTATAACCCAAAGCCCACGTTTCCCAAATTGGAGCTGTAATGTCAGGTCATAGATGGTAGCTGAAGTGTAGGAGAATGGTATGAAGATGACTATGATATGTATAAAAATTCACAAGATGTAAAGATAAATGTATGGTAACCCAGAAGTCTTAGTGCAGTTTTAAGCTTTAATAACTTCAGAAATATAAATGTTATACACTTAGGAAAGCATCATTTAAATGTTTAACTATAAATTTGTGATGGCAATCAAAATAGGATCATTTACTGTTTTTGTTTTAGTATAATCTAGTGCCTCTGATTGAATCTGCCTTTATCAATCAGGAATCTTTACAAGGAGTAAAGTACAGAAACAAGAGTTTCTTTATCTAGAAAAAGTATGTATTTGTATTGTTAATTATATTAATGTGATTAAAGACATTCCCCACCCATTAATGAGCCTGCCCATTAAGGGGAGTTTGATTGGGGAAGATTTGTGGGAAGGACCAAGTCTTTTGTTAATGAGGCACTGATTCTCAAGGGTTGTGATGCCCTCTGGCTCTAAAAAAGGGATAAATACTCTAAGTTACTCTGACAAATTACTCTGATAAATACTTTGGGGTTTACTTTTTGTAATAAGTTTTGAGCACCAAAAAAGGACTCTGGGAAGCTGCTAAGGAGCCCCCTGACTTTGGGAACCCAGATGTCATGCTTTCCTCTCTGGTAACTATGGTCAGACAGCTGTACCTGTATGTTGAATTATGGTCAGGCAGAGGAAGCCATGTCTGTTGATCACTGTAGGGCTTACTGACTGGAAGTGTTTGTTTGGCCGGAGGAGGACTCTGGAAAGCATCTAAGGAGCCTCCCAGCATTGAGAACCCAGATGTCATGTTTCCCTTTCTAGTAACTATGGTCAGATAGTTGGGGTCCAACTTCCTGTTGAATTCAGGCAGAGGAAGCAACGTCTGTTGACTTTTAATTTCTTTGTATTTTCTTTGAAGTTCAGGGTGCTGACTTCCATGAATTAGGTGAATGATATATGTGCTTGGTTAAAGGAATGATACATGTGCTTGATTAAAATGATTGTTAACTCCTCCAAAATTGCCTCTCATTTTATGAATGCAGATCTAAGAACCTGTGGTAGCAGGGTGCCCTGCATATGCTGGGGTGCTTACTGATACAAAATGCTTTAAATTTATTTGACTTTGCGAATCTTAAATCATAAATTTTAATGATATGGAGCACAATCATACATTTCGCATGTATGACAATTCCTAGATGACACTTTCTTAGACTAGTGGATTAGTCCTCTTGCTTGGCCACCTTAGTCACCTGATCTATCTCCATTAGACTTTTTCTTAGGATTATGTCAAATCAAAAGCTCATTCTTTGGGTATAATCTTAAGGGTGATTCTAAGTGCAGTCTTCTTGCAGTCACTGAGCAGCAGTTGATGAGAGTTTTTACATTTTTTACAAATTTGATATTATTTTTAACTGGTACATACACAGATACAGCAGTTATGCCAAATTTCAATAGGAGATATATCTGCAATGTAAATAATTAACTTTTATTTTTTTTTGTAAGTTTGCAGAATTTCCACTTGAAAAGTTTTTAAAGCTTAAAACTGCACAAAGTTTTTGGACACCATGCATATTCACACACACAAACACACACGCACACACATATACACACACCAATGGACTAATTAATATAAAAATTAGTAGATCAGGCAATGATCATTCTTTATTCATTTGGTTTTCTCTGTAGACACCTTTTCCACCTCCCTCTATATCTTCTATCATGGTAACCTTTTCAATTTCCATGGTGTCAATTATTATCCCTGAGCAAATCACCTATAGCCATAGATATTCAGCTCTCATCTCTCTCTTGCTCTCCAGCTCTCTATCACCAAATTCCTGTGAGACACACCTCAGCCATGATGTCCTGTAGGAAACTCAAATGTAGCACATTCACACCTAAAAGTGTTACCGTCCCTTCCCATTTTCCCTAAACTTCCCTTGCTCTGTTAAGAGTTTTCTTATTATTCCAGTCATTCAATTTGGTATTCTGAGAATCTTCCTCAACTCTTCCCTCTCCCTTACCTCCACCAGTTTCAAAGTCAATTTAATTCATATCCACAACTTATTTCATATGTGGTCTGCTTATTTGGCCACTACCCTACTCTTATCTCACATTTGTATACTGTACATTGTATATATGTGTATGCGTGTATGTACATTCACACACGCATATACACACATACACATATATGTATATATATGTATACACACACATATTCCTGATAGATATTGATCTAGAAACAGACATATATCCAAGATCACATGGGGATTTTTAACCCATGTCTTAGGATTTCTAATTGACTTAGAGGTCATTTAGTCTAATCTATTATACAGATGCAGAAATTAAAGCTGAAAGACATTAAAAATCATGAGTATGTTCATATTGGTAGTAAGAAGCAAAGAAGTTATATCAACCTAGATCCATGACTTCAAGACACAGTCATGCATATTTTTGCTTATATCTTAAAGGAATCCCCTCTATCAAACCTCTAGTTGAAGACCTCTGGTGATGGGGGATTCATTACCTGCTTCATGGAGCAATTTGTTCCACTTTTATTAGAAGTTTTTTTTTCTTCTTTCTATGTAGTCTAAATCTTGTTCCCCACAATTTCTATGCCTTCTTCCAATTTACGCTTTTGAGAGCCTAGGTAGAACAATTCTAAAGCCTTATTTGGATAATATTTCCCTGAATAGACTCAGAGAAGTTCACTGAGTTACTCATCACTATAAAAATCTAAGTGTGATTCAGTTTATCTATCCAGAGAGGAGCCAGGTTTGTGAATTCCATTGGTGGGAGGGAAGAGCTAAGGATCTTGGAAACAGGGAATCAGTCTTTGGTACTTAGAGCAAGGGGCAGGTATCTCAGAAAGAGGAAAAAAATATGCAAATGAGAGAGAGGCATGAGGAAGGCCTCCTTTACCCGCTTCATAGTTTTCCCATGAAATGGCCCCATACAAATGGCTTGCAAACTCATTTCTTGGTGGTGGGGATTTAAGGCTTCTTTGTCTGTGTTAAGCCATTGCTTGAATGCCTTGACTAGGGACCAAGAAGCCTTTTTCTGTCAACGAAACATGTTTAGCTTAAAATAAGATAACTGAGTCCTAATTTACCCCTTTGACAAAATTCAGTATGTTAGTAACTGACATTTTTACACTGCTATGTGGTGTGCTAGTTACTTTACACATGTCATCTAATGTGAAGGCAGATTTATCAGAGGACTTGTGTTCAAATCCTGATTTTGTTACTTGTTGTCTGGATGACCTTAATCACTTTGGGGCTGTTTCCTCATCTGTAAAATAAGAGGATTGAACTGGATTATCTCTAAGCTCCCTTCTAGCTCTCAAGCCTATAGTCTCATGACTCTGACAATAACCTGATAAGTACCATGTTTTTGTCTTTCCAGTGCTTATTTACAGAAAGGTAGTGTTAACCATGTTTTATAGATGATGAAATTATGGTCCTCAAGGTTCAGTGACTTACTTGCTCATGGCCAACCAAGCATCATAGGTAGGAGTCAAACTTGGGTGTCTTCTGACTCCCTTTATCCTCCATAGGAGTATCTTTTTCTCTCTAGTACATATTATAGTTTATGCTCATAAGTCATACAATATAAAACAAATTCTAAAAACCTTAAATTTTCTCCTCTCTAAAATGGGAATACAGATGCTTGGATTCTAAGAGTTCCACGAAGTGAATTAAAAAAATGACAGATTTGGCTGAATCATCTCTGGGTTTGCATCATTTGTGCTTTTTGCTTCCTTGCCATCCATTGATTCCTAGGACCATCTCCAGGTCCTTCACATGGGATGCTTCAATCCAATTTCTTATTTTCATGTTCCTACTAATGATTCCTCTCCCTCCCTTCACCCTAAAAATTCTCATTCTTTCGGTGTCCATCAGCCCTCAGCTAAGTCATAAGGACCAAGACATCTGATGGATTATAATGAATGATCAGCCTTGAAGGGATATCTGTATTTTAACTAGGGATACATGGAGAGGTAACCTAATCCAATATATTTCTAACAGCTTAATTTTTCTATGATAGCCCTCTAAAAGTACATCTCCCTGTACTCTGTGTGCTCTAGATAATTATTTGGTCAATTGAATTTGTTTGATTTGTTCTAATTGAAATATTAATTTTGGATGGTTGTCAGAGAAAGAAAACATTTTGTTGTGGGCCTTTATGGGCCCCTGCCATTGCACTGTAGAAGTGACCACCTGGAGGTCACAGAATTATAGGCTTACATCTGGAATGAACCCTAGAGATAATCTAGTCCAAATTGTTCATTACATAGAGTTTCAAAGCAATTTTCTTGACTATCCAAGATCTTGTAAAACTACGACTTGAATTCAAGTCATCTGTTTCAGCACAACATGAGGAAGAGATGTTTTCTCAGATGTGCCCTCCTGATGATCTGTCTTCTTAGCATAATAAAGTTATGAATACAATTAACATCCTTGATATATTTTCTCAGGAAATAGCTTTTATGCAAATATGCCTTTGATGTAAATTGGCTCATAGATTTTGGGGAAATGATAATTGAGTACATTATATTTGGAAGACTACAGAGACTTAGGGGTTCATAAGTGATAGTATTAGAAGCCACAGCTCTTCAGGGTTTCCCCAAGAACCTCAGAGTTGTTGGTAACCACAGTAGGGCCACAAGAGATAGGGAAAGTGAAACTTGGGAGGGTGAACCTCAGAGCTTACATTTCATCTGCAATATCAGTGCACCTTCTGCCTGCCGTTAAAAAGACATTCAAAATATTCCCCCTCTCTTTCTACAACCATAATAACATGACTCTCTGGCCAGGACAGAATACAGAGGGAATGAGAGGAGAATATCAGCATTTTTCTCTGAAAAGGGTGCATATCACAAAGTTGAGGATATAGAAAATAACATTTTAAAATCCCAGTTTTGTGCTTAAAATGTGGCATTGGGTCATAAATCTTTGGCCTCCATGTGTTTTTTGTTTTTGTAAGTGGTTGGGTCCATACCAAAAGAAAGCCTTCTATAAATCTATGTAATTTTTTTAATGGGCTGGGGCTCTCTCACAAATTGTGCTTCAGTGTTCCAATCCCATTGGGAGGACAACCAAACTAACCCACTTTATATTTTAAACATTTCCACTTCCTGCCCTGGATGAGTCAAGCAAAAGCTATAGGCAATTATGGAAAAGAAAAGAACCAGGCTCATCTTTAAGAGTCTGTTTCAGGTACAGTGGTACAAGCTGGAACTTCCAGTATTTCATGTATCTTTGAAATATTTTCAATGTCACTGAAACAACTAGATTTAATGGAGAAAGGCCCACTTGGCAATCATACCTTTTCTAAAGTACTGAAACTATTTTTAAAATATATATTTTTTAATCTAGAACTGAAAAAAAAGATTTGAACTATTGGAGGAGAGCTACAAGGGAGGATAAAATAAGACTTATGAAGAAAGATTAAAGGGACTAGATTTATTCACCCTAGAGAAGACTTAGTAATATTCTTCACATGTATAAAGGGTTATGATACCTTTAGTGGTCATGAAATTATAGAATGCTTGAATTGAAATTTACCTTATAACACAATTTAATTTCTCTCAGCTAGCCTTTATTAAGTACCTTTTGCATGTAGAACACTATGTGATACAAAATTTAGTTCAGATATGGCCCTTGTCCTCATGGAAAATCTCTTCTCTGGAAGAAATTAAATAAAAGGAAAAACCATATGTCTGGAAATATTGATGGCAGAAACCTAAAAACTAAAGGTGGGGTATTTAACCATCAGTAGGGGGATGGCTGAACAAATTGTGATATTTGAATATAATGGAATACAACTTTACTATAAGAAATGATGAAGGGATGAGTATTGTTTGAGAGAAATCTGGGAAGGCTTGTGTGAATTGATGCAGAATGGTAAGCAGAATCAAGAGAAGAATAATTTGTATAATCACAATAACAAACAACTTTGAACTCTGATGCAAACAAAATGATTAACCATGATTCCAGGAGAAACGTGATGAAACATACCATCCACCTTCTACCAGAGAGAAAGGAGTGTGTGTGTGTGTGTGTGTGTGTGTGTGTGTGTGTGTGTGTGTGTGTGTTTGGGCACAGATAATGAAGGGATTGATTTTTTCTTTGATGATATATATTTATTACAAGGATTTTGCTTTGTTTTTCTCTTTTCCCCAAAGTATGTGTGCAGGAGTTAACTGGGAAGGGACAAAATGCATTTTGTTAATTGAAAATAACTAAATTTAACTGTACAAATAATTATAGTCAGACTTAATTGTGCTAAGTTTATTGTAAATAAAAGACCAGATACTATAGGAGATCTGATTAAAGTTAGATGGATGTGGAAGTGATTGAATGATCAAAACAAAAGAGAAATCATTGTTTATCTCATGTCAACCTGAAAGCTCTGTAGGTCAGTTCTTGAGGAATCAGTCCTTGGACCTATGCTCTTTTAAAAAATATTTTATTTTTTTCCAAATTATGTGTAAAAACAATTATAGCACTAATTTTTTTAAAAATTGAGTTCCAAATTTTCTCCTCTCTTACCTTTCCCTCATTGAGAAGGTAAGTGATTTGATATAGATTACACATGTTTAATCAATCATGTAAAACATTTTCATATTAGTCATGCTGTGAAGAAACACATAGAAAAAGAAACCAAGAAAAGTGAATTTAAGTGTCCTTCATTTGTCATTTGGACTCCATCAGCTTTTTCTCTGGAGGTAGATAACATTCTTCATCATAAGTCCTTTGGAATTGTCTTTGGATTACTAGATTGCTGAGAATAGCTAAGTTGATCATCATACAATATTGTTACTGTGCACAATGTTCTCCTGGTCTGCTTACTCCACTTTGCCTCATGTCATATTTGTCTTACCAGGTTTTTCTGAAGCCATCTTACTCATCATTTCTTATAGCACAATAGTATTCAATTACAATCATATACCACAACTTGTTCAGACTTCCGCTAGTTGATGGGCATGCCCTTGATTTCCAATTTTTTGCCACTACAAAAGGAACTACTATAAATATGTTTATACATATAGTTCCTCTTATTTTATTTTATTTTATTTTATTTTTTATCTCTTTGGGATGTAGACCTAGTAGTGGAGTTTCTGGGTCAAAGGATATGTACAGTTTTATACTCCTTTGGGCAGTTGCTCTTCAGAATGTTTGAATCTGTTTACAGATTCTCCAGCAATGGTGTTTTAGGATCCCAATTTTCTCACATTTCTTCCAGCATTTTTCCTTTTCCCTTTCTGTCATGTTAGCTAATCTGATATGTGTGAAATGGTACTTCAGAGTTTCTTAATTTGCATTTCTATAATCAGTAGTGATTTAGATAATTTTTTCATGACCATAGACAGCTTTGATTTCCTCACCTGAAAACTACCTATCAAGATCCTTTAACCACTTATCAACTTGGTAATGACATATTTTTTTTAAAATCTGACTCAGTTCTTTACATATTTGAGAAATTAGGTCTTTATTAGAGATATTTGCTATAAAAGAAAAGTCCATAGTTATTATCACACTCCCAATTTTCTCACATTTCTTCCAGCATTTTTCCTTTTCCTTTT
This sequence comes from Bettongia penicillata ogilbyi, assembly GCA_023548195.1. NCBI lineage: Eukaryota > Metazoa > Chordata > Mammalia > Diprotodontia > Potoroidae > Bettongia > Bettongia penicillata. Next base: position 3,856,164 of record JAJHZJ010000039.1, on the reverse strand, counting down.
TTTTAATGTTAGCTAATCTGATATGTGTAAAAATGCAAACACTTTAACCTTATTGAATTCTTTACGATTTCTCTGCCTTGCTTACCTTTCTATGCTTCTGTTGAGTCTTGTACTTGAAAGACAAATTTTCTATTTAGCTCTGATCTTTTTATCAGAAATGCTTGATAGTCCTCTGTTTCATGGAAGGTCCGTGATTTTTCTGATGGATTATATCCAATTTTTTCTGAATAGGTGATTCTTGGTTGTGTTTCTGGATCCTTTGTCCTCTGCAATACCATGTTCCAAGTCCTTTGACCCTTAATGAATTAACTGCTAAATCTTGGGTTATCCTAATAATGGTTCCACAATATTTGATTTGTTTCTTTTTGACTACTTGTAGTATTTTTTCCTTTATCTGAAAGCTCTGTAGTTTAATATTCCTGGGAGTTTTCCTTTTGAATCCTTCAATTATTATTTTACCCTCTGGTTCTAGGATTTCCAGGTAGTTTTCCTTGAAATACGATGTCTGAAAAATCATTTTTTTTAAAAATCATGGCTTTCAAGTATTCTAATAATTCTCAAATTATCTTTTCTGGATCTAGTTTCCAGGTCAGCTATTTTTCCAAGAAGATATTCGACATTTTCTTCTATTTTTCCATTCTTTTGATTTTGTTTTATTCTTTCTTGATGTCTCAGAGAGACATCTTCCACTTGCCCAATTCTAATTTTAAAAAAAATATATTTTTTTCAGTGAGCTTTTGAACCTCCTTTTCCATTTGGCAAATTCTTTTTAATTATTCTTCTCTTCATTGAAGTTTTGTATATCTTTTCCCATTTGACCAATTCTGCTTTTTTGAGGAAGTCCTCTTTTCTGTGGATTTTTGTGCCTATTTTAACATTTGATCTATTATGTTTTTTAGAGGGAGTTGCTCCTGTGTTTATTTATAAAGCTGGATCCAAAAAACATGCTTGATGGGTTAAAATATTGGGCTGAGCAGAGCCAAGATGGTGGAGTATAAGGATAGACCTGTAGAAGCTTTGCCCCCACAGACCATAAAATACCTGTAAAAAATGACTCTAAACAAATTGTAGAGCAGAAGAAACCACAAAAGTACAGAGTGAAAGAGATTTCCAGTCCAAGGCAGCCTGGAAGGCCAACAGGAAAGGTCTATTGCACCAGGCTCAGGGTGCAGCAGAGATCACAGAGAATAGCTAGTTCGAATAGGACTGGAGAAGGCTTCAGAATCCTGGGTAGCAGCTGCAGTTCCCGGATTACTCAACCCACAAATGCCAAAGATAGCTTCAAAGGTCAGTGAGAAAATTCTTTCACCTGGGTGAGAAGGAAACACAGTTGCTACGGTAGCAGCATCCATTTTTGGAGCCCTTGGCCTAAAATCCCTGGGGGAATTGAGCCGCTGATCTGGGTCTCAGTCCTGAGTGGTGGTCCTGGGGTGAGGAGGAGCACTGGTTAGTGGAGCTGGTGCAGGCTCTGGAGAGGGAATTCTACCCACAGATCCTGAGCAGAAAAGCTTGTGGTTGCTCCCAGACCAAAGCACAGGTCAGGAGAGAAATAAATTCCTCTCCTTTGATTGTGCCACCTTGGAGGAACTAAGAACTTACAGGTCCCTAGAGTATACCCTCCTCTTGACAAAGAACTCAAAAGTCAAGTAACTGGCTGGGAAAATGCCCCCCAAAAGGAAAAAAAAATATGACTATAAAATGTTACTTTCTTGGTGAACATGTATTTTCTTCCATCCTTTTGAAGGAGGAAGAATAAAGCATACTATCAGAGGAAGACATCAAAGTCAAGACTTCTACATCCCAAACCTCCAAAATAAATCGGCAATGGTCTCAGACCATGAAAGAGCTCAAAAGGATTTTGAAAATCAAGTAAGAGAGGTGGAGGAAAAATTGGGAAAAGAAATGAAAGTGGTGAAAAGCAAGTCAACAGCTTGCTAAGGGAGACTCAAAAATGCTCAAAAAATAATATTTAAAAATAGACTAACTCAAATGACAAAAGAGGTCCAAAAAGCCAGTGAGGAGAACAACACTTTAAAATGCAGAATTAGCCAAATGGAAAAGGAGGTACAAAAGCTCACTGAAGAAAATAGTTCTTTAAAATTAGAATGGAGCAGATGGAAGCGAATGGTTTTATGAGAAACCCAGAAATTAAAAAACAAAACCAAAAGAATGAAAAAAATAGAAGACAATGTAAAACAACTGACCTAGAAAATAGATCCAGGAGAGACAATTTAAAAATTATGGGACTACCTGAAAGACATGATCAAAAAAAGAACCTAGATATCATCTTTCATGAAATTATCAAGGAAAACTGCCCTGTATTCTAGAACCAGAGGGTAAAATAAATGTGGAAAGAATCCACCAATCACCTCCTAAAAGAGATAGAAAAAGAAAAACTAGGAATATTGTAGCCAAATTCCTGAGTTCCCAGATCAAAGAGAAAATATTGGAAGAAGCCAGAAAAAAACAATTCATGTATTGTGGAAATGCAATCAGGATAACACAAGATCTAGCACCTTCTACATTAAGGGATCAAAAGGCTTGGAATATAATATTCCAGAAGTCAGAGGAACTAGGATTAAAACCAAGAATCACCTACCCAGCAAAATTGAGTATAATACTTCCAGGGAAAAAGTAGTCATTAAATGAGATAGAAGACTTTCAAGAATTCTTAATGAAAAGACCAGAGCTACATAGAAAATTTGACTTTCAAACACAAGAATCAAGAGAAACATGAAAAGGTAAACAGGAAAGAGAAATCATAACGGATTTACTAAATGAACTATTTACATTCCTACATGGAATGATAATATTTGTAACTCTTGAAACTTTTCTCAATATTTGGGTAATTGGAGCGATTATACACACACACACACACACACACACACACACACACACAGAGGGCACAGGGTGAGTTGAATAGGAAGGGTGATATCTAAAAAAATAAAATTACTGGATGAGAGAGGAATATATTGAGAGGAGAAAAGGAGAAATGGAATGGGGCAAATTCTCTCTCATAAAAGAGTCAAGAAAAAGTTTTTTCAATGGAGGGGAAAAGGGGGGTGGTGAGAGGGGAAAAAGTGAAGCTTACTGTCATCCCATTTGGCTTAAGGAGGGAACAACATGCATGCTCAATTTAGTATGAAAATCTATCTTACACTAAAGGAAAGTAGGGCAGAAACTGATAAGTGGGGTGAGGGGGATGATAGAAGGGAGGGCAAATGAAAGGAGGGAGTAATTGGAAGTAAACACTTTAGGGGAGAGACAAGGTTAAAAGAGAGACTAGAATAAATGGGGGGCAAGATAGGATGGAGGGAAATATAGTTAGTTTTACACAACATGAGTATTATGGAATTTTTTCGCATAGCTACATGTGTATAGCCTATATTGAATTTCTTGCCTTCTCAGTGGGGATGGGTAGGGAGGGAGGAAAGGAGAGAAATTGGAACTCAAAGTTTTAGTAACAAATGTTGAGAATTGTTTTTACATGCAACTGAAAAATAAGAAATACAGGTAATGGGGTATAGAAATCTATGTTGCCCTACAAGAAAAGAGAGAAGATGTGCATAAGGGAAGGGTGGGGCTTGATAGAAGGGAGGGCAGATTGAGGGAAATGGTAATCAGAATGCATGACATTTTGTGATGGGGAGAGGGGAGAGTTGTAGAGAAAATTTGGAACTCAAAATCTTGTGGATATTAATGTTGAAAACTAAAAAGAAATAAATCAAATAAGTAAAATGTAGAGACTCCCAAAGCAATAAATGAATAAATAGAATAAAATATTGAAATTGAATATTGAAAATACTAAAATATTGAAAAATTGAAAATATTCAATAAGATGGAATGCAGTGTGGATAAAGATAAAAATTTACCCTTGGAGTTGAAAAATCAAGTTTATAAGTACAAGGAAAATGTGTTTATGAACAATTTATGTGTAAACAACTTCTTTAAACACCTAGAGGCTGTAGTGGACAGCCTGCTCAATATGAGTCACCACTGTGACATGACAACCAAAGAAACTAATGTTCTCTTACACAATGTCCAGACATTTTTTTACAAAGGGAAATCAATCAATCCATAAATAATAAAATTATTAATCACCTACAATGTTCCAGGCTCTGGGTTAAGTGATGGAAATTTAGGGGAAATAGAGAAATTAGGAAACAACTGCTAACTTTCTGAAATGTCCATAGAATATCTCTTCTCAAAATCTCTGCACCCTAAATCCCCAAAACAAGACCTTTTTAGATTTGTATCCTGCGACTGGGAGAAAAAAGACTGATGTTTCTTTTTTTTTTTTCATATCCAGTTTACTTGTACCATTCTTGAAGTTTCACCCTTGGCTAAAAATTGCTAGAATTCAGAAGAAATGGACATTACTTTTCAATCACTAGGATTTAGAACATGAAAGCAACTTGCTAAGGCCCTTTCTTGTCTGTAAGTAAACAACTATTTGGCAAATATGCAGACTTCCATGTCTAAGTCTGAGGGCTCTATGTGATCAATATCTTCACTGATGTCAAGTCTTTCTTTTCTCTCTTCTGCTTAATGGAAATTTCAACATCATGTGGTCTGGGTGATCTATGCTCAGCAAAGGTCCAGGACAGGGTGCAAGTTAAAAAAAAGGAAGGCTTTTCTAGAGGCATTCACAGCTTAAAGGGGATGAATGGACTCAGTTTTCCCATTCTTTAGTCCCTGCTATACCGATTTACTTTGTATTGAGGGGTAGCATGGGATCCAGTTAGGGTATAACAGCTACAAATTTAGGCTAGACCAGAGAAAAATCATACTCCAGAAGCTTCACTCATGACTCCCACCAAACAATAGGAACTAGCCAGGTCAAATCCATGGTAACACTGTCAAAGAGATCTTTATCTTTTCTTCTCTCTCTCTTTGGACATTATTTTTCTTCCTTCTGGTGTCCTCCTGATGTTTCTGTTCTTGGATGTCACCAGTCATGTTAGTTGTGTCAAGTTCTGGAAATGGAAGGATCAACTGAAATAGAACTGTAAGCATATGAGAAAGTTTGGTCTAACCATCGACACAGAGGGAAAAGAAGTACCAAGTGGATGAATGAAGTTTGCTATCCATATTATGACACAGTTAATGGGACAACCTATAGAACTTCCCCATCAAGAATATGATGTGACTTTGTACGTTGTCTTTCATATATAACTCATGTTTTTCTACTGCTGTATTCCCTATTACTGAAATTCCCTCCAAATGGAAAATAAATTGGTCCTAGAATTAAATTAGAGGAAGATATTGGGATAGAATGCTGAATTGCATATCTCTTTCAATAATCTCAAGCATTTCCCAGAAGCAGAGGCCTATATATTTTTTAAATTTTACTATTCTTCTGCTACTTTTTGTGACTGAGTTTCCAAAGAGTTAAAATATTAGTCATACAGAAAATAATGGATAGGTATAGGCTGTAACATAACAAACAAGGTACTTTTAAGGAGAAGTGGAATAAAAGAAATCATCGCAATAATGTGTAACCAAAAATAATGATGGGCTGGTCACATGGAAAGTGGATGATGTTCCAGGTGTACAGCCTGAGTGCTCCATTGGTATCCTTGCCACGTAAAGGGAAAGTGAGAAAGTCCTCCAGTATGTTGGGTGGAGCCTTTGTGGAAAGTTTTGGGGAGAATATGGATAAGAGTCAAATAGGATGGGCAATTATAGATGGGCTGCAATTTGTATGAGTGGAAAAATGTCCAAACTGATGAGATCACAGATCCATTTGGACATTTGATGTCTGGCTGGGCATTTTTATTCAGTCTAAGTCTTTGGTTGCCCAAATATTTGAAAGCTAAGACAGTGATTCTTTGGAGAAAGGAAAGTACAAGAAATATTACTGGAAACTCAATGTTCATATGAAATTATTTTTCTTGTTTTTAACAGATTAATTTGATACTGGACCAATATTTACCTCAATCACTTTGATTTTTATTAATCTGTTTAGGAATATTTCTGTGATCCAAGAGCCTGACCAAGTTGCTTAGACTATCCTTTGCTGGAGAACTTTATCTGTGATCTAGACTGCCAATGAACAGCTTTCCTTTGTAGCTTCCAGGAACAAAATACTGCATTTGCATGACTGAGCTCTTGTGTTCTGTATCTCATTCACTTTAGCCTAAGAAGTGCCTTAGAGCCTATGCCTTCTCCCATTCATCCTATCTGTACTGGTACCCAGAAGAGATAGAGCTGAAAAAAAAACCAAACAAACAAAAAACCCCCAAAAACTGGGGCAAAAACTTCCTGTAAATGTTCAGCAAGGAGGTTATTGCCTCTAAAGAGAGAAAAAACTTTAATGACTTTGAGGTCAGGAAACCAATATCATGGAGCACTAGACATTCTATTTGATCCTTATGACCTCTCAAACCTTTCCAAAATAGGAATTTTGCCCAAGAGATCATTTCAGCTATCTTAGTAGTCCAGGACACTGAGAATCTAGACAATGTAAAAACCTGATGAGCAAACAGCATAGAAGCCTAATCCTTAACCCTAAATGTATTTACTCAGCACTCTCTTCCCTGCTTCTCATCAAGGCCCGTCTGCATGGCTGCACAAGCTTGTCACAGCCTTGTAACAACTCAACTCTTCCCTCTCCCTTCTCCCAATTCCAAGAAAACTCAAAAGGTAGAAGTTTGATCTGGCTGAGTCAGCGTTGTGGTAACATTTTGTGTTACAACAGAGCTTAGTAAGAGAACTGAGGAACCAAGGGAACTGGGAAAGAAGAGTGTGTGTGTGTGTGTGTGTGTGTGTGTAACTGAATGGTGAAATGATGAAAAAAAAAGTAGTGATGAAGGGGAAATAGCACTTCCAGACTTCAAACCATATTATAAAACTGCAGTCACTAAAATCATGTAATAGGTTAAAAAACAGAGGTAGTTTAATGGGATGACTAGACAAATGAGATTTAGAAACAATACAGTTCAGTAACTCTGTATTCAATAAACTAGAAAAAGCAAAAGGGCCTGTTTCTAGAATATGCGAATATTTGGTTTTATCAAAAACTAGATTAATGTAGTTATTTATTATTGTGTATTGTCTATCTAATCTCTTTCCCTGATCTATTACTCCATTTTTTAGATAGTACCAGATTGTTTTAATGATTACCACTTTTAATATAGTTTGAGATCTGGAAGTACTAGATCACCTTCCTTTGCATTTTTTTTTCATTTATTCCTTTGATATTCCTGACCCTTTATTCTCCAGAGGAATTTAGTTATTATCTTTTCTAGTTCTCTAAGATAATTCTTTGACTGTTTGATTGGTATGACACTGGACAAGTAAATCAATTTAGGTAGAATTGTCACTTTTATTACATTGGTTTGCCCTATCCATAAGCCAGTAATATACTTCCAGTTGTTTAGATCTATCTTTATTTATATGAAAAGTATTTTATAATTGTGTTCATATAATCCCTGGATTTATGTTGGCAAGTAGATGCCCAAGTATTTTATATTGTATGCAGCTATTTTAAATTTTTTTTATCTCCTGCTGCTCTTTTTTTTTTAATAGTATATACAAATGCTCATGATTTATGTGGGTTTATTTTATATCCTGTAATTTTGCTGAAATTTTTGATTATTTCAACTAGTTTTTTTTAGTTGTTTCTCTAGGGCTGTCTAAGTATATACCAATATCATCACCTAGAAAGAATGATTTTGTTTCCTTATTGCCTATTTTTATTCCTTCAATTTATTTTTCTTTTCTGATTGCTATAAATAACACTTCTAGTACCATATTGATAATGGACATCCTTGCTTGACTCCTGATATGCTTGGGAAGGCTTTAAGTTTGTTCCCCTTCCAAGTAATGCTTGCTCTTTGTTTTACCTTATAGATATTTCTTATTGTTTTAAGGAAGATTCCATTTATTCCTGCGCCTTTTAAAGTTTTTAGTAAGAATGAATATTGCATTTTGTCAAAGATTTTTTTCTGCATCTATTGATATGATTACATATGTAACAGATTACATGGTGTTTGTTATTCTTATTAACATGGCCAATTATGTTGATAGTTTTCCTATTATTAAATCAAATGTACCTTTCTGGTATAAATCTCACCTGGTCATAGCATATGATTATTGTGGTATATTGTTGTAATATCCTTGCTAATGTTTTATTTACAAATTTTGCATCAATATTCATTAAGGAAATCATTCTAGATTTCCTTTCTCTGTTTTTGTTATTCTTGATTTAGGTATCAAGCCCACATTTTTGTCACTAAAAGTTTTTAGTAGGAATCTTTCTTTACCTATTTTTCCAAAAAGTTTATATGGTATTGGGATTAATTGTTCCTTAAAATTTTGATAGAGTTCACTTGTAAAATCCATAGGGTCCAGGAGATGTTTTTCTTAGGGAGCTTATTTTTGGACTGTCGTTTTTTCCCTAAGATAAAATTATTTAAGTATTCTATTTCTTCTTCTGCTAATCTGGGCAGTTTATGTTTTTGTAAATATTCATTCATTTAACTTAGACAGTTAGTTTTATTGGAATATAATTGGTAAATTAACTCAATAATTACTTTAAATTTATATTCTTTGGTGGTACATTCATCCTTTTCATTTTTTGATACTAGTAATTTGGTTTTCTTCTTTCTTTTAAAAAATTAAATTAAACAATTATTCATTTTATTGGATTTTTCACAAATCCAGGTCCTAGTTTTATTTAATTACTTTTAATTACAATTTAGGTTTTGATTTTCAGGATTTTCATTTTATTGTTTAATTAGGGATTTTTAATTTGTTCTTTTTCCTAGGTTTTGTAGTTGCAAGACAAATTCATTGATCTACTCTTTTTCTCTTATTGATGTACATGTTTCAAAATACATAAATTTTCCCCTAAGTACCACTTTGGCTGCTTCCCACAAATTTGGGAATGTCATCTTTTTGCTGTCATTCTCTTTAATAAAATTATTGATAATTTCAATGATTTGTTCTTAGATCCACCCAGTCTTTAGGATTGTACTATTTAATTTTCAATTACATTTTAATCTATGCTTCCATGCCCTTTTATTAAAAGTAATTTTATTGTATTAAGGTCTGAAAAAGTTGTATTTAATATTATATATCACAGTGCTTTGAAGTCAAGTTTGAATGTATCCATGTGAATCTCTACCTACTATTATTAAAGTTCCAGTAATGTTCCAGATTAGTAGTATGGTATAGCCAAAGAAACATGGGAGTTGTAATTAAAAGCTTGGGGTTAAAATACCAGTTCTACTACCTCCTAGCTATGTCAGAGTCACTCAATCAGTCAGCTAATAGGTATTTATTAAGCTTTTACTCTGTGCCAGGTACTGTGTAAGCCTTGCGAGGTACAAAGAAAGACAAAAAACTTACAGTCTAATAGTTGAGTCAACTATGTACAAAAATGCTATGTAAAGGGCAAATTTGAAATACTTAACAAAGAGAAGACACTAGAATAAATGAGGATTGGAAAGGCTTCCTATAGAAAGTAGGATTTTAGTCTGATCTTGAAGGATGCTGGGAAAGCAGGGAGGTAGAGATAAGGAGGGAGCGCATCCCAGACATGGAGGACAGCTAGTGACAATGATTGGACTACAGAGATGGAGTTTCTTATTTGAAGAACAGCACCTGAGGTGGTCACTAGATCTGGGAGTATCGGTAGAAGTAACTCATTTAAGCCTCAGTTTCTTATGTGTAAAACAAAGTGTTTGTCTATTTGATCTATAAGACCTCTTTGGGTCTAAATCCTGTGATCCTTTATCTAAAGGAGAATGATACATTTAAAAGGACCATTGTAATCAGGGAATTGTTTAGATAGGGCAGCTGGGCTCCTTATTTGATTCTCCCTTTTATCTAAGGAGTTTGTTTTTCAGTCCTTTTCCATCATGTTTGATTATTCATGACCCCATTTGGGATTTTCTTGGCAAAGACATGGGAGTGGTTTACTATTTTCTTCTTCAGTTCATTTGAAAGGTAAGGAAACTGAGGCAAAGAAGCTTAGGTGACTTGCCCATAGTCGTGCAGCTATTAAGTGGCTGAGACCATATTGGAACTCAAGAAGATGAGTCTTGCTGTCTTTATGCTCAGTACCTCTATCTGGTTTACCTGGTAGCTACTCCATCTAAATAGCTTAAAGCTTCTGTCATGGTGGTTAAAATATCAAGATATGGGAGTACTGGGATTTACTTAACGAAATGATTCTTAAAAGTCCCAAGAAGACCAATCTGTATAAATATGAAATTCTTTGTTACTATTTTCTGGAATCCAGTGGTAAATTCTAAAGTGAAAAAAGTCCTTTTAAAAGTCGACAATACTAACTGAGCATCAACTATGCACAAAGCAAAGTGAAAGATCTTAGAGGAGATATAGCATTTAATTTAGATGTTCTACTTTCTTCTTCTGGAGCTTTCAAACTAGAAGGAAAGTAAGAAACAAGTACAGATAATAATAACACACACTGTGACATTAGAGAGGCACACAACAAAGTTCTACAGGATATCTAAGGAGGAAATAGCTATTGTTGATATGGATCCCCAAAGACGTCTTAGAAGTCATCGTATTCCAGTGTTGCTTTATATGCTGAGGAGAAATTCATTAGGTGAAGGGGATGTGACATTTCAGGAACAGAGAACACAAAGGAGGGAAAAAGTGGGTTGTGCGTGGGAGGCAATGAATGCTACAAAGAAGGGAGTGATATAAAAAAAAGGGTGGATAAGATACTATCAGTTTGCAGAACGTCAGAATAAGCGGTTTGAACTTTGCAAACTATAGAGAGCTATTGATAGCTTTTGAGCTAAGGAGTAAAAGGCATTACTAGATCTACAAAGGCAATAGTCTCCATTCTTTAGTTGATTCATTCTATAAAGTGCTATAACCAGATATCCGATGTGTTCAAAGTGGGTCTCTTTTGTAATTATCTGTTATCTTAAGGACAGCTGGGTGGCTCAGTGGATAGAGTGCCAGCCCTGAAGTTAGTAAAACGCATCTCCCTGAGTTCAAATATGACCTCAGACACTTATTAGCCTTGTGATGCTGGGTAAGTCACTTTATTTGTCTCAGTTCCACATTTGTAAAATGAGCTGGAGAAGGAAATGGCAAACCACTCCAATGTCTTTGCCAAGAGAACTCTAAATGAGGTCATGAAATGTTGGACATTACTGCACAACAAATTTGTTATTGGTATATCATAAAGTACTACACTAAACAGAGAGAACTACTTCAAACTAAGTCTGAGTCTTCTCCCTCACTAGATATGTAGTCCTTTTCTGAACTCCTGTGAAATTCTTTAAAATTGATTAAACAATTTTACAATGCTTCTGGGAAAACCAAACCAGGCTAAACCTAAGACAAACCGTGAATGAGTAGGCACCAATGATATTCATTATACTGTGTTCTCTTACAGAATCTTACTTTGGAATCTACTGAAGGTCTCTATCCCCACTCGAAGATCAAGACTAAGTCAAGACCTCCCATGGAATTGGGCTCATCATCAACCTCATAAAAACCTTTGTTTTAAAGTGAGAAGGGGTAATGGGGTATAGTTGAAACAACACTGGATTTTGATTCAGAACATCTGATTTCTAAACTTTTCTTTCTCAATACTTTCATGACATTAGACAAGTCACTTAACTTCTGTGGTCATCAGTTTCCTCCACTATAATCAGTTTCCTCCACTAATCAGTTCCTCTTCACTCTAAATTCCATAGGTCCAGTCTAAGACTGAAGTCACAAAATATACCTAACTGTTATCTTGAATGGAAACAAACTTGAGATTCTATAGTATCTGTAGCTTCTAACTTTGATGTTATTTGTGCCTTAAGCTCCAGATGTCTCAAAGACATCTGAAAGTTGGACAAACACATAACTTATCCTTCTGAAAAATGGCCCATAGCCAAAGGATGCAAAAAAACCTTAAAATCTCAGATTGACTATCAGTGAAGTCTTGAAGGAGTTAATAGTTTTCCCTTTCTGATAAGGTTAAAGATGTAATACAGACTCATTCTTGAACCACAAGGAAGAATATTTATTAAATATAGCTATTTTTCTTTCATCTAGTTGGCTGATGCTCCTGACCATAATCTAATTTCCTCTAAAATTTTCCATGGAACAGGATGGGAGTTCCAAATCCCACAGCATGCAGCCATCTCTTAATGACCAGTGGTAAAGCCTGATGTAGTCATTCCAGGAGTGGTTGCTAGTGAATGGAAGAAGCTCAGAGATAAAAATAACCCACTGAGCAGAAGAGAGAGAGAATCAGTTTTGTTGATTTCTGTACTATTTAATTTAGGGGATCTATATTATTGATGCTTAGATTAGAGGACAGAGATGTTTCAGAGTATTCCATCCCAGGTACTGAAAGGTCATCTCAACTACCAGTGGGAAATAAATAGCTCTATACTTATAAAAAATAGATAATACATTTAGAGAATCAGAGAGATTATTTTGAAAGTATTATTTAAGAAAATTAAGAAGAAATTCTTCTCTCTCTGAAGAGCCCATGTTTTTTAGAATGGGTAGAAGCTCCAGGAAGGTAAATTTATACTCATTACAAAAGATAGCTTCCCAACAATTCTTTACATCTCAAAACAGAATGGGTTGACTTTGGAGCTAATGAGTTCCCTGCAATTGGAGGCCTTTTAGTAGAGGCTGAATTATTACTAGTTGGGGTGCTATAGGGATTCATGATTTGGGAGGGGGAGGAGGGCTGAACAAGATGATCCATGGGATCTTTTCTGAGAGCCTATGATACTACATGTTAAGACAGTTTTCTTATCATGGGAATGACTAATATAAGCTTACAGATGGAATCTTCAGGGACTTAGTCTCTTATGAAAGCTGCCATGTTTGCTCAGATCAATTTCTGTATTTTGGTTTTTCTCCCATATCATCATAGTGGTAGAGTTGCAAAGTTCTTCATATATCATTTAATCTAACCTCTTCATTTTACAGATGACACAGCTGAGACCCAGAGACACTGAAGGACTTAACTAGAGTCTTATAGTTGAGCTTTCAAGACATAAATTGAACATAGAGTCCATAGCCAGTTCTCCTGCTGTGCTATACTTTCTACACTTAAATTCAGATTTTGTTGCAGGAATAAGCCTGAGTTCTCAATGTTCCCCAAGAGGAGCTCATATAGCTTAAAGTGTTCAACAAAGACAATCTAGCTAGAGTCCCTTTTCAGGTTAGCTTCAAATGATGAATTTTGACCACCCCTAACTCTTGAAAACTTTCTACAAAATGGGGGAGTGAGAATAGTGCAGGATTATAATCTTGACTAGTTGAGGGTGTGTACATTCTCATGAAATTACAAATCCTACAAGACTGAAAGATTTCATTTTACTTGATTTTTTAGTATTGATAGAATCTGAAATGAGAGGAGACAAGAGACCTGGATTTGAACCCCAGCTTTGATGCTTATTCACTTTGTGACCTTGGGCAAGTTCTATAACATTTGTATGCCTCAGTTTCCTCATTTGTAAAAATGAAGATAGCATTCTGTAGGTTTATCGTAAGGTGCTATAGAAATACAACCTGTGAACTATCATGAATTGTGAACTATTGTCATTCTCTATTGGATATCAGTGAAAGTAGAAATCATGAAGACTGGAAGAAAAACTGCCCCAAACTTTTGTCTTTATGATAGAAGTCTTCGTGGTTCAGTAGAAAGAATAATAAACTTGAGGTCAGGTTCTAGTCTTGGTTTTGATTTAACTTTCCATGTGACCTCAAAAAAGTAAAAAATGAAATCTTTTCCAGTCTTCATTTTCCTTTATCTGTAAAGTGATTGGGTTGGAATGGATAGTCTTTAAGATCCCTTCTAGCTCCTAATCCTATACTCTTTCAAACCACTCTCTTAACTTCCCCTCTCCCACTCTTCTTTTCCCAGATCCCCTGAAAAGAATCTGGAAAGTGCTTTCCAGTTCTAACATGTTCTAAGGAACTTTTCAGCTCTAACATTTCAAGTTTTATGTAATTTAGGCTAAAGTCTATTTGCATAAGTCTGCATTCTATATTTTGCAGACCTTCTCAGCACTATCCTTTTATGTTCTCTATTCTAACATACTCTCTTCTAAGGTGCCTTTTGTGTCTTACATTCTGCATTCTATGAAGCATTTGGAAAATCCCAAATGTTCTGTTTCACTTCTGCCTTGTTATTGATCATCCTATGTCTCCATTTCCACTTTTGTTTTGCCATTGCTGAAGAAATATTTCAATAATGTTCACTGCCTAAAATAAGGAAAATAACTTCAGAATTGGATTTCCAGACATAGTCTCTTGAGTTAGGAAAATGAGGATGAGGATGTGAGCCGTGAGTGTTAAGCTTGTAGAGCTTGGCTAATGAACATTTAGGCCAAGTTTAAACAGCAACAACAATGAAACGATGCAAGTGATTGAGTCAAATAAACTGAGCGTCTTTGACTTTGCACACTTAGATGCATAGTCTTATCTTTCTCTGTCAGGCGGCAACTTATCAGTTTTGATGATAAACAGCTTCTTCCAGCAGTAGAATGGACAATTTCAACCATTGTTGAATTGTCTGGAAATTACACTTCTAAAACCACACACACACACACACACACACACACTACACACACACCACACACACCACACACACACACTCCGCACACACACACACGACACACACACTACACATAAACACACATGACACACACACACACACACAAACACCAGCCAAGAAAATTTAGATTAGCTCATCGCTCTGAAAGAAATCAGACTGAGCTTTGAGGAAAACAGGCAAGAGGCCTAAAAGAAACTGAATTTCCTCTGCCACTCTTTGAAGCGGTCCCTCTGTCTGGATCCAGTTTAGGGGCAAACACTGGCTCAGTATGTGTCTGCTGCAGGCCAGTTCCCCTCAGTGAGGTATGGAACTTAAGTCCAGTCAGTGGTCATCTTCTGACTCTGAAATATTATGTACAGGACTCCAGTTTATCCCTCCCTCTCCCCTCTCTCATCCCTAGCAGCTGGCTACCTTAAATTTTAACCTAGTGAGAATTTGAAAAAAATACTGTAGAAAGGGCATTCCAGAGTTAAAGGAGAAGAACCATATTATTCTTTTAGATTTTAGCAAAATGGCATGGAGCAATACACTTAAAATCTGAAAAAAGTAAAGGATAGATAAGGATACGAATGAGGTTAAGGAACATCTGCTGACCCAGTAAGTTAGTGGCAGCCCTGTGAATGGAGCAGGACTGTATAGTGATTGCATCTGTTTTTCATCTTAGGGAAAAGGACATATATAATTTGGTCTGAAGGCCTTCCAAAAGCAGGGGTTTGCATGCGTCTACTCAGTTCTCTAGATCTTGGAGGAGAGCCTAGAGGTTGCTTAATAAGGACACTAAGAAAAAGAATTATAACCAGTAGGAGACATTTGAGCCTTTTCCCCAGGGTACCAAGATAGGGGAAGGCACTTCTTTCTATCCCCACATCTCAGTTTTAATTTCTCTGCTAGTCTGTGCCTCAGGGTAGGGAGGTGCCATCCCTGGGGTCCTTTTGCAAGAGCCACATCAATATAATATGGTCACTATTATGCTATGGGGTCCCTTTCTGTGTTTCATTTTTTCCCCTAACTTTCATGGGAAAAAGGGACTGATCAACCTTCTCCTGGCCTGATATCCCCCACAAAATTATCTTCAAGGTAGGGAAAAACATCTACTCATAGCTCTAGTAGGAATTGTATAAAATCACCTGTATTTATTAATAGTTAAAAGATTATTCTTATGTGGTGAATTTCCTTTTTACTATAGGATACTCATAAAAAAATGAAGATCAGTGACAAGTATTTCGAAGCCCAGTATTGACTCTCTTACACAGTTGCTACCTGATCATTGAGAGATAAACTCAGTAGACCTATGATTTCAGCGATGTGGGTACTTGGTCCAAGAGTATAAATTGCAATTCATCCAAGCATCCCTTGCTAGCTTGACTCTTGCTCTCATGCTTCTCTTTATGCTTCCTACAGGGTCCATGCAGTGGGGTGAGGGCTTTTATTTTCTTCTTCTGTATCTCTTGACATTGTGTGGATTCCAATGAAACACATAAATTATAACATACTGGTAATCCCTTGAACTAATTATATACATATGTTTTGGTCATGCATCTCTCCTGGTAATGTCTTTTACATTACTTCTGCATTAATTCCTCATTGTTAATATGCTATATAACTTATTCATAGCTACCAGATACCTATCCATTATTGATAATTTACAATTTTAACTCTTTAAAAATTTATTATGATACTCATAAACATACAGTATTCCAGGAAGAATATTTCTCTTAAAATGATGGATTTTTTGTATTAGGAAGAAGCTTGAGGGTTATTAAAAGCACTGATAAATTTCCCAAAGACAAGCCATTTTATCCCCTTCCTTTAATTTAATTCTCAGTCCAGCTTCTTATTCACATAATCTTTATACAATAGCCACTTTTCTGAATGTGCCTCGTAAAGTACAAATATGATCTATTCCATAGCCACCTTGATACAGTCTTACTTTGTTTTATTATTATGAATCTAACAAAAAGAGTAGATAGAGAACAGATCTCAAAACTAAATAGACCTATGTTCAAATGCAACCTCTCACAAATATTGGCTTGTGTAATCCTGAGTAATTCTCTTAACCCTTCACTGTCCCAGGCAACTTTTTAAGACCTTAAGCTAAAGAGGGGATGCTTATCAGCTTTGGTAAAGGAAGTTAGTAGATGCTCCCTGTATGGGAGAAATCATAGACTTTGTTTGCAAAAAATATGATGGATAATAATAGATATCAATTAATGTGCTCTTTTGATATCTCTTCGTGGGGTAAACATGACCTTGGGTTCTCAAAGGCTATGCCATTGGAGAGTCAGTTGTGGCAAGTCTCACCAAGGCAATGTCTCTACATATGGGCTCAACATTCATTCATTCACTTAGCAAATATTTTTATATACTGCTCTATACAAGGACTGTATTAAGTTATGGTGATATAGAGATGAAAAATAAACTGTCCCAACTCCCAAGGCATTTACATTTTACTGGGACAATGTGTAGTATATTTGTCATCCAAGGATCATCCTTGCTAAGTTCAGGAGCGTGGGGAGGGAGAGAAATGATCTGAATCTATTTTCATAGTACCCTTATCAATGCAGTCTTGAATTCTTAGAGGGCTAAAGTTATATCTTTAATATAAGAAGTTGAATTTTTGTAATACTATCCAATTTACAAAGTGCTTTCCTGACCACAATCCTTTGAAGCAGGTGTTATAAGTATTAATACACCCATCCTCCAGATGACAAGTTTCAAGTTTAGATGAAATAATAGGCCATGTCCAAAAGTTTGTATCATTAAGTAATTTCATTTCAAGTTTTCTGTGCTCTTTTCACTATATTATGTTGCTTCCATTGGATTTCATGTTTAGGGTCAGATGCTGATGTCCAGGAAGAGTGTTATATTAGTTTAAACTTCCTTCCTGGTCACATGGAGGAATAATTACAATTTGATAGAGGAGGTTGCGTTGCTATATGTTGCCTGAGTATCATAGGATGAAATGGTAGATTAATTTCATTTAACCTTTGCTGAAATAGAAGATTGAGCTCTAGGATTTATGTTGTTCATGTCTGTAAGTAGTTGAGAACTGTGCATAAATTAATAGCTGGCCCACTTACACAGCACTTGGTTTACAAAGCACTGTATATATACTATCTTCTTTGTTCCTCATAACAACCCTATGAAATGGTTGCTATTATTACCCTAATTTTTATAGATGCTCAAACTGAAATATGCGAAGATTACATGACTTATCCAAGGCCACATAGTTAGGAAGAATTTGGATTTGAGATAAGGTCTTCCCAACTCCAGGTCCAGCACTCTATCTACTCTACCAGTTAACTGTCTTTTATAGCAAATAGGAGATGTGTGTGTGCACGTGCGTGTGCGTGTGTGAGTGTGTATGAGTGTGTGTGTGTGTGTCTTGTGGGTAGGGGTGAGTTCTGAAGGATATTCAGCTCTTTTATACCTTCTTCTCTCCCTAGCTTACACTGGAGTTTGCTGCACTTTCACAGAACACGTCTTCTTATAGCAGACATTATCCTTCCAGATATTCTTCCACACTGGGGAGGCTCCCAAGAAAGAAATAAAGTGACTTGAAAGGGGAAAATTTTCTGAGATCATCTCTCTGATGACAGTCCTTCCTTTCCAGGCATAGAAACTACTTGTGGTTGAGTTCTTTGCTCTCCCTGTCCTTTCTTAACCCAGATCTTTCCCAGAAGTCCCTTCAAAAGAAAATAATATGCTCTGTACCTTTATTAAAAATTAATTAAATTAATATTTAAAATATTATTAAAAATAAAAGGCCTTTATTTTTCCTGAATAATGGTAGACATCTGTCGATAGATAATACAATTTAAAATCCAGGCTCTTTGCTGACCTGATTCAACTCCTTCATGCACCATCCTTTACACATGTGAGATGCTATGTCATCTTTTCTCCCTGACAAGTCCTTGCTGCTCTCTTCCATTTTTCATACTGAGCAACATTATTTGATTAGTGGCATACTTATAAAGTACACTGATTCCTTTTTATATTCTGCTCATTTCTTCATTGAAAGCTATCTTAAGCATCTCCAGGTCTGCTCTTCACTCCTTTGGGAATAGATGTCAATACAATCAAAGGTGAGTCTCTTAAGATTGCCTTTTGACCCTAATTTGACAATTATTTTGGGTCAAATTCATTTTATTGTGAAAAGTCAGTGAAATGACTTTTTAGTACCACAAAGTTAGGATTTCAGTGTTGGAAAGGACTTTAACATCTAGTCCTGACACCTCATTTTATAAAAGAGGAGCCTGGGGCCAGGGAGGTAAGTGACTTGCCTAAGGTCACAGAGGTAATCTGTGGGAGACCTTGGGTTTGAATCCATGTCTTCTGACTCTAGGTCTAGTGCACTTTCCATCATAATTATTTGTGAATATGTAGAAAGAAGAAGAGAGACAGAGAGATAGAAGAGAAGAGAGAAAGAAAAGGAAGGAAAGGAGAGGGAATTTTAAGATTTTAGGTAAAGAAATATAGTTTCCACTTTTCATCATTCTTATCTCCAGTGTTAGCATAATGCTTTATAGATAGTATACCCTGACAAATATTTGTTCAATTGCATTGACTTGATTAGAAAACTTGATCATTATTGGACATTTGTCACCTTTTACAAACATAGCATGAGCCTGAATAGTCACTCAGCACTATATTGTGTACCCTGGCCATGGTCAATTGATGTTTGTTTTTTTTTCCAAAATGCCAACAAAGGCAGAGTTGGCCTCTAGAACAGTGATTTTGGTATAACCAAAAGGCAATAAAATTCAACATAGAGGAAGAAAATTGCTGCCCTGTTTCCTGAAGCCGGAGGCCACTGCAACTTCATCACTTCTTGCACATCGTGTACAAAGAATCCTCTTATATTACTGGCATGTGGAAAAATCTATTTAAGTTCTTTACTCTGCCAGTGTCTAAAAAAAGGAAAGAAAAAGGGGGGAAAAGCCCCTCTGAAGACTTGCCATTTATATTATGTATGTGTGTATTTTCTTTCCATCAAAGAGACATCTAACTGGAAGCTGGGGTTGTTTACATTCATAGAAAACCAGGATCTGTCATAAATTTGTTGGTCCTCCTCTGGTCTGGGTAGGTTCCCCCAGACTCTAATTTAGGCAGGTACAGATGAAGCCACCTTTGTGTTCTCAAAGATATCTAAAAACTATAGAGGACGGCAATGGAAACTCCCTGCCTGTAATCCATTCAGGCCCTATCTCACCCAAGGCACAGAGAAGAAGTGTAGTGAATCCATGGGGCTCTAGTCTAAAGATGTCACAGAAAAGAATGAGTAGAAACAGAGGATCCTTACTGAGAAAACTTCCCATGAGTCAGTCTCCTCTCTCCTTCTTGCCCTGGAAAAAATGGGAGGGCTAGTGAGGTATTTTGTGATGACCCTGGATAAAAAGGTCATTTTGAAGCCAAGGCTATTTGTCCTCTCATAGGGTGATGTATCAAGTGCCAGGCAAGGGGACTGATGGGCAGTTGTGAGGGGAAAAACTGCTGTGGCTCCAGAATGGTGATGAGCATACCCAGGAAGTTCCTGCTGAGGTGTCTTAACTAAATATATCTTTTTTTTTTTTCCAGCAGACATGGATCACACCTGCCCTGACTAGCTCCCTTTTGTGGCTTGGTCAGCTTCCCAGCTAATTAAAAAAAATGTCTTAAAGGGTTGGGGAAGAAGTAAAAAAAAAAAAAAAAGTTTTTTCAGGGAGCTGAGCCAATGTTCCAAGGACTACGTGGTGGATGGAATAGAGCACCTTAAAGAATAAATTGAGACTTGTAGGGGGTAAGGATGGGAAGGGGCTCTTCCTTCCTATTCTGTACCCCTCTACTTACCACTGAAAACCTGATCTTTCTAGTTTTGAGTTACTTTGGATTTTCTGGCAATTCCTTCCCTTTTCTAGACAGACTAAACCATTTAACTTGTCATCCTTTTGGATCTTTGGTCAGGTTTCACTCATGGGACCCCTTCCAGGGTTTTGGAAGCTCACCCAGTCCTCTGCCCAGCTGAGTAACTCCCTGGGTCATACAATTCCACAGGGTAAGGCTCTGTCTAATTTAAGCACATCGGTCCAATGTAAAGTTGCCTCGCATAGTTCTATGTATTGATGGCAATACTGTTTAATATCAACATCCCCCCCACCATAAAAGCTGAACGATTCAAAGTCTAACACTAGATGAAGGTAGGAAAAGATATAAAAGATCAAATGTAAAAAAAAAACTCTTTGTTGGACAAAATTTTTGGAAACAGTGTCCAAATGAGTTGGAAAATGGTAATCTTTCTTTTTCTATACTGACTGCCAGGTCATCCCTAATTTCCTTCTATCATTGTAAGAGAATCAAGTCCAGCATCCCCCTTTTGCATTCTTAGATGAGTGACATCAAGATCATGGATAAAAGGGAGTAATCTTTTCAACCAGATCCTACTGTTAATATTTAAAAATAGAGTTACAGTGAGGCTACTGGTCCAGGTGTCTGAAGAGAATACTCAAATAATGAAATTTAATTTGTTTTCAAAGAGAGACGTTTGATTGTGGGGCACTAAAGAAAGGAGTTTCACTACAACTTTCAAGCTTAAAATTTCCTGAGGATTTTTTTATGAATATTCATAGTGACAACACACATTTCTATAGTACTTTTATAGTTTGCAAAACACTTTGTACTTTATGTCATGGGATCATAAAATTAGGGCCATCCAGTATAATCCCATCCAGTATAATTCCTTGACTTTACAGATGGGGAAACTTTAAATCCCATCCAGTATAATTCCTTCACTTTACAGATGGGGAAACTAAGACCCATAAAGATTAAGTGACTCACTCAATGTCACAGATGTACTTAGCGGGAGAGGAAGGATGGAAACCCATTTCTCCTGACTCTAAAGCTAGTGTCTTGCCACTGTGCCTGTCTTCTGCCTTTTAATTGAATTCAGCAAATACTTATTAAGTACTTCCTATAACTGAGGCATTATTCTGGGCCCTGAGCATAAAATGATCAAAATAAACAAGTGAAGAAACAGAAGGAAGCAATCCCTGACCTCAAGGAGTTTGTACTTTACTGGGGAAGGCAGGATGCAACATGTACACAGAGGAATAAAGATGATTTCCTTAAAACAACTTGGAGAAATTGGGTAGTGGGAATTTTATAATATCCATTTTTAAAGAGGAGAAAACTGAGACTTGGACTGGTGAAATGACTTGCCTATGGTCACACAGCCGTTAAGTCTTAGAGCCAAGGTTTGAACTTGCACCATCTGACTGTAAGTCTAGTGTATCCTTTTCACTTTCCCATGTTAAAAGGTAGATATATCTAAATAGAACAATTAGGAGATGCTCTCTGGAGCTCCATTCTAATTTTATGATGTTACTTTCCTATAACTTCCCTGTCTTACTCACGAGGTTGTCAATGAAGCCCAGTTGGACATGTGACAGAAATAGCAGCTTTTCTAATAAAACCAAATGTTAAAGTTAGATGAGACATGAGAGAAAATCTCATTCAAATTCCCTTTCAGTTCAACATGTTGTTGACAAGCCTCTGAATACTTTCAGATTTGGAGGTCTTGCTCCCTCCCACGTTGTCATTGTTAGATAGTCATACTTAGCAGTTCTTTATTAAGCTAAGCGAAAAATCTATTCCTAGAGTCTTAGAATGGGAAGGGTCTTTAAAAGTAATTCTTTAGATGAGAAAGCTAATGACCACAGAAGTTAAATGACTTACCTAAGGTCACAATTAATCCCCTGCCTGATTCTAGCCCAGCCTAGCCCAGGGATCTTAGGTCAATATTAATGGCATTTTTCCATCCATTATGTCTGATGGAATAATTTAGATACAGACCTTAACATCAACTTAGTTGTTCCCCTCACATAAGGATCCCCCTGAAATATAATTTCCAGGAAAGTTCAAATATACTTGATTCATTTCTAAGACATTCTTCCCTCTAACATCACACTCTCAGAGTTGAATTCTATTAGTTTATATTTCGTTTTTGTTTTTTGTTTTTTCCCCCTGGATGGGGAAAAGTCTTTGGCTATGGAACCAAATCTTGTGCTCATAATTGGCAGATGGCTAAGAAGAGAGGAACATTTATCTTTTCCTTATCTACGTTTATAGATTTTGCTTGGGGTAGGGCATAGTGGCTTACTTTGGCTCAGGGACCATCAATTCCTAAGATCCAGCATTTTGAAATGAGGGAGAGGGGAGTACTGGGAGAGGACCCTGGTTGCTCAGCCTATTTTTATAGAAGCTACATAAGTGCCTGTTAAATGAAGCTGTTTCTAGGCTCAGAACTAATTAGGAAAATCCTCATGCGGGTCGCAGACAGGAAAGAACTCTCAAGATAGGCAGATCCTTGGCATAGGAGGTAATGGGCAGAGTCTCTTTCCAGTTTGCAATAAACAAGAGCTGTACTTAACAGCCCATCCCCCCCAAAAATGGAGGGGGCAGCTTCTGAGACAAGCTGGCTTGAAACTGAAGGATATGAAGAGGAAGGAAGAGGGGGGAAAAGATCAGAGAACTTCCATAGCCTGCAAATGGTGAAGAACTCCTACCTATCTTTTGTCAGAGAATTTCCTAATGACACTTTTTGGAGAAGCCAGAGAACTGACTATACCTTAATTCAAATACTTTGAATGTGGCTTAAGCAAAGCAGGATGATCTGGTGATACATGAGGAAAAAGAAACTTGGCAAAGAGCTCATAGCAAATGAGCTGAGAAGAGGCCAGGGGACAGGGAGAGATCCTGCCAGGACCCCCTTGCATCCCCTTTCCCCAGAGACCACCCTCTGTGTTTCCGGAGGAATCAATCTACTGGATAGGACTTGAAGGTTCTCACAAAATAGTGACAGGAGGACCCCCACGATGTATGGTTTGCTTTCTTTCAGAAACAGGATTTAGGCATAGAGGAGGCATTAGGATGGGTCAGTGAAGGTCCTCTAGGAGGGGTAGAAGTATCTTAGTAACCCATATGACTCAATTACTCAGCATGGTAGAGTGTCCCTCCTCCCCTGTATGGTGATGGCATTTGTACCCCTCCCTCTCATGTTGTTTTGAGTCCCCAGCATAAAAGATGGTTATGACAATACATGTCCTCAGGATGTAGCTTGATTTAAATATCCTACCATGCTGGGGAATTTGTAACATCTTTGTTAAGTAGTTTGCAAAAATCATTATGCTCCACAAATTTCCTGTGGCCCATGACCTTGACCTGACTCCCATTTTCCAGTGCTATTTCTCCACCCCCACCTTCCCTCCACTCCCACTCTCACCTCCCTTCACACACCAAATTGTTCATATGCAAACATAACGTTCCTCCATTCTGCTCCTCTACCAGTACCCTAATAGATACGATTCCCAAGAAATCTGAATTCAAGGAGAAGAGGAAGAAGAGCCAGAATGTATTAAATCATCTTTAGGCTGTATGCCTGATTTTCAATTTGTCTACCCTGATTTCCTTTACTTTCTAAGACATATGAGCCGCTGTTTCTTTCCATGCTGATTTACAGCCTGCCATAAATCAGTTCAAACATTTCCACCCCAGGAAATACACAGCACATTGAAGAGACATGAATCTCCTTTACATGATTCTTCCTCAGAGGAAAATATAGTCAGCTTTGTATGATAGGCATTAACGGAGATGACCAGTGGCACAGATAATTCCCCAATCATATTTGACTTGGAGGAATTATATGATGCACATGGAGATTTTTAGGCTAGATTGGACAAACATCTTTCATAGGGGGTGAGGGTTTGCTACATATACACCCATCTATTAATAGCTGGGTTGGACTTAATGATGACTTGGCATCCTTTCTAGCTGTAAGATGACTTAAAGTCATTCAATCCATTGATTAATTGAATTTTAATTCTTTTCAATTAATTTATACATTGTGATTTAATCAATAAATATTTATTTCTTACCTACGCGTCAGGCATGTGCTAGAACCTGGAGACAAAGTGACCAAAGGCAAAAACAACCAAACAGGTCCTGCCCTTGAGGGTCTTATACTCTATTGAATTCTATAATAATAATAGCTAGCATGTGTATAGTGTTTTAAATACCACAACCCTATGAAGTAGGCACAGTTATTCTCCGCATTTTTTCAAATGAGAAAACAGACTGACTGAGGTTAAGTCAATTGCCAGGGGTCATACAGCTAGTAACTATTTGAAGTATCTTGAACTTAGTTCTGAACCCCAAAACTGAGCACTCTGCTCACTAGCTGCCTTAACCTTAAAGGGCAGCACTCTGAAAGTATTCTCACTAGAGGGAATAGAATTTTCCAGGGAATGATCATCATCACATGTTAGTGACTCTTCCCAAAGTAAGAAAATTCACATGAGAATTTCACGTTCAGTTTCGTCTCCCAGACTTGGTGAAGGCAAATGAAGGTCAAAAAGATGGAGTAGGTTTAAGCTTGAGCTAGATGTCAAAACTCTACTTGGCTGCAGCATAGTTTCTACTGATCTCAAGGGGAGGAGAGGGTATTTGCTTCATAGGTAGTAGTTTAACTTTTCCTCCAAGAGCAGAATATTTAAAATGGCCCCAGAAGACCTTGGGGGTGAAAGGGGTATGTTGAGATACTTTGGGCCACTGAGACCTATGAATTATTTAGAAAGAATGAACTGCATTGGAGAAGACAGCGCATTCTAGATCATTGGTCTGGCTGGCTGACTTGAGATATGGCCAGTACAGAAGTTGGTTTTACCTTCTTTCCAGTCTAGACCCACAGTGCAAAAGTGATGAAAGAGGCTGAAGGTTATGAAAATGAG
Source organism: Bettongia penicillata ogilbyi (assembly GCA_023548195.1). Classification (NCBI taxonomy): domain Eukaryota; kingdom Metazoa; phylum Chordata; class Mammalia; order Diprotodontia; family Potoroidae; genus Bettongia; species Bettongia penicillata. The sequence continues at coordinate 3,830,841 of JAJHZJ010000039.1, read as the reverse complement.
TCCAGTCATTTAGGGGCAAGAGCCCAGAGCTTCCAGCTTCTTGAAGCCATGCCAATAACTCAGCGGTCCCTATTGCCTAGTTAGACCAAGAAACATTCTAGGACAGTAACAAAACCAACAGGATAATAGGAGCTCATGGATTATGGGTAAGAAAAGCTCAAGGAATCTTGGACCTAGAGGACCAGGGCCAAAATAGGGTTCTGGGCTTCCCAAAAAAACAAACAAGCCCCTGAAAAATTGGTGGTGAAGTTTTGTGTGTGAAAGAATGCAGAAGCCCTGATTTTCCACTTTGTTTCTGGCATTCATAGATCCTGAACTGGCTAAAGGAATAGAAAATCCAGACAATCTGTCCAATAACCACAACAGACATTTCTGGTTGGACCTCAACACAACTGTAAAATAAGCAAAAATTGTTTTTGATCTCCAATGTTTCCCTAAACCAAGACCAGATTTTAGTCTTGATTAGTAGTGAATGAATTCAGCTATGGTTGATAAAGGCTTAAGGTATTTTTCTTGGAATAGTTGAGAAGGGAGGTCTTTGCATTTTTAGATGGGTCTTCTAAAGAGAGAGAAAAAATAAATAATTAAGTTTTTAATTAGGTTTAAAGGACACTGTTTTGCACCTGTGTAAGCCTAGTGAAAGCATTTAACCTCTATGGACCTGGTTATGAATCACTGTTTGGGTCACTCATCTTTAAAATGAGAATGTTGGACTAGATAGTCTCGAAGGTCACATTCTATGCAAAGTCATACATAGTAGGGATACTTTCACCTTGAACAAAACCACATTGGTGCAAGCAGTCCAGAGGACAATCTGAGGGTAGCAATAAGTTCTGCTAATGGATAGGGGGTTTCTGATTCTCGACCCTATGATGCTTAGGTAGGAAGTCTAGTGCATTCCCTTTTTTGATGATTCCCTATTTATCCTGTATAGAACCTTTGTACAGAACATAATTATTTTTATGTTTTCTCCCCCATTAGAATGGTAAGTCCTTGAGAGCTGTGACTGTCTTTTTCTTTTCTTTGTATTCTCAGTCCTTAACAAAATATCTGATACATAGTAGTCACTTAAATGTTTGTTGATTGCTTGATTTGATTGACTTACTAATTCTTAGGGCTTATGCAAGGGATACTGGAAGACGATGAGATAAGGCATAGGATTGCCTCCAGGAGAGCTCTTCCAAGCCAGGAAGAGCGATGCCCTCATGTCAGTACCCTGGCACAAAGCCTTCAACTTTATACTAGTAGTGACTTTAATTCTATGACCCAAAAGAATGAATCTCTCATGGCAGAATTTTGGGCAATGTGATAGATAGGAAGGAGATAACTTTGGGAAGCAGGAGGTCTTGAGAAGTTGTCGAATTATACTGTATAGATCAGTAGTCAGCAAAACCTACCTCCATCTTGTTTAAAATGAGTTAAGAATAGTTTTGACACTTTGTAATTAAATTAAATGTACTTACTCTTGATAATAGGTCTATAGACATCATTGAGGGATCTCATTTTGCAGGGAAAAGGTACTGAGCATTACAGATCGTGGGAAACAGTTGAAAAAAAAAACAAAACAAAATTGTGTAGAGGAGATGGCATGCTCTATTGGGGGAAAAATGTACATACTGGATTTGGAAACAGAATACTATACCATGATCCTGTCTCTGCAAAACGATGGGATTGAACCAGTGATCTCAAAAAACATCTCTTCTTGATCATGGTCCTCTAACTCAATAGCTTGTTATTCATTTGATAGATAATACTTACTCTGAAAAGGGAAGTGCCATCTCCATGTTTCACTTACTAAGTTTTCCTTTCTCTACACCGTACACCCAAACAGGTAAGAGAATAGTTAAAAACAGGGAAAATGAATTTCAAAACACCTTGCCCTTGTCTTCAATGCCTTTTCCCACCTCTCTCCTGCTGAAATCTGTCTTCCTTCTTATAACATAGTGATGTCCAACTCTCCCCACTCTACAGCCCCTCTGTCTCAGTTTTGGGGACTTGGTGGAAGACATTCATGCTTCTTTTGTGAAAGGGACCTTTATCTCCCTCTCAGTAAATTATCAAAACTGCATGAACCTAAGTTTAGTAGCTTTCTGGGACTGTGCCAGTACTGGCCAAATACCTAACAGAGAGGGGTCCAGGTGGACGTCTTATAGAATCACAGAGTGTCAGAATTGGAAAGGAGTAGAAAGGAGTCTGCTGTCCTTTGCCTGATTAGGAAGGCCCACTACAATGTACCTAACAAGTTTTTCATCCAGACTCTGCTGAAAACCCCCAATGACTCTTAAGGAAGTCAATTCCAGTTTGAGACAGCTCTAATTTTCGGAAACTTTTCCATCTTAGAGAGTTCAAAGCTGCCTCCCTTCAAGTTACTTCAAGACCTGTCCTCTTGGGCAAGGCAGAATAAATCATAAGATTATAAATCTAGGGGTAGAAAGTATATCAGAGGCTGTTTAATCAATTTTAAAGATGGGAAAACTAAGGCTTAGTTTAAATGACTTGACCAATGTCACCAAGGTAGCAAACATTAGAGATAAAATATTTCCTCTTCTACATAACAGATCTTCAGATATTTGAAGACAATTTTTATGTATTCCCTATCTCATCTCTTCACCAGGCTAAGTTTCAGTGAATGCCTATTTATCTAGCACCAAGTGCCTTACACTTTGCTAGATGCTGGGAGTGGCATAAGTAGTTTACAATTTTAGTCTAAGCATCCCTAACTAAGCATTTTTAACTATTTCACATGGCAAGATCTCCAGTTCTCATCCCATTCTGGTTGCCCTCTTCTATTCATGTTCCAGCTAGTTAATGATCTTCCTAAAATGTGCCAACTAGGGCTTAATGCAATCTTCCGGATGTTTCCTGACCAGGGCAGAGGACAATAGTGAGGAGGTAGAAGAGGTTTCTAGCTTTTATGTATGTGTTTATTACGCAGCTTCATAGAACCACCGAGCTTAGAAAGTAGGTAGCTTGGTTTCTTACACTCTCTAGTTATGCTTTCACATACTGTTTCCCAAAGTAAGAATGGCCGAACTCTTTCTTAAAGAAACAATTCTACTTAGCCTTGTTTTTTTCAGTTGGAGAACTTGGGCTGTGTGGTCTGGTGAGAGAAGGCCTGTTGAGAGACATTTCTGAATAAATGTACAGCTATGGCAATAATAATAGTAGGAGAAATTGAGGGCAGAAAGCTTCCAAAACAACTAAAGACAAGGGGTGTGGTAGGAAATGACCCAAAGTTGCCAGGGACCCTTCCCAACCTACACTCTGCCATGTCCATGTCACATGCAGTCACCTTGAGAATCCATTATGGGAATCTCTTATTTGGGAGAATTAAATCTGCAGATGCTTAAGGAAATGAGGGTCCAAGCTCTTTTGCAGTTTACCACCTGGACACGACAAAGGTTTCACATACTGGAAAAAGCTTAACCCACATTATAACCTCAAGTTCATCTTTAGATTTCCAAAAGGAAGGGCAAGGCTTTTTAACCTTCTAAAGTTTGCAGGGTTCAGAGATACCTGATCTCACTAGGCTCCATCAAAAAAAAAATGAAAGAAAGAAAAAAATAAGGTTCTTTTTATTTATTTACAAAATCCAGCTAATCAAATGGGAGCCTTAGAAACAATTTCTTCGAATACAGTATATTTTTCATATTGCATCTGATAAATGTAGCATTTATCAAACTTCAAAAGATAGCCAGAATATCAGTGACAGCTAATATAGGGAGCTAATGTTTATTTAGTGTTTTAAGGTTTGCAAAACAGTTTGCATATTTCATCTCACTTAATTCCCAGAATATCCTGGGAGATAGGTGCTCTTGTTATCTACATTTTACAGATGAAGAAACTGTGTAAAAATGAGAAGCAATTTGCTCACAGTCACAGAACTAGCAGGATCTGAAGCAAGCTTTGAACTCATGTTTTCCTGACTCCAAGTCCACTCTATTCATTATGCCAACTAATTGCCCCAGGACAATGCTTGTCCTGCTCAATCCTACTCTCTAGACATATGTTTGCTGATAATGCAAAGATGGCATCAGTGAACCACAAACTTAGCTGGTTTTCAAATTAACATGTATTTATTATCTATTATATATCTGGGTCATTAAATGCTAAGAGTGACAAAGAGAAAACACAGTTCGGTAGTTAATAAAAAGTTAGATTAAGTGGCACAGACAACAATGTGGAAAAGCACAAGGGAAGAAGATACTACTCTGAGTAGTAAGAGTTTGCCTTTGAAGGATAAGTTGGATTAATTAAGAGGGGGAAAAGGCTACTTAAAGTCAAAGGAATAGGTGTGGAGGAAAGAATGAGAAGAAATTTCCTAAGGACATTATCCTGAGAAGAGAAAAAAGTTCATATAATGGGACATGAGTTTATTTATTAAGGAAAGGCATATTATAAAGGGCTTCTAATGTCACACTGAATAGACTGGATGCAAGTCACTAGGAGACGGGAACTATTGTAGATTCTTAAACAACATAGTAGTAGGAAAATGGTATGATAGAAAAATTGAATTTCCTGCTTTGGAAGAATATGTCGGAGAGATGTCAGAGGTGGACTGCAGTCATCTCTAACTGATATAAAGAACGGATTTAAAAATTGTCAGTGTGAGCATTTATACCTCAGATATTAGTAACTGCTACAAATCATGCATTGATTTACACTGAAAGCTTAGTGATTTTCCTGGGATCACATAGCCAGTATGCGTCAAAGATGAGATTCCTCCTCCACCCTCCACCCATGCTATGGCTGCCTCTCTAACAGAGAAGAAGGGATTCATTATGACTCCAATACTGTGAACACCAAAAGAGAAAAAAGAAATAATTTGTTAGGGAAGGAACTGAATTTGTCTTGAGATGTATTGAATTTTACTTGGATACCCAAATAGAGGCGTCCCAAAGCCATTTGGATCTGTAACATTGGACCCTCAGATGAAATGTTGAGACCAAAAATGCAAATTCAGGCATCATCTGCTTGGGGATTACATATGAATTTGGGAGATTACATATGAATTGGGAGAGTGCATAAAGAATTGGGGATAGAACTGCAATTTCAGTGTAGGAGACAAAAGTGGAATCAGGAGAGTAGCTGGAGAGGTTAAAAAAAAAGGTCTACATGGGTACCATGTCAGAGAAAGTTAAGGGAAAGGAGATATTTGAGAAGGTTGGTGTGATTGAAAGTGTCCAATGAATCAGAGAGATGCAGGAGTAGAGGACTGAAAAAAAGTTCATCGGATTAATCTATGAAGGGTTCATTTGTGACCCTGAAGGAATGGTCTCTGCGGCGTTGGCTAGATGGAAGGTGAAATGGAGATAAAGAGACAAAGGATGGCAAGGATGCATTCCTCCAATGTATCCACACTATCCTTTGTGATCAAAGATCCACAAGCAAGTAATTTGAGTTTGATCAAGGAAAAAGAGTCAAGTCAACTGGAGTAAAGTTATAATGGAGATCAAACCTCTGTTCAACCTTGACCTCATTAACAATAACTGAAATGTTCATATTTGAGGAGGGAATTGTGAGGACTTAGCACAAAAGAGGAACTGGTCATGTTACAAGGGGCAGGGATAGTGGGGGAGGAATGAGACCAAGAAGCAATATAGGTGGGACTTTGAATTCTTGGGAGATAGATGAATATACTGACTAGTTATTATTAATACTAAGTGTTGAGTATATTGACTACATGGCACACAATCCTTTGCATTTGTGGTTTTAGAGTATGACATGAAAGATTTGGCTCCAGCTGTCTTCAGTGATGCTGGATGATTGTAGCAGATTTGTGTGTCTCCTCTGTTTCTGCCATTCTCGCTTTGTGTAAAATCAGTGAGTGTTTTTAGCTTAAAAGACAGATCCGTTCTTTGCTATATATAGCCATATGAGGGAGGAGGACTACAATATTTACTTTCCATAAATTTGCAAAGAGAAATATTTTTTCCTTCCACCCCCATTTCGTGGTCTTCCTTCTAAGGCCACTTATATGGATATCCTGCTATATATCTTTGGCGAAGGAATGGAGCTATAGGAAGGAGTAGCAAGACTGATGAATAGGACTATTCACTGAGTTTTTCCTCGATAGGCATACTTACTCTCTTTTAAGCAGAAAATTTCTCCAACTTTGACCACACAAGTGGGTATGTTGCCAAGTGAAAGGCTTTGCCCAATAACTCTTGGTTGATTCATATTTGAATATTTGGGTTGACAATAGGGCCTTTTTGTCAAAAGTGGTGGCCCTAGGGCCAGTTTTTCCATGAAGGGGGGATCTTTCCCTTGATGACTGGGAAGAAAGAGGTGAAAAGTTTAGAGTATGACAAATTTGGGATACTGGAGGTTAGGGAATAAAAGAGAAAAGCAAAAGGTATGTTTTCTCTGGGAGCATTTTTTAAAGTGGACTAAACATTCCCACTTCATTTTACCCATCAATATCTCAGTTCTCCATTTGAAATTCACCAGATTTTCTCAATATTTTTTAAAATACAGGATTCAGAATTGAATACAGTCCTCCAGATATGGTCTGGTCAGCACAGAGTACAGTAAGCATGTAACAGTCTCCCCTTCTTGATCTGGATACCCCAATTCTTTTAATGCAACTTAAACTAGATAGCACTAGATTTTCAGCAGCAGTAGTATTTTTTGGATCCATATTGAATTTGTAGGCAATTAAATGTCAGGCTATTTTTTTTCTCTCATTAAGTACTGCCATTCTTGCCATTGCTTTAATGAAACTGGTTTAAAAAATCACCATCACCACCACCACCATCAGCAACAAAACACCCAAGGTTCAGTACTTAGGGGGAAAAAATGTCTGCATTGTTATCTTTGTTTTTTCACCAATCTTCTCAATCATTTGCAATTTAACTTCTTTCCTGAGATCATTGACTGAAACAGCTCTCCTTAAAATTACTAGTCATGTTTTAATCACTCAATCTGATGGTTATTTTTTCAGTCCTTGTCCCTAAAGTATATTTTGACACAATTGACAACCTTCTCTTGGATAGTTTCTTGTTTTCTGTGATACAGTTCTCATCTGGTTCCCCTTTTACCTAAGGATACTTTCTCAGTCTCTTCTGCTGCCTCATCATTCATATTATGCCATCTAACTGTGGCTTGGGCACTTTGTCCTGGATGATTTCTCCCTTCCCCATCATTGTCATATATTCTCTCTTGCTCTGTCTCTTGCTCTTTCTCTCTCCATTTCCACTTAATCATTGTTCAAGGGTTAGTTGTGCATGTGCCAAATAGAGTATATATCTGGACCCCATCTTGCCACTGAGCATCACTCCTCCATACCAGCTACCTAGTGGACATTTGTTTCGAACTGCCTAAAACAGAACTCATCATTTTTCCCTACCAACCCATACTTCTTCCAAACTTCCCTATTTCTTTCAAAGTCACCACCATTCTTTTGGTCTCCTAAGTTAGGAACCTTGGCATTATCCTGAACTCTTTATTTTCCCTCACCCCACATATCTGATTTTTGTCATATCTTGTCATTACTGTAGCAAATCCACAACTCTTGCATCCAACCCTTTGTGTACACAAAACGGCCAAATTAAGTCAGAATCTCATCTCCTCTCTCGGAGGGTCAGTAGCTACTTAGCATTGTCTCAAGTCTCTCCCCACTTCCATCCACCCTTCACATACTTGCTAGAGTGATTTTCCTTAAGAGCACACCAGACCATGTCACTCTCTTAAACTCCAGTCTACCTATTGCCTCTGGGAAGAAATATAAATACGTCTGTTTAGCTTTCAAACTATTTCATAATTTGGACCCTCATCTTTCCAGCCTTCTTATACATTTCTTCCTCTTTAGGAGTCTGTGGACAATCTAAAATGACCTTCTCTCTGTTCCTCACAGATTCTGTTTCTCCATCTCCCATTACCATTCTTTTTCATTAGATGTCCCCCCAACCCTGGAATTAATTTTCTCCTCACCTCTACTTCATATAATCCCTCTCTTCTTTCAATATGAAGTTTATGCTCCACCTTGTACATTAAATCTTTCTTGATTTCCTTTTACTGCCAGGGACTTCTCTTCCAAACTATTTTTTATTAAATTACTTTGTATTTGTCTGTACTTATTCTCTTTATATTTATTCTGTATATAGTTATATGTGTCCTTATCTTTCCATTAGACTACAAACTTATTGAGGCTATGGATTACTTCATTCTTCATATCCCCAGCACCTAGAATATAGTAGGTGCTTCATAAATGCTTATTACTGATTGGTTTAACATTTATTCATGCCAGCATTCCATCTGTCATAGATTCATATGCTGTTAGAAAAGGAAAGGACCTTAAAATAATCTAGTCAAACTCTATCAGTTTATATATTAGTAATCAAAGGCATAGAACAGTTAATTTCTTTTACTAAAGCACCCACAGCTAGCTTGTGGCAAAGACAGAACTTGAGTTCTTGTTGACAATTAGTCTAATATTTTTTTCTATGACACCATTTATTTTGAGTACATTGGCCCAACCTTTGAAATCTTGAGCAAATCATTTTAATCTCTTTGGACCTCAGTTTCTTAATCTATGAGAGAACTGGATTTTATGATCACTTCCACCTCTGAATCTGTGATCATCATCCCTCTAAATTCTCATTTTTCACTCAACATGATAAGCATATTTCTATGTCTTCACCAAACTCAGAGATGAATTTTTCTTGTTGTTCCTTCTTGTTGTATCTGCCTCTCTCTGACTCCTTTTGGAATTTTCTTGGCAAAGATACTGGAGTCATCTGCCATTTCCTTTTCTAGTTCATCTCGGAGACAAAGCAACTGAAGCAAACAGAATTAAGTGACTTGCCCAAGGTTACAGGGCTAGTAAGTATCTGAGGCGGGACTTGAACTCAGATCTTCTAGACTCCAGGACCAGTATCACTTATTCACTGTACCACTTAGCTTTTCAGCAATGAATATTCACCAGTAAATTAGGGAACAGGCATGATGAATCTCAGTGTATGCTTTTCTGTTGCCTTGGGAAGATAAGGAATCAATAGTTGAGAGAAGAAAAAGTATGGAGGTAGTGGCTTTTTCTCAATTCTTTTTTATTTTCATTCTTCTTTGTTCCTCCCATTTAGAGATAATTTATCTCTCCTTGGATTTCACATTGCATTTGATTACTTCTCTCATACACTAACATAATATTCTGTGTTATGGATGTTTAATGTTGATGGTGATAGTAGACATTGATCTAGTACTTTAAAATTTTTTAAAGTGTTTCACATATATGATTTAATTCTCACAACAATTCTGTGAGGTAGGTACTACAGGCATTATTGCTTCCATTTTACGGATAAGGAAATTGAGGATCTAATGGAATCAGTGACTTGCCCATTCATTAATCAGATAAGTAAGGAGTGATTGAGGTCAATCTGATAAGTTCTTTGACAAGTTCAAACTCATATGTGTAAGTTTGTCATAGCTCCTCTATTATTAGATCATTGTATCCATGGCAAAAACCATGTTTTGAGTCTAGCCAAACTCTATATGCATAATAAATCTTTGTTGAACAAAAGGTTAAAAATACCAGAGTTTTCCAGTGTTTTGACCCTTTTCTATTTGAAGAGTTGAGTAAACCAACTATGTAGATTTCAAATACCAATTCTCCCTTCTGATTTTTTTTGGAGTCGCAGAGCCTAAAGGAGCCCTAACAAGTGTGACCAAGATAGTAATTTTGGAGGATGAGCAATCTCTTCATCCTGATGTTTGTCAGTTACCATGGTGATTGTGCCATTACAGAGTGATAACTGATGGAGAACATTCATTAGACTGGGAAAGGGTGGGGAAGGGGGCTGGGCAGAGAGGGAATGTTTCTCTGACTCCTCAACCTCCCATAATATCATTGTCCTTAAAGTTTCTAACCTTTGAGCATAGAGTTAGTTAGCTGGGTGCTTAAAGCAAATCCTTTTTCCACCTGCTCATAGACTATTTTCTTGCTCATTGGAGCAGAGGTGTTAGTTTAATGATGTAAGGAAGAACTGTAAAGATCAGAGGTACTCTTGGGTGAGGATCAACATTATACACAGGTTCCAAGAAGGGGTCCTTCTTGGAAGTGGGAGGAACAGATCCCAGTTTTCATGGAAGGGCATTTTTGCTGGAATAGTATCATATTGTAAGCCACTGAAAGAGAGGCAATTGGATTTCCAGACTAGGAATTGCCCAAAGGAATTTCCAACAGACATATCCTTCTCATGTTAGCATTGGCCTCGCTAGGGTTTCCAAGCTAAAAGGGGCCATGCTTTGAGTTTAAAGAGTAAACACAGTAACTTTCTTTACACTTTCCCTGATTTACTCCTCTCAGGGCTTAATATGCAAAACATATAACTAAGTGAAGAGAGAAAATATCAGTCAGTCATCAAGATGAATTTCATTCATTCAATATCTACTATATATTTTGTGCAAAGCTCTGTTCTTGGTACTATAAAGGGAGACAAAGATAAATATGGTATAGCTCCTGCTCATACAGAGTTTATAGTCAGTAAAAAAAAACAAACAAAAAAAACCAAACAAAACCAAACCTGATCTCACCAGAAAATTGATAGAACTTCTCAAATTTCCCCTAGGGATTCTTTGTTGAATACAATTAGACACTTTCCATATCCTTCTCTGAAGCCTTCTTATGAATCTTTCCTTTTCTCCCCCTGAAATCATAGATTTAGAACTAGAAAAACAATCTCAGAGGTCTTTTCATCTAACCCCTTCATTTTAAAGGTGAAGAAACCGAGGCACAGGGAGGTTAAGTGATTTGTCCAAGTTTATACAGAGTATAAAAGACAGGAACCACTCTCATTGTTTACTTCTATATCTATATATGACAAATGTTCCAGTGAATAAAATGATGGCTATAATGTAAAGGGCTTAGAAGGGTGATGAAACATATTAAAAGGGGAAAAAATAGAATTTGCTGAAAGAATATAAAGAAATGTGGTAAGAACATGGGATAAAATCACTGACACTATTTTCTTCAAATATTTTTAAAGAAATACCTGTGAGAAGGATTTGACTTGTGGCACTTCCTTCTGTGTCCCAACCAGTGGATAGAAATGAGAGCCATAGGTGGAAGTTGCATGGGAGTGGGATGGGAACTAAGGAAATACCTAGGCCAGGGCTGGGGAATCTGCAACCTTAAGGCCATGTGTAGCCTTCTAGGTCCTTGGGTGTGGCCTTTTGACTCAATCCAAATTTTACAGAAAGAAATCCTTTTATTAAGGGGATTTGTTCTGTGAAGTTCGGATTTAGTCAGAGGGCTACACTTGCGGACCTACAGGGCCACAGGTGACCTTGAGGCCACAGGTTTCCCACCCCTGGCCTAGGCTTTGTTGTCTCAATCCAAAGTACCAAATGCTTTAACACAGAGCTGGAATACACATGGCCCACTGGACATGGCCCAATGTCTGTCCAACCAGATAGATCTGATATTTGTTTGTGCTGATTACCTAAGGAAAGCAAACTTCTAAACAATCAGCCTACCTCAAAATGGTTATCTCACCTCAGGGAGATGCCCATTGACCGTGAGCTTCAAGTAGATGCTGGATGCCTCTTATCAGGTGGTTATAGAAGTGATTTTCTTTCCCCTTGTATGAGTGTTACATGACTTCCTTCCAGCCCAGAGATTCTGCCAGTACTGAGGCACTGGATGCCTTCTAAGACCCACATACTATCTGCTGCAGTCAAACATCACTTCTTCAAAAGATCAGGATATTCCTATTACTATGGTTGAAACAACTTTCATTCCTTAGTAAACAAAATTCCCAGGCTGCTCTTGTCCTATTAGTTAGGTGATGCTCTCCTTTCAGAAGAGGCACATAAAGCTTAGAGATGGGCTCAATCCTTTCTTCCATTTTAGGATCAAATGCTAATATTACTTCCATGTTTGTTCCACATTTTTTTAAAGAGACTTAGGATTTCTTTTGAAAAGGGGACTCGTGATGGGGGCCATGAAGATTAATGAACATATCAAGAAGGAAAGAAGAATTCTCTAAGAGTATACAGGGGAATGGGGATCAGGGAATGGATTAAATTGTTCAAAATGTTTTCTTCAAATGTATAGAGAGCTAACTGTGAGAAGTATTCAACTGGTTCTACTTCCTCCCATGTCAATGCATATTAGTAACTGCTGTAATTTGTGGTTGTAGAGCATGGCTCAGGATGAGAGGTTAAGTGACTTGCCTAGTATCACAAACTCTGTATGTGTCAGTTATAGAATTTATCCTTCCTGACTCTCAGGTCAGTTCTCTATCATCCTCTGATTCCTAGACACCTCTAATAGGCTTAATGTCTTAACCCTAAAGGATTGCTTTTTATGATGGGAGTTTCCAAAATCATCATAGACTTCACCAAGGAGAGATTTAGGAGCAGAATATTGGAGGGTATTTGGTGCTACTCCCCTGGATTGTAGGTGGTTCTGTTTAGAGGAAGAATTTCTTATCTCTGCATTCTATCTTAAATTTACTCTAACGGATCATTGTAATGGCTCAGCCTGTTTGTCTCTTGGATGGACTTGTAACTATCTAAGATATCTTTTTCAGAGATAGATTTCTAACTAGGTTGGTGCTAAACTGCTTTAGATTGTTTATTGCAGTTCCCCTCTCTCAAAGGTGAGTTTGACTCATAGATTCCACTTTTGGAGGGCTTCTCTGCTCCCCCTTACCACTGCTGACTGTAATCGGGGAAGTTCCTTTTGAAATTCAAGGGACCGTGAGGCCAATGGCTTGTTGGAAGGTAGGCTAAGGCTAAGGAGAAGAGAATACAATGCTTAGGGTAGAATAATAAAAAAGCACAGAGGAGAGATTTAGTGAAACCAGATCTACTATTGCATTACTGCAGGGTGCCTACTAAGTGCCTACTATGTGCAGGATCAGATGACACAATGGAGTAACTGTAAACCTTCTTGAATCATGTAATTTGAAAAACAAACAACATTGACAATAAAACACTTTTTATTTTAAAGGATATACCTAACCTGTTAGTACTTTCAATGGCCAGTCTTTAAAGAATCTCTTGTCATTCATGGAATCTTGGGAAAGGTTTGACCCTTTCTACTCATTTATTTCTCTAAAGACTGGTTTTCCAAATTTCCTTTTTCATCATTGTTATGGAATTCAGTCAAAGGGGGACCTTTGTTTATTTAGGGTTCACCCTACTCTGTGGCCTTATCTTTTGTTTGGGATTACACAGCTGGTTGCTGGGGAAGTTGTATATTGAATGAAGAATTATGATTGTTGCCAAGCCAAGCACATGAGGTTCAAAGATTTTGTTCAGAAGTAGAGCTTGTGGAGACTACTGTGCTGTAGGATCAGAGTTGTAAAGGACTCCACTCTCCAAACTCATTAAGATCATCTTTTTTTTCTCCTTAACCATACCTGATCCTTGCAAACGGCTGGTCTGGGATCTTGTGAAAGGGCCAGATATAGCAAGCTCTTGTAGCCTCTGTTATGAACACTGTTGTGCTTCATAAGATGAGAAAAGACATTTGAAGGAGGAGAGAATAGGAAGGAAAAATGTGTTTAATAAGCCCTACCAAGTGCCAGTCACAATGTTAAGTCTTTACAAATACCCTATGAGGGTAGGGGCTATTATTATCTTTATTTTACATTTGAGAAAACTCAGGCTGGTTGGTTGTTGCTCTTTCTTCTCCAAGAAGACCAAAATGACAACACTATGTTAGAGTCAAGTGTAGTGTGTCCAACTGTGGCTCATCAGACCAATAAGAGCTCAAAATGCTCTACCCCAGGTTGGGCAGCAGTAGGTCATGGGAAAATTTGGGATAGAGTCTTTAAAATTGTACATCTTGCATTTCTTTTGTGCAATGTCAATTCTGCTTTGCTCATAGAGCACAGTACCTTCTCTAATGAGGGCACACCATGTGGGGCCATCCTGTGCCAGTGTCTCCCATGTCACACAATCAATTCCAAAGTTCTAAATGGACACCTTGAGAGTGATCTTGTACTAATTCTGAGACAGAAAGAGGCTAAATGACTTGCCCAGGGTCACATAACTAGTAAGCATCTGAAGTCAAATTTGAACTCAGGTCTTTCTAAACTCCAATCCCAGCACCTTATATAGTGTGCCACCTAGCTGCCCATATTATCAGGAAGAACTTGACAAGTAGGTCAACCTTTAGGAAATGGGTCTAATGTGCCAAAATTTATAGAGAGCAGAAGGTAAAACCAAGAAGTGGCAGTTATCCAGGGTAGCCAGGGAAACCAGTGCTCAGCACATTATAAGCATTTTTAAAAATGTTCCTCAAATATATGAAATAAACATGATAATTTAGGATCAAAATCCTCAAATTCTCAAACCATTTAGAGTTCTGGAATAATCTAAATGGTATAGTGGCTAGGAGGCTAGATTTGAAAAACCTGGTTTCAAAATCAGAATGAGAAAAACTTAGGATCAATTCCTGCCTTAGATACCTACTATCTGTGGTTGTGGGCAAATCTTTTAACTTTTCTGAGCCTTAGTGTCCTTATCTATATCAATTATAGAACTTCCCTCTGAGGGAAGTGAGGAGCCAAATGAGATAATGTATAGAAGGTGGTTTGTAAATCTATGTAAATCCTGGATGTAATTATCTGTCTGTCTAAGAGGCCACAAAGCCACATAGCAGAACATAATTACACACGGAAGAGATATTAGGGCTAGTTGCAAAAAGATCTAAACAATCAAGAGCTCTCCAAACAAGTTTTCTGATGAATCTGTTTATTTGGCAGAGCCAGCTCTTGGAGCAGACAAGGCATCAGGAGCAGATTGGAAAGAAGCAGCCGGGAGTTCCATGTGAGCTCACGCATGTGAGCCACAGCGTGTTTGTTGTACTCCTTGTTTACATCAATTTGTAACTAAGGCAAAACACACAGTGCCATTTATCAGATGAGAGAGCTTGCTTTTGACAGAAGCCTCCATTTTCCATAATCTGGAGCCTCACTTGGTCCATTCAAGCTGCTTTCTCGCAACTACATAAGCATCTGCTTTTAACTTGCTGCTCCCAAGTTCCATTTCATATCATTTATCATTTTAAGAAGGCAGATCTTGTGTTCTGCCAACCCCTCTCTCAGCAGCATTCGATCTTTGAGGCAATGCCACTTTGAACTAGTTAAGCTTTTTCAATGGAGATGCTCCATGATGATCGTTTTTAGAAATACTTGAGATAAAGATAATGAAATCAGATGTTCAGGACTTTATGTGCTAAAGAATAAAGGTATGATATTATCCAATGTCCTTGGAACAGTCTGAGAATGGAATTTCAGACTAAACGATGTTGTTGTTGTCTGAAAAGGTCATTTTTTGACCACATCCACTAAATAACAAATTTGTTTTTTTGTTTCCAGAAGATGGTATGAATTAGACCTTCTTGTCATGGTCTTGGTGCAGTTTAGAACAGAAATCCAACCATTTGACTGAGAAACATTAGAACTATTTCCAAAGTATTTATTCAGAGTCTACCATGAGAATGATTTTATATGAGGCTTTGATTAGAAGTATTCATCATAGTCTTGACCCTTAAGGGGTTTCTAATCTACTGGGGAAAACAAGACAGAAACATATGAATGGCTAAACTGCTGAAGTTAAGTCACAAGGCACGATGTGATGTGTGCTAACTGTAAGACACTGACACTAAGGGCTATAAGATTATAGAGTAGTATTCCAGATTATGGAAACTACTATTGTATGAAGTTTTCAGAGACAACTTTCTAGAGAAGTAAGAAAATCTAGGCTTTACAGGATGGGTGAGATTTGGATACATGAAGTGGGGAAAGTTGATGCTAGCTATCACTATCATGGATCTAGAGCTAAATCATCTAGGCAGAAGATCCATGGAGATTAGGTGACTTTGTCTAAAGTCACATCAGTAGTGTTTGAAGTGAGATTAGGATGTGGTCATTTGACTCCAAATCCACTGCCCTTTCCTCCAAGTTATAATGCTTCCTTTATGGATTTAGGGTGTTGTGATTTTATGTTGATAACAATAAATTGTCTTCACGGACATGTTTCACTCTTGCTTATATTATTTTAAAATGTGGAAATGATGACCGCTTTGGCCTGTGATAGACTGAATTTCTTATTTTGTGTCTATTTGCAAAAAAGTTCATTTTAAAGGTATTGAAGGGATCACTGCTCATTCCACCTATTAGGAGTACTGGTAGAAAGAGCTTATTTGTTGTCCAGTCTTTTCAGTCCTGTCTGCCTCTTTGTGACCCCATTTGGGATTTTCTGGGCAAAGATACTAGAGTGGTTTACCATTTCCTTCTCTAGGTCATTTTACAGATGAGGAAACTGAGGCAAACAGGATTAAGTGACTCACCCAGGGTCATCTACGTAGTAAATGTCTGAGGTTAGATTGGAACTCACAAAGATGAATTTTCTAATCCTAGGCCAGCACTTTTCAATGAGTTTATTGATTAATATTGGACCTTATGGTTATCTGTATCAGTCTTTCCTCCTCCAATATAAGTTCCCTGAGGGCAGATGCCATATCTCACTAAATCTATGTCTTGCCCAGCACAAATATGCCTTCTGTTTGCAACTGGATTTGTTACATAGTGTTAAATGTCACAGATAGGATTTCATATCCAGGTCTGACTCAGTACTGTTTCAAAGTGTCCCTCAGATTGTTCACTGACTGAAGGATATTTCAATTCAAAACTAGGTAGAAAATGTGAGATGCCAACAGAATTGACAGTATCCTTCCAGGGAGAAGAGATCACACTGTAATTCTCTTTCACAGTTCAAGAATTCCTTTTCTCTCTGAGCACCATCACTACTATAGCTAAATGACTTACAACTTTGGGATTCATTTCTATTTCCCACTGTTTAGGTGACTCTGAGCAGGATGTTGTTTCTTAAAAGTGTAGGTATGTAACTCTTTTCTCCAAATAGGGCCCACTCAAGAGACTCCTTGGAGTGCCACCTTGTGTCTGGGCTTTGTAGTAGGAAAAAGAAAATGACTTCTCATGAGAGAAAACTACCTGTTCCTGAAGCAGCACTTTTTTAGTGAACAACTGGGATTTATTCTCAACTATTTTTTTTTTGGATGAGTTGCAATGGCCTAAGACAGATGGATACTTTGCAAACTGATAAAGACAAAAGAAAAAAAAAATAATCAGAACCAGAAGTCAGGCTTTCCTCGACAGAAGGCAAAAAAAAAAATTCCTAGACCAATTTATTCCTTACTCCCCCACTGGAAACATAAGGATTGTTTCTGTCAGAAAGGATCCAGTATTGGCAGGGTGTGGTTCCTCTCCCTACTTTCCACTTTATTTTTCTTTCAAATGGAAATATGTATCTAAAACTGTTTTCCTTCCCTTTCAGATCTCAGGATATTTCCATAGCATTGGGATGGGCCCTAGGCAAGATTAAAAAGTTTACTATTCCTCTTAGGATGCTTCAGGATGGGTAAGAGGTTTGGAGATTGGGTCTTCTGGGGATCAGTTAAGGGAACTGAAGATTTTTAGTTTGGGGAAAGAAGGATTTAGAAGGGGTTTCATAACTGTGAGGTATCCAGTGAATGGCTTGTGTCTCAGGGGTGGAAGATCAGACTTATCCTTCCTGGTCTGTGAGGAAAGGCTGGAGACAATGGGGAGATGATGCAAAGAGGCAGAGTTCTTCTTAACGTGAGGAAACACTTCCTAATAAGCAGAGAGTTTTTCCTTCTCATAAGGCAGGATCTTCCCTCCCAGGGGAGGCCTTCACTTTTCAAAGACATCGCAAAGGGGATTCTTGGTCCTCAGGGAATATTCCCACTTGATTCTCCCTATTCATGTCCCTTTGAATTCTGAAATTCTGCTATTTCTCTGTCCTCTGTCAAAACTATGCTGTTTTCCTTTCCTTCAGGGCTGTGGTGTGCTCTCTGCCCTGGCTGACAATCTGACAGTCATTCTGTTAGAAGGGACCTCGAGGGCTCGCTTGTTCAACCCAAACTTCAAAGACTGTCCCTGATACACACCTGATGTTAAAAGCCACAACAATTCAAAGGGTGCCTTGAGTGCCTTACCTGTGCCAGGTATTGTAGGAGGCCTCAGGATGGCCACTCTGGGCCTTCTTTCTGGCTGTCCATGCTGGCTTTGATGTTCTCCCCCCTCCACTCCAACTAGTGACCTCCCAGGCTTCCTTTAAGTCCCAACTAAAATCCTGCCTTCTACAGGAAGCCTTCTTTATCTCCTCTTCATTTCAGTGCTTTCCCTCTTTTAATGATTTACTAATTATCCTATATGATTTATCTGTTGACATGTTAAATTGCACTTAAATTGCAAGCTCCTTGAAGGAAGGGACTGTGTTTTTTGTTTGTTTGTTTGAGGGGGACTTGCCTCTTTTTGTACTCCCAAAGCTTAGCACAGTTCCTGGCACACAGTAGGCACTTAATAAATGTTTATTGGTTGGTTTATTGATTGATGGGAAGACACATACCTAACAGTCCCTTCCCGCAAGGAACATACATTTATCAGGAGGGAGATCACAGATACAAATTGGGATAGATATAACATAGCGAGAATATGAATAGAGAGTCACTGAGGGGGTGGGAGGTGGGGAGTACTGACAATGCAGGGATGAGAAGAAGCCTCCAGTAGGTGGGACAGCCTGAGGTAAGCTCTGAAGGAAGCTACGGGTTTTAAGACTCAGAGTGAAGGAGGGAGAACATTCCAACCATGGAAGGCAGAGGGTAGAACTGGACAGTCATGGTAGAGGCTAAGGAGGCTATTCTGACGGGAATGCAGACCATATGAAGGGATCTAATATGCCATCCATCTAAAAAGAGAGGCTGGATCCAGACTGTGGATGATTCCAAATGTAAGACAAAGAAAATTGCATTTTATCATTGAGGCAATAGGGAACCACTAGTTCTTAAGTAAGCTATTAGCCTGATTGGAACTGTACTATAGGAATTCAAGTTTGACAACTATCTGAAGGATAGATGGGGAGATGATGGAGGACTAGCATAATTTCTTGTTTCTTCTGGTTTTGGTTAAATGGATCTCCCTCTCCTTACCAGAGAACATATTTGTACATTAATGAGGATATTTGGTACTTTAACACTGAAAAGTAGGAATTTCACGTACTATAATTATTAGTAGGGGAGAAAGATTTGGAAAGTGAGGTCATTTACTGTCATTCTTTTGTGTCAGAGACATCTTGCTAGAGTGGGAAGAATATTATACTTGGAATTAGGAGTTAGTTCATAACTTGATTTGAACATTTAGTAAGTATATAATTATGGAGAAGTCATAAAACTCAGCCTCAGCTTACTCATCTGGAAAAAAAGACTAATGCCTCTGTTCTAGGTATTTGAAGAAAACTCTTTGTAAAAGACTAGTTGCTGTTTAATTGTTTTTCAGCCATGTCTGACTCCTGATTCTTGGCAAAAATACCAGAGTGTTTTGCCATTTCCTTCTCCAGTTCATTTTTATAAGGATGATGGAATGATGGGATGTGGAAGAATGAGGAAACTGAGGCAAAGAGTGTTAAGTAACTTGCTCAGCTAATAAATGTCTGAGGTTGAATTTAAACCCAGGTTTTCTTGACTCCAGACCCAGTGCCCTATCGACTGTGCCAGTTAGCTACCCTTGTAAAATGTATGCCATATAAATGTGAGAAATATTCTTGGAAAAACAAAGGCAGCCACCTACTCTGACTATGGGGAGAGAATCAATAAGATATGATGTGCTACGAAGGGCATAGATAGCATTGATTCTGCCAAGGAAAAGCAAACCAAGAGATGAAGGAGTAGATTTTCTGGGCAATTGGTTTAAAATTGAGCTCTTAGAACAGTTGCAAACTGAAAGTCTATCCAAGCAGAAGAGATGATTGTATAGGTGTAGAATTAGGCAATATTACATTTAGAGCTGGAAGAAATATTAAAGGTCATCCAGTGCCAACTCCTTCATTTTACAGATGAGAAAACTGAAGTCCAAAGAGGTTAAGGTACTTGCTTCAGATCACATAAATAATAAGTGGTAGAGTCAAGATTCAGTCTCACATTCTCTTCACTTACCACCAGGTTACACTCTCCCATACTCTTCCCCAGAAACCTCTTCATCCTGAAAGATTTCAGGCTTAGAATTCACATCTTGTAAGCACCCTCTGCTCCTGGGTATCCTGATGAGGAGGTCTTGATGGATGGGGATCCTGATTGGATGGCTCCTCCCAGAATTTTCATTGAGGGCTAACCATAGCTAGCCATTTCATCCTTTCTCACTAGGCTATATTCATTTGAACTCATGATCTTTGCTGGGTACCTTATCCCTCTCCACCATGATTTTTAACCCCCTTTTATATTTATATATTATATTTATAATTTATATATTATATTTTCTTCTTCATTCAAATGTAACCTCTTTGAGGGGCTGAGACTATCTTTCTTTTTTGCTTGAACTTACATTTTTAGCTCACTGTGTTGTGTTATGCTTTGTCCTTTGTTAATTCCAATCCAGAGATCACACCACTGTACCATCTTGCTTCTGATAACATTCTAGTGTTTGTTGTTGGCATTAAAAAGCCAGAACAATGCAGTAGAATAGATTTCGGATTGGGAGCCAAGAGAACTTTGTCCTAGACCTAGCTCTTTACTATTAGGAGCTAGTTATGTACCTTTGGGCAAGTTACTTCATTTCTCTTGTCCTCAGTTTTCACCTTTGTCAAATGGTAGGTAGAACTGGATGGTAAGGGCAATTTCACCTTATTGCTGTTCTTTACCTAAACAGATGATAGATCTATCATCTCAGTGCCTTTGCAAGAACCAATCTTAAACCTAGAATTTTTTTCCTTTCTCCCTCCTGTCTCATATAAT
Source organism: Bettongia penicillata ogilbyi (assembly GCA_023548195.1). NCBI lineage: Eukaryota > Metazoa > Chordata > Mammalia > Diprotodontia > Potoroidae > Bettongia > Bettongia penicillata. Next base: position 3,810,059 of record JAJHZJ010000039.1, on the reverse strand, counting down.
CCTTTATTTCAAGACTCAATCAAAGGACTACCTTATCAAAGAAGGCTTTCCTGATCCCACTAATTGAGAGATCCCTCTCTGTCCTAAACCATCTTGTATTAATTCTACATATAATCATATAGATACATGTTGTCTCCATCAATAGAATGCAAGATCCTTGAGAGCAGGGATGCCTTCACTTTTATCTTTGGCTCTCTAGAACCTAGAACAGTTTCTGGCACAAAATAGGTACTTATTGTTATCAACACAGTTTTATTAATTGCTTAGTAGGTGCTAAGTATTAAGAAAGGCAAAAAGAGCATCCCTGTCTTTAAAGAGATCTCATTTGAATGCATGAGATAATATGCAGAATATGTCTATATGTGCATGTAAGACATATACAGTGTAAATGGAAGCTCATCTCAAAGGGAAGACCACCTGTGGGAGAGGCAAAGGGTTGACAGAGGGTGAGACTTGAACTGAGTCCTGAATGAAGCCAGGGATGCCTGGAGGCAAAAATAAAGAGAGAGAACTTTTCAGGTATTTCAGGAATCATAGATGATATCAAGTTTACCGGTGTAGGTGACTGGGAGAATGATGATGCCCTCATCATTAACTGGAAAGTTTGGAAGAGAGAAGTATTTGGGAAAGAAGTATTTGGGTCATGTTGATTTTGAGACATACATAGTTGGAGATGTCTGATAGGCAGTTGATGATATGAAATTGGAGTATAGGAGAGAGATTAGAGGTTGCTTCTTGATTGATAATCCCCTTCAGCTGTAACATTCTAGTTTCTAAAGTTTTTTTTTTCAGTTCTAATATTCTGTAATTATATATGAAATGAGAAAGGTGAAGAGATTTCCTTAGAAAAATACAGGTAGGAATTGTTAAAGACAGGCTTTGAACTCGAGTCTTTCCTCAGTCCAGTTCCTGTGTTCTCTCTGCCATGGTGCTTATCTGTTAGAAAGTGGCAGTGATTTACAGAAGTTGCATTTCTCTGGGTGATAGTGAAGTAATCATCTGAGATTTCCATCTAGGGACATTTCCTTGTGTTTATTGAAGAGATTACAATGCTCTTTTCTCTCACTGGCCATTTTTTCCCCTTTGAGTCACATCAGCATTTCATTAGCCTAGTCCAAAGCGGAGGGGGCGAGGAGTGGGGGATATTACTATGAAAAACTGTTGGGAGCAATCAGAGGAAATGTTTATTTACTGCTTTGTTCAGGATTCATCATTTAGCCCTGGCTCCTTTGAAAAGAGCCTGCAGTGGAAAGGGGATCTCATTTACTAAACAAACTGTCCAGTAGCATAAATAACCCATTTGGGGTTCTTTTAAATTGGGATTCACATGACACTAGATCCTTGAATCACCAATAAAAGAACACAGCTGCTCCCTTGCTACTCTCTTCTCAGTATGAGCCATGAAGTAATATTCAATCCATGCTGCTTTAAAACCAATTCAATTTTCTTCAGGAGTTTGGCACAGAGCCACAGCTCCAGGATGGCTCCTTCTGTCAGGCCATCCACCTCTCTTCTCCCAGAGGCTTAGGGGTTTGTGACAGCACATATGCTATACTGTAAGGGGAGGCTTCCAAGCATGAGTGAGGGAAAGAATGAAAACCATGTGAGATGACTTTGTAGGTTTAAGAATGAAAGTCCTTCTGGCCCTAAATGCCACCCTATTCATACTTGCCACAGGTGTTGACTCCTAAATTAACTGAATTGGGTAAATGCATTTGTTAAAAATGTAAATTCTATCTAGACATGGAAGACTTTAACCCACCACCAATCCTTAACACTTGGTTTATATGAATGTATTAGGTTAGTGAGCTATAACAGCAAGCTAGCAGGATGCCTTGCTAGTACAAGTTGTTAGAAATGCTTTACTGAAAGGAAAGCAACTTTTGAGGGGTCAACAATCACTTTAATCAAACACATATACCAACAGAGAAAATATAAGCAGAGAGATAAAGATCAACAGACAGGGATTCCAGACCATAAGCAATACATACATCACAGATCAACAGACAGATCCAACTGTCTGACCATACATAAATACCAGAGAGAGAGAGAAACACCAACATCTGGGTATTCAAGGGGTGGTAATGCTCCTTAATAGCTTAATAGAATCTCACTTGGCACATGAAACTTCTTCCAGGCTCTCAAAGCAAAATCTCATCTCAGAGCGTGTGTGTGTGTGTGTGTGTGTGTGTGTGTGTGTGTGTGTGTGTGTGTGTGTGTGTGTGTATACATATACGTATGTATATATACCTTTCAGAGCAGGAGGATAAGACTCTCCTGACCCAGGGCCCCATTAATTAACAAAAGGTGTGGGCCTTCCTACAAAACAAGTCTCCCCTAATAACACTTCCCTTAATGGGCTTCACCTGAGGCCTATTAATGGTCAGGGGAAGATTTTAACTTTCATTACAGTAGCTAGCAAGGCTCAGAGGAAAAAGGGTTGGATGATCTAAGGGAAGACTCCTCATAGTAGAGGTACAGAGAATTTACCAGTACTTCATTCTGTAATCAATAAATAACCAACATGCACTATTAAAGCACCAAGCACTGTGCTACATACCGAGAATACAAAACTAGAAATGAAACAATCTCTTTCCTTAAAGTACCTTCTCATGTCCCAGGTGATGTGTTAGGTGGTGAAGTTACAAAGATAATAATGAAACAGTTCTTGCCTTCAAGCAGCTTATGCTTTTTTTTTTTTCCAGGGGAAACAACCTGTAGAAATTTAAATGGGAAATATGTGCAATATCAATGTGAGATTGGGAGTGGGGTGGTAAGGGATAGAGTGGTACTAGCAGTTGGGAGATCAGGAAAGGATTCATGTAGGAGATAGCACTTGACCTGAACTTTTATGGAGTCTAAGGCTTCTAAGAGGTAGAGGTGATGGAGTGGACATGGAGTTGAGAGATGGAATCTTATGTGTAAGGGACAGGAGATAGGTCAATAAAGTGGCACCAAAGTCTTTCTGAAGGGCAGCACCATATAACTGAACAGCTTCAAATAGCCAGCAAAGTAGTGTTCCTAATGTACCACTATAGTCAAATCATACTCGACTAAAAACGTTCAGTGTTTCCATTGTGTTTTACCAAATAAAGATTCCAGCATTCAGGGCTCTCTAAAGTCTGAGTCCATTGTACCTTTCCAGCCTTATCTTAATACTTCTTACTTCCATGTGTTTTAGTTTTAGTCAAACTAGACTATCGTCCATCTTCCATAAGCATATGGTCCTTTCTCAGGTAAGTGGACAAGAAGTATTTTTTTAAGCACTTAATGTATGCCAGGTCCTATATTAAGTGCTAGGGATACAAATACAAGCAGAAAGAAAGGTAGTTCTTACCCTCAGAGAACTTATTTTCCTATATGGGAAAACACCACACCAAGGGCTGCTGAAAAGGTTGGGGAGAAGGTGGAAGGTACCCATGGAGCATGGTAGGTGATGTATAGTCAGAAGATCAGGGAAGGGAACAAAGATTATTGACTTTGGCTTTTCCCCCAAACAGAGGCCCCAGCAAGAACTCACCAGTGGGAAGAGGGGGGCCCCAGTGGTGAGGGAAATTCCAGAATGAGAAAGCAGCTGAGGGCAAGTCTGGGAACTTTCCCCACCCTCTTCTATCTCTCTTTTTTCACACTCTTCTTTCACCTCTCTTAAAAACAACTTTAAGATTTTCAAAATTCTTTACATACATGATGTCATTTGATCAATCAACAAAAAATTCTTAAATGTTGACTGCTTGCCAGTACTGCACTGTATAGTGCCAGGCATTGTGCTACACACTGGGGACAGATTCAAAGTCAAAGGCTAAGTAATCTGCCTTCGAGGAGCTTATACTCTAATAGGAGAGATATGTCCTATAAATATATCCATCATAATATATTCAAATATATTCAAAGTAGTTTTGGAAGGGGTATATTAACAGCTGAAGGGTTTAAGAAAAGCTTCAAGTAGTAGAAAGCATTTAAGTGGAGTCCTGAAAGAATCCAGGGATTTCAAAAGGCAGAAGTGCCAAAGGAATTCTTTCCAAACATGGGAGGCAGCCAGTATAAAGTCACAGAGACAAAAAATGGAACATTCTGTGTCGGGAACAGCAAGTAGGTCAGTATAGCTGCACAAAAGAGTATATGGAAAGAAGTCCTAGAGAACCGGCCAATGAGCCCAGTTTCTAAGAGTATGCACAGTGTGACACTGATGGGATTACCCACATTGAAGCTGTTGGGAAACCTGCTTATGGGAAAGTTGTGATACTATATGATGGAAGTGTCTTTTAAAGATATTCTTTAACTGGTTCTAGTCTTCTAACTCAATAGTGAATAGGAGACTTGATTTTATGAAGTTTTGGATCTGGAACTAGGAGTTCAGGCAGGTGTGTTCCAAAGTCCTTACCTCTCCAAAGTCCTTGATCTCTCTTCTCTTGGTATGACTTTTCTTTGGCTTATTTCTGGTTAATGGCATCTGGTAAGAGACAATGCTGTTGGGGATGGGGAAAGGTGGAGAAAGGAGTCTCATGTCCTCTCTCCAGTTGAGGTCAGTGAGAAGTGGCAGAGATGCTGCATTCAGACATGAACTTGATGAGATCTGTGCTAAGTAGAAACTACAGAAGTATGACCATACTCTCCTCAAAGACTGATGGTAAAAGGGAGAATGTGATCCCATGATGTTGAGAGGGAGGGTGCGATGTACTTATGTTCTTACTATGTGCTCAGTTCCCTTGCAATATCTCCTGGATATTAACTTGTTGGGACTAAAAGCTAATAGTTGGGAGGGACCACATGAGAATATGGACTCCAGCCTGTAGGGGAAAGGAGTAAGCATTTATTTAGTAACTACTACTTGCCAAGCAGTGTGCTAAGCACTTTTATAAATATTACATCATTAGAGGTATCATTAAAAAGATACCTCCACCCTTCAGGAGTATGACTAGAGCCCTGATGAAGAAATGTAGCTCTCATCCCTCAAGGAGAGTAAGTCTAGAGTGCTTCATATATGTGTGAGAAGTCTGAAACTATAGGAAGGAGTCAGGTTGTGAAGACCTATATTTGATTATTGAGCTAATAGAGGATAAACCGATGTTTACTGAATGGGGAGGATGACATGTTCAGAATTATATTTGTAGTTAAGTCCCCTTGGCGGTGGTGTGGAGAATGGATGAAGCAAAGACAGGCTTGATGGAGGGATAACCAATGGGATCCTATTGTAATAGCCCAGGCAAGAGGTGATAAGAGTGTGAACTAGAATGATAGATTGTGAGTAGAGAGTATGAGACTTATTTGAGAGATACTGTGGAAGTCACAATTTGGGTAATTGGGTAATGTGGGTTGAGTCAGTGAGGAAGCTAGTGTGATGCTAAAGTCATGACCTCAGCACTTAGAAGGATGGTAACGTTGTCCACACTAATAAGGAAGCTCAGAAGAAGATGGATTATTTTTTTTGGGGGGATGGGAAATGTGTTGGGCTACCTATAGGGTATCTAGTTCAAAATACTCAATAAATAGTTGATTAATTCATAATGAGGCATTGGAACCCAGTAGAGACACTAGGCTTGAGTCCATAGATTAGGGAAGTCACTTCCACAGAGACTACATTTGAATCCATGGAAGTTGATGAGTTTACCAAGTGAGAGTACAGAAAGGAAAGAGAAGAACTAGGACAGAGTATTGTAGTATACCCAAATATAGTAGGCATCAGATGGATGATGAATCAGCAAAGGAGAATGAGGAATGATTAGACAGGTTGGAAGAGATCAGTGTCATAAAATCCCAGAATGGAGAATGTGCCAAGCTAACTCTCTCTCTCTCTCTTTCTCTCTCTCTGTACACACACACACACACACACACACACACACCTGCCAAGAGGTCAAGAAGGTTATTAAGTGCCTACTATATGTTAGATATTATGCCAAGCACTGGGGTTCAAATATAAAAAAACAGTCCCTGACCTCAAGGAACATACAATCTAATGGAGAAAGGCAATGCATAAGAAAGGAAGTTGAAAAATTGGAAGGGTTAAGAGAGAGCACCCTGCATATTGTGGGGCTTCATGTTCAAAGAAGTACAATTGAGTATAAATGAGAGATGGCTGGCCTGGGCACCCTCCTTAAATAAAGGTATTGGAAAGAAATTCCACACTCTCATCAAAGAGGTCCCAGGACAGAAAGTAAATTGTCATTTTATTTGATAATTAAGACATGATTAGTCACTTGGGAAAGGGAAATTCCAGTTGAATGATTAAGGTGAAAGTCAGATTTCAAGGACTTAAAAGGGAGTGAGAAAGGAGAAGTATAAATACCAAGCATAATGGCTTACTTAAGGATGTTGGCTGAGAAAGGGAGAGCTAGGATGATATATGTACAGTGGGATCTAGCAAGGATTGTTTTTTAAGAATAGGAGAACTTTGCTATTTTCGTAGACAGCAGAGAAGGAACTAGTAGATAAGGAAAGACTAAAGAATAAAGAAAAAGGAAAATAATAGGGGAAATCTGATAGATGTGGGAGAGAATGGAATGAAAGGTACAAATAAAGGTCTTGACCTTGAAGGAAAGAAAGATGCCTCTTCATCAGAGCCTGAAATAAAGAAAGAAATGGTAGGGGGTAATGCCATGGGGCTGTGAGATGAGAAGGGAGAAGAATGAACATTTAGGAAATGTTTTTAATCCTCATAACAATCCTAGCTGTTAAAGTGTAATTATTTTAATCTCCATTTTACAGAGAAAACCAAGGCCCATAAGGTTATAACTTGTCACATGACCAGTAAGGCAGGATTTGAATCCAAATCTTTCTCACTATAGGCATACTACTCCCCCGTTTCCCCCCCAAGTCCCACCACTTCTACATCTTTTCCTCTTTATGAAGTCTGCAACATGGTCAAATTAAATCTGCCATTGCCCCTGAATGAGCTGAGTGTTGAATTTCCTTCAGATGGTCCTACCCTTGTCTTTCTGTACCATGATGTCAGGGACTGCCTTTGGTATCCCCAGTACTATATATAGTGTTCAGCCCATGCTAAATAGTTAATAAATGCCTTTTCATTCCTTCATTTATGCAGCATGCTGTTACTCATTTGTTGAAATCCCTCACTATCTTTAAGTCTCAATTAAGATCTCGCCTTTCATGAAGTCTTCCCAGAATTACCTAGGTAAAACTGATCTTTCCTTCCTTCAAATTTCTCAAAGTACTTTGCTTGATCATCCTTTGGCCCTGAAAACATCTTCCCTTTTAATTGACCAATTACCCTTTAAGTTTCTTAAAGCCAGAGACTGTCTTTATCTTTCTTTTTTTGTATTTCAGTGCCTAATAAATAATATGCACTTTATGCATATGTTTTTGTTAAGTTATTGAATTAATGAAAAAACTGGACACCATGGAGGATTTTAAAAAAGTAAAAAAGAATACAAAAGATGAGAACACTGGGTCAGGGAATGAGAGAGGATGGAGGACCTGAAGCCTGCAAAATGACCAAAACATTTGCTTATTTGAAATAAGCTACCCTGTTATGGGAAAATGCTTTAGACCTGGACAGATTCTGTGGATTTCTCAAAGTTGAGTTGCCTTCTAAATCAAGGAGGAATCCATGGAGGCCAGAAGACAGGGCATCCAGAAATTTGGGTTTCGGTTTCAACTTGATCGATTTTTCTCTATGTCTATAATGCCTCTCAGCTTTATTTTCCTCTCCAATGAGTAGACATGCTAACATGACAAAAGGAGCAGTACTTGAAGGATGGAAAAGATATCTTTTTGTGCAGAATAGTCACGAAGTTCTTGGAACTCTTTGACGATATTGACTGGATGTAAGGTATTATGATTTTGATGACTGCCTCTTGTCTTCTTGTCCAAACCTGAGAAATATGCCTTTAACTCAGAAAAATATCCTAACTACAGTGGGGGTGAGAGTGAAGAATGCTTTATTCATAGAAACTCAGGCTACAAGTGACCTTAAAGATCATTGGGTACAATGTCTTAATTTTATAGGTGAAGAAAGTGAAGTCCAGGGAAGGGAATGATGCCCCAAAACACACGTTAATTACAGAACCCTGGATCAGAATCCTAGCTCTCTGAGAATCAATTCAGTTTTCTTTTCTCCCTTTACTCCAACATTTTTCCCATCACCTGGAATTAATGTTATCATGGAGGTAAATAAACTGGAGACTCCATTAAATACGTTCTTGTCTACACACAAAACCATTTGAATACCTCTTCTTATTCTCTAAGCCTCCTTCCAACCAACAGAACCTGCCTCGGTAGCAAAAGCTCCTGGGTGATAAGCAGGCTGTTAGATAATTCCTACCTAACCTAATGTTATAAATCAGACTTTCACATTGATTATCCCTTTTGGGTACACTGTCATAACCTGGGAAAGGAAGCCCCTGGGTATTTCAGAGGTTGCAGCTGGCAGAATCATTAGTCTATCCTTGGCCAGCCAATGTAGTCAACATTTTTAAGAGGTACCCAGCATTAAAAGAAGCCCAGAGAGCTGGCTGGTCTTGTTGTGTCGTTTGGGGAATGAGTCATAGAATTATAAGATTTAAAGGAACTTCAGAGATCACCTGGTCCTGGGCATACTTGACAGCTCACCCTTTGGGAAAGTGGCAAGAAAATACTGAAGGAGCTGACTTAGAGGGAGGGCTTAGAGGTACTGAGTCAGTGCGGCTTTTCTAAGCTATGACTAAGGTAGCCAGGATGATAGATTGAAGTGTCCAAAGTGCCAGGCAAAGGGAAGAATTATTTTGTCTAATACATGAGTGGATGGTGGAGTCACATATTTATGGAATGTAAAATATAGACTGAATGTCATGAAAAGAGGATATAAAGGAGGCAGCCTGAAATAGTAGAGGATTATTTGATTTAGACCTGATCCACATCCTGGTTTTACTAACCATAGAACTGTAGGCAAAACACTGAACTTACCTGGGCCTCAGCATTTACAAACTGAGAGAGTTGGACCAAATGCACCCATTCAACTCTAGATAAAATATCCTATGATTCATCTGGAATTAAGGTGGAATTCATTCAAGGGCGAGGTACAAAATGGACAAGATTAGTATAAATAAATGGCCTGTGTCTATTGTACTACTGTAGTGTAGCACCCAAGTGGCTATGTGGAACAGTAGATAGAGCTCTGTGTCTGAAGCAAGGAAGACCTGAGATCAAATCTGGTCCCAGACATTTAATAGTTGTGTGATCTTGGTGAAGTCACTTAATCCACTTTGCCTCAGTTTCCTCATCAGTAAAATTAAGTGGAGAAGGAAATGGCAAACCACTCCAGTATTTTAGTGAAGAAAACCCCAAATGTGGTCGCAAAGAGTCAGGCAAAACTGAAAAAATGATGATTGTACAACCCATATTCAGTCCTCAGGGGACCTATGACCTTCCTGGGAAAACTTGACTAATTTACCCTGAAATCAGTGAGACAAAGTTCATTAAGGGTAGTCTATTATTAGAGTAAATCAAAGTGCAAATTAACCAGCTGTGGTGATCTCAGTCAACTCACTTTTTACTTTTCAGTTTCTATTTCTTTCTTTGTGAAACAAGAGGTTTAGAATGAGAGAATTCCTGAAGGGCTCATCTAACTCCTATATTCTGTATCCTGTGTTATCATTAAGAGGCCACATTCTGTGGTCTGAGGCACCTTTCAGCTTTAAAATTCCTTGTCCTAATAGTACATGTTGGTTTTCCCAGAAGCAGTTAGGTGGTCCAGTTGAAAAAAGAGGTAAAGATCCACTTTACCTCTTTTTGCCTCAGTTTCCTCAACTATTATATTCAAAATAGCACCTACTTCCCTTTGTTGTGCGGATCACATAAGATAATATATTTAAAGTACTTAGCACAGTGCCTGATAAATATTAGGCACTACATAAATGTTTCCTTCATTCCTTCTGTTTGCAGTATTCTTAAGGTTTATAATTTTACAATGGACAAATAAAATTCCTTTCTTCTTTCCTTTGTTTCAAGGCTATTCCTTCCTCCAACCCCACACACCCCTAACCTATGTAGTACTTTTTATGTTCACAGGACTTTTTAAAATTAAAAATATTTCCAATGCCAACTGTACTCCCCCTAGGACGTTATAGCCTTCCCATAGAGAGAAGGATCTAGTAAATGAGTACTTTTCATCTGAGGCTAGCAATTTGGATACAGAATTTGGTTATATCAGGACATTCTTTCTTTGCTCCTGATATATCAGCGAAGATTGGCCATGTCCAGTTTATACAATCCTATTATTTAAGTTGCGGTAGGGACCTTAGATATTATGTAGTCCAACTATTTTGTTTTATACTATGTTTTTAAAGGATTTTTTAAATGAACAGAAATCTATTTTTCATCACTCAATGCCTCCTCTCCAGTGGAAAAAAGGAGAAAAAACCCAAATTCCTTCTAACAAAAATGTGTAGTCAAGCAAAAAAGTACCTTCATTGGCTATATTAAAAAATATGCCTCTTTCTGCACATTAAGTCCAATATATCTCTGTCAAGAGATGGACAGCATGGGCCATCATTGATCCTCTGGAACGATGGATGGCCATTGCATTGATCATAGTTCTCAAAGTTTTCAAAGTTAATTGTTTTAACAGTATTTTTATTATGTAAATTATTCTACTGGTTCTGTTCATTCCATTCTCTATCACCTTAAAAAAGTATTTTAGAATTGTCCATTTTTAATAATATTAATATATAATAATATAAGTTGTTTTTCTGGTTCTGTTCACTTCACTCAGCATCATTTCATATAAGTTTTATTTCCATTTTTCTTTGGAATTATCTATTTCCTCTTTGGAATTATCTATTTCTTATACAAAATAGTTTTCTATCCCATTCACATGCCCCAATTTGTTGATCTATTTTCTACTTAATGGGCATCCCTTTAATCTCCCTTTTTGTTTGTTTCCATGTTATGACTTGATTTCAGCTATAACAAAAAGAGCTGGGATAAATGTCTGCAATATATAGGACCTTTTGCCTTATTTTTCTTTCAGATATAACAGTGGAATATTTCAGGCAAAGGGAATGCACTCTTTGCTGATTTTTTGTATGTAATTCTGAACTGTTTTTCAGAATGATTTTATCTATAAACAGAACCACTAACAATGTATGAATATGCCTATTTTCCCATAGCCCTCCAATGTTTGTCATTGTCCACCTTTGTCATCTTTGCCAATCTGATAAATATGAAGTGGAAGCTTGGAATTGCTTTGATATGCATTTATCTAATCATAAGTCTGGGAAAATTTTTTTCATATTTCTATAAATAACCTGGATTTCTTCCCTGAAGAATAGCCCATTCACATCCATAGACTATTTTTCAGTTGGGGAATCATTCTTATTCACCTGAATTTAAATCATTTCCTTACATATCTTGGAAATGAAATCTTTATTAGAAAAAAATTGTGGCAAAAATTTTACCCCAGGTAATTATTTTCCTTTTAGTCTTAGCTTTATTAGATTTGTTTGTGAAAAAGCCCTCTTTAATTCAATAAAATTAAAATTATCCATTTTATCTTCTATAATCTTTTTTATCCTTGCCTCACACTTACTGGGTACATAATTGATCAGTTATTGGTTGTTTGGCTATCAATGGTTGTTTGATTATATCATTAATATTTAGTTAATTACAAACTGAGCATGCTACAGTACACCTCTGTACATGTGTGTGGTCTATGCTACTGTGGCAATGCACTCCCTCCTCCTCTCTGCCTCATAGAATCCTTATTACCTACTTCATATCCGACTCTCATGTCCATAACTGCTCATGTTCTCTCCTTATTTAAATTACCTTGATTTATTTGTCTGTGTACATGTTGTATCCTCCCTTCATCCAAGAGAAATATAATTTATTTAAGGACATAGACTATCTCGTTTTTGTATCCTCTCCCCCAAGAAGAGTGCATTTCTTATTTTTTTAAATTTATTTTTATTTCATTATTTCCCAATTACATTAAAAAATTAGCATTCATTTTTTAAAACTTTGATATCTAAATTCTCTCCCCTCCTCTACTATCCCTTGAAAAGGCATTTTCCTTAAATTTGAATCTAGTCTTTTTGTTTCAACCAAACACTCTATTTCATTTTTGTAGGCGATTAACTTTGATACATTTATGGAAAGGCAATCTTATTGGTGTAGGCACTGCTTCCACTAATGAATATTGTAATCCATCCAGGTCTTAAGGGTTTCATGTCCTTGCTGTTTTATAAATTCCCCACAGAATTTCTATCAAAGTCCTAAATGTCTTCCTCTAGTCTTGTAGGTAAGTGCAAGACACAGAGAGCATGAATGCAGCAGAGCGGCATGGTCAGGCTTAAGCTTTAGGGATTTAGATTTGGTATCTCTATGGAGGCTGAATTGGAAAATGCCAGAGGTTTGACATAGGGAGACCAATTACAAGGTTATTGATGAGAAGTGATGAGTTTCTGAAGTAGCCTGTTTATGTTTTATCCCCTCTTAGACCATAGTAAGTTCCATGAAGGCAGGAACCATGATTTCTCTCTGTTTTGTAATGCTTCTAGCACATAGCACACTGTGCAGCTTATAATAAATGTTTGCTGAAGGAGGGGATGAATGAAGACCGTCTCTTGGGGAGATGCAAAATTTTGCCTAAACAGCATCAGAAGAGTGAGTTGGTTTTTGGAGTTCTGAGGGTAGACATTTCCCATAAACTGTGAGCTAGGTTTATAGATTTAGAGAACAGTGACACCACCAGCAGCCAATTTCCGAAAACAGGCTGGATGTGAGTATGATTTACTGGTAGCTATGTAGAAATGAGCATTGCTGTCAGCTGTGAACTATTACAGAAGCAGAAAAGCTACCATGGTAAGAGGAAAGGAATTTAACTCCATTTAGGTAGCAGCAGCAGAGGCTATGAAGTAGATTGAGCCTGAAACTTTAAAAGGTTAAAAAAAAAAGATTAAGTGATTCAACAGACCAAGACATACATAAAGTCATCCTAACCACATTTGGGGGTAGAGTTTGGGGAAAGTGTGCTAGACTGTTGGTACTGGGCAGTGGCTCCGGAAGGTGGACAGTTGAAGCTATAAACCACCAAATTGTACAAAACCTCCCCCCACCAAAAAAAAATACCGTTAACAATAACAAAAAACAATGATCCCTGAGGTTACAAATGTATAATAAACTCATAGAAACCCTTCCCAAGACAACAAAAAAAAATCTTGTTCACCTTTCCTTATTTCTCTCTTTGAACTACAAGCCCTGGACTTGGAAACAGGAAGATTTGCATTCAAGTCCATCTCTAGACAATTACTGTGTCACCTTAGGCAAACCACTCAGCCACTGTATGCCTCAGTTACTTCAAGTATAAAATAATAATTGCACCTGCCTTCTAGGGTTGTTGTGAGGATTACATTAATAAACAGGTTAATGTACAAATCAATTTTAGCATAGTGCCCGGGCACACAGTAGGTATTTAATAAGTGCTTGTTTCCTGCCTTCTTTTTTCATCTTATTCTTTTCTGACTGACTACCCTTTGTGAAATTTATCAGTCGTAGGCTTTAGTACAAGAAGGGAACTTGGAGATACCCTGATTCAACCCTCTCATGTTTTAGGTAAGGAAACTGAAGCCCAAAGAATTTAAGTGACTTGTCACAGGCATTCATTGTTAGAGATGGAATTCAAATCCAGATCCTTTCTCTGAGCCCCATACTGTTGGAGACTGGTATAAATCCATCAATAAACATTTATTAAGCACCTTCTGTTCTTTAAGCACTATATGCTAAGCTTTGAAAGATACAAGTTAAACAGTTCCTTTTCTCAAGGATCTTATTCTCTATTAGGGAGGCATATATAAACATATACAAAATTTTAAAAAATGTGACAAATAAATACAAACTAAATTCAATTTTCCTTCTATAGGTCTCATAAAACGTTTTATGTACTTTAAGTACTTATGTTCTATTTTGTAGTAGTTGTATTTTTTTTTTGTATGTGTGTTGTGTTAGATTGTAGTTTCCATGAGGGCAGTAATGGAGTCTCTATTTTCTTCATTTGTGTGTATTAGTTCCGAGTGCAGCACTCTCTGAACATATTAGATGTTTGCTAAATGTTTGGTTTACTTGAACCATGCTATCCAAGAATGTTATTGGAGAAACTCAGGGACCTAGATTAAGATGTTCACTCTTCTGCTTTCTTTTTGCCTGACCTTGATTAAAACACTTAACTCCTCTTTAATGAAATGTCCTCGTCTCTAAAATGAAAGAGTGGAGTTAGATGCTCTCTAGAATCACTTTCAGCTCCAAATCCTAGAGTCCAGTGACTAGACCCCAGTTGAAGGAAACAAACTCAGGGCAGGGAGATGAGGGAGAAAGAGAAGACAGCCAAACCATGAGCTAATCAGGGTTTGCCAAAGGGTGGAATTGTTATTAGGGATCCAACACATGTTCATGAAAGAAGAAAGCTTTGCTGTTATGGTAGAAGAAACCTGGAGATGAGAATAAAGGGCCTTAGACGGAGGTACTCAGTCACCCAACATAAGCCTCCCCTAATTTTCCAAGAGGCAAGAAAGATGTCAACAGGGAGAATGTCTGCCACTGTTCACGTTTTGGAGAAATGTGTAACATGGGAGGAGTGAGAGAGGATGATAGGAGAAGGTGCAGCATGCTTGGCTGATGCAATCCCCACGAGAAGAGGCTTCCAAAAAAGCCTGATGAATGTGCATCAATAGATTACTCTGTAATTCCCTCTGCTACCCATGTCTTGAAGAGATAAGTTAATACTTGTCTGTAGAGCTGTTACTGGGGGACATTCAAAAGGCACTAAGTGGACAAAGCATCAGACTGTTCTTTGGAGAGCTAGAGTGCAGAAGCAAATAATGCGGAAGCCTCAGCGTGAGAAGAGGGGCCCAAGGCCTTTATCTCACTCTACTGGGGCCTGCTGCCATGTGGCATGCCAGCACACAGCCCTACTGTTGTTTGTAGTCTTTTTTCGGTTTTTAGGTAGAGGACTTTTGGAGACACACTTATGACTGTGTGGGCTTTGAAAGGTAAGCATGGCGAGCCACCAGTGGTCTGAGAGCCAGACTCCATGCTGGTTTTTTTCAGCCAGCCAACATGCAGGGAGTCACCTGGGAGACGCATGCCAGCAGTAACTGAGGTTGGTCTAGCGGCTAAGTCACTGTGCGAAGTGACCTCAGTGGCATCAGTGCTGTATAGGAATTATAAGTTTATGCCCATTCTCCCTAGAGAATGAGATGATAGGGAAGAGAGTGTGTGTGGGCAGGGGAAGAGGTAGAGGAATGTTTGTCTTTGTGTTATAACTTCACAGTAAATATTCCTTTCTAAAATGCTAATTGGTTAGTGCTAATTACTGGTACTTCACAGTGAGGAGGAACACAACAGAATGTGAACAGCATTACTGAAAGCTAATTTTCTCTAGCTAAACTAGAGAAAGCTGCCCCTGGGGTATCCCTGGAAACCAGAGGGGGAAGATGTAGGTAGCTTTCCTCTGGAAGAAAGAGTCCAGAGGCTTCCTACAAATGTAACCAAATATAAAAGGGTACCAGGGGGAACGATCTGAGGGAGAGACAAAGAGAATACAAAAGAGATGTGAATTGTTGCTGGAAAAACTATAAAAAAGAGGAGTGTAAAATCCCCATTGTCTTATTCTTGGACATATTCCTGTGACCTCTTCTACCACTGACAAATAATCACAGGAATCATAACAATCCACATGTTCATAGCATGTTAGAAAGGCAGTGTGGTGTAATGGATAGAAACTGACTTTATGCACAAGAAGACCTGTGTTCAAGACCCAGGAACAAGAGCTTATTTTTCACCCATTGATTTAAAAAGTTGCCTCTTCCTGCAAATGAGATCTCCAGTGAATCTGGCTATGAAGATTCAGTATTACTTGGGACCTGAAGCTATCCTCTCCATCTACTTATTTTCCATCATGTCCTCTCCCCCTCTTCCACCTTTTACTTTGAGAACTATAGCCAAACCAACGCCACCATTGTCTCTGGAAAGGGAGAGTCAATTTCCTGTCTGCTGTTGCCATCACCATCTTTATGACTTCCCAGACTCCTTCCTCTGTCTACCACTATCTTGTAAATATTGTCTTCATCATTATATTTTTAAGCTCCCTGGTAGCAGGGACTGTTTCACTGTTGAATTTGTATTTATATTGCTTAAGCACAGTGTTTTGCACCGACTGCGTGCTTAATAAAAGCTTTTCATTCATTCTTTAGGGCTAGGTATGTAATATAACCACGAGCAAATCACAACTTCTCACTGCCACAGGCAACTCTTTAAGACCAGAAGTTATAGATAATTTGACAATCTGCATCAATAGAAGGAGTTTCCACATTGGAAATTGTCCTTAATTTATGAACAAACTAAAGTGTCTTAAGGTTTTGAGATATATAGTGCAAGAATTAATATCTCTATTTTAAAGATGAGGAAAATGGCCTAAAGAGAATCAACATTCAGTTCTAAGCCTTTTGTCTAAACTCAGTATTTTTTTTCATGTTACCATTTCAAATTAAGCTTCACTTTTCAGGGGCTACAACATCGATATAGAAGCCATGTGAGCCAAAGTGAGCCTTTTTTCTTTCCTTTTGTTTTTGTTCACATTTTCAAAGTTGGAAATAGCATTTCACAACAGCCATAAAGCATTCTGCTCCAGCTTGGCTTTTCAGAAAACAGTAATTCATGAGTTACTAAGCAGATGGCTTATTTTCTCCATCTTCTTGCCTAAAAACACACTCTGAGTGACTCAAAAGCACGTAACTCATGACCTATTGTGACTCATTACTCAACTACTGTGCATTTGTTTCGGCATTTATCACACTGTGGAGAGAGTAAATTTAGATTTTACACTTTTTCAGTGGGTTGGTTTTAATATCCTGAGGAGGCTACAAAGCTAGGAAAGAATCTAGGGAGAGATGTTTTCTTTTAGCAGTAATAAGGGATAGAACTGGAAACAGTGTGTGTCACATTTTGATAGATTTCTCCTCTCTTATCCAATCTTCTCTGCACAAGGAGGATCTGCCCCTGCCATTCTCCCTCTCCCATGACACGAAGCACAGCAGACGTATATAAAAGCAGAGAACCCTCCTTATTCTATGCCTGAACTGTAGTTTGGGTGTAATTAGAACCCAAGCTGGTGTTGGTTCTTCCAATCCTGCTCCTCTATTCACATGTGTCTGTACTCATGAGGGTGGCATGCCATCTCCTCTCTTCCTGCTCAAGACCCGAGTCTAAAGTTGAATTTACATCACAAATTTAGGAGTTGGATCTTCCAATTCTGTGGTTCAGAGCATTAAAGTTATTTAATTCCCTTTGACAGATAAGAATAATAAGATACCAAGGGATTGACTCAGGGCACTCGGTAAGGAGCCCCAGTTGTTGTCAGTTGCTCACTTATTTGACCCCAAGTGGCCAGGCACTTAAAAAAAAATCTCTATTAATTCTTTTCACCTCTGTTATCTCCATTTGCCTTGTTTCCAGACCCCATAGTAGGTACTTGAAACAAATTTTCAGTGACAGAATATGAATGTGGAAGGAGCCTAATGACAGACAATGTTAAGTCTCAGTAGGACCACAGGACATAGCATACTGGGAAACAGAACCTAAAGGGACCCTCTAGCACAGAGTGTTAGAGCAGTTGCTATCAGAAGAAGCACTAGAACCTAAAATCTCTCTAATCCCAAGTCCACAGTGTGTGTTGAGTATCTTTTTGGCTTTATAGGAGTAAGTTCTGTTCAGTAAAAGATCTTCCTTTCCTCTAAGGTCAGAGTTCTGGAATGTATGAGAATACTACCTTTTAATATTTTCAAAGGCAGCAACTGCAGCTAATGGATCTGCCAGCATCAAATACATTAAAAAAAAAAAAAGTGAAGACTCTGTGATGGAAACACCAGTTCCTTGTCCTTGTAATTTGGTACATGTATTAAAAGAATCATTTTATTTCTAGTAAGCAGAAAAACACCTTTCTTCCATTCACATTTATTCAGATTCCAGACATTTTTTTTTGGCAATAAATGAACACCGGTTGGCATGGTATATTACATTTATCCACAACCAATTTTGGGAACACATGAGGAAAGTTCAGAGTAAAAAGTGAGCAGGGAAAGGATTAAAAAAGGAACGATCTCCTATGTACAAGTGTATAAATAGTAGCTTTCTTGCCTTCTTCTCCTGTGGTCCCCCAGTAATTTGCCTTGCTGACGGTTTCATTCCTATCATAATGCTTTGTTGGGATTATAGTGAATATGTGTAGAAATTATATGTGGATGTGGAGCCAAATATAATTCCTATGAAAATTCTTTTCTAGTTTAGAGTGAATTATTTTTCAGATGCACAGAACTAACCTTGTCTCTTTGCTACTCAAGCTTTCTGTGGTTCCCTCCTACCTCAGGAATAAAATACAAATCAGCCTGACATGTAATGGCCTTCACAATATAATTCTTTATAGCTTTATTTTGTATTTCTCTCTTCACATATACTACGCTCTAATCAAACTGGATTGGCTTCTCTTTCCAGTCTTCCCATTCTGCCATCTCTTGCCTAAATACATTCAATCAGATTCTCATGTCAAGAAAACATTTATCTTCACATTTCTATTTCAGTTTTTCTTTTTGTTCAAGACTAATTTACCTCTTCCACACAGCCTTCTTGGATCCCCCAAATTGAAAGTCACTTTTCCATTCCCAATGTTACATATGCAAATAAATATTTTAATTAAGAATTTAGCAGTCATCAACAAACATGAAAATACTAGGAAAAGAAGATTATGTATAAAACCATCTATAATGAACAGCTTATTTTTTATATACATATTAAATTTTAATGCAACAAATGAATTATCATTTTTCTAGAATTTATTATTTGATGCACTAATTCTTTAAGATTAAAATTACTTTGTCTCCATTTAAGTATACATTCTTGCTTTAAGACAATTTTTTTTGTGATTCTTATTTTTTTAATTGATAAAGAATATCTACTGCTTTACTACATTTGTCTGTTAGGCTTTTCCATCTTAGCTTATGATCAGTTTTTGTAAAAGTCTATGAAAAACTGAGAAACGTATATATTCATTTAGGTGCTATTCAATAATTTCCAGAAATCTAGCATTTTAAACTTTTCTTTAACATTTCTTTTTATTTATTTATTTTTGTTAAATTTATTTAGGTCTGAAATAGGTACATTGAAGCCTTCATCTATTTTACTATCTCTTTGTCCTTATAATCTGATTAGTTTTCCTTTAAGTACTTAGATGTCATTTTGTTCCGTGCTCATATATTAAGTATCTGTTCTGTTTTATTAAAGTATATTTAAGTGTATTGTTTCATTGCTTACTTTTTAAAACATCTATTTTTACTATTGCTTTATCTATTTATTATCACTGCCACTTCTATTTTTTAATTGTTTGAAATGTAATAAATTCTGCTCTAGTCTTAAACTTTAATCTGTCTCTACTTTGTTCCCATCATGCTCTACATTGTGTTACACATATCTGTGTACCAATCATATATTTTGATCTACTCTTCCCTGTAGATCCTAAGTTCCTTTAGGGTCATAAGTGATTTTTCATTTTTGTATCCCTAGCATAATCCCTTGCCATAATAGACACTTAATAACTATTAATTGAAACAAATAGAATGGGCTGAAATTACCTCACTGTAGTTGATATAGCTTCAATTATAATTCTCAGGATTTTTCTTTCTTAATATACCATTTCAGAACTCATCATGCTCAGACCCAATTAAGATAATCTTATCTATAGTTCCCCTCTCGTTATGTAACCTTCAGATTTCTGTTTCTTTTGTACATTTAATGATATTCCTCAGATTATTTCCATCTTTTCTATCCTTACCCTTGTACAATTTAGGAAATGAGCTACAAAAATGTATTATAATGACTTTTTTTTTTTACTTCTGAACCTATATCTACTCTTTTTACAACTCATTACATCCCTTGCTAATTGCAAGTATCCCTTATCACCTCAGTACATCAAAAACAATAGCTTTTATTGTATGCTTTTACTGGCCAAATTCCACTTCTTTGGGCTCTGTGTACTTCCCCTAATTATGATATTTTACTGCAACTCCAAGCTCATTAGTGCATGAACTCTCTGCTTAGGATCCCCTGAGATGCCTCTGTGTGTACGTGTGTGTGTGTGTGTGTGTGTGCATGTGTGTGCGTGTTTGTATATGTGTTCATGTGCAAAGTCAGGGAGAGAGGCATGGAAAAGGACTGACTGCACCGAAATCAGGAGATCCTGTTACTTCTTCTGGCTCTGTCACTTTCTCTTCTAGACCTCAGTAACCATAGCTATGAAAATGGTTTAAAGCTGACATTTACACAATACATTAGCTTTTGCCAAGCAGTTCATACTGGATTTATCATTTGAACCTAACAACAATCCTGGAACTAGATGTTATTGTGATCCCTATTCTACAGATATGGAAACTGAGGTTCAAGGGGGTTAAATGATTCATCTAGGTTATAAAGCTAGTAAGTACAAGAGGCAAGATTGGAAACTAGGTCTTCATGACTTTAGGTCAAGCATGCCATACAAACACCCAGGAAGAAAGAAAATGAGTAACTTTAACTAGATGACCTCCAAGGTTCCTTGAAAAGGAACCAGCTTGAAAAGTTCACAGCTTTCTATCTCTCTTTCAACCTCATTTGTTTATTTTTAAATCTTGTTTAAACTCCTTTTTAATTTTTCCTTTGGCATTCTCTTTCCTTGAACAGTACAGCTTTTAGGGGAAGTTGCACATGTTAAAGTTCCCTGCTTCCTCCATTTTTTCCAACCTCACTGGGAACTGCTTTAGGCTGCCAAATTGACTGGTCCTCATTTCTGAAATATTTAGAGAACTGAGTCAAATTTATCAGAATATAAGTCATTCCATAATTGATAAATAGCCAAAGAATATGACCAGGTGGTTTTCAGATGAAGAAATTACAGCTGTCTATAGCCATATGGGAAAAAAATGCTCTAAATCACCAGTGGTTAGAGAAATAAAAATTAAAACAACTCTGTCATACCACTTCACACCTATCAGATTGGCTAGTATGACAAAAAAAAAGGAAAATGATAAATTTTGGAGAAGATGAGGGAAAATCAAAACTGTAATACATTGTTGATGGAACTGTGAACTGATCCAACCATTCTAGAAAGCAATTTGGAATTATACCGAAAGGGCTATAGAACTGTGCATACCCTTTCATCTATCAATACCCCTTCTAGGTCCATATCCCAAAGAGATCACTAAAAAATGGGGAAAAATACAAAAAAAAATGTATAGCAGCTCTTTTTGTGCTGGCCAAGAATTGGAAACTGAGGGGATTCCCATCAGTTGGGGAATGGCTGAACAAGTTGTTGTACAATAAGAAATGATGAGCAGGCAGATTTCAGAAAAACCTGAAAAGACTTACATGAACTGATGCTGAGTGAAGCTAGCAGAACCAAGAGAGCATTGTATACAGTAACAGCCATGTTGTGTGGTGACCAACTTTGATAAGCTTAGCTCTTCTTGAGCAATACAATGATCTAAGACAATTCTAAAAGACTCGTGATGGAAAATGCTACCCACATCTAGAGAGAGAATTATGGAGTCTGAATGTAGATCAAAGGATAGTATTTTCTCTCTTTTTTTCTTTCTCATATTTTTCCCTTTTGGTTTAATTCTTCTTTCACAACATGACTAATGTGGAAATATGTTTAATATGATTGTACATGTATAGCCTATATCAGATTGCTTGGCTGTCTTGAAGAGGGGGAAGGGAAGGGAAGGAGGAAGAAAAAAATGTTAACTTAAAAAAACTATCTTTACATATAATTGAAAAAATAAAATAAAATACTATTAGGTGGAGGGAAAAGAGTAGTTTCTATAGTCACAGGTTCTGTGACTCTGGGCAAGTGACTTCATGTCTGAGGTCCCACAGGTGATGAACTCTCCAAGACTAGAAAACGCAGAGAAGGTACCAACTTGTCCTTATCCTGATCATAACAATTAGTATTAGAAATAATAGTAATAGCAGAAGACTGGGAGAAAGGTACATGATCAGAGGCTGAATTACTGCTAAGAGTTTTCTCCTGTATTGAGTGGGAAATTGGACCAGATGATCTCCTCTATGATCTATTTTTTATTTTATTTTTAATTTATGGAATAAAAAGCATTTCTATAATATAGTACAATAAAAAGATGATTGTACATGAAACTTCAAATCTACTATATGCAACTTGCTACTCCTTTAATAACATGTTACATGACAACATTGCTACTCCTTTAATAATACGTGTTACATGACAACATTGTTGTTGTCATGTAAATTTCCTTTCTTTAATCAAATTAATCAATTGTTCATTTATTTGTACTTTCCCATCAAACCAACTGCTAATCTTATTTATTAGCTCAATAGAGTTTAACTCTCAATTTTATTAATCTCACCTTTAACTTTTAGGATTTCTAATTTGTGATCCATTCTAATTTATTTTCATTTGTAACAGTATGTTCCTCAACCTATCCACACAATCTAAGGTGTGCTCTAATAAATTTGACCCAGATGGCGCAGTAGTAGTAGCAATGCTGCTGCTGCTACTACTATTAATAAATAACAAGAAGCAATTATAAAGAACATTAAGATTTGCAAAAACTTTCACAAGCATTATCTCATTTTATTCAAACAGTATTCTGGGAAGAAGACATTACTGTTTACATTATTGCATTTGGTCTTCACAATAACCCAGTTATATAAGTGCTATTATTATCTTCATTTTACAGATTAGTAAACTGAGACCAAGGGACTGGTAAAATGACTTGGCCACAGTCACATAGCTAACAAGTAAGTGTCTAAGGCAGGACTTGAATTTAGGCCTTCCTGACTCCAAGTCTAGCTTTCCATCCAGTCTGCCTAGATATGTACGTTTTGGGTTGCCTGCTAGATAATACTTTTTATGCTTTCTTAAAGCATAAAAAATACTTCATTTCACTAATTGTCTTTTCTCTCTGATATTCCTCATGTAGCCTAACTTGGGATTAGATATTTGCTTATCAATGTAATGATTATGATTGTACATTTAAAATATAAATATAAATAAATTACAAATTTAATTGTTATAGTTATCAGTTGCATTATAAATGTCTGTGGATTGGGTAGTTGCTCCGTTGATTAGATGAGTAACCTTTCGATTTCACTGGCAATTGGATGTAGTGTTTGTGAAGACACATCTAAATAACTTTCCCGAAGCTTGTGCCAGGTTGTATTTGCAGTAGCAGGGATTTTCATGTCATGATTCAAATACTCATGGATTGTCAACTAAAATAATATGCAAACCTACCTTGCTCTGAACTGACTACTAAGGACTAGGAATGTTTTTACTGTGGCATGGGAACAACAACAAAAGTTCTTCCCTTTCAAAAATAAAAAATGTGGAGGGTTAAGGATTCCCATAGGGCCTTTCAGATTCCAACTGCCATGGTTATTGATTAGGGGAAAATCCCTTCAGGGATGACTTTGACAGGCACATCCTCCAGGTTCCAACAGCCTCTAAACCTTTTCCCACATGGGAAGGAGTGTTGGCCAGGTGGGTCTGGCCAGATTTTTCCACTTGTTCAGTATGGCTTTCTTCCACCCTCTGCTGATGGCCAGAGTAGTGTGTTCCCTGCTCTAGCCATGAGGAGGGAAAACAAGGCCCTTAGTACATGAAAAGTCTTCTACCTAAAGACTCATATCCATGAGAACTATTCCCTGGCAGTCAGGACAAATTAGAGGCCCAAGCATGGGACAACCTGAGAACTTGCTGGACTCCCCATTCCCTGTCTTTTCTACCTCCATGTTCCAGCTCATCTGTGACTGATGGAAACGACTGTATTAAGAGAAGAATAGTGTCCAAGAGGAGGATTACCTAAGAATTGTTGTGTCTGGGGCAAGTAGAAGACAATAAGCCTGGGGTAAGTGGAATGCTATGTGTTCCAAAACATTGCTGGAAATCCTCTAGGAAGTGACTGGGTGGGAGAAGGGCAGTGAGTGGAATACAACAGAACTTGCTGTCTTGCTATATAATATCTTCTTATTTTAACTAATTATTTTTGTTAACTAGGTGCTGCAGTCAATTTATATGTTGCCAAAAGACTACAGATACTATTAGCAGTGCCCTCTAAATTGTGTCGCTTTGGTACGTATTCCTGATTGCTCTACCTTAGTTTTAGCTTTGTTTCAAAGACTAGGGAAGTAAGGAGAGTTGGGGGTGCTACATTTTAGGCAAGATCCTACTAAGCTAAAGAATATACCAAGGAAGCAAAGTATCTCATGATTATGCCTCTGAGGATAGGTTGAATGGACTAAAGAAGAAAAAATATAAATAGGACATGACAGTTTCTTTGTACTTGCGGAGTTGTCATGTGAAAGAAGGCTTAGACTTATTGTGTTCAGTCACAAGGGACTGAGACGAGGGGAATGGGAAAGGACTGGGATGAGGAGAAACTGGTGGAATTTTCAGAGGTTCAATCAACCTTGATATAAAGAAAATCTTTCTAATAATTATGGTTAATCACTCCTTAAACATTTACTAAGCATCTTCGATGTTCCAGGCACTAAGAATTCAAAGAAAGGCAAAATACAGTCCCTGTTTTCCAGGATCTCACACTCTAGTGGGGAAGACAGCATCCTACTATGTGCTAAGCATTGTGCCAATTGCTGGGGGTGCAAAGGCAAAACTAGGTTCTGACTTCAAGGAGTTAAGAAGCAACACTGACAAACCTACACACAAACAACACATGGAGGACATGTTGGAGATAAAGGGGCATCAGGAAAGGTTTATTGCCCAAAGTGGGATTTTTACTATGACTTGAAGGAATCCAGGTGATGAGGAGGGAAGGAATTCCAGGTAGCAAACAACTATACACATACAAGCTATATATGAGATAAATTGGAGATTATCAACAGAAAGAAGGCACTAGAATCAAGGGAGAATGGTGAAAAGGCTTACTGTGGAAGATGGGATTTTGTCTGGGACTCGAAGGAAGCCAGTGAATCCAGGAGGCAGAGATGGGGAGGGATAGCATTCCAGTCATGGAGGATAGACAGCAAATGTGCCCAGAGTCAGGAGAGAGCGTGGTTCGTTTGAGGAATAGCAAGGAGGCCAGTGCCATTATATTACAATATGTGAGTGAGTGTGTGTGTGTGTGTGTGTGTGTGTGTGTGTGTGTGTATACATGTGTATGTAGACAGGGAGGGAGATGTTTAAGAAGTAAAGTACTACTTCAATACAGTAAAGTATAAAGAGACGTGAGAGGTGAGAGGGGTATAATGGGAGGGAGGGTTATGAAGAGCTTTAAATGTCAAACAGAATTTTGTATTTGATCCTGGAGTTAATAGGGAACCACTAGAGTTTACTGAGTAAGGGAATAACTGTTGAACTTTTGCTCTTGGAAGATCATTTTGACAGCTGATTGGAAGATGGACTGTAGTGGGAAGGGACTTGAGGCAACAGACTATCTCAATAGTTCAGGCATGAGGTGAAGAGGGCCTGTTCTAGGCTGGTGGCAATGTCAGAGACCAAGAAGGGGCAATAGGTGAGCTACATTACAAAAGTAAAACTGATGGGATTTATCAACAAATGGGATATGGAAGGTGAGAGAGAGTATGGAGTAGATTATAGCACCTAGGTTGTAAGCCTGGTTGACTAGGAGGATGATGATCCCTTGAGCAGTAATAGGGTAATTTGGAAAAGGGGAGGACTTAGAGGTAAAAAAATCTTAGTGCAGTTTTGTATCTGTTGAGTTTAAGTTGTTTGTGGGATATAAATGTTCAAAAGCAAAAGGGCCTGACTCAGGAGGTAGAAGGTTCACACTCACTGGAGAATAAGTAAGTCCTGAACGACCACTCATTAGGTGAGCTATCAAGCAGGACTTCTTAACCTGGGGACTATGTTTTTTTTTTTTTTAAACACAGATAGTTCTCACTTTACATAAGTGGACTATTCTGAAGAACTCTATGTAAAGAGACTTTTAAATAGTGCAAATTTGTCTGTGGATGTGAAGAGGGGAAGGAGGCAGGGGACTGGGAATAAGGAGAGCTCAGTCTGATTCCTGGCTTTGTCCCTTTTGGCAAATGATGTTGTCACTTCTCTAGGCCTCAGTTTACCATTAGAGCTTACCATTCCATTAGAGGTATGGAATAGATGGTCTCAGTGTCTGTGTTTATTCTTTTTTATGATTTTTTAAAATCAACAACTTGCATAAAGGTGCCGATGACATATTAATTAAAGGAGAGGATCATACAAAACTGAGAGGTGTTGCTAACCTATTGGATGACAGGGTAAGAATTTGTAAAAGATATCTTTCTGGGAAGAACACTGGGATGAAGTTTATTTAATAATATTAATTTTAACAAGGACATATGTAAGATCTTACACTTGGGTTTTTTTAAAATAAAAATTTTCATTAGTATGAGTTGGTCAAGGAATAACTGGACAGTTTGGTGGTTGAGCGGTAAGTTTAATATGTCAATGGTATGATATAACAGCTAAGAAAGATAATTATAGTCTAGGCTGAATTAAGGGAGAGGAATAGTGCCCAGGGCATGAGAGATGAAAGTCCTCTCATAATGTACCCTTGTCAGTCCATCACTGGAGCAATGGTGTTCAGTTCTGAACTACAGTTCAAAGACTATAATTTGGAAAGTGTCTATAAGAGGGCAACCAGGATGATGATGAACCTCTAATTCATGCTCCGTGAGACTTTGTTGGAGGAAGTAGGGATACTTGTATTGGGAAAAGAAGGATTTAAAGTAGAAATGTTAGCTCTCTTCAAGAATTTGGGGAGCTACCATATGGAAGTTAGCTTAGTTCTTTCTGGTTGACCCCAGAGGGAATAAGGAGGCAGAGTGGATGGAAGTTCTGAAGAGTTACGTATAGACTTGGTATTGGGTGAAATTTCCTAATTATTAGACCTCTTTAAAAGTAGAATGTGCTTTCTCTGAACATAGTAGGTTCCTCCTCATTACAGACTCTCAGTAAAGGATAGATGATTATTTATTAGGTGTATTAAAGAAGAGATTCTTATTCAAACATGAACTGGATCAGATCACCTCTAAGGTCTGTTCTAACTCACAGGGACTGGCATATAATAGTTACTAAATGTGTATTGATTGATCCAGTGAGTGACTCTGATCTCTCTGGTCCTTTCAACGCTTTTTTAAAATTTATTTGTTTTCAGTTTTCTATAATCACTTCCATAAGTATTAGATTTTCTCCCTCTCCCTCCTCCTAGATAGCATGCAATCTTATATGGGTTCTACACCTTTCAACTCTTAACATTATTATATGTTCTAACCACCTATGCTATATGTTTCTATATTCTATGTTCTATGATTACTCCTATCCCTCATGTCCTATGCGCTAACATTTTTGGGTTATTTTTACTCTAGTTTTGCACATCAAGATCAAGGAATGGAAACACCTATTACGCACATGGAACTCCTCTGGATGACTTATATAGAAACCATATAAACAAAATGAACATGGAGGTGGATGAAAACATTCTTTGGATTTGTAACTGGTCAGAGTCCTGTGTATTTCCAAAGTGAAAGCCAGCATCCAGACAAAGCCAAGAAATTCTTGGACAAGTGCTCTTGGGACCAAAGCATCATCTCTCCAAAGTGGGTCAAGCCTCAGGAAAAGCAAAGTAGGAGACACCCATATTTTCTCTAGTCTCCTGAAATCACACCCAATCATGGTCCTTTTTATGAACTTCTAAGACTTAATTGTAGAAAAAGGGCAGGGAAGGGCTCACTTATTACCTTTGGCTATCAGGAGTCAGGCAGGTTGCTCCAGTGGGCTGGACCCTTCAATACATGCTGGCTTGGGTAAAGAAAAGCAAAAGCCTTAAGGCATCAGTTTTCACCCACACTGTGTACTGATTAGCAGGCCCTGGCCAATTTGAGATCAACCAGGGATCAAGGCACCAGGCTTAGAGTGCCAGAGGACCAAGAGTGAGTCTCCTCTGTAGAAACAGCAATTAGGCTCATCAAGGAAGGAATGAAGGGGAGGACTTGGCTCTGTCCTTGGAAAGTGTTTGTATGGGAACATAAACATGGCAATATGTGTTCTATCAGGAGAAACTCCAGGGAACAACGAGGACAGTTTAAATTTTCTTGCAGTTGAGTTGCATTTTGTCGAGTTTTACTGAGTGACAAATAATCCATTTTTAGCTTTTATGTATCCCTATGATCTTTTGCTCAGAGAATGATCAACACTTATTTGGGTTGATGGTCTATATGCAATGGATGATGGGAAAATCATTTTTTTCAATTGCTTTTTCCTTCATGCCTAGAGACAAGGATTAACTGTTCTCTGGGACCACTGCTTAAGAAATGAAATAGGGCTCTGGCAAACTATTTCATTGGCTTGTATGATTATATAAAGGAGTTCTAGCAGAGGTCAAGTGGGCAAAGTGGCAAATGCCAATAGGAGTTGTCTGGTAAAGTTTCACCAAAAGAGAAATCCAAATTAAATCTTTTTTTTAATGTTTTCAAAAAAAATGTGGATGTATATATCTCTACATATGCATACATACATATATAATAAAGATCCAGATAGACTAATACATTCTTAATGCATGTCATTTTCTATGCTTAGCACGGTAAAGTGACCTTTGTGAAGGGAACATACACAATCATCTAAGTTTTATGCCGTAGATTTGAAGGTGGAAAAGACCTTAGAGGTCACTCAATCCAATCACTTAATATTTTTTTTTATGTGAATAGTCTCCTTCTGAATCTATATACAGATATTGCCCTTGAGCCCTCATATTATAGTCGTGCAGCAAAAAAAGACCCTCCTCCCCCTTTCTGCTGAACAAATGAAATCAGTAAAAGCTAAGAGACCCCTTCTGACATTTTTGCGTTTGGGCTCACATCCTAAGTCCTTAGCTACATATGTGGGACTGCCCATTATCTGTTTTTTTTTTACTCTGTATTCCCCAACATAGATATTTCTCTTGAGTCAGACTTCTCACTGTCCTCCCTGTTAGATTCCTGCCCCTTGGGAAATGAGGTTTACAATGTAGGTGATTAAGGATAATTGATGAGGCTGGAGGGAGAACTCTCCCAGGAAAAAAGGGGATCATGATCTAATTTGTGATCCAGGAAAGTCATCTCTATGCTGTTCTGAGTCAAGTCATAGAGCCGTCAAGCCAAGTCAGAGTTCATGGGATAATGAATTCCAAGGGCCAGGTGGGAGCAGAAAGGGACTCATAACAACAGTTACCAAGCTAGAGAATTCATCACAGAGTAGGTCAGAGGAAGTACATTATGTATGACAAGGAATAGTAGGTGTTAGTGAAAAGTTTATTCCTATCAACGTCTATGCCTGTGACAGTATTAGGATTACACTTAGAGAAACCTCAAATTAGAATGAGTTGACTCAGAAAGTCATGGGTTCCCTTAACTGGAAGTTTTTGAGCAAAATATGGATGCCCACTTGGCAAGAGACCTTACAGAAGGATTCTTAGCTCTGAGAAGATTTGATCATGCATTTTTTTGAAAATAATATGCTGTTCATACTCTTTACTTGCACTGTTACATTGGTGTCACCAAATGGGGAATGGCCATCCCACTATATAACATGCTCATTCCTGTTTCATTTTGACCACTCAGGCAATTTCTCTTGTCCTTAACTTTTTGTGCTCTGAAACCCCTCTCATATCTGTCATGCCTTCCCCCACTGTGAAGCTTTTTTTTACAGTGATATCTCCTTTCATTAAATTCCTGGGGCTCTGAGTATTCCTACCCCTCATGTGCTGTTTATCATGTACTGTTTGTAGAATTCTGGAATGGCTCCTGGCTAAATTTATCCCTTAATACAACTGTCAGCTCCTTTCAAGCAGGCTTGTGCCTCATGATTTTGTATTTCTTATAGGTTAGACAGTAAGTAAATACTTACCGATTTGAACTGAATGGATGAGGCTCACTGAATCAGAGCTGGATGGGACTTCAAAGGTCATCTATTTCACAGCCTATGCTTTACAGAGCATCATTCTAACATCCCACAATACTAACTTGTTCAGCCTTTGTTTCAGTGAGTGGAATCCTCCTCAATCCCAGGGCAGTTCATACCACTTTAGGATATCACTGATTGATATCACACTGAGATAAAATCTGCCCTTTTGCAATTTTGATATTTTTTTCTATCTCTGCCCTTTAAGTCTAATTTTTTTTTCTCTATGACAATCTTTGAAATACCATAGCTATGGTAACACCCCACATCCACCAGATCATCTGGGTCATTGTACTACAGATTTGAAGACAGAAAGGACCTTAGATGTCATGCTGAAAGTGGTAAAAGTAATAAAAGTGGTAAAAGTACTAAAGGGGAAAAGTGATAAAGGTGAATCATTGAGCTCATTAAATAAAATGGCAAACTATTTTGCATCTTCTATATTGTTTCTGAAAATGCAGACCTATTTTTATGGAGCAGTTACCATGATTTAGACATCCACTAATTCTGCCTCAATATAGCTAGTTATTTTGGGTCCTTTTAAAAAAAGAGACAGTGCAAAGCTCTTTAAAAGTAAAGCCATCAAGGTGAAAAAAAATCCTCATGCAGTAATAACAAATTCCTGGGACCTAGTGAATTTCCATTTTATTTCATAAAATTTCAATACCTCAAAATTCCTATGTAACAGAATTGCAATCAACCCTTGAGAGATATTGACATAAGATTGAGATAGTAGCTTGAAGTAGTTTTATACTGATCAGCATGGATACATCTGAATTTTATTTTAGAAGTTCTTTAAATCACTGCTTAAAAGATTGGCATTAGAAATAATAATGGACTTTCCTTTGGAACCTGCCTTGGGTGGCTTAATGAATGATCACATAATTATATAATGAATAACCCACACTCTTGGGAGTCCTTTCCCCATGAAAGAGAATGGCATGCCTAGCGTCAGTTTTCCTATGCAAATACCACTGATTCACACTGGGATATAAATCTTTCTCATGGCCTTGCTTACAAATTGGAAAATTTCTTATTCTTCTGTACTCCCACGTATTGCTTTTTAAACTTTTAAAAACTGACCTAGGAACTCACATGATTTAGTAAAATCAAACTTTTACCAAAAAAATCCCTTTATCTAGAGGAATTTTATTTCTCTTTAATGGCAACAAATTATAGACATCTTTGTAGAATTCTGTTTACTAGTTGAGTTTTACAGAGTACTTTATAGTTTTCCAAATATTTTTTCATACATCAAAAATTTAAGCTTCACCACAGCACTGTGAAGTAAGTTCTAGAAACATTATCATCATATCTTAGAAACAAGGAAACTGAGCTTCATAGAATTTAAATGGTTACGCACATGAGTAATACATTTCAGACACAGGATTTAAATAAGATATTCCTGACTTCAAAGAAAGAATTCTTCCCATTATATCACACTGCTTTTCATTATAAAAGCATCAAACATTCTTGAAAATTCATGTTTCCCAAACACTGTAGATAATTGAAATGATATTTGTAACAAAGGAGCAGACAGCACTCAGATCAGGCCTAGAAGATATGTTTCATTCTAGATTAGACATTTTAAGAAGTAGATCAACAAATGATACCTATCCTAGAGCAATGGACTCACAGTCCTAGGTCTGATATTAATTGTCTTAATATCTTTCCCTCTCTGGATCTCAGTTTCCTCCTCTGAAAATTGAAAGGGTTAGATGAGCTAGGTTTCTAAGACCTCTTCTAGCCACAGCAGTCTACGATTTCATGAGTGTGGTTACTAGACTGAAACTTTAGGTTTGGTAAATGCTGTCTTTCTAAAAATACTACACTGAGGGATGAACTAATGCATCTGTACACATTAATAGAGAACTAGTGAATAAATGGCTCCATGGAAAACATGATAGCTTTAACAGCAGAAATATGGGGCTCTAATATAGGCTCTATTTTCTATAATATTATTTATTATCTGGGACCTCAGTTTCTTCACCTATGAAATGAAAGGGTTGTTTTTGCTGATTTCTAAGGACCCTTCATGTTCTAAAACCCTCCCGTCATCTTTCCTTGCCTGAGACAAACATTTATGAACTGTTTAACCAGACTGCTCAAATTCCCAGGATAACCAAGGTGTTACTGTAGTCAGCCCTCAGATTAATTCTTTCCCTCAGTTCTTAATGTAGAAGACTTCAGCACCTCAATGCAATATTCTCCTGGTTTGTGAAATTCCATTGTAATCAATGCACCTTTCCTTTTGTATCTCTGTTCATGTGAAGATAGCATGTAATTCATACTATATATTCAATGTATTCCATTTTGTATAATCTCTTCTTTTTTTTACTGCCTCATCCTAAATCTCCATAATCTTAGTCTGTGCAAATGATTTTGTAACCTTCCCTTACAGACATCAATTGTTTTTCATTTCTCTTCCTTCCCTGCTCCCCTCCCCTTCCTTTCCTTCATCCTGTTCTTTTACCTTACCTTTCCCTGCCCCTACCTTACCCACCTGGTCACCTACTGATGTTATCCTTCAGTTGCTTAGTGAGAAAGTTTGCATACCTTTTCTGATAGCTTGTCTTTGCATTTTTCTTGGGCTTTTTAAAGACTCCTCATGATCTTGTAGATTTGCAGTCTTATGTACTATCATCTTTTTTATTATACTATGTTATAAAAATGTTTGTTTTATTCCATAAATTAAAAAAATAAACTTAAAAATAAAATAAAAACAACAAATTTTTAAAATAAAAGAGTCCTCATGTTTCTTTTCCTTCTCCTTCCTTTTTCTCCCTCTCTTCTCCTTCCTTTACCCTGATCCGCTTTCTCTATGACTCTCCTCTTTCCCTGATTTTCCCCTTCTCCTCTTCCTCTTCATTTCCTCCTCTTTTTTCTCCTCCCCTTTTTCTCCACACTATGGTCACACAGAAAATAAAAATATTTGTAAGGCTTTGCCCAGTCTTTTCATTCCTAGTAACTTAAATCAATCTGTTGAGATACAGGAGAGATTCTAAAAGAAAATAGATGAGCAAAGTATTTTCTATCCCTCTGAGGATAATCCATCGCAAAAAGTTGATCAAAATATTAAACCTTTAATAGTGGCCATTACAGTAAATGGCCAACTGCCCAATTTGAAAGGTAACAGTTCATTTCTTTATGCCTTTTTAAAAACTTATTTTCAAATTTATGGAATAAAACAAACGTTTCTATAACATAATACAATGAAAAAAAGATCGCACATGAAACTGCAAATCTACTATACACAACTTGCTATTCCCAGAATTCCTGAGAGCTCTGCGAAGCCAAGTGAATGAAGATAAGCAGTAGAAAAGATGTGGAAAGGAAATGCATTCTGTTTAGTCAAGGCAGACAGATGGGCTGCGCTGAGAAGAAATGGAACTTATCAAAAATGATTTTAAAACAGCTGATTGGCAAGAGTCTGTGCTGTTTGGAATTTCATTGCATGGGAAAGACCTAAAGGGGTGGTTTATGCTGATCTGTTCCCACATGTTGTGTCAGTGTCTGAAAACAGGGTGTGTTTAGAGAGGACAGGATAAGAGAGCACAACCTCTAGGACCAGGAAAGCCCCTGGAACAACTTCTCTGGAGAGATGCCTCCAAATTCTGCTTGGCTAACTCAGGAGCAGGAGAAAGAAGGGGTAAACACAAACTTATGATGAGGAAAGCCCCCTCATCCCAAGACTATTGTTCTTCTCTGGAATTTACAGAATTTCCATGGAGACCAAAAGTGAACCTTGGGTTCAGTCAAACACAATGAGTTTTCATCCTTCCCAGTAGCAAGCTGGGGCTGAAAGAATATCATAACCCTGTGAGGAGGCAACCAGGTCCAATCCTAGTATCACTTTTTGACTGTCTGATTTAGCTCAAATTCCTTCATCTTTTTTCCCACAGTGGCCAAGTGATGCAGTAAGGAAATAAAAGTCCGTACCAGGTTCATGGCAATATCAGAGGAGAGAAGAGAATATATATGATAGATGTTATGACGATAAAATCAACTGGCCTTGGAAACAGATTGCATAGAGGGAGTAAGAGAGAGTGAGGAGTTGAGGATGACACCTAGTTTGTTGAGTGTGGGTGACTAGGGGGATTGTGGTTCCTCTGCAGCAATAAGTCAGTTAGGAAGAAGGGAGAGTTTGGGGGGAAAGATAATAAGTTTTAGAGATGCTGAGTTTAAGATGTCTGTGGAACATCCAGTTCAAGACACCAAACAGGCAAACAGACTGGAGGTCAGGAAAGAGCTGAGGGTTAGCCAAATAGATCTGAGAATTATTCACATAGGGATGATAATTGAATCCAGGGGAACTGATGAGATCACCAAGCAAAATAGTATAGAGGAAAAAGGGAAGAAGGGCCAGGACAGAGCCTTGGGGGATACTCAGAATTAACGGGATGAAAGTCCAGCAAAGGAGACCAAGGAACAGCCAGACAGATA
The DNA here is from genome assembly GCA_023548195.1 of Bettongia penicillata ogilbyi. NCBI lineage: Eukaryota > Metazoa > Chordata > Mammalia > Diprotodontia > Potoroidae > Bettongia > Bettongia penicillata. Next base: position 3,775,672 of record JAJHZJ010000039.1, on the reverse strand, counting down.
GGAGGAGATCCAGGAGAGCACAATGTTTTGAAAGTCTAGAGAAAGAGAATATCAGGGAAAGAGGACAAGAAGGAGGAGGATTGAAAAAAGGCAACTAAATTTGTTATTTAAGAAATAATTGGAGAAAGCAGTTTCAGTTGAATCATGAGGCCAGAAGCAAGACTTATTATCATTTTTAGGTTTACTAATGTCTCCTCTCCATGGCTGCCATCCCTCAGACTAGGGCATTTTATTCTTGCATTTCCATGTCTAGAGTCTAGAACTTGGGTTTGCAGATAATCTATTTTCAGGTGCCTGAGTGAGAACACATGCAATTATACTATGGCTCCATCCAAAATAGCCATTAAAAATTTGCTAGTGCATGAGGGTTGAGGCTGTACCTATGTGTATGACCAAGCTTCCACCCCATGGCCTCCATAGATCCACTTTCAGCTCTGCTGATTTCAGGTCTATCTCAGGTCTTCCCTCTCCTCTCCTCCACCTTCTTTTTCCTCTCTTTGTCTCCGTCTCTTTGTCTCTGTCTCCTTTTCTCCTTCTTTGTCTCTCTCAAACACAGGGAAAGGGCCAACATTACAATGAAGATCAACAGAGATCTTCCTCTAGAGGCCCAGCAGAAAAATTCACTTTGATTCATATAAGTTCAAATACATAAACTTATTCCCAGTGAGAACACTTAAGGAACTGGCTTCAACTTCAATGAGGTACGATTGGACCATGCCTAAACATGGCCCCGGTGGTTTCTATCCTCTTGATGAGATTGGCAATGGGCATTGTCTACTCCTTAGATGAGCAGATATGGTCAATTAAGAAAAACTCACTGTCCTATAAATCCATCAAATTGATCAACATATTTCCCCTTGATTAACTAGTCCTCCACATTTTTAAACAAACATTATCTTATTTTAATTTAATTTAGATGCTTTTTTAGAGAAAAATGCTGTCTTTTCACATGTGAGAAGTTTTGCTGTCGAAAAGGGCAGAAAACAAGCCATTAGGTGAAGAAAAAAAGGATTAAATAAAGTTCTGGTGTGTTATCCTTTTTATATATGAACATTTTGGTTGCTGAAAGGGACAGAAAAAAAATGTTGGGGCATACTCAAAAATGTGAGGGCAGTCACAAAAGGACTTATCTGAGAGCAAAGAAATAGCTGAAGCCATAGGGCATTGTGATTCTTTAGGACTTTTGTATTTGACTGCTTCTATAGAGAGTTCGTCTAACTCTTTATGACTCCATTTGGAAAACCCAAAACAATCTTCTTTACAAAGATCCTGGAATGATTTGCCATTTCCTTCTCCAGCTTATTTCACAGGGGAGGAAACTGAGACAACCAATGTCACACATTGTCAGAGTCAGTTAGTTGCTCATGTAGCTAATGCCTGAGGTCTGATTTGAATTAGGGAAAATGAATCTTCCTGACTCAGGGCCCAGTGCTCCGTGCACTATGGCACCACCTAGCCGCACTGATCGGGGAATTCAGGAAGGTTAAATAAGAATTAAAACGAACAGAAAGCTGGATTTCATGAGTCTCAGATGATAAGGGAAAGAAGAATCTCTGACAATCAGGAGGCTGTGGTTTGAGCCATTGGAGACAGTTAAAGAAATCACCAGAGTAGTGGTGGACAAGATAAGTCAAGAGGTCAACAGGAGATGTTACAAAGACATCAGAAGGAGCAGGCAGTTGACAGACAAGAAGGCTTCAGCTGTTGTAATTGGCAGAGTGCTAATTAGAAGAGAAGCATCTTTATGCATTGGTTGAAGACTGGGAGCATGCTGAGGAAAGGGATGCTGAACCATTGCAGTTTCGGCTATTGCTGTTCAGAGCTAATTATTTGTTTTTGAGAAGAAATGCAGCTTCTCAGAGGTGTCTGGTTGTTTTTTTTGTTTCTGACTCTGGATCGAGGAGGAAAGAAACACCTTGTAATAGCTTTGCTTTAGACATGAACTGAAAACTGATTGGATGATATCAATACTTGAGATATATATAGATATAGATATAGATATGTGTGTGTGTGCATACCAAAAGATATGACAACTAAATACTTTTTCTTTAAGAAAAGCTAAATGAGGCTTAGCAAGAAATGGTCAGGTAAACAATACTAGTAGGGAACCTCAATATACTTCCTTCAAACCTAGGTAAATCTAACAAAAATAATCAATAAAGAAGTTAAAAGCTGGTAGAATTTTGAAGTCAAGTATGATAAGTATCTAGTGCTTACTGAATGGAAATAGAGAAGAATATAAACATGTGTACATATATACACATATGTGCATATATTATACAATTACATATATACACAGACATATGTATAATGCTGTTTTCTCAGTATTATTAAAAATAAATCTTGTATTGGGATCTAGAATACTTAGAAATGCATAAAAGCAGAAATATTAAACATTTTACTGATCATAATGCAACAAAGTTTTATTTAACAAAGAGTCAATAAAGAAAGGATTTTAAAAACTAAACAGATAGGGCAGAGCCAATATAGTGGACTAGAAAGACACTTCCGCAGGGTTCCCCCCACAGCCCATAAAATACCTGTAGAAAGGGACTCTCAACAAATTTTGGAGCCACAGAAGTGGAGAACAACAGAGTGGAGGAGATTTCCAGCCCACGGTGACCTGAAATGCCCACAGAAAGGTTGGTTGTGCCGGACACAGAAGCCGAGCATGGAACCCAGCCCAGCCTTGGCTGAGCTGCGCAGTGTGAGACTCCAGGAGGACAACACCTCAGGGGCGGAATCTCCAGTCAGTAGCGGGTCCTCAGATCCCTCAGCCCATGGTCACAAAAGGTCAGTGACAAGGTTTTATCAGGGGGCCAGGAAGGGAGAAGGGCCTTCCCATAGCTCCAGCAGCAGGCAACCACCACAGAGCCAGGCGTTTTTACACTCCAACAATGGGGCTTCCATACAGGAAGTATGTGCTGTGCTGGCTCCATTGCTGGAGTGTAAAAACCCCTGGGGGCATTGAAGAGCTGAGTCTTACTTCAGCCCTGGGTGGAGGCCCTGACCTAGCTGGTCTCTTTCTCAAAATGAATGTCAACCCTGCCCATCCAGCTTATCTGAAAATCAGCCCCAAGTGCAGACTTTGTGAAACTGGAGGTCAAGTGGTTGTAGAGAGGTTATCTGCTAAGATTCTGGGCACAAAAAACTTTTTCTGCATCCAGACCAGTTCATGCTTGATTGTGCCACCTTGGAGGACCTGAGATCTCACAGATTCCCAGAGTATATCCTACTCTTGACAAAGGATCCAAAAGTCAAGTAACTGGTTGGGAAAATGCCCAAAAAAGGGAAAAAAAAATAAGATCATAGAAGGTTACTTTCTTGGTGAACAGATATCTCCTCCCATCCTTTCAGATGAGGAAGAATAATGCTTACCATCGGGGAAAGACATAGAAGTCAAGGCTTCTGTATTCCAAACATCCAAAATAAATATTCAGTGGGCTCAGGCCATGGAAGAGCTCAAAAAGGATTTTGAAAATCAAGTTAGACAGGTGGAGGAAAAACTGGGAAGAAAAATGAGAGAGATGAAAGAAAAGCATGAAAAATGGGTCAATACCCTGCTAAAGGAGACCCAAAAAAATGCTGAAGAAATAACACCTTGAAAAATAGGCTCACTCAACTGGCAAAAGAAGTTCAAAAAGCCAATGTGGAGATGAATGCTTTAAAAAGCAGAATTAGCCAAATGGAAAAGGAGGTCCAAAAACTCACTGAAAAAAATAGTTCTTTCAAAATTAGAATGGAACAGATGGGGGCTAATGACTCTATGAGAAACCAAGAAATCACAAAACAAAACCAAAAGAATGAAAAAAATGGAAGATAATGTGAAATATCTCATTGGAAAAAGAACTGACCTGGAAAATAGATCCAGGAGAGACAATTTAAAAATTATGGGACTACCTGAAAGCCATGATCAAAAAAAGAGCCTAGACATCATCTTTCATGAAATTATCAAGGAAAACTGCCCTGATATTCTACAACCAGAGGGCAAAATAAATATTCAAGGAATCCACCAATCACTGCCTGAAAGAGACACAAAAGGAGAAACTCCTAGGAACATTGTGGCCAAATTTCAGAATTCCCAGGTCAAGGAGAAAATCTTGCAAGCAGCTAGAAAGAAACAATTCCAGGATTGTGGAAATACAATCAGGATAACACAAGATCTAGCAGCTTCTACATTAAGGCATTGAAGGGCGTGGAATAGCACATTCCAAAAGTCAAAGGAACAAGGACTAAAACCAAGAATCACCTACCCAGAAAAACTGAGTATAATACTTCAGGGGAAAAACTGGTCTTTCAACAAAATAGAGGACTTTCAAGCATTCTTGATGAAAAGACCAGAGCTGAAAAGAAAATTTGACCTTCAAACACAAAAATGAAGAGAAGCATGAAAAGGTAAACAGCAATGAGAAGTGATAAGGGACTTACTAAAGTTGAATTGTTTACATTCCTATTTGGAAAAACAGTATTTGTAACTCTTGAAACTTTTCAGTATCTGGGTAGTTGGTAGGATTACACACACACACACACACACACACACACACACACACACGCACGCACGCACACACAGCAGATTGAATTGAATAGGATGGGATCATATCTTCAAAAAAAATGAAATTTAGCAGTGAAAGAGAAATATATTGGGAAGAGAAAGGGAGAAATGGAATGGGGCAAATTATCTCTCATAAAAGAGGCAAGCAAAAGACTTTTCAGTGGAGGGAAAAAGAGGGGAGGTGAGAGAAAAGCATGAAGCTTACTCTCATCACATTCAACTAAAGGAAGGAATAAAATACACACTCATTTTGGTATGAAAACCTATCTTACAATACAGGAAAGTGGGGGAGAAGGGGATAAGCAGGGTAAGAGGGATGATGGAAGGGAGGGCAGTGGGAGGAGGGAGAAATATGAAGTGAACACGCTTGGGGAGGGACAGGATCCAAAGAGAGAACAGAAGCAATGGGGGACAGGATAGGATGGAGGGAAATATAGTTAGTCCAATACAAACAACATGACTATTATGGAAGTCACTTGCAAAACTACACAGATATGACCTATATTGAATTGCTTGCTTCCCAAAGGGAATGAATGGGGAGGGAGGGATGAAGAGAAGTTGGAAGTCAAAGTTGTAGGAACAGCTGTCAAGTATTGTTTTTACTACTAGGAAATAAGAAATACGGGTAATGGGGTATAGAAAGTTATCTGGCCCTGCAGGACAAAAGAGAAGATGGGGACAAGGGAAGGGAGGGATGTTAGAAGAAGGGCAGATTGGTGATGGGGGCAATTAGAATGCTTGGTGTATTGGGGTGGGGGGAGGGGAGAAATGGGGAGAAAATTTGGAACCCAAAACTTTGTGAAAATGAATGTTAAAAGTTAAATAAATAAATTAAAAAAAAAACAAAACAACTAAACAGATACAAAAAATAAAATCCCAGGGAACTGGTGTGTAGAAGAATGAATCACAAGAATCATTAATTTTATCAATGAGTGTGACAGTAATGGGGCAAAATAACAAAGTTGGGGAGATGCATCCAAGGCTGCCTTTTGGGCAATTATCTAAACCTATGAAAATAAAATAAATAATATAATAATAAATAAAAAAATCTAAAGATGTTCATTTAAAAGTCAGAAAAAATGGACACATTAAATATTCAACTTTTAAAAAGCAGGAAAATCAACAAATAAAGAAACTACAATGAAACAAATTAGCCATTTTTTAATAAAAAGAAAAGAAAATCAAAGTATTCATAACAATATTTAAAAAAAGAAAAAATCTCAAAATTAAAAAATACAGATAATTAAAAAATAACATGCTCAATTATCTGGCACTAAAGCTGAAAACATTTGAGCTACATCAATATTTATAAACAAAAGTAATACCCAGATTAAAAGAACAAGAAATAGTCCAATGTCAGAAAAAGAAAGCAAATAGATCCTAAATTGAATTTCCAAATTAAAAAAAAAAGAAGAAACATAGAAGAAGAGGGTGTAAGGTGAATTTTATCCAAGACTCAATGAAAAATTAGTTCTAATTTTATGTAAATTGTTTTAAAAATTGGAGAAGATAAGATCCTACCAAAGTATTTCTGAGACAGAGATCATCTTGTTATCTAAACTACTGATAGTCAAAAAAGAGTAAGAAAACTATAGAGCAGCATCCCTAATGAATAGATATAAAATTTTAAAATATTAGCAAAGAATCTACAACATCACATTGTAGCATCCACTAAGACATGTTTGGAATTATATTAGGAATAAAAGATTGATACAATATTAGGAAAACTACCACCAAAATGGATGATATTAATGAGAACATTAACATTCATAAGATTACATCAAAAGATACAAAAACATCGGTTAATGAAATTCCACATCCATTTCTCTTTAAAACAATAATAAAGGCAACAAGAAAACACAAAAAATAATTTTAATTAATTAAATTTAATTTTAAAAAATCATCTTTTATTATTATAGTAAGTAGTACCTTCTCAATAAGACAAAGGATAAAACAAGGATATTCATTATCACAAAGTCTAAGTGTAGCAATAAACTAAAAAAAAAATTAAATATGGAGAAAACAAAATTACTACTTTTTACAGATATGAGGCTTAAATTCCATGGGTGGGGAATCTGCGGCTTTGAGGCTGCATGTGAGCCCTCCAGGTCCTCAAGTGCAGCTCTTTGACTGAATCCAAACTCCACAGAACAGCTGCGGTTCACATGTGGCCTCAAGGCTGTAGATTCCCCACCCCTGATTTAGACAACCCTAGAAAGTTAACCAAAGCTATTTAAATTAATAATGCCTTCAAAAAATTACCAGGAAATAAAATAGACTCATATAATTATCAGATTTTCTGCTTATCACCAACAAAGGCCAGCAGGAGGAGACAGAAAGATAAATTCTACTTAAAATTAATACGTAATATATAAAATCTATAGATCTGTAAGATATATAAAAGTCTTTTTATTAAGACACACATAAGAACTACATCAATATAACAACAAAAGTTGTATTGAAAACAAAACACCCGTTACTAAAATAAACACAGTCCTAAGTATACATAAATATAAAAGGAAAGTGGTCATGAGGTCAAGTCACTCTACTAGAAGGGCAATACCATGTAAATCTCTGTATTTATTCAAAGAACTGCCAAGTAAACTATCAAACAATTTTTACATAAAGCTATAAAAGGTTTCAACTAAATTCACTTGGAGGAATGATTAAGAAAATCAAGGGAATGGTGGGAGAAAAAAGTGGGGAAATCAAGGGAGCCTCAAAGTACCAGAACTCATACTACACTACAAAGTAATAGTTATCAACATGATTTAGTACTGTTTAAATATGAAGAGGTCAACCAGTGACAGAGATTAGTTATATAACATGTGGAAACAAATGAACTTATTTTCCCAGTGTTTGATAAACCCAAAGACCCCACATATTAGGGTAAATTCTCACTATTTGACAAATTCTGGGTGGAAAACTTAAAAATAGAAATTAGGTTTTTACTAACAACTAATACCATAGACCAAGGTAAGCTACAAATGGATATATGACAGATATATCAAAAAAGAATTTACTTTTTATATGTTTGGTTAGGGGAAGAGTTCATGAGCAAGAAATACAGAGTTTAACCAAGTATAAACATGATTAAATTTGTTTGCATGAAATTGAAAAGTTTTTTCCACAAAGAAAATCAATGCAAATAAAATTAGAATGGAAAAAATATTCATAGTGTCTCTGATAAGATCTCTTTCCCAAGATATGTAAGGAATTGATTGAAATTTAAAGAACAAGAGTTAGTCCTCAAATGAGAAATCACTCAAGGATATGAAAAGCTTCCAAAATAATAAAAATACCTTATAAACAATCATATGAAATGATTTACAAATAAAAACAACTCAAGATTCAACTCACATCCCTCAAACTGACATAGATGAGGGGAAAAAAAAGACAATTATTGGAAGATCTGTGAAAAAAATGAGCACATTATTGCATTGTTGATGAAAGTATGAAAAGCAATAGGAAATTCAATCAAAAATTCACTAAATTATATATACCTTTTGATCCAGTGATGACTGTACTAGGTCAACTCCCCAAAGAAATAAAAGAGTAAAATGATTCATATGTACAAAAATATTTATAACTGTTTTTCTTATGTTCATAGTGACTGAGAACTGTACAATTCTCAATAATCAATTACCCATTAATTACAAAATGGTTAAACAAATTATGGCATATAAATAGTATCGGAATACTGTTGTACTCTAAGAAATTATGAAAGTGATGGTTTCAGAGAAACCTGGAAAAACTTTTATGAACTGATGCAGTCATGTGAGCAGAATCCTGAGGAAAATTTACATAAATAACAAATTACACAATAGTAACTGAATTATAAAGATAACATTGAGAAACTTATGAAATATAATCAATTCAATGGTTAACAACAATTCCTTATGATATTGCAAGTGCCCCACTTCCTGAAAGGAGACAATTGATTCATGATGCAGAATAAGACATATACACACATACACATGTACTTTATATACATATACGCATATATACATAATACATATATACACATTATATACATATACACACAATACATATATACTTAGGTACACATGTTTTCCTTTTATTTTTCCCTTTTATTTTTTAATGCAGGGAGGTGGGAATGAAATATAATGCATTTTTTGTTAAATAATATTTAAAAGGTTGAAGTGTCATGGTGACCAATTTTGTGTGAATGGAAGACACATTTCAGGACCTAATGTGATACAGAGTAGGAATATGTGCCATTTCTAATCACTCTTCTAGCACTTTTCTCATACCCATTGGGGTTACCCACCTAGGATTCTGAGAGTTTGAATCATAGCCATATACAACTCATCCATCTCTGGGAACCTCAGACCTTAAGTCTGAGGGCAGATTGAGTGAGTAAGTCAGCCCAGAGAGAGAGAGAGTGCTAGCTATGCTCAGAAAAGTGCTACCATGGTCACTTCCCAATTTATGGAAATGGTTTAGGTTCTGCCAAATAAAAAAAGTGTATGGCAGAAGAACTTCTTTGGACCCGTATTAAAATTCTTTTGAAAAATCTTAAAAGGCAAGCCTTAAAAAAAATAACAAAACTTAGGATAAGTAGGTGGAATATCACTATTTGAATAGACCATGGAGGCTCCACCTTCTTTGGTGGGTCAGCCTTCAAAATATACTCACTTAATTATGAATTTTAGGTAGTGGAGTATGGGGGAAAGGACACAACTGAGATTCAAAAGAATCTGATTCTTTCTCTAACATGTCACGTGACTTTAGGCAAGATATTTCTCCATTCTGGACCTCAATTGTTTTTTTTTCACCACAAAATAAGTTTCAGGTGAGAGAGTAGTAAAGTAGGAGAAGGAAGACCTATAGTATGATGTAGTGAAAAGAACTTTAAATCCTAATTCTAGCACTACTTTATGGCCATGGACAAGTCATTTAATATCAATGAAACTTACTTTCTCCTCCTATAAAAGGAGAAGGTTTGACCAGATGGTTTCTGAGATGCTTTTCAGGTATGGATTTTTATAATCCTGATCCTATGATTTATGAGATTCCTTTCCAGTTATAATTTTCTTTTCTAATTAGAATAGATCCTGAGCTGAAGTACCTCTGTATCAATGTTAAAATAAAGCTTTCTGAGCAAATGGCTCATGTAAATACAGCTCTAAGGAGGAATAAATAACTTTGTTAAATAGAAGATTGTTTTGAAGCAGTATAAAAGCACCCACAGATATACACGTTATAATATACAAATTATTCCTGCTTTTTAAATTCTTTATAGCAATCCACCACCATCTAACTATGGAAATACTACTCATCTTTCTATACAGCTTAACTTCAACACACCTCTTCCAAGATGCCATCATGAAATCATGAAAAGGGTACTGGTTTCAAGATCAGAAGTGCGTGGTTTGAATCCAGCCTCTTCTACTTAGGGTCCATGTAATCATGGACAAGTCATTTTGTTCTTTGCAGTCTTGTTTTCCTTATTTGAAGCATGAAATGATTGGACTATATGATTTCTCAGTTCTTTTCTAGCTCTATTATTCTATCCTTCTTTTAAGAATCATTTCCCATTGTTAATAACCTTCATTTCATCTCTCCTAGTACCTCGTTTGTCTCTGTCTTCTATATTTATCATGTCTTATTTTGTATTACAGCTCTTATCTTTCCTACTAGACTACAAGATCATGAGGTTGTTTATTTTTAGAACAAGAAGGGACTTTGGAGACCATGTAGGATTCCAATCCAAAGCCTCTGACCCCAAATCTTTTTTTTAATCCCAAATCTTCCATTCCTTGACTATACTACTGCAATGTTAATTAGACTTAAAGGTCTCCCCCACCCATTAATAGGCTCAACTGAAGCCTGTTAATTGGAGCTTGATTAGGGGAGGCTTGTTTTGTAGGAATGCCCACACCTTTTGTTAATAAATGAGGCGCTGGGGGGGCGGAGCCAAGATGGCGGAGTAGAAGGACGCACGTTTACGAGCTCCGAAACCAAAGCCCATGGAATTGGTATAGAAAGAGTCCCCCATAGATTCTGGGTGAGTGCAAGGTGTGCAGAGGCAGAGTGGAGGAGATTTCCGTCCCAGGGAGCCCTCAAGACCCGTCCCCAGGGTCTGGCGCGCCCCGGAGAGTAAACCCGACCCCCAGCGCTGCCCTGGCCGAGGCCTCAGAGAAGCGGATCGGAGCAGGCTTCAGAGACGGAAGCTGAAGCAGCCGGGAAAGTCCCTCCGCCCACAGAAGCAGGTCAGTGAGAGAGGCCGGGCTGAAGGAGAGGGGAAGCAGGGCGTCTGTGACTCGGGCCCCCTCGGGAGGAAGTGGCGGCGGCAGGGACGGGGGCAGGAAGCGGCGGAGGCAGAGGCGTGGGCGGCGGCTGAGGCGGCAGCGGCCCGGGACTCAGGAATCCCCCAGCAGCAGGCAGGATCTTCATTACAGAAGATTCCCGCATAAAACCTGACGGAGCTGAGCCTGAGAGACGGCCCTGCCCCCAGCCCGCTCTGTTGCTGAAGGTTTCTGCTCGGGACCCCCAGGGGAGCTGAGATTGGGAGGCGGGCCCCCCACCCCGCCCCCACCCGCTCCATTCTTGAGAGTCGCTGCATAAAGCCCCCCGAGGGATCAGAGTCTCGGAGACAGCCCTGGCCCCGCCCCAGCACCTGAACTAAAGCTCACTGATTGACAGCCAGCAGGAGGAAAGCCCATTTGAATCTCAGAGGCCAGGCGCTGGCTGGGCGGATCCAGGCGGGGGTGGAAGGGAATCTCAGAGGTCAAGTAACTGGCTGGGAAAATGCCTAGAAAGGGGAAGAAAAATAAGACTTTAGAGAGTTTTTTCCAACAAATGCAAATGATCCCAACCTTCGGATCAGATGGGGAGGACGAGAACGTATTTTTCCCATCAGGGAAAGATGTGGAGGGCGGGGCCTCAGTACCCCAGACACCCCAGGGGGGTGTTGGGTGGGCTCAGGCCTTGGAAGAGCTTAAAAAGGATTTTGAAAAGCAAGTTAGACAGGTGGAGGAAAGACTGGGAAAAGAAATGACAAAGATGCAAGAAGAGTATGAAAAAAAGGTCAATATCTTGGTAAAGGAGACCCAAAAAAATGCTGAGGAAATTAACACCTTGAAAAATAGGCTCACTCAATTGGCAAAAGAGGTTCAAAAAGCCAATGAGGAGAAGAATGCATTCAAAAGCAAAATGAGCCAAATGGAAAAAGAGGCTCAAAAGCTCACTGAATTTAATAGTTCTCTCAAAATTAGAATGGAACAGATGGAGTCTAATGATTTTATGAGAAACCAAGAAATCACCAAACAAAACCAAAAGAACAATAAAATGGAAGAGAATGTGAAATATCTCATGGGAAAAACAACTGACCTGGAAAATAGATCAAGGAGAGACAACTTAAAAATTATGGGACTACCTGAAAGCCATGATCAAAAAAAGAGCCTAGACATCGTCTTGCATGAAATTATCAAGGAAAACTACCCTGACATTCTAGAACCAGAGGGCAAAATAAGTATTGAAAGAATCCATCGATCACCACCTGAAAGAGATCCAAAAAGAGAAACTCCTAGGAACATTGTGGCCAAATTCCAGAACTCCCAGCTCAAGGAAAAAATCTTGCAAGCAGCCAGAAACAAACAATTCCAGTACTGTGGTAATACAATCAGGATAACCCAAGATCTAGCAGCTTCTACATTAAGGGATCGAAGGGCGTGGAATAGGATATTCCAGAAGGCAAAGGAACTAGGACTCAAACCAAGAATCACCTACCCGGCTAAACTGAGTATAATATTTCAAGGGAAAATATGGTCTTTCAATGAAACAGAGGACTTTCAATCATTCTTGATGAAAAAACCAGAGCTGAAAAGAAAATTTGACTTTCAAACACAAGAATGAGAGGAAGCATGCAAAAGTAAACAGCAAGGAGAAGTATTAAGGGACTTACCAGAAATGAACTGTTTGCATTCATACATGGAAGGACAATATTTCTAACTCTTAAAACTTTTCAGTATCTGGGTGGTTGGTGGGACCACACATACACATGTACATGCATGCACACACATACACACATGCATTCACATGCAGAGACAGAGAGCACAGATTGAACTGAATAGGATGGGACCATACCTTAAAAGGAATTAAGGTAAATGATGAGAGAGAAATGTAGTGAGAGGAAAGAGGGAGAAATGGAAGGGGGTAACTATATGTCATTTAAGAGGCAAGTAGGAGATGTTTTTAGTGGAGGGAAAAAGAGGAGAGCTGAAGAAAAAAAAAAAACAAACAAACAAACAAACAAACAAACAAACAAAAGTTTACCCTCATCACATTTGACTAAACGAAGGAGTGAAATGCACACTCATTTTGGTATGAAAACCTATCTTACAGTATAAGAAAGCGGGGGAGAAGGAGATATTGGGGGGGGATGATGGAAGGGAGGGCAAAGGGAGGAGGGAGTAATTGAAAGTCAACACTTGGGGAGGGACAGGATCAAAGAGAAACAATGAGGGGCAGGTGAGGAGGGATGGCAATTCAGTTAGTCTTACACAACACGACTATCAGGAAGGTCATTTGCAAAGCTACACAGATATGGCCTATAATGAATTGCCTGCCGTACCAAAGGGAATGGGTGGGGAGGGAGGGATGGGGAGAATTTGGAACTCAAAGTTTTAGGAACAATTGTTTAGTATTGCTGTTGCAACTAGGAAAGAAGACATACAGTTAATGAGGAATAGAAAGTCATCTGGCCCTACAGGAGAAAAGAGAAGATAGAGACAAGGGAAGGGAGGGATGACAGAAGAGAGGACAGATTGGAGATAGGGAAAATTAGATTGCTTGGGGTATTGGGGTGGGGGGAGGGGAGAAAAAGGGAGAAAATTTGGAACCCAAAAATTTGTGAAAATGAATGTAAAATAAATAAATAAATTAATTAATTTAAAAAAAAAATAAATAAATAAATGAGGCGCTGGGTCACTAGGGTTCTGCCCTCCTGCTCTGAAAAGCATATATATACTCTTGAGGTGAGGTGTTGCTTTGGGGGGTTTGGAAGAAGGTTCATGTGCCAGGTGAGACTCTGGATAGCCATTTCCCCTCCACTCCCCACCTCAGCTTTGAAAACCTAGATATTGGTGCTTCTCTCTGATAACTATGTGTATATGTATTGGATAGACAGTTGGATCTGTTTATCTTTGTATGTGTTGATGTATGTGTTGCTTACGGTCAGATAGTTAGAAGTCCTGTCTGTTGGTCTTTATTTCTCTGCTTGTATTTTCTCTGTTGCTATATGTGATTAAAGAAGATTGTTGCCTCCTCAAAATTTGCTTTCCTTTTAGAGAAACAGACATAAGAACCTGTATAGCTGGTCCTCCTGTGTATGTGCTTGCTGCTATAGCTATCAAAGGGAATGTGATTTTTTTTTTTACTAAATTCAACATTTTAGTTAGAAAATTGACCTACTAGTCTATGAATCCCTTTGTTCTCTACTGTGCATCAAGAAAAGTTTTATTGATACCCTTTTCCTTCATTTCTAATAAAAAAAAACTTGCATTGCGTTATTAGCACCGTTTTCTTCTCTCTCCATCTTTCCCTGTTTTCCATAAATCTCCTTATTTGTAAACAACAAAGCAAAGCAAATTCACATTCTATCCTTGTCTTAAATGTAAATCTCATTCTAAATTTCCAGCCCATCACTGCTCTTTCAAGAAACATGCTTCACCATTGGCCTTCAGGAGTTGTTGCCCATTGCGTTCACCAGATTTTTATCAAAAAGTATTTTTTCATTATAATGCAGTAGTCACAGTGATACCAACAATAATATCTACCATTCATATAGGAATTGCTCGGTGGTATCATGGATAGAACCCAGGATTTGAAGTCAGGAAGTTCTGATTCAGCCTCAGATACTTCCTAGCTGTAAGATCCTTTTGCCTTAGTATGACCACTCTTTGCCTTAGTTTCCTTAACTGTAAAATGGGGATCATAATAGTACCCACATATATACTCATATGTATGGTATGCTGTGGTTGTGGATCAAAGGAGATAACATTTGTAAAGTGTTTAACCCAGTGCCTGTCACACAACAGACACTTAATTACAATGTCACAACATTAACATATTCATTAAGTTATTCATATTTTCATTGTCATTAAAATATTAAATATATACATATTTTTAAGGTTTACAAAATGCTTTACTTATATTGTTTCATATGATTCCCCGCATCAATCTTGTAACAATATCATGATCCTCATTTTACATGAAGAAACCAGTGCTTTCATTCTATACAAAATCATGCAAGTCTTCCCAGTTTTCTGAATCAGTTCTATTCTTCATTTCTTAAGGCACAATAACATTTACGTGCCATAATTTGTTCACCTATTCTCTCATTGATAGGTACTCCCTGTTTCAAAATATTTGTTGTGACAAAAAGGATTGTTACTCATAGTTTTACTTATGGACCTATGCATGTATAAATATACATGTATATATATGTATATGAGTGTGTATGTGTATGTGTGTATATGTTGCTATGTATAATTTTTAATATATTTTCCTCTTTCACTGATCTCTTTGGGGTATATGTCTCATAGATACTGCTGAAGGGTCTGCACAGTTTAATAACTTTGGGATACAGTTCCAAATTGTTTTCCCTAATGTTTGCAACAATTCAAAGTTTCACCAATAGTATATATCCTTGTGTCTATCTCTCAGATTCTATTCAATAGCTGTTATTTTTCTTTTCTGTTATCTTTCCCAATCTGATGGGTGATAGTTGTTTTAATTTTTCACACAGTAATAGTGACTTGAAATATTTTTTCATGTTATTATTGATAACTTGATTTTTTTCTTTTTCTTTATAGAACTGTTCATGTTCTTTGATCATTTATCCATTGAGGAATGGTTCTTGTTTTTGTATATTTATCAATTACCTATTATCAAGGTTTATCAAAATCTTGAAGTAGGTTTAAGGTTTTGGGAAGGAACAGGAAAGGAAGGGAAGGGAAAAGAAAGGAGAGGAGAGCAGAAGGGAGGGGAGGAGAGGAAAAGAAAAAAGAAAAGAAAAGAAGAGAAAAGAAAGGAAAAGAAAAGAAAAGGAAAAAAAGAAAAGAAAAGAAAAGAAAAGAAGAGAAAAGAAAAGAAAAGAAAAAAGAAAAGAAAAGGAAAGAAAAGAAAGGATTCTAGCCAGTAAACCCAAGTTAACTGGGCATCTTCTGGACATCCAAATTTACCTTCCTTTGGAGAGGAAAAGGAAGGTGAGGGGGAGACAGAAAGGAGAGGAAGAGTTAACTTATCCAGTTACCTGGGTCCCCATTCAGGCAGCTGCATCTACTCACAGACTATTGTGTTTGTCCTTTGTTGCCAAAGAAGACAATGCCATGAGAGAAGTGAGGACATGACTTGCACTTGACTTTGCTTTGAGTGAGGGAGGGCTGTGTAGGTCAACAGCCTCACTTCTCCTCCAGAGACGTCTGAATCCAGTGACCAGATATTCATCAGGATGACTGGAAATGACCAAGGATGCATTGGGAGACCTTGGCACTTTTAGGCCTAGATCTGTTCACGTACTCACTTAGGGTGAGGTAATGCCTGTTCATTTAATAGGCCTATTTAAGAAGCTCAATATTGACAACACTAGGCCCTTGCCTAAGGGCTCTTCTGGACCCCCCTCGCTTAAGAGTGATTATCAACGGTAACTGTTGCTATTTCCCTCCCAGCCTGAAGTCTTTCTTTTTCTTTGCCTCATTAAAGGGACCATCCCCTGGCTACTTCTTAAAGGGGCCTATTCAATTAATGGGTATTACCTCATCCTAAGTGAGTACCTGAAAGTGTGAGTTCCTCCTTCTTTGCCAAAGACCATGCCATCAGAGAAATATGACATGATTTGTACTTGACTTTGTTTTTGAGTGAGGGAGAGTTGTGCAAGGTCACCAGCCTTACTTCTCCTCCAGAGCTAAATGAATCCAGTGACCTGATATTCATCAGGATGACTGGAGATGACCCAGGAGGAGGCAATGGGGGTTGAGTGACTTGCCCAAGGTCATACAGCTAGTGAGTGTTAAGTATCTGAGGTGAGATTTGAACTCAGGTCCTCCTGACTCCTGTATTGGTGCTCTATCCACTGCACCAACTAGCTGCCCAAGTACCTTAATAGACCTTGGCCTAAAGGGGAAAAGGTCTTCCAGTGCATTCTGGGTCATCTCCAGTCATCCTGATGAGTATCTAGTCACTGGATTCAGATGGCTCTGGAGGAGAAGTGAGGCTGATGACCTGCACAGCCCTCCCTCCCTCAAAACAAAGTCAGCTGAAAGTCATGTTATCATCTTGATATCATGCTCCTCTTCAAGAACAAAGGACAAACACAACACTTCTAGGTTTATATCCCAAAAAGATCATGAAAAATGGGGAAAAGACTCACAGGTACAAAAATATTTATTGCAGCTCTTTTTGTGTTGGCTAAGAATTGGAAATTAAGAGAATTCCCATCATTGGCATTGGGGAATGCCTGAACAAGTTTTGGTATATGAATGTATACCAAATATATACAAACAAATTTGTATATAAACATTGTTCTATAAGACATGATGAGCAGGTGGACTTCAAGAAAACCTGGGAAGACTTACATGAACTGATGCTGAGTGAAGTGAGCAGAACTAGGAGAACATTGTACACAGTAACAGTAACATTGTGTGATGACCAGTTTTGATAGACAACCTCTCAGCAATATAAAGATTTAAGACAACTCCAAAAGACTCATCTAGGGAAATTCTACTACACCCAGAGAAAGAAATATGGAGTCTGAATGCAAATCAAAGCACAGTACTTTTCCCTTTGGTTATAATTCTTCTTCACAACATGATTAATGTGGAAATATGTTTAATATGATCGTACATGTGTTACCTATATCAGATTGCACACCTTTTGGGGGAAAGGGGAGTGGGGATTTAGAATTCAATAACTTATAGAAGTGAATGTTGAAAACTAAAAACAAATAAAATTTAAAAAGTTGTTCCCATTTTTATTTATCAGTTAAATAGGTTATTATTGTATTCAATTTATTAATCTCTTTAATTTTTAGAATTTCTGCTCCTTTGTTTCATTGGACTTTTTTGATTTGTAATTTTTATGGTTGTTTTAGTTGTATTCCCAATTCAATAAGCTCCTATTTTTCTCTCAATGAAGAAAGGAAGATACATAGATAGATATTATGCAGGGGGCGGGGGGAATCTGTGGTTTCAAAGCCACATGTAACCCTCTAGGTCCTCAAGTGTGACCTTTTGAATGAGTCTAGGTTTTATAGAACAAGTCTTTACTAAAGGGGTTAGTTCTATGAAATCTGGATTCAGTCAAAGGGCTGCACTTGAAGACCTAGAGGGCCACATGTTCCCTACCCCTGTTATTCACAGTATTAAGGAAATGCTGTCTTATTCCTAAACTATTTTACTACTTTTAAAAAAAAATTAGTATTGTACATTGTCTAAAGTTTTTTTAAAAAACATATAGTAATATGATTATGATCTGTTGCTGTTTCTTATGTTTACCATTAAAAAAATACATTGAACCAATCCTGCATTCCTGGTACAAATGCACTGTGATTTGAGCTTATAGTTTTTTATTGCCTTATCTTACATATATATTGTATATATGGTTATAGGTATACATTTTATATTGTTTGTTATACACATGCCATGTTACGTGTCTTAGATGTCATATACACATGTATACACATATATACATGTACATATGTATTTATCTATATCTATCTTTCTTTATATATAGTTATATATAAAATTTTAATGATGCCACGGGAATTTAATT
Organism: Bettongia penicillata ogilbyi; assembly: GCA_023548195.1. Classification (NCBI taxonomy): domain Eukaryota; kingdom Metazoa; phylum Chordata; class Mammalia; order Diprotodontia; family Potoroidae; genus Bettongia; species Bettongia penicillata. The sequence goes on along the minus strand of JAJHZJ010000039.1, from coordinate 3,757,323 downwards.
AGTTTATTCCCCAAGATTGTATAGATATGAAGGATGTCATAACCCTGTGACTGACATGGGAGAGCATGCCTGTGCATAATGCTTAGAGGGCATTAAAGGTTTGGTCACATACTACAAAATCAATGAACTTCTGGCATTCTTACATAACAGCAAGAAGGTGCTGTTGGAAAATGATCATGTGTTGTTAGTATGCAGAGCTGGTTCAGAGGTGAAGAGACCCATCTGTGAGAGAATTCACACTCTATGTTGTTACAAATCACAAAACCAAGGGGCAGCTGTAAGAGCATGATGTCATTTTCAAAATCATACAAGATTCCAACCTAATCTCTCGGGTCTCTCAGCTAGATAGCTCTTAAATTGTAAGATCAAAACAGTGGTTCTGTATTGTTAAGGGATCATAGATTTAATTTTAAAAAATGAAATCTTTATGTAATCTAATCCCTTCATTCAACAGGTGAAGAAGTTTAAATGCTAAGAGAAAAATAAATATCTTGCCTAAATTTACCAGATAGTGAATAGCAAAGATAGTTTTAAAGACCAGGTTTTCTAACTCCAAACCCAGGATTTTTTTTACTTATAAAAAGAACATCCAAATTCCTAATCCTACTGCTCAATGCCATCCATCAGTCCTTTCCACTGTGCTCATCTAAACTCACATTCAGTTATTTTCCTTAAATATAAACTCCTCTAAAGTCAGGTTTGTCTTTTTCCTTGTGCCCCCTGCACTATGAGCCTTTGCTTAGACTATTTTCCAACTCTGGAATACCTTTTAAAAATATCTATATCATGCTGCTATATTATATTAATACCACCTGTCTTTCATTGATCAGAAACCTTTCTCATGAAGTTTTCATTTGCTTTCCTTGCTGACAGTGATTTATCCCTCCTTTGAAATATTATGTCATTTATTTCCTGCATCATTCATTTTGTTCTGTCACATTTTTCTTTATATTTTTTCTTTATTTTTTTATATTTATAACCAGTGGCTCTCTGTCCCAAACTCAAGACTTGTATAGACTAGGTTCGCACTTAAGAGTTTCTCAAAACTCCATGACACTAAAAAAGTTAAGAATCCTTAGACTAGAATCTTTGAAGTTAGATCTGACACCAGGGAATAAAAAGGCTCATGTAATTTTCTTCGAATTGACTATGTCTATATGGATCCCATCTGCATAGTGACCAAAGTAATAGAAGAATTACATGATTCCTTTATTTCTTATGATTTCTTATGATTTTGGTCAATCTCCATCATTCTACTGGACCATAAAGGAGTGTATATGTGGAACATTGTGTAAAATCTTAATGTGCTATAAATTCTAGTGATCATGATGATGATGTTGATTTCATACAATGATAACCATGTTCGGAATGATGATACATCTGTGGTCACTCCATAGATTGGGGTCTGAGATGCAAATCTGCAGTGAACAAAAATGTTAGATAGCCCATCAGACCAAACTGTGTTCTTGCACAGGCTATCTGTGATGTCACTTCTAAGTCTCAAATTCTTCATTTGTGATAGGGAGATAATAATAACTGTCATGTCTAACTCACAGTATTGGAAGTTTCAGTATGGTAATGATAATTTATGTAAAAAAGCTTGTAGAATTACATAGTTCTACTTAGGAAAATATTCAAAATACCTCATCAGTGAAGGGATTCCCCAGTATGGTTATTGCTCCATTGAGACAGATGGCAATCTATCTGTGATTTAGTAAATAGATTTTAGGAAATTGTCTGAGGCATACAAGGGCTCATAGAATCCTAGATTTGGAGCTAACCATATTTGACATATCATCTAGTTGAACCCCCTCATTTGACATATAAGGAACTTGATCAAGGTAACATAAGTGTTAAAAAGCACAGTGTGGATTAAAACTCACATCTAACACTCCAATATAGTACACTGTTTCCTAAGAGGGTAAATGGATTTGTTGAGTCACTACTACATATCTTACTTGGGATTTGAACCAAGGACTTCTGGATTCCAAGACCTACCACCTAGACATTCTCTCCAGGCTATAACACATAATTAACTTAGAACTTTGAAGAACATAAAGAAAGGATATTATCAAACAATTGTATGACAAAAAGAGAAAAGGGGGTGGGTCATACGGCAACAAAGAAGAACGATGGGTAGTTGGCCAGATTTGCAGTGTTGGGAGAAAGCAAAGAAAGTTTCCAGATTACATGAAATCCTCTGAAATGAAATTCTGGAAGAACAAGGATAAGAGTTGTCCAAGATTGGCAGGCATGGATAGGTTACTATCTGCTTCGAAGATCCATCTAAAGGGGAGAGGACAAGAGGGAAGGAGAGGACAATGTAAAGAGAGCATCGGAGGCTTGGAATTCCAGTATCAACTATGATATTTACTTCTTGAGTAATTTCAGTGGTATCTGACTTTTTATGATCTCACCATTTATCTATCTATCTATCTATCTATCTATCTATCTATCTATCTATTTATTTTTATTGCAGGGGTACTGCAGTGGTTTGTTATTTCTTTCTCCAGCTCATTTTGCAGATGAAAAACAGGCAAACAGGTTTAAGGACTTGCCCAGGGTCATACAGCTGGTAAATGTATGAGGTTGAATTTGAACTGAGGTCCTCCTAATTGCAAGCCTGGTACTCTCTTTACTTGCCACTTAGCTGCCCCTAATAATATTTACTACTGATTCTCAATAAGTTATTTACCCTCTTAGGAGGAAGGGAGGCATAATGGAGTGTTAGGATGTATGTATGAATGTGTGTGATTATTATTATTAACATTAGTCTTATTGTGAACATCTCAGCACTTTACAAATGGTAGATATTGGCAATTATTTTTAAATGTCCTAAAATTGCAGAAGGCCCTGGAATATTTCTAGATATATGTAGTGCATCAACGTTAGAAAAGTTCAGTCCTCTTTTGGGCTGTATTACTATTGATTTATTAAATGATTGTCTTGATTTTCAAAAAATTACCATCATAGCATGCAAACTTATATTGACCCAACTTGCCTTAAAACAAATTAAAAAACCCAAACTGTTCAAAATCACACCTATTTGAGTCCCAAAATATCACAGCATTGTGTATATCAAAAGACCTCATGCATAAAGTTTCAGAGGGAGCACTGTAGCACAGCATTCATGGGCTACTGGGTACCATATTCTGTTTTAAATCACCCATTTAATTTCCAGTTTTCTTTAAGAATGTCATTTTGGTAAATGCTAAATCATGGCAAGGTAATACAGTGTTGCTGTTTTTTAAAACCTCTGTGTTTTTGTAAAACAGCAAATAGTTTTCTTTTCAATCTCCATGAAATTTGAATAAATTTATTTGAATGTTAAATTTTACTTAGAACATTTTCTTTCTTTTTCCTTTTCTCCCATAAAGTTTGAAAAACATTTGACAAGACTTGTTACATTTTCCAGAAAATAATCACTTTTTGTCTGACAACAATGGAAAGTTTCTGTAAGTGGAGTTCAATGGAAAATTCCCAACAATAGAAAAGAGAGAGCTGTGATGGAAGTCTGGAGCCAATGATCCTTTACTATACTTTACTAATGATACTTTACTATACTTTACAAAAGCTGCTGTAATTATAAAGAGGAGTGGTGTAGAGTATCCCTGTGGAGAATCTGTCCACTTACACTTGCTCTGGATATCCAGTGAGAATTTAAATGGAAAAGGGGAAAGAACTCTGTATTTATTCAGGAGATTCTGATTCCAAAAGAAGATCTTTTTCCACACATTATCTTTCCTGTATGATTTGTAATTTTTATGGTTGTTTTAGTTGTATTCCCAATTCAATAAGCTCCTATTTTTCTCTCAGTGAAGAAAGGAAGATACATAGATAGATATTATGCGGGGGGGGGGGGGGAGCTGAATCTGTGGTTTCAAGGCCACATGTAACCCTCTAGGTCCTCAAGTGTGGACCTTTTGAATGAGTCTAGGTTTTATAGAACAAATCTTTACTAAAGGGGTTAGTTCTATGAAATCTGGATTCAGTCAAAGGGCTGCACTTGAAAACCTAGAGGGCCACATGTTCCCTACCCCTGTTATTCACAGTATTAAGGAAATGCTGTCTTATTCCTAAACTATTTTACTACTTTAAAAAAAAAATTAGTATTATACATTGTCTAAAGCTTTTTAAAAAACATATAGTAATATGATTATTATCTGTTGCTGTTTCTTATGTTTACCATTAAAAAAATACATTGAACCAATCCTACATTCCTGGTACAAATGCACTGTGATTTGAGCTTATAGTTTTTTATTGCCTTATCTTACATATATATTGTATATATGGTTATAGGTATACATTTTGTATTGTTTGTTATACATATGCCATGTTACGTGTCTTAGATGTTATATACACATGTATACACATATATACATGTACATATGTATTTATCTATATCTATCTTTCTCTCTATATAGTTATATATAAAATTTTAATGAAGCCACGGGAATTTAATTAGTTTATTCTCCAAGATTGTATAGATACGAAGGATGTCATAACCCTGTGACTGACATGGGAGAGCATGCCTGTGCATAATGTTTAGAGGGCATTAAAGGTTTGGTCACATACTACAAAATCAATGAACTTCTGGCATTCTTACATAACAGCAAGAAGGTGCTGTTGGAAAAATGATCATGTGTTGTTAGTATGCAGAGCTGGTTCAGAGGTGAAGAGACCCATCTGTGAGAGAATTCACACTCTATGTTTGTTACAAATCACAAAACCAAGGGGCAGCTGTGAGAGCATGATGTCATTTTCAAAATCATACAAGATTCCAACCTAATCCCTCGGGTCTCTCAGCTAGATAGCTCTTAAATTGTAAGATCAAAGCAGTGGTTCTGTATTGTTAAGGGATCATAGATTTCATTTTTTAAAATGAAATCTTTATGTAATCTAATCCCTTCATTCAACAGGTGAAGAAGTTTAAATGCTAAGAGAAAAATAAATATCTTGCCTAAATTTACCAGATAGTGAATAGCAAAGATAGTTTTAAAGACCAGGTTTTCTAACTCCAAACCCAGGACTTTTTTTACTTATAAAAAGAACATCCAAATTCCTAATCCTAGTGCTCAATGCTATCCACCAGTCCTTTCCACTGTGCTCATCTAAACTCACATTCAGTTATTTTCCTTAAATATAAACTCCTCTAAAGTCAGGTTTGTCTTTTTCCTTGTGCCCCCTGAACTATGAGCCTTTGCTTAGACTATTTTCCAACTCTGAAATACCTTTTAAAAATATCTATATCATGCTGCTATATTATATTAATACCACCTGTCTTTCATTGATCAGAAACCTTTCTCATGAAGTTTTCACTTGCTTTCCTTGCTGACAGTGATTTATCCCTCCTTTGAAATATTATGTCATTTATTTCCTGCATCATTCATTTTGTTGTCACATTTTTCTTTATTTTTTTATATTTATAACCAATGGCTCTCTATCCCAAACTCAAGACTTGTATAGACTAGGTTCGCACTTAAGAGTTTCTCAAAACTCCATGACACTAAAAAAGTTAAGAATCCTTAGACTAGAATCTTTGAAGTTAGATCTGACACCAGGGAATAAAAAGGCTCATGTAATTTTCTTCGAATTGACTATGTCTATATGGATCCCATCTGCATAGTGACCAAAGTAATAGAAGAATTACATGATTCCTTTATTTCTTATGATTTCGGTCAATCTCCATCATTCTACTGTGTACTAACTGGACCATAAAGGAGTGTATATGTGGAACATTGTGTAAAATCTTAATGTGCTATAAATTCTAGTGATCATGATGATGATGTTGATTTCATACAATGATAACCATATTCGGAATGATGATACATCTGTGGTCACTCCATAGATTGGGGTCTGAGATACAAATCTGCAGTGAACAAAAATGTTAGATAGCCCATCAGACCAAACTGTGTTCTTGCACAGGCTATCTGTGATGTCACTTCTAAGTCTCAAATTCTTCATTTGTGATAGGGAGATAATAATAACTGTCATGTCTAACTCACAGTATTGGAAGTTTCAGTATGGTAATGATAATTTATGTAAAAAAGCTTGTAGAATTACATAGTTCTACTTAGGAAAATATTCAAAATACCTCATCAGTGAAGGGATTCCCCAGTATGGTTATTGCTCCATTGAGACAGATGGCAATCTATCTGTGATTTAGTAAATAGATTTTAGGAAATTGTCTGAGGCATACAAGGGCTCATAGAATCCTAGATTTGGAGCTAACCATATTTGACATATCATCTAGTTGAACCCCCTCATTTGACATATAAGGAACTTGATCAAGGTAACATAAGTGTTAAAAAGCACAGTGTGGATTAAAACTCACATCTAACACTCCAATATAGTACACTGTTTCCTAAGAGGGTAAATGGATTTGTTGAGTCACTACTACATATCTTACTTGGGATTTGAACCAAGGACTTCTGGATTCCAAGACCTACCACCTAGACATTCTCTCCAGGCTATAACACATAATTAACTTAGAACTTTGAAGAACATAAAGAAAGGATATTATCAAACAATTGTATGACAAAAAGAGAAAAGGGGGTGGGTCATAGGGCAACAAAGAAGAACCATGGGTAGTTGGCCAGATTTGCAGTGTTGGGAGAAAGCAAAGAAAGTTTCCAGATTACATGAAATCCTCTGAAATGAAATTCTGGAAGAACAAGGATAAGAGTTGTCCAAGATTGGCAGGCATGGATAGGTTACTATCTGCTTCGAAGATCCATCTAAAGGGGAGAGGACAAGAGGGAAGGAGAGGACAACGTAAAGAGAGCATCAGAGGCTTGGAATTCCAGTATCAACTATGATATTTTCTTCTTGAGTAATTTCAGTGGTATCTGACTTTTTATGTTCTCACCATTTATCTATCTATCTATCTATCTATCTATCTATCTATCTATCTATCTATTTATTTTTATTGCAGGGGTACTGCAGTGGTTTGTTATTTCTTTCTCCAGCTCATTTTGCAGATGAAAAACAGGCAAACAGGTTTAAGGACTTGCCCAGGGTCATACAGCTAGTAAATGTATGAGGTTGAATTTGAACTGAGGTCCTCCTAATTGCAAGCCTGGTACTCTCTTTACTTGCCACTTAGCTGCCCCTAATAATATTTACTACTGATTCTCAATAAGTTACTTACCCTCTTAGGAGGAAGGGAGGCATAATGGAGTGTTAGGATGTATGTATGAATGTGTGTGATTATTATTATTAACATTAGTCTTATTGTGAACATCTCAGCACTTTACAAATGGTAGATATTGGCACTTTTTTTTAAAATGTCCTAAAATTGCAGAAGGCCCTGGAATATTTCTAGATATATGTAGTGCATCAACGTTAGAAAAGTTCAGTCCTTTTTTGGGCTGTATTACTATTGATTTATTAAATGATTGTCTTGATTTTCAAAAAATTACCATCATAGCATGCAAACTTATATTGACCCAACTTGCCTTAGAACAAATTAAAAAACCCAAACTGTTCAAAATCACACCTATTTGAGTCCCAAAATGTCACAGCATTGTGTATATCAAAAGACCTCATGCATAAAGTTTCAGAGGGAGCACTGTAGCACAGCATTCATGGGCTACTGGGTACCATATTCTGTTTTAAATTACCCATTTAATTTCCAGTTTTCTTTAAGAATGTCATTTTGGTAAATGCTAAATCATGGCAAGGTAATACAGTATTGTTGTTTTTTAAAACCTCTGTGTTTTTGTAAAACAGCAAGTAGCTTTCTTTTCAATCTCCATGAAATTTGAATAAATGTATTTGAATGTTAAATTTTACTTAGAACATTTTCTTTCTTTTTCCTTTTCTCCCATAAACAGTTTGAAAAACATTTGACAGGACTTGTTACATTTTCCAGAAAATAGTCACTTTTTGTCTGACAACAATGGAAAGTTTCTGTAAGTTGAGTTCAATGGAAAATTCCCAACAATAGAAAAGAGAGAGCTGTGATGGAAGTCTGGAGCCAATGATCCTTTACTATACTTTACTAATGATACTTTACTATACTTTACAAAAGCTGCTGTAATTATAAAGAGGAGTGGTGTAGAGTATCCCTGTGGAGAATCTGTCCACTTACACTTGCTCTGGATATCCAGTGAGAATTTAAATGGAAAAGGGGAAAGAACTCTGTATTTATTCAGGAGATTCTGATTCCAAAAGATCTTTTTCCACACATTAACTTTCCTGTACCTATCCAGTAACAGACACAATTATATTTACTCTTTCTACCTTTTACTTAAGTATTTCTAAAGGCTTTTTTTCTCTCTCAGACATAAAAAGAACCATTTAGCTAGAAGGAGATAAAATTAAATTTAAATTAGGACAAAGGACCAAACTTTTCTGCTTGAAAGTTAGGAACTTCCTAACTGGGGGCTTGGAACTATTTTGGTTGTACTATTAACTTTTCATCCAGTATATATTCCATAAAACAGTCGAAGAAGTAACCACAGACGCTTGAGAAGTCATTTTTTTTTGTCCTTAGGCTAAAAAGTTAACTAATTGCTATAATAGGATGTGGCTAATTAAATCTTCAAAGGAAAAAGGAATAGAAAGGAGAAGGCGGTAACTAAGTTAGAAAAACACTTTTTAACCCCATTCTCCTCCCTGAAAGGAGTTGGAAAAGGCATGGAAAGGCCCTTCCATTAGGAAGAAGGGGGAAGAAAGGATGAGAGCTGACTGTATCCTTCACAATAACACTTAGATCCATATTAAAGAGCCTTTTTGAGGATCAAAGTAAAGTGTGTAAAACACTGTGCAAAGCTTAAAGTCTTATATATAATAAACATTATTTTTACTCTTTTTTTTGCCCCATCATTGTTTTGGTGGCATTTAGCCATGAATGATCCAAGAATAAATATAGTTATTATTCATTTACATTTACTGTCCTGCCAACAATTTTTTCACATGATAATTTTATTGTAAACTTAGCATATTAATATTTTTTACTATTCTCTCTCTGCCCAGTCCACCTTCTCCTATTTCCTATAATATCACATTCTATCCATTTATTTTTCTTCACTAGCACACTATAATAGACTCTAAAACTTCTACTGTCTCACGCAGTATTTATTCTTTCTTTTTCTCCTTTAATTTGAAAGCCTCATAAATATTGAGTTTTGAAAATAATCATTGTGTCTAACTGTGAAAGGCTTAAAATGTCTTGCTGAATATTGAATAGGTAAATAAAATGACTGCTTTTTGCAACTGAAAGTGTTTGGTTATAAGCTCAACCTTTATGGATTCATTGGAAGTTTATTTGGAATGGACAATGTAGCAGCAGAAGCTTAGGGATGATATATGATATGTCCCTCATCCTATTCCTACATGGTTTTTGTTTCTTAACTACATATCTATATTCTGAAGGCTTCTCATTGCAGGCACTTTGGAGTGAATATTCACAGTATGATGACTTCTATAAAGATATCCTTAAATGGTTGTGACTTGATACCATGTACTGCTGGTTTGGGGCGACAAAATTTTCTGAAGTGATGCTCCAGGCCAATTTTTTTTGTCTGAATTCTCGAGGATATTTAGAAGTTTGTATTTGTAATCTGCAGATTTGTCATTGGATAGTTTGTATAGGGACACCTACATGGTGCAATGGACAGAATGCTAGCACCAAGAAGACCAGAGTTCAAATCTGGCCTCAGACACTTACTAGCTATATGACCCTGGGCAAGTCACTTAATCCTGGTTGCTTCAGTTCCTCATCTGTAAAATGAACTGGAGAAGGAAATGGCAAATTACTCCAGCATCTTTGCCAAGAAAAATTTAAATGGGTCATAGGAAGTTGGACATGACTGAAAAATGACTGTGCAATAGGATATCAGGCTTCTTTCTGGTACATAATTTTAGTCACCTAATTTTGTCTTTTTTGGGTATAAATGGAAGATAAAATTTTATAGACTGCAGTGACATGTAGTTTGTACCATTTCATTGAGTAATTTACATCCATTAGTAAATCTGGTCTTCTTAAGTCTGTCTATAAATTATAGTGATTGCTGTGACCTAATTATGCATTGCCATCAAGACCCCTTACTTTCTATAAACAAAACCCCATGACATAACCATTTGTTCAAGACTTCTTCAATGTACTGCTGATTCGACTTATGTGGGTATCTCTTGTTTAGCTTCTTTTGCTTCTGTAGGTTTATCTTGTATACTCCATCAGTTTCATCTACTTAAATTTGTCATGTCATCATCATTGTCACTATTAATATTGCCATTATTAATATTGTAATCACATTTAATATTACAGAGATTCTGCCCAAGCAGTTCCTGGAACATGTAAAAGCCCAGTATTTGAAGGAGACCAACTCCCAAATCCATAGTGCCCTTTTATCTACTAGAAAAGTAGATAAAGACTTAGAAATTGTTGAAACTCTATACCAAAGGTAGTGTAGCATAGTGAGTGGAAAATCAACAAGATCTGGGTGCAAGTCTCAGATCTGTACTAGCTGTATGGCCTTGGGAAAGTCACTTAGCCCCTCAGTGCTCCCGGTAAACCTCTAAAACTATAATCTGCTGAGTAGGTGCAAACCTGAGATAATAGATTAGAATTTCCTCACTGGGAGTTTGTTACATCAAAGTAATCACAAATTCATTTTAGAAAAGAAAAGAATTCACATAGCCCTGCATTTGTATATAACTGTGTGCTATCTCATTTGAAGATTTGCAATAGGAAGTCTTCACTCAGTCAGTGACTTAGGGCATTCCTGGTTCTTATGAGATAATGAATATGGAAATATTTTGTAAATCTTACAGTTCAGCAGGCTTTCCTTCTCTGTCTTGTTCCTCTGTCTCTATGTCTCAGTCTGATGACTTTGTACAGCTCTGTCTCACTTAAATCTGATTCATATGAAAGTCAAGACATCACCCTGTGATGTCATTGGTATTCTTTGAAAACAAAGGATAAACAACAGTGTCTCTATCTGGTTGGGTCTCTCCTTTCTCTTTAAAGGAATCATAGGTTGGGTATGATGGGACATTTCTCTAATCCTGCTATAAGGGTGACTGAGGATGATGTATTTCTTGACCTCAGGAGTTTTGAATTGTAATAGGCTAAAGGCATTCACAATAAATTTAGTGCCAAGATGGCACCTAGTGGTGGGGAATAGGGGGCAGTGAATTCACTGTTTAATAGCAGGCTGAAGGCGCTGAGCAGATTTCTAGCAGCACTGAGTCTAGGAGTGGTCACTGTACTTCCAGCCTTTGCAAGATAGGGGAAGCCAGTTTGAATCTCTTCCCCACTCCAAACAAAATCCCTTTTAGTCTCAGGCTTCAACTCTTATTTCTCTCAGGATGAATCTAAGAAGGACATCCTAGATTTGGAGTTATGAGATCTAAATAACCATGGACAAATCACTAAACCTTAGTTTCCTAATGTGCAAAATGAGACATTTGAACAAGATCTCTAAGATACATTCTGACTCTAAATCCTATGATTTATAACATTCTGTATCTCTAGTCCTAACATATTGATTGAGTGCTAGATGTATTGGGCCCATCCCTCCTTTTCAACTTGTATGATCTACCTAAATATCCCATAAGGAATCAAGAACCAATCTGCATAAAACTGAGTTCTTCTAGAGACTCTGTCCAAGCAATTCCAGGAACAAACAGCAGCCAGAGCCTGAAGGAGCCCAAGCCCCAAATTCGCAGAAGCCTTTTATCTACTAGAAAAGTATTTTACATCACAAAGACTTATTTGCTCCCAAAGCTCTTTTGTTTCTGTTTTTATTGACAGTTTTGGTATTCTTTTACTTCCTGGACACACAGTAGAGTCATCTTACCTCACTACCTTAATCTAATTAGTTGCAGAGTTCCGTTACTTCTATGTCAACAGTATTTTTTTTTTAAACTATCTCCTACTCTTTTCTCCAAGTTCTGCCATCATAATTCATATCCTCATTATCTTTCACCTATACTATTTCAGTAGCTTCCTGACTGGCTGCTACTGGCTCCTCCTTCAGTCCTATTATTCATAATGTCACTTTTTAAATCATTGGGATTTTTTATATTAAAACACTGTTAAAATGTTAAATTATTTCTCATTTTCTATTGTATCGCTTATTAGCCTAGCTTTCAAGTCCCCCTATGATGGCTGCAGCATATTTTACTATCTAATTCACCATCTTTCAGTTTTATCCATCCTAAGTAGGGTCCAGGAATACTAGATAATTCCTCACTTTTCTTAACACTTGGCCTTGTGCTTTGATTTCTCCAATTCTTTGCTCATTTTCTTCTATTGGGACAAAGGGCTGTTTCACTTATGGGTATTTTTGCAATTTCTACTTTTAGGTCCAATTCAAATATCACCTTCTCCATGAAGCCTTCCCTTATAACCCCACCAGAAACAATCATTCTTTTCCCTAATCTTGTAAGCACTCTATATTTCTCTTATTGGCCATTTATATTCTAAATTGTATGATAGCTTTAATGCCCATGTCTTTTCTTCACTGCTGGACCTTAACCTCCTTGAGGGGTAGAGTTGTGTTTTGTTCATCCTGGTAATTCTGGAAGGATCCAAGACAAGGCCTTAAACATGTTCAGATAAAAGGACCATAGACTGAGACTTGGAAGGGAACATAAAGATCATTTAGTCCAGTCTCTTCATTTTATCGTTGGAGGAACTGATGCTTAGAGAGGTTAAGTCATTTGACCAATGTCATAGAACTAACAAGTGACAGAGCCAAAATTTGAATCTAGCTCTTCTTGTCCTGACTCAAAACTCAGCATCCTTACTGTGGAATCACACTTCATTGTTATTTCTTCAATATTGAAATTTTTTCTCCCTTAGCTTCACTTGGAATAAGTAAAAGATAAGGAAGAACACATGGGGCTTATATGAGAAGAGATGCCTACCTTTCTTCTACTGTAGGAATAAAGATAACTAAGCAAGGTGGGAAGTTTCTCTGAGCATAATATTATCACATAAGTGTTCTAAGGGCAGTGAGGAGGCATGGTAGATAGAGGGCTGGGCCTAGAGTAAGGAACACTTATCTTCCTGAATTCATTCAGATACTTCCTAGCTATGTGAACCTGGGAGAGTCATTTAACCCTGTTTGACTCAGTTTCCTCATCTGTAAAATGAGCTGGAGAAGGGAATGGCAAATCACTCCAGTATCTTTTTCAAGAAAACCCCAGCGAGGGTCACATAGCTGAAATGACTGAACCAGTTATATGTACAAGTGACCTAAAGCCCACTGGAGGACAATGGGTAGAAGTTGAGCAAATTTCAGAGGAATTTTCATTTTTTGCTCCATTCCACCAAGGGTTCTAATGAATCTTTGACTTTCTATTGTTGATGTTATTGTTTTTAAGTTTAGAATTCCTGTTTCTAAGCCTCCCTTTCTCTTTTCCGTCTTCTAGAGAAGGGGTGGGGAACCTGCAGCTCCAAGATCACATGTATCCCCCTAAATCCCCCCTTTGACGGAATCCAAACTTCATAAAACAAATCCCCTTAATAAAAAGACTCAGTCAAAAGGTCATATGCAAGGACCTAGAAGGTCACATGTGACCTCAAGGCCACAGATTCCCCACCCCTGTCCGAGATACATTCCCCTCAAGCTTCTTATATGAAATAGTTTAACTCGGAGACATAGAATCACAGGACTTAAGCTAACATCTAATAAGCCATCAGGAGGAAGCCATTTTCCCTTTCTCTCTTCTCTGGAGCAGGAAGTCCTACAGTATATAATCAGAAACTATTAGAGGTAGAAGAAACCTTAGTAATCAGACAGAATAATCTCTCCTCAATTGATACACAAGGAAATAAACTGTTGTATTCTCAACCCAGTCTCATTTATACTACAACACATTACTTTCAGGAGCACATATCAATTCTATATATTCATATAATTCCTTTTGCAAACAGATGTTCCCCAACTTATGTTGAATAACCTAGGGAAAAAATCACTTTTTATATCACCGTCTTCTTTTCCCACATGTTCGAAGGAGAGAAAAGAGAACTATACCTTCTGTTAAGAGAGTAGAGTTGAGATATAGCTGTTTCACTCTAAAATACATACTTATCTATATATACATTTCTCTATATTACATATGAATATGTTTATGTTTGCACATATGCCACAACTAGTTATAATAATTAGCTCATTTTATGGCTAGGGAAAGCAAAATAATGGCTCCTAAAACTCACTTTGTTTTCTCTTCTTTGGTTTTAGAAACTTCAATTTGAAAAGTTTTCAATTCAGTTATAGTCAAACCAAACCCCTACTTAGGAAAATTCCTAACATCTAGGTTGGGCCTTCTGCCTAACCTTACATTTATTTTTATCTCTAGTTAGCCCCTGGCCCCTTTGTGGTTCAGGCAAAATTTGGTTTACTGGAAACATTTGGGCTACAAAAGACCAGAATTTATAGTGTCTGTGGATAGATAAGCATTGGGGAAGCAAATTGAAGAAAGAGATCTCCTTTTCTTCAAGCTTCTCTCAGTACTGAGTTCTCACTAAGACGCCTGTAAAATGAATGCCTATCTTTGATATCTACCCTCTCTGACATAGTTCAGGCTTCACCTTGCTCCATGCTTCCTTCAGTCTCTCAAATCTAGAAGCTCAGAATTTCTTTCCTACTACAGTCTCTCTATTTTACACAAATAGCTAAGGGCATCATGCAGTCTTTCACACAATGTCTTTGATGGATTCAAGAACATATACGGTTCACACTAAGTTCTGATTCTGTCAAAGTATTCTTACCTAATCTGCATCAGATCCAAATAGGGGCTTTCAACCTTACCTTGATGTGCTTATATACATATATACAATGTATTTGTACGTGTACACATATGTATGTTTTCCTATGTGTATATCTACACCCGTGTGTATACACACATACCTGTTAATGCCAGAAAGGCAGCATGGTTTGGAATTCAGGTTTAGCCCACATGTGACCTCAAGACCACAGGTTCCCTGCCCCTGGTAGATGATAGAGAGGTGGCTTTCAATCTGGGGAGACCTGTATTCAAATCATTTTTCAAACAGTTATTGCTGGATGAACACTAAGCAGCTTCTCAGTGTTTTTTTGCAGTTCTCTGAGATTGTAAGTTGTAGTGAAGGTAGTAAGGATTTCAAGTTCTTTATACTAAGGATGATATAGGTCTAATCTATCTTTCTTTCTTTCTTTCTTTCTTTCTTTCTTTCTTTCTTTCTTTCTTTCTTTCTTTCTTTCTTTCTTTTCCTTCCTTCCTTCCTTCCTTCCTTCCTTCCTTCCTTCCTTCCTCCCTTCCTCCCTTCCTCCCTTCCTCCCTTCCTTCCTTCCTTCCTCTCCATTCATCCATCCATCCAACCATCTATTATCTAATGCTTTGAGAATGCCTATAGAAATAGTGGGAAGTATTAATTGAACACCTACTGTCATTTTATTGAGTTCTCTCTGTAGGAACATGGAGCTCACGTCTGTTTGTCTTTTATGTGCATGACTGAAATACTTGCTAGGCACTTGTAAAGCCTCCCATTTTTCAATCTTAGGGTACTCTGAGACCAGAAAAAGACATAAAAAGACACTCAGGTCAGGAGTGTACAGGGAGGGTGGTAGGTCAGTGACAAATAATTGCATCTGGCTGTGAGCACCCACCTACTGTCTTCCACGTACTCTGGAAGGAATGAAGAGAGTGTCCAGGTCAACGATGAGCTGCCTGTGAAAACAATTATTTTATGGCTCTGATAGCTGAAATACTTTCCCTAAGGATGATCAGGAGGAAACTAGGGGATACAAGTGGCAAGGGTGATCCTACAACTTTCCTAAAGAAAGCAGTGCTTCTGACATGTCAGAGATTAGCTCTGCTGTGGGCCAATAGAGAAAAGATATTATCTTACATTTGTTTAGCCATGTGCAATAGATATATTTGGAGGAACTACATCCATGTGAGGAACTTTTGGCTGAGAAAATCCTTCTAAGAACTCTAGTCAGAAACTTAAAATTTACAGTTTTAGAAACTCGGCTGAGCAATTGATTAATCCATCCACCAATCAACAAATATTTACGTACTAGACGCTGTGTTGAGTGCAAGGCATATAAAGACAAAAGTGAAACATTCTCTGTTCTCATATCATTTACATTCTATTTGGGGAGATCAACTGGATGTTCAAAAGCATATACTAGAAAATAAATTCAAGGTAATTTTAGAGAGAAGCACAAGCAGCTGGAGGGCTCAGGAAAAGCTTCATGTAAAGGTGGCATCTGAGCTAAGTTTTGAAGGAAACCAGAGATTCTAAAGAGATAGAGGTGATCTGGGAGAACATGCTTAGAATTGGGGATACTGAATGCAAAGTCATAAAGATAGGAGATGGGAGTGTTGTATGTGAGAATCAACAAGAAGATCAGTAGAGCTGGAACTTAGACTATGTAAAGTGGAAGAATTAAGTGAAGTATTTCTGATTCCAGATCTGGCTCTCTATACTCCCCCCTATACTATCTATCTATAACATAAGAAAGGTATGGAAATGCTGGCAGTCATTTAGTCTGGATGTGCCAGAAACATGGACAGATTATAATCATCCTAAGGAACCAAAATTCAGTATAGCCAGTGAAGTCAGTGTGTTGGTAGATGTTGAACAATAATCAGTAAATGGAGATTTTATACTTGTGTTGGGAAAAAGCCCATGATTGGCTATCAGGGAAGGTGAGATTGACTCATCTTCTTGTATTCCAAGTGGTTAGTCTTATATATACTTTCTGCCTTATCATGAGGGAGGGGTTTGTATAGCTCAATGAAACTATGAGTCATTAAGTTCAGTTACCCAAGATAGATCATGGCAGAGAGTTATGACAAAAGGGGATCCACTGCAGAAGGAAATGACCAACCACTTCAGTATCTTTGCTAAGAAAATCCCATGAATAGTATTAAAACATATAACTAAAAAAAAAGACTAAAGATATGACTAAAACAAAGGTATGACTAAAAGATCTGATGTTGGAAGATGAGCCTCAGGTTGGGAAGTGTCCACCATGTTTGGGAGACAGAAGGGCTGGACATTCAATAGTCCATGGGGTCAGAAAGCATTGGACATGACTGCACAAATAAACAATAAAATACTTCTTGGGGCCATGCCATGACTCCTTTGGGATCATGCCACAGACTCCTGGGGATATGATGACTCAACATTGGAAATCACTGCTCTACTGTAGAACTGTGTGGTGCATGTGTGTGTATTTGTGTGTGTTTTTATGTATGTGTGTGTGTTGGGGAAGTAAAAAGGAAGATTGTTAAAACATAAAATAGCCATCCTAAAGTCCCTACTTACAAGTCACCTTCCCTACTCAGGACCTACTAACTCTAATCCATAATCTTTAGCATCCCTGGATATTGGCTTCACATCTCATGACAAATCAGAAGTAATAAAACAGACATATGACTAGCAAAAATGACCACAATAAAACAAAATAAGTGACAACTTAAACTAATGAAGCAAATATAACTAAAAATGATAAAAACTAATATTCCCACTGCATAGTATAGCAGTGGGAATAAGGTCTTTGAGCCATTAAAAAAGGAAGAATTGAGTTATGCTTCTTCTTTTTGAGAGATCATACTCATAGAAAATGTATTAAAAAATCTCCATCTGACATAGTCACAACTGAGAAGTTGTATTGCTTAAGATGGTACATTTCAATTATCTGGAAATTTCACCTATATGGAACAGCTTAGTTTCTAATCCAGATAAATAAGGTTAGGTCCACTGGGGCTCCAGAATCTAAGGGAATATAACTTGGGCTTTGCCATATCCATGAGACAGTTTTGGAGTGGAGGAGAGAACCAACTGAACCAGATTTAGAGTTCTATTCATATTCTATCTTGGTCTCTCTAAATCCTAATGCCAGCTAAGCTACTTTTGTTATCTCCATTATAGTTCAAGCAGCAGAGCAAGGCAATTATATTCCATTGTCTTCAATTCTATAGGAACGTTCAGTTGAAGCCAGAGGAAAGTTCTTACCTTATCAGTTTCTTCCTCTCCAGGAAATTGACAATGTCCAGTGATTTAGCGAGGATTCTCAAAGGTCAGAAGAATTTTCTCAAGTCCGAGTCTCTAATTCAATTATACTTCCTGTCTACCTAATATAATTAAAAACAATAACAATAACATTATTTGTAATTTTATTTAAAATACTTGTTAAACACATATCAGCTAATAAATTTAACGACCCTAGAAAACAAAAGACAGAACATAGAAGTTCTTTTTCTATGCTCAACAATAGCTATTTTCCTAAAGTGTTCTATCAGTTCAGATTGAAATCAGACATGTGGGCACAGACACTGAAGTAGCAATTAACTCAACTAAGCCTATATACATACATACATACATATATATATATATATATATATATATATATATATATAATTAACTTCAAATCCATTCATCTTACCTCAGGTGTGTGTAACACCTGGGGACATTCCCTTCCTCATAAGGTAATCTCCCTAGTGAGAAAATGATAGATTCAAATGTACCTAAGCTCCCACAGATGTATTTAAAATTATTGGTCATTCCAACGACATAATGAAGTCAAACCAAAAGTATTTAATGAAATGACTTAGCAAGAAGAGTAGAAATGAAATATTCTGAGGCAACAAAATATTTCTCCCATTAACTATGGGCTCATTTTCTAATAAATACTCACAGCCTTGGTGGAAAGAATGGACACAAACAGGGAGCGCATGTGACTAGGACATGTTCATGAAGGACCACACATAGGGACCATGTGTGACCAGGGTGCATGTATGTGGGGGGCAGCTTACATCTCTAATTTCCTAGGGCTGCTAAGCTGACACCATGTGCTATTCTCACGGGCTCCCTGCTTGTCTTGTCTCTGTTAGACCACATCTTGGCTTGTAGTTTCTGCCAGATGCTACTCCAATGGATGCTGCTTTACCAGCTAGATGTTCTTTAGGGCTTTCAGCTCAGATGAAATCCTTGGCTATGTCTTCAAAGCAAGAATGCGTTCTGCCACATTCTTTAAAACCCACATGCTTTGTTAGAAACTCTTTTCAAAAAGGCAGGAATTTTACCTGGTAACCAGCAAAAAGTCATTCTTCAGGATTCCCAGTCTTGTTCCTTCAGAGATACAGAGAGTAAAGCCTTTCATCTCTCAACAGATGATTCTCGGCCTTAGGTACAAAAAGAACCAAAAGCAAGGTTTTCTTGGCTAGCTAAATCTCTATGGCTGTGTGTGTGTGTGTGTGCATGTGTGTGTTTCCTTTGTACTCCTCTTTTAGGTCCAGCAACTTGAATCTTTCTGCCAGAGACCTACCCACTTCGTGATAATCCTTCATTCCATAAACCTAGTTTGCGATGTCTGAGGCTAGAATATGTCAGATCATTATTATTTTCTCAATCACTACCGATCAGTTCTGGAATTTGGGCTTCTCAAACTTTTTAACCCCATTCTTTCCATGTAGATGGGTGGGTAGAGAAAAGAGGCACCAAAACAAGCTAAAGTCAAAAGGAAAAGATCACTTCTCACCTATTTTTTTTCCTTTTTAGAAAAACTTTATTTATTTATTTTGCTTTTGTTTTTTGGTTTAGAGAAATTCCGAACCCCTTTCTGTCCTCACTCATTATCAGAATTTATAACAAATATTTTTCTCCTCAGGACATTTTAATCACTAAAGAAGCATCCTTTGGTCTCCATTTCCAAGAAGCTACAGTTTATCTGGGTATGTATTTGAAACATATGTATATCCACACCCTGTGATAAATCACTTTTCTTCAAAGGTTTGTTGATCATTTCTTTTTCCATCAGGAATGCCAAATATGTTTGTGGGCACTCTCTTATAATCAGTTCAAATCAGCAACTCTATATTATTTATCTACAGAGAGGTCTATGCTCAGTGCTAGGAAAAGTTCAATGAATCTATGATATCATTGAATGGGTAGTACCTCCAAAGATGCCATTAAAAACAGCAATAGAAACAAACAACTTTGTCATTTGAAGTCAACAACTAAAATAAAATCTTCTGCAATCATCATCTACTTCTTTCAGGAAATCCACCAGAAGTTCTATCAAGTTTTCTAGAGGTCTCCTCATTCTTTTAATATTTTGGGAATGCAACAACTGGGCTAGGTCTTTCTGATCTCTTGCTCTTACTATATATTCAGCCCACTTTTTTCTTCCCATACATTTGTGATTATATCTTTTATATAATATGAAGCAGTGTGGTAGCACAGTGGATGGAGCTTTGGACTTGGAGTCAGGGAGACCTGGATTCAAATCCAGCTTCAGATAATTACTAGCTAGGTGATGCTGGATAAACCACTTAACCTTTGTATGTCTCAGATTTTTTTTTCTCTGTAAGATGGGGATAATAACACACTTATTCCCCAGGGCTGAAGATAAAATGAGATGCTTATAAATCAGTTTATACTCCTTAAAATGCCATCTATATACTATTATTATTATTATCACTTCTTTTGCACAAAAATATTGTTGGTCATATGGCACAACCATTTTTATACTGAATGTGTCTCTAATGGTAGCTGTTGGCAGAGATAAATAAGAATATGAAGATAAGGAACACTTACACAGGTAACAGCAAGGCAGAAATGGAAAAGAATAAGTATATAATTGAGAGGATAAAACACTCCTGGAGATAGGCCTGGGCTGGTGGACATAGCCAAGAGTTACAATCAGGATGTGTGTAGAATGTAATTTCTGAAAGAGCTTATTGTTTTCTACTACTCTGCCCATTCTATCTGAGATGAATCCAACTAAAGGTACATTATACTGTGACTATGAAGACTTCTTACCTTTACAGAACTAGTTGGACCTTGCACTTTCAACGGATGCATAATACATATTTCTTTATAATTTATACTAAATTCATAAGAAAATCTTCACAAGATACCATTGGAAACTTAGTGTTATTCACTTCTTTCTTTTTCTATTTTAAACAGGAAATCCTACACTGGTAAGAACATCAATGTCAAAACTTAAGAGGTTTAAGTACAACTTAACACAATGAAACCACAGAGTTTGAGCAGATTCCAAACTTGGCAAGGCATATCTCCCTACCACAAGGTAGCATGAATTGCCTTTCATGATCTCAAAAGAGTTTTGGGTCAGAGATAGGAAAATGAGAAGTATCTTGATATCTACTTATTAAAAAGATGACCCACAAACCCCTATCGTCATCGGATCATACATCATATATAGGATAATACATACTAAGGTCATACGATCACTAGGGATTTGGTACCTAAAAGAGTGTAAGGATCAAGCTCCCTACTCTGAAGGAAATTAGAAAGAATTGAGCTTCAGGCTGAATTCTAACACCATATTTGATTTGTGTCGGGGAAGGCAGGGAGGAGGACTGTCAACCTTCATTTTGTGTGAAATGTTTTTCTCTTATGGTTTCAAAGGGTGACATCATGGTAGTAGGAAGTAAGTATATTGGACTTGGAGCCAGGATAGCTAAGTTGGAGTCCTGGCTCTGACACTCTCCAAATGTGTGCTACATGGGCAAGTCATTAAATTTTCCTAGATAAATGTTAAATGGAGATATTAATATTGGTAGCATTCTCCTTAAAAGGTTTTGTGGTTTGTTTTATTTTTTTTATTTTTGGGGAAAGTAATTTGACAAATTTGTAACTGGGAGCTGATCAAAACTGGTTTGACTGGTATGGTCACAGTCCTCCAGAATGCATGTTATGCTAAGACTCTATAAAACTGGAGACTGCATATCCCTTCCCTCCCTGCTCCCAGCTCCACACCGCTCCCCTAACCCTGCCAGTTGCTTGCTTGCATGAGATATTTAGAGTTGTTTTCTGGATCCTTTCCCCTCATCCCCTATTGAACAATTTAGAAAATACTCTCATTCTAGTGGTTTTAATTTCCCTACCAACTACTCTTACAAGGCAATCTCCTATAAGTGCTATGTATTAAACTCTACATAAGTTTGAGCTCTGATAGGTTTTAGGCCTTTGGTCAGAGTTAAAATGCTGTTGCATGTTCAAAGCCACCTTGCTGCTCTTATTCTGAGGGCAGTGGAGATTGCATGTGGATACTATCATTTGTTGACATCCATTCTCTTCAAACACAAGAATCAAGAAAAGTATGAAAAGGTAAATAGGAAAGAGAAATCACAAGGGACTTATTAAACTTGAACTATTTACATTCCTACATAGAAAGATAATATTTGTAACTCTTGAACCTTTTCTCAGTATTTGGGTAATTGGAGAGATTATACATACATACACATACACGTATATAGACAGAGAGCACAGGGTGAGTTGAATAGGAAGGGATGATATCTAAAAAATAAAATTAAAGGGTGAGAGAGGAATACATTGGGAGGAGAAAGGGAGAAATGGAATGAGGCAAATGATCTCTCATAAAAGAGGCAAAAAAAGCTTTTTCAATGGTGGGGAAAAGGGGGGAGGAGAGAGGGAAAAAGTGAAGCTTACTCTCATCATTTTGTTAATGCTCCCTATCCCTGGGAGATGCTTTCATTCTTCATTTGAACCCCTCCCTCTCTTCCCTTTTTGTACTGCAATAACATGATATATTTGGGAGGAATGATCATTATATGATTTAACAGTAATGATCCCAAGATTTATATAGATGCACGAAGAGCTACCCTACTGAAAGTTCTCTTCTAAGGCTTCTTCTTGATGTGGAAATTTCCTTGGCTCCTGGAAGGTGATGCCAGGGAAGTATAAGCACCACTGGAAATATTTCAAATATAATTCTGGTGGTAGAAGGCATGTCTCTTTTCCAAAGAGGAGCATTGCTAAGTTTGAAGGGGTTCATGATGAGCTTAACTACTGGGTGATATTTTTTCAAACAAAGCAGCTTTCAAGGATAGTCTACTAAGGTGAAGACAGGTTAAAATCTGCGGTTGTGCCTTATGACCCTATGTGCTCAAAACAATAGAACCTTGACAGATTGAAATATAAAAAACTTGTATTATTTATGTCACTTTCACATTTTTATCATTTGTTCCTCATTATAGACCATGATGACAGTGGAGCCAGTATTATTATTTAAATCAAAATGTGTCTCTTTTGTGTCTTAACCTTTTGAAGCACCAGTTGGGCACATAGCAGTAAATTCACTTGGGGCAGCTAGGTGGTTGGTGGATAGAGTGCTTGGCTTGGGACTCATTTTCCTGAGTTCAAATCTGGCCTCAGACACTTACTATCTTGGAGACCCTTGGGCAAGTCACTTAACCCTGTTTGCCTCAGTTCCTTATCTATAAAATGAGCTGGAGAAGGAAATGGCAAATCACTCCATTGTCTTTGCCAAGAAGACCCCACAATGGGGTCACAAAGAATCAGACCTGACTGGAAAGCAATGATAACAAATTCATTTAAGGTGCTAGTGCCTATCAGTGATTTTATATCACTCGAGAGAGAGTAAACCCTCTCTCACACACCCTTTGCTCTCCTCTGTCCCCCTATCTCCAGCCTTACGTGTTCCCCTGTACTACTGTAAAA
Source organism: Bettongia penicillata ogilbyi (assembly GCA_023548195.1). Classification (NCBI taxonomy): domain Eukaryota; kingdom Metazoa; phylum Chordata; class Mammalia; order Diprotodontia; family Potoroidae; genus Bettongia; species Bettongia penicillata. The sequence goes on along the minus strand of JAJHZJ010000039.1, from coordinate 3,733,862 downwards.
GCTTGCTCTCTAGTTTCCCTTCCCCTATATTCACCCTGTTTGGTATAAATGCTGCCAGATTAATCTTCCTTTTACATACCAAAGATCCTGTGAGTTCCTGTACAGAATCCTTCTAAGTCTCATCATTACCTGAATGAGAGACAATGTACTATATTAACAAAAAAAACAAACAAACTCTAGAGTCTGGGTCAGACAACCTGAATTTGAATCCTGACGACCTCCAAATTTTGTTTTTTTTGAATTGCAGAAAGATCATCTCTAACATGGGGGTAGTGATACTGAAACTGCCTTCCACTGCAGGCATGCAATGAGTATAAGATGTGTTGAATCCCAGAAAATGACCAGGAACATCAGCTCGTATGGCCCACAAACTCAATGCACATGCATTCTCACCTCACTGGCTTATTGTAGGGAGGACCTTATATAAATCAGAGGTGTTAAGACGTGGTCTACAACACTACCAAGTATGGGAAGAACCAAATGAAAATGTAATTGAGAAATATTTAACAAAATAAATAAAAATACTGTGTTGTTATTCAGTCACGTCTGACTCTTCAGACAAGAAAACCATTGGGTTTTCTTGGCAAAGATGCTGGAGTGGTTTGTCATTTCCTTCTTCAGGTCATTTTATAGATGAAGAAACTGGGACCAACAGTGCCCAGGGTCACATAGCTAATAGTGTTTGAGGCTAGATTTGAACTCAGGACTATGTCTTTCTGATATTCTTTCCAATGGGCTATCTAGCTAACCCCAAATATAAAAGAACATAGATTAAGTTAAAATGTGACTTTCTAAATCCTTATGAGGCCTACAAGGATCCTCATGTATGATTTAGTTGTCCTATGTCTATCAGTGGTTTAAAAGGCAAAGTTACGGATTTTAAAAATTATTATCATTGTATTTATATTATTATCATTATTGCTATTATTATATGAGGTTTTATTAATGGACAAATTCTAATTCTTCATCATGGAATCCAAGGTTCAAAGCCTGTGGCTTTCCTTTCCTTGTCTTTCCAGGCTTATCACACACAGGACTGCTTTACATGCTGCAAATTCAAGCAAACAGGATTTCTCACCTTTCCTTTCCCACCTCTATGCCTTTAAAACCTACCTAGGAAGTGCCCTTAGCTCATGTCTGTTACTGAAATTCTCTCTAGGCTTCTAAGCCAAGCTCAAATGCCACCTCCTTCATGAGACTCTCTCTCTGATTCCCACAACTAGATGAGAATAGCTTCTTCTTGCTCCTTATTTTAATTATTCTTTTAGGTCCTTAGAACTTTAGAATCATGGATCTAGAATAGAGCTCAGAGGGCATCCAGTCCAACACTTTGATTTTACCAATAAGGAAACTGAGTCCCAGGGAGCAAAGGGAGCAAAGTGATTTGTCCAAAATTACACAGGTTAGTAATCATTAGAGGTGGAATTTGAATCCAGGTCCTCTGACTCCATAGTTAGTGCTCTTCCCAAAAGGGCCACACCAAAGTCAGATTGAACCCAAAGCTGGGGCAAGACAAATTCTCAAGAGAGAAGTTAGGGTTTTTTTTCCCAATTTTATCTATCACTTTGTGCCCTTACACTAGGCTAGAGACCCATTCTCTTAAACAAAGCTTAGGGCAAATACAATATGAATGAATATATATATATATACACACACACACACATGCACACACACACTTACATATATCTACATATATGTTTGTATATAATTTCAATATAATATGTAATATAATTATCCATCTACATAAAATTTGATATTTATCTAATATAATATGATGATCTCTCTCTATATATCTATTCATATATAATAAGCTTTTGTCATATTATATAAAAATATATAATATATAGTATATAAAATATATATTATTTAATATATAGTATATAATATCTTAGAGGCAGGAAAATCTAGCTTCTCTTCCTTCCTTAGTGACATTTCAACATTTAAATTTTTAAATTTTCAATTCTTTTCCATTATATATAAGTACTAGGAATGACAGTAGATACAATAGGGGTGTGCTGTTGCCAGGCCAAACCTGCTCATGAGAGCTAATTGTTCAGTTTTCAGCGTGAGCATTTACACTTTGGAAAATGTTACAAATTAGATTTGTTTTGTTGCTTGTCTAGACTTAAGAAATTAAACTTAAGTTCATTGTACGTATATTTTCCCTGGGCAGCCAATTATTAAATATTTTTATAAATATTAACCATATAATGCATAATATACTCGCATTATATAAATGCTTAATACATATCATTACAGTACTAGATGCCACCTAGTCTAACCCCTGCCTTTTACAAATGAGGAAAGAAGCTCAGAAAATGACTTGCCCCAAGTCACAAAGTAGGAGGTAGTAGGACAGGGATTTGCACCCTGGTCCTTTGGCTCCTAATTCAGAGCTCTTCCCATGCCAACATGTGCCTTTGTGCCTTTTGATTGCATCTAAGAACAAAAACTGAAATTCCAGAGCCCAGAACATCTAAATGTTATGAATTTAAAAGTGTTAATGTGATCAGGGCTAGGAACTGATGAACATTTGGCAGCATTTGGCCGTCAGAAACAATGGAATGGAGATTTGAAATAGGCCAGCACTTTAGGGGTGGGTGAGTCTGTAGACTTTCAGCCAAGGAGTTCTCCAAATGCTAATACTTTAACAAGGTCGGGGGGTGGGCACATGTGTTTATTCGAATAGTTCCTCTTATTAAAGCACAGCCTGGTGAAATCTAAACCAGGACCAAAGGTCTCTGCTAATGCAGAACACATCATTCTTGCTTTTCCAGTGTAACTGAACAATTTTCATGCATTTGGGGAAACAAATTGAAAACAAATATGCTGAGCAGACATTTCAACACATCAGCAACTTGGATAAAAGAAGTAGAAATCTCACATCAAAGGAGGAGATAGAGGCCTAGCCCAGTTCAATCAATTCCCAATGTGAAAAGGAGTGGACCAGGGGAGCAGAAGCCCCAGAGGAGATAAACCCACTGAAGTACCATCTTTGCTGGCAGTACCACTGTCCTATCATGATACACAGAATCCCATTATGGCACATATACCATGACCAAAAGGTGTCTCTGTTCACAACCCAGCCTAATGCTCATCTTGGCAGAAGCTATGATGGATGGCTTGACAAATGACTCTAACAGAAAGCAAGAAGGGCCCAACCCAAGCTGAATGTCCTTTCTTCCTCGTCCCCAAGGCCCTCTTTGCTTGATGCAACACTCACAAAGGCCTGGAACTGCAGAATAGCTTGGTCTGGGTGAAAAAATTCTTACTTTCCAAAGCATCTGGAAAGAAAAAGAGCTTGGCTCTGGTTGGAATATTACCTTCACTTGCCCGGCTTTCATATGAGTTGATTATGAACTTTGAGCTGATGCACCCAATTTCCTGGTGCACCTTTAACAGATTATCAAATCAAAGGGCATGGGAAGGGAGGAAGAAATTTTTTTAAAGATAATGAACAGAAATTTAATTGGGACATAGGTTTAATCTCTTAAATTTTGCATGACTGAGGTGGATTTGACCTCTTCCAGATTTGGATTTTCTCATATTTTTGATTTGTTTCCTTTTGAAGAGTACCTCCTGCTGCTAAATGATGAATTTAACTTTCATTCCCAATTTCCATTGCAACTGGGAGGACAATTCAAGTTATCCTACAAGCCCATATTACAATTATCTTAGCATTTGGAGTTTTGCTCTGGCTTAGAATTTCAAATGGTGGGAACTGAGGTCCAGTGAGACAAAGTTTTAAAGGCTTCTGCTAAGTGGCAGCCCAGAGCATCAAAAAGAATACTAGTCTTAGAATCAGCAGATCTAGGTTTAATTTCTGGTAGCCATTTGACCTTCAGACAAGGCACTTCTCTCTCAGCCTCAGTTTGTTTCATCTATAACTGGAAGGCTTTGGCCTAGATAATCAGGTTCCTTATTATTTCAATCAATTAATAAGCATTTATTAAATGCCTACTATGTGCCCAATACTTTTGTAAGCATCAGACCAAAACCAAATATATAAAGCAGTCAATTTCATGGGAAACCTTTGAGTGATTTAATGGGAAATAAGAGATACCAGCCTGGGTTTATAAGAATGCATTTTGAAGGAGGACAATATGACTAACTCATGGGTCACCTTGCAGAACTGCCCTTAGGTTACCAATAAGCAATTCATCCCACATTCTAGGACCATATTTGAAAAACTAGACAAGAGTTTGAAGATAATCTAGCTCAACTCCCTCATTTTATAGATAAGGAATCTGAGGTCTAGAGTGGTCCAGTAAGGTCATATATGTAATAAGTGGCAAAGCCGGGAATTAAATTCAGATCCTTTGACACCAAATCCAACTTTTTTTTTTTTTTTGCACTGAATTGCTTCTCTTTGACTTATTTTGTGTGGAAGAATCACCAGGTAGACATGTTCTTCCATTCCTTGGCTTCAAATCCTCTCCCTCCCCTTCTTCCCACAACCTTATGTGCTGAAATAAAACATGTTTAGAATAAAGACAAACAGTATGGTTCTATACTGACTTTCAGCCTTCTGAGAAAAGACTACTGTCTTAGCTCAAGGGTAAATAAAGGAATCCCTAGAAGTATAATTGCACCATGATAAATTAGTATACACATGTTTTTAGGAGAACAGAATGATTCTTCCCCACCCATGTTGAATCACCAACACTTCTATGGAAATCATTTCATGGTACCAAAGACAAACCAAATATTTATAAATCTGCTAAGTAAGAGGTTTAGCGAGGATGCTTCTGGGGATTTATTTTACTAGGCGGGCCAAGAATAAAGTCTTCACTTATTCTGAGAAATCAGAACAACCAGAATGGGTGGAAATTCTTAAAGATTTGGGTCCTTCTGATGGACAATTTTGTTTGCAAGGGGCTTGTTATATGGGATTTTTGCATAATAGTTCCCAGGCTTGAATTAAAACCTTGGGGAATCAGGTTCATGGTTGAATGCAGTTTGGAGTCAGAAGTAAGAAAGAATGCAAGCTCTTATAGAGCATTTTTTTTTCTAATCCTAATACCTAGTACAGTGTCTATAACACAATAGTTTGACAATGCTTTTTGAATTGAATTGATTTAAACCTTGGCCATTACACTTCATATCAATGTAGTGTGGACAGATTACTTCCCCAATAGCTCATTTTTCTCATAAAAAAGGAGGTGATGAACTAGATGATCTTGCCTTTTCCACTTCTACTTTCAATGATTATGGATAAAATTCTAGGAGGTGGTTTATGGACTCTTAGACCCATTTCGTGTTTCACTAAGAAGGCATTGAATGGTCTATTAATTAACTGTCACCAGTTGGGGAAAATAAATAATCTGACCTCATTTTCCTTTGTCAGTGCTACCTACTACTATTCACCAACTGAGTGACTCTCCTGGAATCTGCTCCACTTTCTCCATTCTCTATGCTATGGCCCCATACTTGCATATCTGTTCTGTCACTTGCCCTGTTGTTTTATTCATTCCATTCCAACTTTATGATCTCTGTCTATCCAAGCCCATTTAAGTGGATAAGGCATGGGAATTTGTACTCAGAAGATCTGGCTTCACATTCTGCCTCAGACGCTTAACTTAGCTCAATTACCCTGGACAAGTCATTTAGCATCCCTGAACCTCAATGTACGTAAAGACATAGTTGGACTCAATCCTTCCAAATCTCATTGTATGATACCATGAATTTCTACATCCTTCGAGATCCAACTGAAACCTTGTCTGCTCCAGGAATCCTTCTCTTCTTGTTTCAGTTCACCTTGACCTCTCTTCCTTGAATTCCCATATCATTCATAGACTGCAACACCCAATTTTCTTCTTTAGATACTGATGGATTCTCTATTTATTTTGTGTAAGTACATCATGGAACCATCAACATAAAACAAGGTAAACTTCTTTGGGCATCAATAAAATCACAAATTTAGAGCTAGAAGGATCCTAAGAGGTCATCTAAGGCTATTCTCACATTTTAGTGTAAGGGAACAATAAAGTAAAGTGACTGGCTCAAGGCTAGACAAGTATGAAGTGGCAGAGACAGCTTTAACGCTAAGTCCTTTGACTCATAATATAGCATTCTTTCCATGTTGTCATACTGTCTCTGACAATCAAGGACTGTGTCTTCTTTTTTTGAATTCTTTTTTTTAATTCACCACATGGAATCCTGTAGGATTCTGAACATTCTGCAAGAGCCTAATAAAGGGCTCTTAGAAGATGAAAGCCTGGCTTCCCACCAGGCAGAAGAGTACAATCATGTTATGTTTGTTCATCTATTAGGAGGCTCTAAGAGGTGAATTGTCTACACTTTGCATTTGTTCAAAAATGTCCAGGAGCCAATGGGAAATAATCAGTGGAATGAAGGAATAAAACAAATGGCTGAATGATTGGATGAGAAAAAGAATCTATTAATGACTTACTACTCTGCCAAGAACTCCAAATACAAAAACAAAAACAAAGACAGTCCCTGACCTCAGGAAACTTACACTATTATAGGGAGAGATAACTCATACAGGAAAGCAGTATTCCTATAAGAGAATTTTTTTCAGGAAAGATACTAGGTTGATGATTGGTGCCATAGGTGATTAGATTGATACATCTTTCCAGAAGTAATGGCTATGTTGACTTTGGTTCCAAACTGGAAATTATAAAGGGTAGAAGGGACAGGGTATATATAGCACTGAACAGAACAACACATTTGGAGAGAAGGTAGGTGGATTAGGTTAGAATGAATGAAAAAGCATTGATTAGGCATTTACCAAGCACTGTACTTAATATCGGTTAGAAGAATAAATATGTAAGGGAGATACCATTCACCCAGACCACTGCTGAAACTAACATTGTAAATGATATGCCATACTGCTGAAAGGCAGAGCAGGTAGGGACCTTGAAGGTTATCTACTTCAAACTCTTCACTATATATGTGGGGAAACTGAAGACCAGAGAGGGAAAGTGACTAATCCAAAGCCAAAGCCAAAGTAAAAAACTTGTACTAGAACCTATATTTTATAATTCATGAGCCATTGTGTACTTCCTAATACACTGGGGTCAGCTGAGTCTCTTATCTCTTTAAATTTCACTTTGATCATAACAGATACTATTTTATGTCCTTAATAACAAACTTAGTTCGATTTTTGGGGAGGGAGGTGGGGATAAGGGGTATGATAACAGAAGAAGGCAACTGTAATGGCATCTCCTAACAGACAGCTATTAGAAGGAACCACAACAGAATTAGCAATACTTAGGTGGGACTCAATTTAAGCAAACCCACTATACAAAAATCCAACTAAACTATGCCAAAGAAGTACATTAGATAATTATCTTATTACACAAATACTCTTCATTTGTCAAAATAATTCACTATAGAATGCCAGTAAGAGGAGACAGCCCTAAAGTGTAGCTATAAGAATAAGATTCTGTTTGCAAAAAAACCTGCTTACATTTATGTTTTAGTAAAAATTCAATTACCTGGACAGAGAAGCATCCACTAACAGTCACAGATAAGCAGGGCTGGGAGTGGGGATGCCCAATCTCAAAGAGGGAAGACACCTGGGTTCCTCTGGTACAGTTCACATCTGTATAGAAACCCCCTTACTTGACACAGGAGGAAAATGGAGCTCAAGGAAGGGAAGTCACTTTCCCAGGCTCACACAATGAGATTGTATCAGAGCTGGAACTGAATGAAGCTCTCTTGACTCCCTGCTTTGTTCCTTTGCTGATAAGGAGGCTACCAAAGTTAAATAAATGCAGTACCTGCCATATAGTAGGCACTAAATAAATGCTTCTTGACTAACTGGTCCAAATCAGATAATTTTCTTAAGGGACCAGGGTCAAAATTTAAACCCTGGTCTTCAAGTTGTAAATACAATGCTCTTTTTGTCATCCCCATGCTCTTTTTCTACTGATGAATGATCTGGACCTTACAATCTGTTGCTAGTTTGTAATTGCCTGACTTTTCTTCAAACTTTTTGTTTTTTCCCTTGTCTATGGGTTTGCTTGTGAAAGACAGTAATTGCCAAGGATGTTCCTTGTGGGGTTCTGTGCTACTTTCTTCAGGCAGAGAAAGCTTCGAGCTCAGCCTACCCTTCACTCCCACTGCCTCTCTGTAACTAGAGGTCAACATGTGAATGGAAATAGTCACAACTGAGACTTGGTTCTTTGGAATGTCTTTCGCAAAAATAGGTTGTTTTTTGTTTCTCCACGCAGTGTATTGCATTAACCGGAATATCCCTTATGTTTCTGGAATCCAAGCTGGACTTCAGGAATAGTTTCCTTCCACCAGGGACTGAGCTGGTGAAAGTTCCATGTCCTCAGGAAATTCCTGTTTCCAGTGGGACACTTTTACCTTCACATGTATCACCAGTTGGATCATTTATCCTGGCCCTGGGGAAAATACTGGCTTCATCAGCATCAGGACTGTCTGTTCCCAGGGTTCCTGATAAGATAAAGTTTTATCTTTATTGATCAAACTTTCCGGGCCTCACCTTCCTCATCTTTGAAATGAGAATATTTTCCTTATAGTACTTACTTCACAAGGTCATTGATAGTGTTGAAATCATAGAATTTTAGAGCTGGAAAAAATTCCATCACCTATCTAATTTGACATGAAAGAAATCCATAGAAGAACATATTTAAAACACACACACACACACACACACACACACACACACATGCACATTGACTCCTCTTAAACACTTCCCGTGAGAGGGGAACCTCTACTTTCCACAGTGGTCTGTTCTCTTTCTGGATACCTAAGATTGTTAGATTTTCTTTTTTCTTAACATTAAGCCTAAAACATCCTTATTTGAAACTTCTACCTGTTGCTCCCAGTTCTGTTTTCTGGGGCAAAACAGAACAAGTCTAACCATTTTGTACTTGAAAATCCTTCACATACTTGAAGGCAGCTCTCACATTCTCCCTTCTTCTCTTCTTCAGGCTAATTTCCATGGCTAGTTTCTTCAGTCAATACTCCTGTGGCAGAAGCACAAGACATTTTATAATCCTGAGCATCATGTGGATACTCTGCAGCTTTCCAATAGCTAACTTTCTCTCTCCTTCTTTCCTTCCCTTTTCCTTTCCTTTCTTCTTTCTTTCTTCCTTCCATATATATATATATATATATATATATATATATATATATATATACACATATATATGTAATAGACATATATATGTCTATGAGAGACAGAGAGAAAAATTTTAATACATAAGAAAAGAAAAAAATCATTACTTTGTATCGAATATCTTTCTAATATGTGGCACATGGAACTGAACATATTTCAGATAAGATCTAATCATGGTAAAGAGAAGGGGAAGGGGACCAACAGGGGTGTAGGGGAATAAGCATTTATATAGTACCTACTATGTTCCAGACACTGTACTGTGCTAAAACAAATTTCAAATATCTCATTTGTTCTACACCCCAACCCTGGAAAGCAGCTTTTGGTACCAACTCCGTTTCGCAGTTGAGAAAACCCAGGAAAGCAGAGATTAACTGGTTTGCCCAAGGTCATGCATTTTGGAAGTATCTCAGGTCATATTTGAGCTCAGTCCTTCCTGAATTGAGGCCCAGAGTTCGTTCACTGTACTACCTAGCTGGCTTAAAAGTATAGAGTATATGAGACAGTGGATATTTAAGTGCTAGTCAAACCTTTCAGCCCTTAATTATTACTAGTTACTGTTGTTAGTGTTTGGTTCTCTTATAATATGCTAGAGTTTAAAGGACCTGGAAAGATCAATAAGGGAAAGAACACTTGACTGAAAAGCAGTAGACTTGGGTTTGGCCCTGATTCTTCCCTACTAGATAAAGTGGCTATGGTCCTTAGTTCTCCCCCACTCCCCACTGTAAAGTGAAAGGATTGAACTAAATGGTCCCTAAGAGCTCTTCCTGTCTAGACATCCTGCAATTTTGAACTAGGAAATTTCTGTGTTGAACTCTAGGGCAGAAGTGTCAAAAACATGGTCCCATGAGGCACATGTGTCCCAAAACACTCCTAAGAGCAGTCAGAACCAGATTAAAATTGAATTGGGAAATAGTTAACACAATAAAGAAAAAATAATGAAACAGATATAATATTTTAAATAAATGTATTATTTATTTTAACATTCTTTTCCTTTTAAATTTTAAATTCTAAATTCTTTCCCTCCCTCTAACCCTTCCCCCACCCACTGAGAAGGCAAGTAATAGGATATCAAGTGTACATGTAAAATAATGAAAAAACATTTCCATATTATCCATATCTGAAAAAAGCAAAAAATAAGAAAATTATAATACAATTTGCACTCAGAGTTAATCAGTTATCTCTCTGGAGGTGGATAGCATTTTTCACCATGATTCCTTTGAAATTGTTTTGGATCACTGTATTGATCAGTATAGTCAAGATTTTCACAGCTGTTCATCATTACAACATTGCTATCATTGTGAACAATGATCTCCCAGTTCTTTGCACTCAGTTTGTATCAGTTTCTTGAAATGTTTTTTCCCCCTGAAATGACCCCTTAATCATTTCTAAAACACAATAGTACTCCACCACAATCATATGCCACAACTTGTTCAGTCAATTTGTAAGTGATAACCATCCACTCCATTTCTAATTCTTTGCTACCTTGAAAAGAGTTGCTAGGAATATTTTTGTCCCTGTATATTCTTTCCCTTTTCCCTTGGTCTCTTTGGAGTACAGAACTAATAATGCTGTTTTTGGATATGCACAATTTTATAACCATTTGGGCATAGTTCCAGATTGTTCTTCAAAATGGTTAGACTAGTTCACTACTCTACCAGCAATTCATTAATATATGTATTTTCCCTCATCCTCTCTAGCATCTGTCATTTTTGACAAGTGTGAGGTAGTACTTCAGAGTTGTTTTAATTTGCCTTTCTCTAATTGATCGTAATTTAGAGAATTTTTTCATTTGACATAGTTAACTGATTTCTTCTTCTCAAAACTGTCTGTTCATTATCTTTTGTCCATTTATCAGTTGGGGAATGACTCACAAATTTGGAAATGAGACCTTTATCAGAGAATTTGCTATAAAACTTTTGCTATTACTTGTTTATGGTATCTTTTAGTGAAATGTAATTTCCCAAATTATCTCTTTAACTAGGTTTACTTTTACTTATATTTTTTCTGAGATAATGATTGCTATCCCCTGCCTTTTTTTCACTTCAGCTGAAGTACAATGGATTTATCTCCAACTCTTCATGTTAACTCTATGTGTACCTTTCTGTTTCAAGCATGTCTCTTGTACACATCATATTGTTAGATTTTGATTTCAATCCATTTTGCTATCTGCTTCCATTTTACGGATTGGCTTAATCCATTTATACTCATAATTATGATTACTAACTGTATATTCCCTCCATCCTCCTTTTTTTGTTTATCCTTCTCTTTTTTATGCTATTCCCTCCTTTAAAGTTTGTTTTGCTTCTGACCACTGCCTCCCTTATCCTGCTCTGCCTTTTATCATTCCCTGCTGCCATATCTCTTACTCCTTTGCAAGTAAGATTGATTATTTAACTATACACTCACCCACACACACACACACACACACACACACACACACACACACACACACACACACACTGGGATCAATTCTGATGAGTGAGGTATTGTAAGACTGAAGGTTCAGACTGGACAAATAGATCTGAGGATCATCTGATTAGATGTGATAATTGAACATTATAGGAACAGAAAAGATCATCAGCTGAGTTAGTATAGAAGAGAAGAGTGATAAAAATAGAAGTTTTTGTGACATTCATGGTTAATGGGCATGATCTGGATGAAGAACATGCAAAATAGATGAAAAACGAGTGGTCTGAAAGGAAGCAAGAGAATGACTGGTAGAAAATTCTTTCTTAAACAATTACAAATCTCCCTCCCTATTATTTCCACCCATTTGTCCCAGTTCTCTCTGGGATAAAACAGAACAGTCTAATCCTTGTTCTTTAAGACAGTCTACACATTTCAAGATGGCGGTCACCCTGAAATCTTCTCTTTTTCATATTAACCTTCCCTCTGTCATTCAATCAGTTACCAAATGGCATAATCAGTATCCAATGCCTAGAATCACAGAACATTAGAGCTGGAAATAAATTTAAATATCCATCTCTTTCATTTTAGTCAAGGAAACTGTGGTTCAGAGATAAATGACTTATCAAGCTATTTGTAAGCTGGGGTTGTGTTACTTTTTCTATTTGTTTCCTCATTTCCTAGCACAGTGACTAATACACAGTAGCTATGTAATAAATACTTGCCAACTGATCATTTCATTTAATAAGGAGCAGAGACAAGACTAGAACCCAAGTCTTTTGACTCCTAATTCAGCACTTTCCCCACTAAAATACACTGTTTCACCTTTCTCTGGCCACATTCTTGCTTGTCAATCGCCTTCCCAAAATATGATGTCTAGAACCAAAGTCACCTCTCTATATGTGGTCTGTCCCTTTGACCACATCAGGCATATTGGTAGGCAGACAATAGACATAATGATTATTTGAGGAGTACTCAATCACGTTCTCAGATTCCAGCCTAAGCAAACACCATTCAGGATTGTCAAAAGTCTCACTGAACATATATTACTGTGTGCAGTGGGGTCCCTGAAATACCTACTAGGCTCTTCTGCTCCTAGTTCTGGACTGTGTCTGTGCAAACATCAGGTTTCCAACCTCAATGTCACTGTGCCAGTCATTGAGGCAATGGTTGTTCCTCTGGGAAGAAACCACATACACGAATAATATGACAGGCATCTGGGCTGGCAGAAAGGTGAAATCACAACTTTCCTAGAGGGACGGCCAAGGCTGGCAGAGTTCTCGTTGTCATTCAGCTCCCGGACACATCAGCAAATTTATATGGCTCTGTTGGGTATTTCCAGACGCTGCTGTGGAAAGCCTCACACTCAGGAATTATCCCACTTAGTTCTCATTGGTGATCATTCTTTAGAGGCAGCTCTGAGCCAAACATTGTGCAAGGTATTTGGGGGCTAGGATAAGGGCTAATAGTTGCTTCCAATTCTATGGTACCTCAGGATAGTCCTGTGAGACAGGCAGTTAAAAGCATTAATATTCCCATTTTACAGATGAGGAGATTGAGGTTCACAGAGGCTAAGACACCCAGAGTAACACAGCTTGTAGTTCTCTGAATCATGGCTCAAATACAGGTCTTCTAACTTAAATTCCAAAGCTTTTTCTCCCATACCAACCCCCTGCCCCCCTCTTTCATACTCTTATGTCTCATATTTGTCTTGTGCCTTGATCACATAACAGAAGGTAAAAACCTATACCAGCCTTATCCTAGTTTCCATATTGGTCATATCCAAGGATAGGTCAGAGCTTCCTTTTACAAAAATAGGAAAGGATAAAAATAGTATCACTCTATAACATCTAGGATGGGGACAATTCTTTTAAGGTGGGTTATTCCAATCTCACATTGTCACCTGGGAGCCATCTACAACATCCCTAAATGGTGGGCAACCAAATTGAATATTACTATATGTATGTTGTTCAACTCTATTGAACCTCTGATTACTTCTGCTCCAGTTCTGGCTCTTAGCTTGTGTCTTCTTGGACGCATTTCATCAAATATTTATACCAACTACCTACTGTGTACACAATGCTGAAACAGCATGGTACCATTGACCAAGCATCCCGTTTAGAAACAGAGGGCCATTTTGAATCCTTGCTCTACCTTAAAATTTTCTTTCACTGCCCCCATGCCTGAAATGCTCTCTCTCCACTCTGACTATTGATCTCCTGTAACATCAAAGACCCTGACATACACAGGAGGGCCTGCTGTATAGGTCTCAGATCTGCTTTTATGAAAGGAAAGCAACTTTTGAGGGGTCAGTAGTCTACTTTAATCAAGCATACATGTCATTCACTTAGTTCAGGGGAAAAAGTCAGTACCCTGAACTTCAGAGAAAATACAAACAGAAAAACGAAGACCAACAGATAGGGCTTCCAACTGTCTGACCATTGCATACATGCAAAATTACCAGAGAGAGAAACACCAACATCTAGGTTTTCAAAGCTGGGGGTGGGGGGTGCACTTTAGTGACTGCCCAGAGTCTCCTCCGGCCAAACAAACACTTCCAGTGACTAAGCCCCCAAACAAAATCTCACCTCAGAGTATATATACACTTTTAAGAGCCAGAGGGCATCTTGAGAACCATTAGAAATTAACAAAAGATGTGGGTCTTCCTACAAAATAAATTTCCCCTAATCAAACTTATTTTAATTGACAGGCCCATTAATGGGTTGGAAAGATTTTAACTTTCATTAACATAATTAACATTACATCTCCCTAGCTTCCTTTAACAACCAACAAAAATCCTTCTACAGAAACCTTTCCCCCAACCTGTCTTCCATTGCCCTGTCTCTATTAATTATTTCCTATTTATCTTACATATAGCTTACTCTGTGTGTGTGTGTGTGTGTGTTTCTCCATGTTGTCTTTTCCTCCATTAGATGGTAAGCTCCTTGAGAGCAGGGTTATTTTTTGCCTCTGCCATTTTGCCTGGCACATAGCAGACATTTAATAAATGTGCCCTGATTGATTGCCTATGAGACACTGTGCAAGTGACTTCACCTCTTTTGACCATTTCCTTACATTTAGGATGAAGGAATTAGGCAAGACTCTGTCTAATGTTAGTTTCAGCTGTAGCTTTATGATCCTGTGATTTCACTGTGCTCAGTTCTGGGGGAGAGATACAGATAAATAATTCATAGTCCATGGCCTAATGGAACTCACAATAGGATTGGAGTTTTAGAGTTAGAAGTCATCTTAGTGCTCATCCAGATCAACTAATTCATTTTACCACAGTTAATAAACACATTCTAAGTTCTTCTTATGTGCCAGGAACCTGTGCTAAGCTCTCAGGGTGCAATAAGGGACAAAAAGAGAAATGGTTCTCAAGGTGCTTGAAGTCTAAGATGTAATTTGATCCCAGCTCCTCTGACTCAAGATTCAGTGTACTTTACATTTTAGTGTCCAGTCAGCATATACACAACAAATGAAACAATAATAAACAGCTTCTATAATATAAATAGAAATATGTAATATAACATGAAAAATGAAATTCAAACCAAGTAAAATAAAGTTTGGGGCAGGAGATTATTAGTGAACTGTGGATTCTAGGAAAGCCTTGTAGAGATGATGGTATTGGAGATAGGTATTAAAGGATGGATGAAACTTCAGAAAGCCTAGGTGAGGCCCAGAAGTGAATGTAGAGGGATATCCCAGGTATAAAGAAAGAGATGAAAAAAAGGCTCTAAAGTAAAATCTTGAAGTGTGTGTGTGTGTGTGTGTGTGTGTGTGTGTATGTAATTCAGTTTGGTGGAAACTTAGAATCTATAGAAAAAGTCACATGAGAAGGGGCTAGAAAATTAAACATCAGTTATTGAAGGGCCTCCAATTCTGGGATTAGGAGCTGTAACTCAACTCGACAAGTCCTGGGGCAATCATGGCAGCATTTTGAGTAGGGGAGTGATTTTACAAGATCTGAATCAATTTCATGACTCCTGTCTTTTAAGAAGAAGCTCGACTGCCCATCTGCTAAACCTCTCTGGCCCACCTATTCTCATACATCAGCTGTCCAGTCAAAGCCCTGACTTGGAGCGGTGCACGCTTTTTTACCATACTCTGGAAGAGATCTAAAGGAAGTACTGCATTAAGATCAACCTAGCCATAGAAGTACACCCATCTTGTTTGAAGGAGATGGGGTGCTCTAACAGAAAACAATTTCTAAAGGCAACGTATGAGTAAATACAATATGGCAAAGTATAGGAGAATATAGATGAAGTCTTAGATTGATTACAGTGGGACAAAGTTGACCAATGAAGAGGTCTTAAAAGAAACTTATTCCAGTTTTTCTTTAGAGTTTCATTCTTAAGAGCTTCTCTTTCCTGTTGCATCAATTTCCCTAAACAATGACAGTAATAATAATGATGAAATAACCATTAATATAATTTTTAAAGCTTATCAAAGTACTTTACAAGTATCATCTCATTTTAAACTTAAAACATCCCTCGAGATAAGATGCTATTATTCTCATTTTATGTAAGAGAAAACTGAGGTACATTAGAGTAGTTACTTTCCCAGGGTCACACAGCTGGTAAGTATTTTGGAAATAATATTTTCCTTATTATAGGTCCAGTGTTCTGTCCATTAAGAAATTAGGTCCAGTGATCTTACCTCTCCTTTTAATCTTTTAAAAACTATTCTCATAACATTTCAGGTAGACATGTGATAACATTCAGTTTTCCTTTCCTTTTTGTGTTATTGACTTTAAAATAGAGAGGCTATTTCCCTTAAAGAATTCCATCATCTCTCCTTCAGTATCTAGTTTCTCCTTATTGACATCAATAAGATATAGAGTATTACTTATTGTCATGTCCATCTTTTGCAGAAGGACTTTATTATCTTGAGTGGAAGCCCCTTCCAACTCTGAGATTCTGCTTTCTAGGAACATGAAATTGACTATTATCATAATCATAATATCTCTTTTACTCTACTACTACTCACTCTATGCTACTTATGTAGCGCTTTTAAGTTTGCAGAGCACTTTACCTAGGTTACCTCATTTGTTTCTCATAATAACCTCCTGAGGTAAGTTCCATTATTATTTGACTTTACAGCTGTAAAAAACTGAGGCTGAGAGAGTTTAAATGACTTGCTTAAAGTTATATATGTAACAAATATTTGTGCAAATATTCGACTTGAAATCTTCCTTATCCACTGTGCCACCTAAGTACAGCTTAGCCAATCAGCTTAGCAATACTTACTGAGACTTGACTATGTTTAAGGTGATGAACTAGGCTCTAGGGATGTTAGTGTGTGTGAGAGAATGAAAGGGAGAGAGAATGAGAATTAGGGAGAGGGAGGGACAGAGAGAGAGAGGGGAAGAGAGAGAGAGAGAGAGAGAGAGAGAGAGAGAGAGAGAGAGAGAGAGAGAGAGACAGAGACAGAGAGGGAGAGACAGAGAGAGAGAGAGAGAGAGAGAGAGAGATGGGAGTGGAGGGAAGAGATACAGAGAAAGAAGAAAGAAGAGGAAGGGAAGGAGAGATGCCAGGGCTCATAGTTACTCATTTCTAGCCCCACTTAGCAACTCCCATTCCACCTGCCAGCATTTCCCTGGGTAGATTAGTGCTTCGATTTCATTTGGAAGAAAGACCTAACTAACCACAGGTCTACATTTTGTTTCATACCAGATCAAAAGCTGAGTCCAGGTTCTGATGTCACATCGCACCCTTGCATCCATGTGGAACAGCCAGCTCTCTGAGTTAGCTAAAGGCAGGCTTCTGATTTCCTCTTTATTCTACTCTCCTCATCCATCATGATTTAGACTCTATTCTTGGGATGTCAAGGATAAAACAAACCCTATTAATTTAGAGCAGTTGGGCTTAAGCCAGATGAAATTAATGAAAAGGCTAAAACTGTTTCTTCTCCTTCTTCTTAGAATGAATAATCACTTAGAATGAGTTAAAAGAGTATTGCCAAGTTGAAGTCTTCTGATGTTTTACCTTGATATTGATGATGAGTTTACTTTTATTTAGAAAATGATACCTTTCCAAGAATATTCGCATACCACTTGTCATTCCTCCTTTCATTCAAGACCCAATTTACTTAATGTTCCTCTATGAAATCATCCCTGATCTGCTCCCTCCTTCAAAGCTGAAGAGGTTTCTGCCTTCTAAAATTTCTCTTAGAACTTTACTGGGACCTTTCCTTTGTACTTTTCATCTCTTTCCTGTAACATAACTACTTTTATACTTCTTTTCCCTTCATTATAATGTAAACTTTGGGGGAATCAGCAGGTTTTATGTAGTATCTTTCTATCTCAAGAGCTGGAGCTGAGCTTTAGATGTCACAGGTGCCCTCATGGAAGGAAGTTACTACTGTGGATATAATTCTGAAAAATAAATAAAGACTGACTCCTGATATGGAAAGGAAATGACATTGGTGAAGGCAGAATACAATATTAGATTTCATAATAACTAAGGGAAATCTGTATTTAGTCTGACGTATATTCTAGATATCAGAAAAGTAGATTTCAAAAAGTTTAGAGAGAAGATCCCATGGCCAGAAACTCTCAAAGAACATGACTCCAGAGAAGTGAGGGGATTAACAACAGTCAAGTCAAATAAATGCTCACTATATTATCCCAGCTAAAACCAGTGAGACAGAAAAAAAGGGTACGTGAGGGGGAAAATCATTGTAGCTGCACAGGGTTCTCTCTAATGGGACAAAGTTAAGTCTTTGACTTCAGTAGAAAAACGAGGGGCAATTGATAGTTTTTCCTCAAATCAACTAACTATATTACCAAAGGTAGCAATGAAGTAGAGCTAAATAAATACATAGCATATCTGATTTTGTGTCTGGTCTGTAGGAAGTATGTGGAAGTATCCTTAGAAATGTTTATAAAAGTTAAAATATCCTAGATTTAACCAAATACACGTATTTATTTAATACCTATATCCAAGAAGCTTAAATAGTTTTACAACGTCAAAGAAAAAAAATCAGGCAATAATACAGGTATTTTATCTTTGTGATGCCAAACATCTGGATGCTTCTAAAACTTTTCATCTGGTTGTTTGAATATTGTGTGGACATATCCATTGGCTACCACATCGATGGTTTTAATTAAGAAGACTAGTCACAACCATTCAATTAATTCCATCAAATAGCTTCTTTTATTGACTGCTTTTACTAAATTGGTTTGCTGCCTGTCCATGTCATATTTTTCTTTTTAATTTCATTCTAAAAATTTTCCTGTGACACAGCTAAAGGTAATCATTATTGTCCTCAGTGGATTGATTCTGGAAACATAGAATATCATAGCTACATATAACCCTAGATAATATTTTTTCCAACACCATCATACAGATGAAGGAACAGAGGCCTTAGGAGAAGTGACTTGGAGATCACACTGCCAAATAATGGCAGTACTGGGAGACTCAAGTTCAAATTAAGCCTCTCCAGAATGATACAGGAAGAGAAAAAAAATACTTTCAGGTTTCTTGATACCCAATGCAACTTTATGTTATCCAAACCATGTGGCGCCAGCACAGTTAATGTCCATATAGATCTTGCAAAGTACAGGGGATCCAAAAGAACAATGCAATAATCCCACTAATTTTGAGGAAACCTCTTCAAGGGTTCTGCTGACTCTATCATATTGTTTAGAATATCCCAAGAGAACTATATGGGCGTTATAAAATATCATATTTGTATCTGACCCCTCCCATAGCTAAGTCCAGTGAATGATCCACCTTCTGAAGATCAACTACTCAGCATGTCCCAGGGTAAATATTCATGTCAATCTAGCTAGAGAGGGGAATGAGGAAAAGGCAATAGAGAGGAAGCAAAAATCAAAACAAGAAAGGACAGTCTGGCTTACTCTTTTTATAATTCTACAAATAAAAAGAATTCTAAAATTACACTAGAGAAAGGACTGGAGAAACCTTTATTTTGTCAATGACAGAGGTCAAGGTGGCAGAGGTGGGATAGGTAAGGGATGAATTTGGTTAATAATAGCTATCATGTAAGGTGTGGTTTTAAGAAGAATAAAATGGTATATTTTATAAACAAAATTTTTTTAGTTTTAAAAATTCCATTCTCTACAGCATATAGGGATTTATCTCATAAGTCAAGGTAAAGTTCAAAAGTGAAGAATTAAATGAAGAATCACAAAGGTTACAATTTTTAATTTGTATGGATCCCATAATATTCAAATCTAGCCCACAGAATTCAAATGCCCTGACCCAACAGCTCTGTTTCTAGATGTAAAAATAATGAGAGGGAGAGGGGAAAAATTGCTACTTATTCTACTTCTCTCTAACATTTTTTCAGTATAATTCTCTTCTCCCTCCATTTTTTGTTTTTCACGTATTTGCAATGTTAATCCTTGGTAAAATAAATAATATTAGTTTTTGATTTCCTCTTGAAAATGTCTTCTTTGTCTTTTCAGATATTCAGGGCCTTCTTGAACTTGCACTATCCAAGTCCACTCTTAAGAATCTGAAATGTCCATATCCTAATGACTTGCTTCTAACAAGAAGACTTGCACTTCCATGGAGATAAGAGGAATGAAGCAACGCCAATGGAATTCCAGGATTGTAAAAAGATCTGAGGAGTTTTAGGAGAAAGAGATAAACCCAAATCACTTTGTTAATATCTATCTTCTCTGACTACAAATAAAGTTGGCTTCCTTCTTTTGTAAAGTACAATAGTAGAAGTAAGAAACTTCTCTTTTTTCAGCTCTTTACTAACTCATTATATGGATTCTTTTTTCTCTTGACCCTCTATAGATTAGACATTGGGGTCAGATAATAACTAAATGTCTCTTCTAGCTCTAACTTTTTTTTAGTCTATATCTCTCCTCTCTCTCTCTCTCTCTCTCTCTCTCTCTCTCTCTCTCTCTCTCTCTCTCTCTCTCTCTCTCTCTCTCTCTCTCTCTCTCTCTCCCTCTCTCTCTCTCTCCCTCCTTCCCTCCCTCCCTCCCTCTCTTCCCTGCCTCCCTTTGTAAATTTTAAACTTAAATACAAAACAAGAAAAAAACATTGCATACATACAGCAGAACATGAGAGGGTTCAATATAAAACAATAGATATCTATTTCAAGAAAACCTATATAATAAATATTACACCTTGTTTTTAAACTTGTTTTTGCTTTTCTTAGAAATTTAATTGGGATGGCTTTGAATAAATAGATTAGCTAGGTAAAATTGTTATTTTTTTATTTTATTGGATTTACCTACCTACGAACAATAAAATACTACTCCAATTATTTTAGATATGACCTTATTTGTATAAAAAATTTTATGTTTATATTCATATAGTTCCTATGTCTGTTTTGGCAGGTATGCTCTGAGGTTTTTTATACTGTTTAGTTATTTTATTTTTTTCACTTTTTAATATAAATTTATTTATTTAACTTTTTACATTCATTTTCACAAAATTGTGGGTTCCAAATTTTCACCCCATTTCTCCCCTCCCCCCCACCCCAATACACCAAGCATTCTAACTTCCCCTATCACCAATCTGCCCTCTCTTCTATCATCCCTCCCTTCTCTTGTCCCTATCTTCTCTTTTGTCCTGTAGGGCCAGATGACTTTCTATTCCCCATTAACTATATTTCTTATTTCCTAGGAGCAAGAAAAATACTCAACAGTTGTTCCTAAAACTTTAAGTTCCAAATTCTCCACATCCCTCCCTCCCCACACGTTCCCTTTGGGAAGGCAGGAAATTCAATATAGGCCACATCTGTGTAGTTTTGCAAATGACTTCCATAATAGTTGTGTTGTGTAAGACTACCTATATTTCCCTCTATCCTATCCTGTCCCCCATTGTTTCTATTCTGTCTTTTGATCCTGTCCCTCCCCAAGAGTGTTGACTTCAAATTGCTCCCTCCTCCCATTGCCCTCCCTTCCATCATCCCCCCCACCCTGCTTATCTCCTTCTCCCCCACTTTCCTGTAATGTTAGATAGGTTTTCATGCCAAAATGAGTGTGCATTTTATTCCTTCCTTTAGTCGAGTGTGATGAGGGTAAACTTCATATTTTTTTCTCAGATCTCCTCTTTTTCCCTCCACTAAAAAGTCTCCTGCTTGCCTCTTGAATGAGAGATAATTTACCCCATTCCATTTCACCCTCTCTCCTCCCACTACATTTCTCTCTCACTGTTTACCTTAATTTCTTTTAAGATATGATCCCATCCTATTCAATTCACTCTGTGCTCTCTGTCTCTGTGTGTGTATGTATGTGTGTGTGCATGCATGTGTGTACATGTGTGTGCATGTGGGTGTGTGTGTATGTGTGTGTGTAGTCCCACCAACTACACAGACACTGAAAAGTTTCAAGAGTTACAAATATCGTCTTTCCATGTAGGAATGTAAACAGTTCACCTTTGGTAAGTCCCTTATGACTCCTCTTTGCTGTTTACTTTTTCATGCTTCTTCTCATTCTTGTGTTTGAAGGTCAAATTTTCTTTTCAGCTCTGGTCTTTTCATCAAGAATGCTTGAAAGTCCTCTGTTTCATTGAAAGACCATATTTTCCCCTGAAGTATTATACTCAGTTTAGCTGGGTAGGTGATTCTTGGTTTGAGTCCTAGTTCCTTTAATTTCTGGAATATCCTATTCCATGCCCTTTGATCCCTTAATGTAGAAGCTGCTAGATCTTGTGTTATCCTGATTGTATTTCCACAATACTGGAATTGTTTCTTTCTAGCTGCTTGCAATATTTTCTCCTTGACCTGGGAATTCTGGAATTTGGCCACAATGTTCCTAGGAGTTTCTCGTTTTGGATCTCTTTCAGGCGGTGATGGATGGATTCCTTCAATACTTATCTTGCCCTCTGGTTGTAGAATATCAGGGCAGTTTTCCTTGATAATTTCATGGAAGATGATGTCTAGGCTCTTTTTTGATCATGGCTTTCAGGTAGTCCCATAATTTTTAAATTGTCTCTCCTGGATCTATTTTCCAGGTCAGTTGTTCTTCCAATGAGATATTTCACATTCTCTTCCATTTTTTCATTCTTTTGGTTTTGTTTTGTGATTTCTTGATTTCTCATAAAGTCATTAGCCTCCACCTGTTGCATTCTAATTTTGAGAGAACTATTTTCTTCAGTGAGCTTTTGAACCTCTTTTTCCATTTGGCTAATTCTGCCTTTGAAAGCATTCTTCTCCACATTGGCTTTTTGAACCTCTTTTGCCAATTGAGAGAGCCTATTTTTCAAGGTGTTATTTTCTTCAGCATTTTTTTGGGTCTCCTTTACCAAGGTATTGAGCCGTTTTTCATGCTTTTCTTGCATCTCTCTCATTTCTCTTCCCAGTTTTTCCTCCACCTGTCTAACTTGATTTTCAAAATCCTTTCTGAGGTCTTCCATGGCCTGAACCCATTGGATATCTCTTTTGGATGTTTGGGATACAGAGGCCTTGACTTCTATGTCTTTCCCTGATGGTAAGCATTGTTCTTCCTCATCAGAAATGAAAGGAGGAAGAAACATCTGTTCACCAAGGAAGTAGCCTTCTATGGTCTTATTTTTCTTCCCTTTTCTGGGCATTTTCCCAGCCAGTTACTTGACTTCTGAGATTCCTCTCCATCCCTGCCTAGATCCACCCAGCTAGTGCTTGGGGTTTGAGATTCAAATGCTCCCCAGCCTCAGTTCTGGTGCTCAGTTGGGGGTTTATGCAGAGACCTTCAGTAATATTTTTTAAAGGTTTATTAACATTTATTAAAAATGGACAAATGTTCAAAACTTCATATGAAGTTTTTGGATGAAAAGCTCAAATGTGGCATCACCAGGTCATGCCAAACAGGAAATGCCCACCTCTCCTGCACTCAGTGCTGCTTCTCCTCAGTCTCTGGGCAGGCAGTTGCTGTAGTGTTGGCAGTAGGGGGAGCCGTGTGTGTCTCAATTCAAATAAGTGATGAAAAGGATCCTTGGAACATGAAAAGTTTTGATGAAACACTTCAGGAAAAGAAGAGAGTGTACAAGAAGAAAAGGCAGAGGTGAAACACATTAAAAATTCTGATGAGGATTCCAAGTGGGATTTCCTTGAAAAGGGGAAGCTGAGAGGTCACCCCATGGAGACAACAATCAGGAATTCACCTTATAGGAAGGCAGATTCTATGGGAGAGAGAAGTGAAGAATGTGACTCCCTGACCATCATACCATCCCAGAAAACGCCACAGAAAGGAAAAAACCTCATCAAAGGATTAATGAGAAAAGGAAAGGCAAAGGCAGGCATCACAGCCATTCGGCACAATGAACCATGCCAAGATGAAAGGATGAGAACCTGAGCTGTGAAAAAGGCATTGGGAGGACCAGGATAAAGCTTGGTGGGAATGGGAAAGGCAGAAGAGGAGGAGATGGCTTGAGAACATTCCAGGAGGAACAGGGATCATTTTGGGCAGCTGGAGTTACAGAGAGAATGAGAAAGAAAGATGAGGGAGGAGGAGGAAGGTAACAGAAGGAATGGGAGAGACCCTGAGGAGAGGCACAGTGAGTGAAGGCCAGAAGAGAAGTTTGCGCTCATCACAGAACATTACAAGAAGACTATTGAGGGGCATGGCATGCAGCTAATCAAAAGAGAGAAACTGGAAGAGAGGGAAGATCCATGTTCTGATTGACAAGATAGCAGGAAGAAGATGCCCAGCTCAGCTGAGTCCTCATCAGCAGAGTCAGCATTGAGCTCAGGAGGAAGAAGAAAGCATCAGAGAGGAACCAGAAGAGGAGGATGAAGGCAGTCATTGTGAGGAAGGATCTAGTCTGTGTGCTGAAGAAGAGGGAAGGGTAAGAGCAAAAGAATGGAAATAATATCTTAGTTGTTACAGAGTCAAATTCAATTGAGATTTGGGAGAGAGGGAAGGAATGGGAGAGGGGATGGTGCAACCCAGCACCACGGAGGAAGGAGATTGCATCCTAGCTCTCCAGCCTTATCTCCCATTGAGCTGAAGTAGGAGAGTCTGAACAGAGATGAGGAAGGCACATAGGCTGTGATATACAGTTTCATCAGTCTTCATATTCTTTGATTTGTGTCTCTTAGATGGTTGAAAATGGAAAAGGAGAAAGAAGCCTTCCTGATTATCTCCCTCTGGGAAGTCCATACCATCCTGAAAGCTCAGCACTCAAACATTGTCACTGTGTGAGAGATCCTGTTGGTCACCAACATGGCCAAGATCTCCAGCTACCTGACAGCAGAACCCAGCCCCAACCGCGCAGCCCTGAGAGGAGCAGATCCGAGCAGTTTTCAGGGATGGAATCCCCGGTGGCCAAGAAGGTCCCTCCACCCACAGGCACTACAGGTCAGTGAGAGAAACTTCTGGGCTGGCCGAAAGGGGAGCGGGATGTCTCTGTGACTCAGGACCCCTCAGGAGGCAGTGGCAGAGGCAGCTGTGGCCTAGGACTCCCAGACAAGGCAGGAGCTCCAGATGGACCTTTGGGGTCGGTTTTTCAGGGGTCTCTGGAATGGAAATCTCCTCCACTGCGTTGCTGCGTGGCTTGCACTGCTCCAGAATTTGTGGGGAGTTCTTTTTACAGGAAATTTATGGGCTGTGGGTTTGGAGCTAGCATACGTGAGTCTTTCTACTCTGCCATCTTGGGTCCTCCCCTGTTTAGTTATTTTAAATGAATAATTTTTCTGACATATGGTGTAACTTCTCTATTTTTCTCTTTTGATTGTCAGTTTTGGCTCTAACTTTGAGATTTATGATCTCTTCCAGGACTAACAATCTATGTTCAAGAGTTCATTCTTTATTTAACATTTTACTGTACATCTTTTTAAATCTTAGGTCAACTGCAAATCTAACATTGTACTGTTATGTTTTAAGGTCCCTTTTTGGCCTCTGGCATTCTATATTCTAGGGTCTATCTCATCTCTAACATTCAATGTTCTAAAACTCTTTCCAGATATGATATTCTATGTTCTGCAAAATGAGTTGAAGATGTCAGAGTCTGAATTCTCCTTCTCCCAAAGTTAGAATCTAAAAGGGAATTGTGATATCAAACTTTTTGAGAAGATAGCAATAGGAAGCCATGAATTGGATGGATTCTTGATGGATCTTTCTTCCAGAAAATACAAAGGAACTCCCTAACTAAATATTAGAGTACAGGATCTCTTACACGCAAAGAACTTTTTTTTTTTTAAAGAAAATAGCCTAGAGCTAACCTGGGTACATGAAAGACCATGTGTCATCGGTTCTTGGAAAAAAAGGCTATATCCCACAGACCATATTGCATAGTTACCGACATAAATATTTTCAGCAGAGAACCACCCTGTTCTGGGTTGTGTGACTCTTTATAACTGATGACAGTTCCATATTGGCCTGTGAGAAGAATCTTTATACAAATCTAGGAACTGAATGGGTTTGAATTTTCTAAATTTAACCTATGTCTTAAGTCATCTATAACTCTTAACCAGGTAATGTCAACATTGGATTCTGAGGATGGGGAAACTTCTTCTTCCTGCCCAGACTTTCTCCAGTATAAGAAGCAGGCAGAGCAAAATCTTCAGTAAACAATGGTGTTTTTTGTGTGTCCAATGACTTTGGTAGGACTTGGATACATTCATTAAATACCAACAATTTTCTCATTTAACTATTTGTTTTCTCCTCACAGGCCCCTCTCCCACTTATCATTCACAAATGCTAATTAAGTACTTAATATCAATAAAGACTGATGCTTGCATACTAGTGTGATTATATTACCCTTACCCACTTCTGAAAGCAAAAAAGTAAAAACTACCTTATGCTATTTTGAGTTATTCTTTATTGGGTCATAGATTTATCTATTCAGTTAAATTCCATGAGAGCAGGGACAATGACTTTCATGTTTGTATCTCCATAGAAAGATGCTAAATATGTATGATATAGATTTATACATGCATGTGTACATATGTACATATGTGTGTACACACATACGCATATATACATATATACGTACATACCATAAGGGTGCATTAGCTATAAATATTTAACTATACATACTTGTACATGCATACACATATATATTCAGCATACTTAAATACTCAAGTGAATCTGAGATGACATTAATGTTGATTTCTTCTCCTTTCAGATGAATCACAATCCATCAATGCCTACCCACCCTGTACCACTCTAATGTAGGTCCTCTCATAGTTTCTTCACTGGGAATTTTTATAACAGACTTTTTTTTTCACCATTTATCCCACTGAGTCCAGCACACTTGGACTGCAACATCATAGTTCTGGATGTGCTCATAGAAGACAAAGAAATGGCCTCCATAGTGAAACGCAAAACCTTAATGTTCTCCTAAGTACCTCCACAATCTGGGAAGTTATCGTCTAACTCCCCCTTCTCATACTTTTCATTATACTTAGCTCATAGACCATTTGCATAAGACTCTCCTCATTGGTGGAGATCGATGACTCAATGTTGTACTCAGATTAGAGGGGGTGGAATTTGTGAGGGGGAAGAGAGAACCTGAAACCATAGAAAAAGATCTCTCTTTTCTCTCAAGTTCCAACTCCGCCTCTCTTTTTTCTTTTAGTTTTTAAATTTATTTTAAACTTAAATACAAAAGAAGAACAAAAACATTGCCATGTTCACAGCATAAGAGACAAAGCAATAAATTTCCATTTCAAGAAGACCTATATAATGAATAGAACCCATTATTTTCAAAGCTGTCCATTTTTCTTTGCTTCCTTGTATGTTTTCTTTTGTCCTCTGCTGAGCACTTTTTACTTAATTATTTCCCCTTCTTCCCTCCCCCCACAAAGGCTGTAATTAAGCTCAGACACATACATACATATAGGTATACAAATACCTATATGTATGTGTGTGAAACGTTTACACAAAATACATACTCATAACACATATGTACACACATACATATATACATAGATAGCCACAAACATACACATATATACCAACTCTGCCCCTCTTGCAGGAGCATTGAATAATCATTTCTCCACCGGAGGAAAGTTTTATGCAAAAGGTTTTTGAGCTGAGAGTTAGTTACATCTTTGCTGTAGTCAAATTGGACACTTAGTTGCTTCTCTCCATATGAAACATTTCATTTTCCACATCTTTGTTTTCATTTATTTGATTCCTGTTGTGTAGAATGCCCTCTGTTCTCATCTCTGTTTCTTGTAATTTCTATGTTCTTTTGAGATAAAGCTCACATATATCATGAATATTGGGCTTTTCCTGATTTTTACCAAATTTCAGTTCTCTCATGTAATTCTCTAGTAAAATATAAACTCTTTGAAGGTAGGATCTGGCTCATTTTGTCTTTGAACAAATGCCCATGAAAGAACTTACTCAGTATTTGTTTAATTAAATTAGATTTATTAGGAATAACAAGTGAATCCAACATTGCTTCTTTAGTGACCTATGTTACAAATGATTCTCTTTCCTTGTCTAGCCTAGTTGGAACATTCCTCCAATCTTGAGTGATTATTATTAAAAGACTGTTGGGATTAATGGTTCATTAAGGACTATTACAAAATTATCAGGTCAAAAAGAAAATACTGTAAGCAGCCAGAAAAGAAGTTTGAAAGTTTGCTGGAAATTTGCTATACTTTTTTCCATTTTTTTCTAATTTGGTTTTAAAGTTGGATGGGGATCTATTTGTCTTTCCATTCTTTTCTAATTTGGTTTGAATCTCAGGACATTGAAAAGTTCAGAAGTGTTCTGGACAAACCACTCTATGCTATATGCATTATACATTTAATTTTATATTCTATTGGTAGACAAAGAAGTTGGAGATCTTCAAAGATTGACAGTAGATAGTTATCAGGAAACTGCTAATCAGTCTGGGGCAATAGAGTTAAAGGTATATTTGTCTTGCGACAATTGCCAAAACTGACTAGTGGACATATTCCACATAACTCTCCACCTCACTTGTCATCTGCTATGGGACTATACTGTTACCTTTGGACTTTAAAATAAGCCAGGAAGTTCTCACTCAATGAAAAAAATATATAGGCATCACTGCTCTTGTTTAAATTGAGAGGGAGAGATGGTTTTCCTGTGAAGTAGTGGAAATCTTGACATCATGTTTAAACCTGTCCTAATTGCAGTCAGATTTCTAAAACTGAGATGTAAAATGTCAAAAAGAGAGAGGGAGAGAGAGACATGGAGAGCGGGCAAGGATGAGGAGCAGAGATAGCAAATGGAGACAGAGAAAAGTCCAGTATTCCCAGAGCCACTGTTTGTCTGAGTAGAAGATGACTCATGGTAGTTTCTTTTGGAGATCGACAAATTACTAGAATTAAGAGCTGGGAACTTATGATGCCATTGAGCAAATAGGAAATATAAATTAATCCAAGACTTATAGGGATTTGGGGAGATTTAAAAACTTCCTTCTTGAGGTATTTTGAGAAGAAAAAAGCAGCTGATATTAATAATTCATTTCAGTTCAGCGATAATGGGATCTGTTTCTATTAACTCTCATCTGTCTGGTTTGCATCTCAGCAGGCTAAATGGAACAACAGGAAGGGTTTGGATGGAGCTCTTCATTTAGAGACATAAGATCAAAAGATGCTACAGGCTGATGACTGGCCTAGTGAATGGAACTGGATTCCTGAAGGAGTTAACGTAACTTTCAAAAGGGCCTCACTTGCCCACTGGAAAAAATATATCTCAGTGAGCAAGAAAAGTCAATTTTCTCAAATCCTTTCCATTGTTTTTCCCTAGGACAATAGAAATGGTGACTAATACTCTCAAGGTTCTATCAGTTTTTTTTTTTTAATTCAAAAAGTTTTTGTGGAGAATCTACTATATCTTTAGTACTATGATAGGTGATTTTAGGGATAGAAGAAATTCAAAGTTGCTGTAGATGGTACAATGGATAAAGTGCTAGACCCAGGGTCAGGAGGGCCTGAATTTAAATTTGACTTCAGAAATTAATAAGCTGGGTAACTCTGGATATATCACTTAACCCCTGTTTCAGCTTCCTTGGCTGTAAAATGGAGATAATACCAGAATAATAGCACCTATTTCCCAACACTGAAATGAGAATAAAATGACATATATTATAAAATGCGGTGGAAACTTTAAAGTGATACATAAATGCTAAGTATTATTATTAAGGAGCTGGCAATCAATTTGAGGGGAAAGAGTAACCCAGATCAAATTAAATAACTCATATCAAATTATAGCACAGAATACATTATAATAACAGCATGGCACAGGGAAAAGAAAGATGCATTCAGAATCAAGAGATTTAAATTTTAGTCCTGACCCTCTCCTTTGAGTTTTGTTTGTTCATTTCATGGTCATGGCAAGGCCTCCCAACTTTGCGAGATATGCTTTCCCCCTTTAAAAATAAGCAGGTAATAGTACCTGGGTCCTCTAAGGCCTCATTCAGTTTAGACCTAATATTCTGTGCTCTAAAAATCTGCTAGAGTTTCTTAACATGGGGTGCTAAAGTGATTTTCCTAAGACACAGGACTGTCACTTCCCTCCTCAAAAAGCTTCATTGGCATCTATAATCAAATACAAACTTATCTGTGTATCTTTTTTTTTTTAACTTCCATATTAGCCATGTTGGAAAAAAAATAAAAAGATAGGAAGGAAGGAAGGAGGGAAGGAAAGAAGGAAGGAAGGAAGGAAGGAGGGACGGAGGAAGAAAGAAAGAGAGAAAGAAAGAAAGGAAGAGAGAAAGAAAGAAAGGAAGAAAGAAAGAAAGAGAATGAAAGAAAGGAAGAGAAAGAAGGAAGGGAGAGAAAAAAGGAAAAGAAAAAAGAAAAAGAAAAGAAAGAAAAAGGAAGTCTATGTCTTTTAAAGCCCTTCAAAATTTGGTTCTACCCTATATTTCCATATTTTTGATATATCACTCCCTTTTTAATATATGTATATATATATGAAATTTAAAAAATGATTTAAAAGCCTCCCCCCATACTCTAGCTTGCAAATTCTGCTCTGACTTCCCAATTCTAATATTCTAAGTTTTTTGATCTCTTCTCTAAGGGTAAATAATTCTAAATTTGAAAACGTGTGGTATAAATAGTAACTGTTGTTGTTTCTGGTTGCTACTATTGTTTTAAGTGGAAGAGGAGGAAAGTGGCAGCTTTATGGAAAATACAGGCTACATCAGAATCAGGTATTAGCCTGTATTCAGCCAGAACCAGAAGCAGAGATGCCTAACCACCTGGCTCAGAAAACAGCACAGAGCATGAGTCAGTTCCTTCCTGATCTTCCATACGGTCTTCATTAGCTGCAGAAGGACAGAGGGACCAAGTCATTTATTATCTTATTTTTACCTACTCGTGTGGATGTGACCACAAAGTCAGAGATCTAGTGCTAAGTACTAATCAATGTCCTTTTGACCATCAGCTCCACTGGGTTCAATCAGCTTTAGGTAGGTCATTCCCAGATTTGCATATCCAGTTTTATTGTCTCTGTTGATTTTCTGCCCCACATCACATTTTGCCATTGGATGTTCCATAGACAACTCATACCCAACATATCTAAGGCTCATTATTTCCCTCTTTCCTCCAAATGTGTTCCTCTATCTAATTTTCGTACTCCTGTTGGAAGCACCACTACACATCCTTTCTTCTAGACTTGCAGTCTAGGAGTAATCCCTTTATCTTACTTTTCATTTCCAATCAATTTCCAAATCTTGTCAATTCTGCCTCTGCAACACATTTTTCACTCATCACCTTTTTTTCCATTCACCTAGGTGGAATCTTAGATCAAGTTTTCATCACCTAACCCAGGGGTAGGAACCTGCAGCTTCAAGGCCACATGTGGCCCTCTAGGTCCTCAAGTGTAACCCTTTACCTGAATTCAAACTTCAAAGAACAAATCTTTCTATTATTTTACTGTTATTTTGTTATTATTGTTATTTATATTATTTATCATTCAGTCAAAGGGCAGTACTTGAGGACCTAGAAGTCACATGTGACCTCGAGGCCACTGGTTCTCCACCCCTGACCTAACCATCGCAATAGATTCCTACTTGGTTGTTCTACCTCCATTTTATCCCTTTTCTAATCCATGCTTCCCCCAGCTGTTAAAATGATATTTCTGAGACATAGGACATCACTTCCCTTCTCAAAAAGCTTCATTTGCACCCTAGTCCTTTACAATCAAATACAAACTTATTTGTGTATCTAATTTTTTTTAACTTTCATATTAGCCATGTTGGGAAGGAGGGAAAAAAAAGGAAGGAAGGAAGGAAGGAAGAAGGGAAGAAAGGAAGGAAGGAAGAAAGGAAGGAAGGAGGGAAGGAAGGAGGATGGAAGAAAGAGACTGTGTCTTATAAAGCCCTTAAAAATTTGACTCCACCCTATATTTCCAGATTTATTATGTATCACTCCCTTTCAGCTTCCTTATGGTTCAGACAAACTGGTCTATTTTGTATCTATGTATATGTGAGCCCCCTGAGAATCAAAATGATTTCATTTTTAATTTATGTATCCTTAGTGCAGAGCATGGGCAGATAAGTGGTTAGATGGATAGAATGTCAAACTTGAACTCAGGAAAATGAGTCTTCCTGAGTTCAAATCTGGCCTCAGACCTTATTAGCTGAGTGACCCTGGGAAAGTCATTTAACCCTGTTTACTTTAGTTCCTTACCTGTAAAATGAATTGGAGAAGGAAATGGCAAACCATTCCAGTATCTTTTCCAAGAAAACCCTGAAAGGGGGTCACAAAGATTCAGACACGACTGAACCGACTAAACAATAGCAAAGTGCCTAGTATGGTGTTTGGAACATCCTAGGCACTTAATAAATATTTTTTGATTGCTTGGTCACAGTGCCACGCTTTGCCTAGTATGAAGGGTTCCAAAGTAAATTTCTTCGGTTGAGTCTATATGAAGCAGTGGACTCTTTTCAAGTTTCAGCAGTTTGACTGAAGACATTTTATAAGCTCTATGAAGTTATTACTCTTTTTTAACTTTCACAATACACTGAATAAATTTATATTGGCCTAATATATGGTGCTTAGAGCCAGGGGTTATATTAGTACATCCGTAGTCTGTGAGGTACAGTACCACTGGGGGGTGGGGTGGGGGCAGAGCTAGGGGGACACAGCTTTACTTGTTCTGTTCTATGATACTGAAGCCTTAGAAACTACAGAGTCCTACAGTCTAATGAGGAGTCAGTGATGTCAAGTGTCTGGTTGGATGTCTTTGCACTGGAAATGTAACTGGAGTACATAAGATGGAGTAGCGGGAAAATAAACTCAAAATTATAAATAAGGCCTGCCTTGACATTTCATTTGCCAGGCTCCAATAATAGAGATGAGCTGCCAGATGCAATGCTCCATTGAATCTTGAGAGAAAGCAACATCTAAAAGACATTTGCAGACTGATGATTTGAGCTCAGATCCATGGCTGAATGCCATTTGTTTTTGTACTCTACTGCAATTCAAAACAGATTCTTTTTTATTAAAGCCACACACACAAAATAATAAAAAAATCAAGGTTAGTCCCTTTTGCCAGCCCAGCCCACTTTCCCTCCTTCTTTCTCATCCTCAATTTATTCCTTTGTTCTCAGCATGCAGGTTGGAAATGAGGATTGTTTACAGAAAATTTCTACTGGGGGCTGACTGATGAAAATATTCCCTGCAGGATCCTAAATTCTTAATTACACTGTCCATGGAGCAGAATGATTTTGAAATTATCATGTAGTAGAGTCAGGACTGAGGTTTTAATTAAACACAGGATCAGTCTCCCTCAAGAGTTATATCCATTTAGATTATCCTATATATAACTGTTAAGATACAAAGGAGGTGAGAGGACCCTATGTGACCCATAAAGGACCCGTCCCTTCACCAAATAGCTGCCTCATTCAGGTTCTAGTTTTTTTGTGAGTTAGAATTTTGTTATACCCTATCTCATAAGTTCCTACTGATAATTTAACCAGTCAAATAATACACTCAATTCATAACAAAAGTACTTAAAATAACAATTTAACTAGTATAAGAATAGGATATCTCCTCATCTCCCATCCCAAAACTTGAGATTATCACTCCAAAAATACGTAAGTTCCCAGGGAAATGTGGACCTTTATAGGAAACATGTGCGGACCATGCTGGGTACCCACAGTGTGGCTGAGACACGTACTTTGGAGGGGTAACTCAAGCAAGCAACACCGAAAAGTTGCCAGTGTCTTTTATTGATGCCAATACATTGATTTCAAATGGAATCACTCTCAAAGAATTTCTATCTATGTCAGTTGGATTGTCAATACTATTTTCAGAATACTTAACATCTGGAAATAGCATCTGTTAGAGATGCTATGTTTACATCACTTTCACCAGCTTTTTAAATTCACTTCTACCATCATATTGGCCTGTTATGATTCAATAAACTTCTGCAAGACTTCTTCTAACCCTGAGTTAGAGTCACTACCTGTTATATTTTCCTCAGAACAATGAATAACTCATCTCTTAGAGGTGATATGATTGATAATCCTCTCCCTGGAAAAAAAGACTATAATACTTCTCATGAAGAATTCTCAGCTGCTAGCAATGAAGCTTGATTCCAATATCTTGGTTGAAGGTTATGACTATTAAAAATTAGCCTTCTTAGCCAATCAATAATCATGAAGCTTTTTAGTAACCTTTGCAATGATTTTCCAAGCCAATAATTATAAAACTCTATTCTCCTCATGTAGGCTGCAGCAGGAAGTTAAAAAATTACTATTGATATCAAGTCTTCTCTTGTGTCCTAGTAGGATTATTCTACCTATTTCCTCTAAATTCTTGTTGGGTTTGAACTAAGTAGCATTTTCCTCCCCTGCATCTCTCAGTTCAACTATCATCTTGTATGATGAGTATCTCCTCTGCATGTCATTCTAATGATCAAAGGATCATAGATTTAGATTAAGAAGGAACCCTAAGATGTTAGTGATTTTCGCTCCATTTTATAGATAAGGAAATGAACTGAGAGACATTAAGTAACTTACCTAAGGTGATGCAGGTCATCAGCATATTAGGTGAAATTTGAACATAGGTCCTCAAACAGAAAAAGGACCAAGAGACACTCTTTTAGGCTCACCCTAGCACTTTCTCTTTTCCAGGCATTATAGCAATGGCCCTACAGGGTGGAGAATTCTAACAGGTTCTTCGATGCAAATAACAGCTACTGATTTGACTGTAAAACTCCAAGAAGCTTCAGAACTTTTCTCCACCTTTTTTTTCAGAAATACAATACAATCTGAAACCTTTCTTTAATCTCTTTCCATGTAAACATTCACATTTGAAGGTCAAGATTAGTGAGCTGGATGCTGAACCAGTTCATTTGAAAATAAAATAAAGGTGAAGTTTAATAATAATAACTCTTATTTTTGTATTGGGTCCTTTATGCAGAGCGCTACATATAATGAAGTACTTATTAAATTACCTATAAAAATCTCTGAGCTGATATGAGATGTAGTGTATAAGGGTTTCCCTTTTAAGTATTCTTCAGACAGGCAGATTTTTCAGGCTGCTACTGGATTTGCTACCTTATTAACTTTTAATATGGTGCTTCACAAAATGCTTTTGTCATAACCCAGCAAGTTAGGATGCATATTCTTATTCCCTTTTTATAATAAAGAAACTGAAGTTCATCAAAATTAAGTAACAGTAATAATAACAGCATTTATATCATTTTTATTACGTGATACACAGTGTGCTAAACACTTCACAAGCATTACCTCACGTGATCCTCATATAATAATCCTGGGAGGTAGAGGCTATTATTATCCACATTTTACAGCTGAAGAAAGTGAGGCAAACAGACTTCTCTAAGGTCACACAGGTAGTAAATGAAGATAGAATTCAAATCAGAATATTCTGTATCTGAAAATAGTGTTTTCTTCCTTAAACATAAAGTCTCCAAAGCCACAATCACTCTGCATATTTAAAAATCACCCTCTTTCTCTCAGAGAGTCCCTTGGATGTGAAGACTTAGTGGTGATAAAAAGTAAATGAAAAAAAAAGCTACACAGGGAAATGAGTTGTAAATTTAAATTTCTCATGTGAGCACAGGTGTATCAGGTTAGTTGATAAGGATCCAGATTGGTTCATGTTGTATTCCCAGCATTACTATGCTCTGCATGGAAATGGCAACCTTATTTGTGTTAGTAACAACTCCATAGCATGCTAAAACAAGCAGCTCTCATCCAGATGAATTCAACTCTGATGCAATATAGCTTGAATTGGTTTTGTTCCATTTAATACAACACAGAGAAATTTTCAAACAGTAACCCTTGGCTTTGCAATTGTCACCTACAAACATGGTGAGTGGAAACATGGAGTAGTAGAAAGAGCGTTTGACCTAGAGTTAGTGAAGATCTAGGTTTAAATCCCACTTCTGACACTTATTAGCTATTCAATCTTCAACACGCCATTTAGTGTCTCTGAGCCTTAGTTTATACATATGTGAGATAGAAATAATACCTATTTTATTTACCTTAGAGAATAGATGTGTGAATCAAATGAATAGTTTAACAAAGTACTTTGCATATCTGAAAGTTCTTCTAAATCTCAACAAGTATTTCTTTACTGAGTGCAGAAACCTTGGCTGTGTGAACCTAGGAAAGTCATTTAATTTCTCAGTGCCTCAGACAATAGCTGAGATTTAGATGAATAAAACGAAAAGTAGATAACTTAAAACACGCAAAGGAAAATATCTCCAAAGTAGTAAAGATGATTTCACAAAGTAATAAAATTTTTTTTTGAGGAATAAAACATCTAGATATAATATAAAGAGAACTTTTATTTTTTAAGTAGGAATGGAGAAAAATACTTCAAGAATTCAAATTATTTTATAAAGTAATAGTTCATTTTCCTTTAAAAAGTAACAATTATCAAAATTACTTGATAAATTTCTCTGATAAAGATCTGATTTCTCATATATATGGGGAACTGAATCAAATTTATGAAAAACATTGAAAAATGGTCAAAGGATATGAACAGATAGTATTCAGAAGCTATCTAATAGTCATATAAAAATTCACTAAGTGACTATTGATTAGAGAAAGGCAAATTAAAACCACTCTGAAGTATCACCTCACATGTGTAAGAAATGGCAAATGCTTGAGGGGATTAGGGAAAATAGATATAGTAATGAACTGGTCCAACTGTTCTGGAGAACAATTTGAAACTATGCTCAAAAGACTGTAAAACTGTATAAAGTATAAAGGCTAAAGGCTATACCCTTTGAGCAGGCAATATCACTATCCTAAAGGGATCAATGAAAAAAGAAGAAGGGTTTACAGGTACAAAAATATAGCAGCTCTTTTTGCAGGGGCAAAGAATTGGAAAGTGAAGGGATGCTTATCAGTTGGGGAATGGTTAAACAAGTCATGGCATATGATTGTGATGGAGTACCAAGTACTATGGTACAAGAAATGACAAGGGAGGTAGTTTCAGAAAAATATGAGGAGACCTATACAAACTGATTCGAAGTGCAATGAGTATAACCAGATCATTGTATACAGTGTTAGAAATATTATAACTTTGATCAACTGTGAAAGACTCAAGATAATTCCAAACGAATCACCTCTAGAAAGAGAACTGATAAACTCTTAGTACAAATTGAAGTATAATTTTCTCACTTTATTTTTCTTGTTTTTTGGTACTATAGATAGATAGATACTATGGAAATGGTTTGCACAATTTCACATGTATAATTGATATTATATTGCTTGCTTTCTCAGTGGGTGGGGGATGGATGGAAGTGAGGAGGAGAATTCGGAAGTCAATTTTTTTTAAAGAATCTTGAAAATGAAAAAAAAACTATTTGATCTTGTTTGAAAAATGAAACAATTAACTGGTAGAACAGCAATTTAAGCAAGAATTACAAACAATTGAAATCCATAACCTAGTGTTCAATGAATCCAAGAACATGAGCAACTTAGGGAAGACTTCTTATCTGATGTTTACTTCTGTTTATAATGGAAATTGATTTGAAAATACTTAAGTTTTGGGGGCAGAGTCAAGATGGTGGAGTAGAAAGATGCACGTTTATGAGCTCTGAACCCACAGCCCATAGATTTAATGTAAAAAGAGATCCCCATAAGTTCTAGATCACTGCAAGGTGTGTAGAAACAGAGTGGAAGAGATTTACGTTCCAGAGAGCCCTGGAGAGCTGTCCTCAGGGTCTGTCGCACCCCGGAAAGCGGACCCCACCCCAGCGCTGCCCTGGCCGGCCCCAGAGAAGCTGATCCTAGCAGGCTTCAGGGACCGAAGCTCTGGCGGCCAGGAAAGTCCCTCCGCCCACAGAAGCTACAGGTCAGTGAGAGAGACGGCTGGCCGATCGAGGGGAGCGGGGTGTCTCCGTGACTTGGGCCTCCTTGGGAAGAAGCGGCAGCGGCAGAGGCGGGGGCAGGAAGCGGCGGAGGCAGAGGTGGCGGCAGCGGTGGAGGCAGCAGCTGCGGCGGCCCAGGACTCCCCCAGCAGCAGGCAGGATCTTCATTACTGAAAGTCTCTGCATAAACCCCCTGAGGGAGCTGAGCCTGGGAGACGGCCCTGCCCCCACCCCAGCACCAGAACTAAAGCTCACGTTGATTAGCGGCGTGGAAAGCCCATTTGAATCTCAGACCCCAAGCACTAGCTGGGCAGATCTAGGCGGGGGTGGACAGGAATCTCAGAACTCAAGTAACTGGGTGGGAAAATGCCCAGAAAAGGGAAGAAAAATAAGAATATAGAGAGTTTTTTCGAACAGATGCAAATGATCCTGACTTTCGGATCTGACGACGACGAGGACATATTCTTGCCATCAAGGAAAGATGTGGAGGTCAGGGCCTCTGTATCCCAGACATCCCAGGTGGATGTCGGGTGGGCTAAGGCCTTGGAAGAGCTCAAAAAGGATTTTGAAAAGCAAGTTACACAGGTGGAGGAAAAACTGGGAAGAGAAATGAGAGAGATGCAAGAAAAGCATGAAAAACGGGTCAATACCTTGCTAAAGGAGACCCAAAAAAATGCTGAAGAAAATAACACCTTGAAAAATAGGCTGACTCAATTGGCAAAAGAGGTTCAAAAAGCCAATTAGGAGAAGAATGCTTTCAAAAGCAGAATTAGCCAAATGGAAAAAGAGGTTCAAAAGCTCACTGAAGATAATAGTTCTCTCAAAATTAGAATGGAATAGATGGAGTTGAATGATTTTACGAGAAACCAAGAAATCACCAAACAAAACCAAAAGAATTAAAAATATGGAAGAGAATGTGAAATATCTCATGGGAAAAACAACTGACCTGGAAAATAGATCCGGGAGAGACAATTTAAAAATTATGGGACTACCTGAAAGTCATGATCAAAAAAGGAGACTAGACATCATCTTCCATGAAATTATCAAGGAAAACTGCCCTGACATTCTACAACCAGAGGGCAAAATAAGTATTGAAAGAATCCATTGATCACCACCTGAAAGAGATCCAAAAAGAGAAACTCCTAGGAACATTGTGGCCAAATTCCAGAACTCCCAGGTCAAGGAGAGAATCTTACAAGCAGCTAGAAAGAAACAATTCCAGTATTGTGGAAATAAAATCAGGATAACTCAAGATCTAGCAGCTTCTACATTAAGGGATTGAAGGGCATGGTATAGGATATTCCAGAAGTCAAAGGAACTAGGACTCAAACCAAGAACCACCTACCCAGCTAAACTGAGTATAATAATTCAGGGGAAAACATGGTCTTTCAATGAAACAGAGGACTTTCAATCATTCTTAATGAAAAGACCAGAGCTGAAAAGAAAATTTGACTTTCAAACACAAGAATGAGAGGAAGCATGCAAAAGTAAACAGCAAACAGAAGTCTTAAGGGACTCACCAGAAGTGAACTGTTTACATTCCTACATGGAAAGACAACATTTGTAACTCTTAAAACTTTTCAGTATCTGGGTAGTTGGTGGGACCATACACACACATGTACACGCATGCACGCACACACACACATACACACATGCACACACATACAGAGACAGAGAGCACAGATTGAACTGAATAGGATGGGACCATATCTTAAAAGAAATTAAGGTAAATGGTGAGAGAGAAATGTAGTGGGAGGAAAGAGGGTGAAATGGAATGGGGTAATTATATGTCATTTAAGAGGCAAGTAGGAGACTTTTCAGTGGAGGGAAAAAGAGGAGAGCTGAGGGAAAAAAAAACCCAAAAAACAAGAAGTTTACCCTCATCACATTTGACTAAAGGAAGGAATAAAATGCACACTCATTTTGGTGTGAAAACCTATCTTACAATACAGCAAAGTGGGGGAGAAGGAGATAAGCAAGGGGGGGGATGATGGAAGGGAGGGCAAGAGGAGGAGGGAGCAATTTGAAGTCAACACTTGGGGAGGGACAGGATCAAAAGACAAGAGAAACAATGAGGGGCAGGTTAGGATGGAGGGTAATTCAGTTAGTCTTACACAACACGACTATCAGGGAAGTCATTTGCAAAACTACACAGATATGGCCTGTATTGAATTGCCTGCCTTCCCAAAGGGAATGGGTGGGGAGGGAGGGATGGGGAGAATTTGGAACTCAAAGTTTTAGGAACAACTATTTAGTATTGTTGTTGCTACTAGGAAAGAAGACATACAGTTAATGAGGAATAGAAAGTCATCTGGCCCTACAGGAGAAAAGAGAAGATGGAGACAAGAGAAGGGAGGGATGACAGAAGAGAGGGCAGATTGGAGATAGGGAAAATTAGATTGCTTGGGGTATTGGGGTGGGGGGAGGGGATAAAAGGGGAGAAAATTTGGAACCCAAAATTTGTGAAAATGAATGTAGAAAGTTAAATAAATAAATAAGAAATAATAATAATAATTAAAAAAACAAAAGAAAATACTTAAGTTTACACTGGACCATTCCATGATATACTACAAGTTCTAATGGATAAACTATCTAAATATCAAAGTCACATAAAAACGATAAAACAAAATGGAAGGAGGTACTTCTCATGAGGGGGACTAGAAGGAACTATTCACCAAACAAGGCATGAAAGGGAACGCACAAAACAAAACTATTTCCATTAAATCGAAGAGTTTTAACAAAAGCAGTCAATGAAGCTTAAAAAAAGGGCATACATTGGGACCAAAATATAGTCAGAAGCTTGTTAAAGTAGTTATTAAATTGGCAAGGCTTATGAATAAATAGTTCTATGTGGAAGATTCCCACATTTCTAACCACCCAATGACAGCTTGTTCCATATCACTATTAATGAGAGAAATGAAAAGACAGCTCTTAGATTTTTACCTCATACCCAACAAATGGGCAAAAGACAAAGGATTAATATAGTTAATGTTGGAAGAGTTGCTTGAATTCAGTCACTGTGGAATTATGAATTGCTTCAAATATTCTGATATATAATGTGGAATTATGAAGTAATTGAGGCGGGCAGTATTTTTTACGTGTTTACTATGTGCCAGGAGGTCAGTTAAGTGGCATAATGGAGTGAGTGCCAGGCTTAGAGTCAGGAAGGCTCATCTCTTCGAGTTCAAAGGCTGCCTCAGAAACTTAGTAGCTGTGTGACTCTGGGAAAGTCACTTAATCCTTTCTGCCTCAGTGTCCTTATCTGTAAAATCAGATGGAGAAGAATACGGCGAACCACTCCAGTATCTTTGCTAAGGAAACCCCAAATGGGGTTAGAAAGGTCTGACAGAACTGACAAATAACTAAATAACATGTGTCAGGCACTATCCTTAAGTTCTGAGATTAAAATATTTAAAAAGTAATCATCTCTGCTCTTAAAAAACTTAGATTTCCCACAAAACAACAATGAAAACAAAAATTGGGAGGCAGGACTAAAATATTTATACCATTTGCCCAAGAGATTCCTATCTGTGTGTGTATACACACTATATATATATATATATATATATATATATATATATATATATATATATATATATACACACACACACACATAATATTTATATATGTGCATAACACACATGTACATAAACATATACACATACATGTATATACATATATATTCACATTGTGGTAGCAAAGAATTCAAAACAAAATGTGTACTTCTTCATTCACATATGGCTAAAACAGTTGGTATAGACAAGCCTTGGCAGAGATGACAGACATGAAAAATTTAGAAAAATATAAGAAGACATGTATGTACTGATACAGAGTGAATGAAAACTGAACCAGAGATGTTATCTATTCATCTATCTATCTCCTTAAAATGTAAACACTCTAAACTAAAGGAATAAATAAAATAAAACTGAAATTGTGAATTATAATGACCAAATTTGGAGAGTGGATTGTTCCATAAGCCACAAAACTTGTCAGACAATTTTGCTTCACTTTATTTTTCTTTGTTAAAAAAAAATGCTAACACGATAGAAAAAGGCTTGGAGGTGTGCATTCAGAAGAGTCTATTATGTAAAAATCAAGAAATAATGATAGAACTTTATAAAATAAATTCAAAAGATTCAAACACAGGAAAAAATATTGTTCTGTTTAGAGGTGCTTTATAATAGTTTGTGGTCTTCAAGAAATAAAATACCTAAGTATTGTGGATGGGGCAATAGTTTGGAAGAAAGACGACTTGATTTTAAATCTTACCTTGTGTGATTTTAGGGTTGTCAATTCTCCTTCCTGGGCCTCTAAAACTTATCTCTAAAATGAGGGTAAAGGGCTAGAAAAACCTTTCCTGTTCTACCACCTCATAAACCACTTTTGTCATTAGTTAGACAGTAAAACGTTCAGTTTGGTAAGGAAATGAACTAAATGCTAACTTCAGCTTGCTTGCTGGAAGGGGAATCCAAAGGACTTAGCTGCTAGAGAAACTTCTGCTTCTGAAAAGGACAGTCATAATAGAAGGCTATTGTTGACATAAGAAGAAATGATATAGAAATAGAGAGTGTGATAAAACTCATCCTATGTCATTTCTGGGACTGGTGAAAAGCAATTACAGATAAAGGTTCTTTCAGTTCAAGAAAGATTGTAGGACAAAGATAATTAATTCTAAGAAGAACATTGACTTGGACATAGTTAGGGTTTAATAAATGACTGTGAAATATTTGAAACAGAATAAAATTATCTCAGGAATCTTGAGTTTCCCCTTTCAAAAGAGTAAAAAACAAAGAGGGAGATATTGAAGATTATTAATTTTTGAAGATTAATAAAGAAGGCACAAGATTTAGGTAGGTATTTGTGTTCTCCTAGCTCTCATTAAATTGTATATCACTATATACAGGGAGTCCCAAAAGTCTTAGTGAAGTTTTAAGTCACTAAAACTATTAAAACAAAGTTGCATTGAGACATCTAGGACACTCTGTTTAGCAATAAGAAAACTAATGATTGTAATTTAATAACTTAAGAATTCTATAAAATACATAATTTGGTGGAATTGCATTCTATAGATACTCCAACAGTATCTTTGAATCTTTTCTATTGAAAGCAAATTATTATAGCTCAACTAAATTGCAGTTAGAGTGTCTAACAATAACCAGACAATTTTAATGTACACTGACCTTGAAAAGTCAAGGTTCATAAGACAGCCAATATATCTAATCTTGGGTGAGAATGATGGGAATATTGAAAGTGACCGAAATGGATGAAGTGAGAAGCAAGGAAGGAAACAGAATATAAAGGGCCATTTTTGATAGTGACTATACTTTGAACCTGACAGCTAGATGGCACAGCAGATAGGGCGGCATGGCCTGGAGTCAGGAACACTCATCTTCCTGAGTTCAAATCCGAGCTCAGACACTTACTAGCTGTGTGACCCTGGGCAAGTCACTTAATCCTGTTTCCCTCAGTTTCCTCATCTGTAAAATGGGCTGCAGAAGGAAATGGCAAACTACTCTAGTCTCTTTCCCAAGAAAACCCCAAATGGAATCGCGAAGAGTCTGACATAACTGAAAATGTTTGCACAACAACATCCTGCTTTAAATCAGATTCTCTTTTTCGGCTAAATTTCTGTGTTACACTAAGCGTTCTGTCTAGATCTGAGCACACATTCCTTCTTTCCCCTCCAGTGTTTTGGCTGCTTTTGTTCTCTCCTTGGAAGAAATAATTTGTTTACTATGCAGAATTTTAAAACTACTTACCAGGTAACAGACTAACTCAGAAAGTCTGATCAGTTAGATAAATGAAATAAAACATTTCCCTATACTTATTTTGTGGATGAAAAGGTGCTATGGGTTATGTTATATTTGTATTTACTTGCCCCATGCAGACACACCAAGGGTTGGCATTCAGTTTCCTGGTTTCTTTTCACTATGTAG
Source organism: Bettongia penicillata ogilbyi (assembly GCA_023548195.1). Classification (NCBI taxonomy): domain Eukaryota; kingdom Metazoa; phylum Chordata; class Mammalia; order Diprotodontia; family Potoroidae; genus Bettongia; species Bettongia penicillata. Next base: position 3,690,211 of record JAJHZJ010000039.1, on the reverse strand, counting down.
ATAATGTCATAACGAAAACAGAGCACCAAATGAGAGAGAGAATCTAGAATTCAAAGGAACAATAAATAAAAGAAATAAACAATGAAAACAATATGCTTCAAACTTTGAGATACAGCGTGGTTAAATTTAACTAATGCAAGTCATAAAAAACAAATCCTGCATTGACCAGAAGAAAGACAATCCTACATAAAGTAAATGGAATTGAAATAAATCAAAATTATTCTGCAGTTATGAGAAATTGATGCAGGAAATAGATTAATAGGATATTCTAGAAAGCAAAAGAACACAAGATTTATATATACATTTTGCAATTTTGTAGCTAATTTTCCTATACTTAGTATCACAGATTTAGAATTAGAATTAGAAAAGATCTTAAAATCCATCTAATGCAATCATATTATTTTACAGAAGGAGAATCTGAGAACTAAAGAGCTAAATCACAGCTAAGATCCATTTTTTTTGTGGTTGTTTAGTTGTGTTTGACTCTTGGGAAAGATACTGGAGTGCTTTGCCATTTCCCTCTCCAGCTCATTTTGAAGTGACATGTCTATTGTCACATAGCCAGTAATTATCACTACTAGGTTTTGAACCCATTTCTCTTACACAGTGTTCCTCACAGCCTACCAAGTAGCTTCTAGTAAAATAACTGGCAACAGCTTCTTGCCTCAAATTGCTTTCTCAAGATTAAATAATAATAATAGTTATGATTTAAAATAAGTTATACAACAGCATATAAGCATTGTTCTTCATAATTTTTTTCAAATATAAATTTATTTATTTAACTTTTTACATTCATTTTCGCAAAATTTTGGGTTCCAAATTTTCTCCCTATTTATCCCATCCCCACACCCCAATACACCAAGCATTCCAATTTCCCCTATCACCAATCTGCCCTCTCTTCTATTATCCCTCCCTTCTCTTCTCCCCATCTTCTCTTTTGTCCTGTAGGGCCAGATGACTTTCTATTTCCCATTAACTGTATTTCTTATTTCCTAGTAGCAAGAACAATACTACACAGTTGTTCCTAAAACTTTGAATTCCAAATTCTCTCCATCCCTCCCTCCCCACCCATTCCCTTTGGGAAGGCAGGCAATTCAATATAGGCCACATCTGTGTACTTTTGCAAATGACTTCCATAATAGTTGTGTTGTGTAAGATTAACTGTATTTCCCTCCATCCTATCCTGCCCCCCATTGTTTCTATTCTGTCTTTTGTTCCTGTCCCTCCCCAAAAGTGTTGACTTCAAATTGCTCCCTCCTCCCATTGTCCTCCCTTCCATCATCCTCCCCCCTGCTTATCTCCTTCTCCCCCACTTTCCTGTAATGTAAGATACGTTTTCATACCAAAATGAGTGTGCATTTTATTCCTTCCTTTAGTCGAATGTGATGAGGGTAAACTTCTTGTTTTTATCTCAGCTCTCCTCTTTATCCCTCCACTAAAAAGTCTCCTGCTTGCCTCCTGAATGAGAGATAATTTACCCCATTCCATTTCACCCTCTTTCCTCCCCCTACCTTTCTTTCTCACCATTTACCTTAATATCTTTTAAGATATGGTCCCATCCTATTCAATTCACTCTGTGCTCTCTGTCTCTGTATGTGTGTCCATGTGTGTATGTGTGTGTGCATGCACGTGTGTACATGTGTGTGTGTGGGTATGTGTGTGTGTGGTCCCACCAACTACCGAGATACTGAAAAGTTTTAAGAGTTACAAATATTGTCTTTCCATGTAGGAATGTAAACAGTTCACTTTTGGTAAGTCCCTTATGACTTCTCTTTGCTGTTTACTTTTTCATGCTTCTTCTCATTTTTGTGTTTGAAAGTCAAATTTTCTTTTCAGCTCTGGTCTTTTCATCAAAATGCTTGAAAGTCCTCTATTTCATTGAAAGACCATATTTTCCCCTGAAGTATTATGCTCAGTTTTTCTGGGTAGGTGATTCTTGGTTTCAGTCCTAGTTGCTTTGACTTCTGGAATATTCTATACCATGCCCTTCGATCCCTTAATGTAGAAGCTGCTAGATCTTGGGTTATCCTGATTGTATATCTACAATACTCAAATTGTTTCTTTCTAGCTGCTTGCAAGATTTTCTCCTTGACCTGGGAATTCTGGAATTTGGCCACAATGTTCCTAGGAGTTTCTCTTTTTGGATCTATTTCAGGTGGTGATTGATGGAATCCTTCAATACTTATTTTGCCCTCTGGTTCTAGAATATCAGGGCAGTTTTCCTTGATAATTTCATGAAAGATGATGTCTAGGCTCTTTTTTTGATCATGGCTTTCAGGTAGTCCCATAATTTTTAAATTGTCTCTCCTGAATCTATTTTCCAGGTTAGTTGTTTTTCCAATGAGATATTTCACATTCTCTTCCATTTTTTCATTCTTTTGGTTTGGTTTGGTGATTTCTTGGTTTCTCAGAAAGTCATTAGCCTCCATCTGTTCCATTCTAATTTTGAGAGAACTATTTTCTTCAGTGAGGTTTTGAACCTCTTTTTCCATTTGGCTAATTCTGTTTTTGAAAGCATTCTTCTCCTCATTAGTTTTTTGAACCTCTTTTGCCAATTGAGAGAGCCTATTTTTCAAGGTTATTTTCTTCAGCATTTTTTGGGGTCTCCTTTAGCAAGGTATTGACCTGTTTTTCATACCTCTCTTGCATCTCTCCCACTTCTCTTCCCAGTTTTTCCTCCACCTGTCTAACTTGATTTTCAAAATCCTTTTTGAGCTCTTCCATGGCCTGAGCCCACCGGACATCCACCTGGGATGTCTGGGATACAGAGGCCCCGACCACCACGTCTTTCCCTGATGGTAAGAATTGTTCCTCATCATCAGAAATGAAAGGCGGGAACATCTGACCCCCAAGAAATTAGCTTTCAATGGTCTGATTTTTCTTCCCTTTTCTGTGCATTTTCCCAGCCAGTTACTTGACTTCTGAGATTCCTGTCCACACCCCCCCCCCAGATCTGCCCAGCTAGTGCTTGGGGTCTGAGATGCAAGTGCTGCTCCCCAGCCTCAGGGCTTTCCGCAGTGGGAGCAGCTGCTATTCAATGTGAGCTTAAGTTCTGTTGCTCAGGTGAGGGCAGGGCCACCTCCCAGGCTCAGTTCCCTCAGGGGGTTTATGCAGAGACCTTCAACAATGGAGTTCCTGCCTGCTTGGGGAGTCCCCGGCAGCTGCTGCCTCTGCCGCTGCCTCCTGAGGTGGCCTGAGTCAAGGAGACACCCTGCTTCCCTCTCGGCCAGCCTAGACGTCTCTCTCACTGACCTGTAGTGCTTGTGGGTGGAGGGACCTTTGCGGCTGCCGGAGATTCTGTCACTGAAGCCTGCTCAGATTTGCTCCTCTTGGGTTGCGCGGCCAGGGCAGCGCAGGGGTGGGCTCCACTGTCCGGAGTGCGAAGGACCTTTGGGGACAGCTTTCCAGGGCTCTCTGGAACAGAAATCTTTTCCACTGTGTTTCTGTAGGGCTTGAACTGCTCCAGAATTTGTGGTGAGTTCTTTCTACGGGAAATTTATGGGCTGTGGGTTTGGATCTAGCATACGTGAGTCTTTCTACTCCACCATCTTGCTACATTCCCATAAATTTTAAAATATGTGTGCTGGAGTATTTAATAGTGGTAAGTATATGCACACATTCATGTATAACACAAATATAAACATATATAAATATATAAATATATATATATACATATGTATAGATGGTGATAGTAATGGTTATTTTTCAAAAGGAAGAGGATAATACTTTTATTAATTTACTTTAGTGGGTTATTTTGATACAAGCCCTTAAAGTCCCTTAAAATGCTATATAAATACAAAACATTTTTATTTTGGGAATAAGACTGACACATGCATGAATAAGCTAACTTCCCACAAGGGTGCAGATAGACAGGGGAGACAAGTAGGCAAGATGACAGGGATTACACTTCTGAGTTTGTTGTCAGAACAAAGCAATGTGTCTAAGTAAGTATCTAAGAAAGTGAGTATCTAAGAAAGACTTGTGAAATTGAGTGTGTGTGTGAGAGACAGAGAGAGTTCATTTGTATGTGTTTGTGTATGTGTGTGTGTGTGTGAGAGAGAGAGAGAGAGAGAGAGAGAGAGAGAGAGAGAGAGAGAGAGAGAGAGAGAGAGAGTTTTTGTGTGTGTGTGTATGGTCAGTGGTTAAGTGAATAGGATACTGGGCCTGAAGTCAGGAAAACCTCAGCTACTCAGTCTGACCCTGGGAAAGTCACGTAACCTGTGTTTGTCTCAGTTTCTCCAACTGTCAAATGTGGATAATGATAGCACCTACCTGATAGGGTCATTGTGAGGACTGATCAAATGAAGTAATATTTCTAAAAGTGCTTAGCACAGTAATGGGCACATAGTAGATACTATATAAATTTTTCTTTCTACCCTTGCTTTTCCTTCCCCATGTGTGTATGCATTTCTATAGACATATACACATATCTATACACATATGTATGGATGGATATTTATATTTATGTCAAGAGTAATATTGGTGTATATGGTAAGTGTGTGTGTGTATATATATATATATACACACACAGTGTACATGTGCATACATAGCATGTCACATTTTAAGGCTTATGAAGAATGTTTCTTACAATAATCCTGTAAGGAATATAGTCCAAGTATTACTATCTCTACTTTACAGATGATGAAACTGAGAAAGGTTGAATGATTTCTCCACAATAGTGGCAGAGACACCATCCAAATCCAGGTTGTCTGACTCTAAGTCCAGTGTTCTTTTCACAATAGTATATGGCTTAAAGTATAAATCCCATTGCAAAGGCTATTATAGTCAGGCTATCATTCATACTGTTCTCTAAATGAATATTATGTAGACCTTTCTTCAGGGCAGAGTTTCATAAGGGAGTAGTTGTGTGTGTATGTGTGTATGTGTTTTTGTGGAACAGAATACCAAAAATTGTTTCACCGAGAGCTATCCTAGACAGGGTCTACCTCCCCATAGCCTTCACCATCTTCTTACATGGAAGCTTTCCTTGGGACCTGCACAGCCAATGTTCTAAGCAGATACATACACTCAGTGTTCCCACAGTAGCATGCCTCTTTGGTACTGAGTGATCATAGCTGACATTTGTTTCCCTAGCAATTTCATGGTGTTTGTCATGCTGCCCACATTTTTGATATTAATATTAACAACTTTAATGTAATCATCATTTTATCATTTGATTTTATTTCCTTGGTGACTCAGACAAGTCTAAGCTAATTTACTTTTAAAGACCATTACTGTACATGCTTCCTTGTGCTAACATAGTTAAATAGGAAAGGGCTGAAGCTATTAACCCGGGTGAAAGCTCAGTTTAATGCTATTTCAGTCATTTTTCCACATCTGCCAATAATTCTGAATCCAAGAACAATATTGACGAGGGGACTGGAAGAATGTGCTCGTCTGTTCAGATAGGTAGATTTGCAGGGAGTTTGCCATCTAAGTGTCCCCAATTAGGAAAAACTAATCCTTTTCCTCAGGGAAAGGGGCGGTGGGTAATATTTTCCCCTTGATCTTTGCTATGGATGTCTGCTACATATGTTACATTTAGCTGGGGCTCAGAACATATAATTTGAGAAGCTGACATTGAAAGTTAATTCTACTTCCCTGACTAAAATTCCATTTAATTTCTCACCATCGCTTCTTATTTTGTTCATGTTGATGTAAATCTATTCATAAAGTGACCTCTTGGCAGGGTTCCTCATCTAGGACTTGGGGGACACATGATAGCAAGAGCATCTTTCTCTTCTAACCTGTAGACACTATGAGGGCAGGAATTGCATGGCTCTCTCTCTGTTCACAGTGAGTATCTAAGAAAGACTTGTGAAATTGAGGCAGTCATTTTTGAGAAGATGGTTGAGGATTATTACTTAAAAGAGCCCAGATACACAACCAACTTGCTAGTAAAGCTGTAAATTTGCCCAAGAAGAAGTAATGATAAATGCAAAGGGAAATAGAGATAAGTTCTTCCATCTAGTCCAGGATTGTCCCAAAGACAGGTCTGTGGACGCTCTGAGGAGAGATAGAGTAAGTAGAAGACAAAGCACACAAGAACTGTTGATTCAAAGAGGGGGAAAAGCACTACAGCCCCAATAGAAGATGATAGGTTGGTCCCAGGTAACCCCAACCCTCAGTAGAACAGAAGTAAAGACCATGGCTGCCCTTCCATAGGTACATCAGGGAACAACTCTCTGGGGAAGATGGTGGAGTAGGTCAGAAATTTCCAGGCTCTTTGGATTTCCTTTTCTCAAAAGGAACACAGAGCAGCAAAAACAAAGGGGTAAAACAGTTGTCTTCCCAACATAACTTGAGAGGACCTCAGAAAAGAGAGGACCTTCAGGGGCTGAGGTTTGGCCTGAGTGAGAAGTGTAGATACCTTTATGCTGAATCCATTGAATTAATAGGAAATAGGCCCTGGGGATAGCTCCAATGGAGGAGGATGGGGGAGATCTGGGCCTCAAGAAATTTCACCTCACTTACAGTTTTGGGGGCTTTCACCTCATGAACTTTTATCTCACAAACTTTCATCTAATGAACAGCAGAGAGAGCTGAATGGGGAAGTTGAAGGACCCTTTCTATTTCTGGAAGTTAGGCCTAGTAGTGCTGACTCTGGGTCGTGGCAGTGGGCAAGGGCACATGCTAAGTGAGTGTGGTACTTATAGAGAGCAAGAACATTTTTATGATTGTAGGCCCTAACTGTGGCTTAGGGAAAGAGAGGAGTCCCTGAGGTTGAGCCCGTAGACAGAATCCAGAAACTACCAGTAAAAGAGGACCTGAGGCCTAGTCTAGTGAAACATTATCTACAACTTGGCATTAAAACTTGATTAGAATAATAAGCTGCTAAAAATAAAACAAACTAAAATTGAGTAAACAAAGGAAAAAGAACCTGACCATAGATAGTAACTCTGTTGTAAAAGACTATCTGGGTTCACATTCAGAAGAAGCTAGTAAGGTACAAAATGGCCTCTCTACCTTAGAGTAACATCAAATGGTCTGAAGCCCAAAAAGATGTCTTAGAAGAATGTGAAAAGGAATTTTAAAAATCAAGTAAGACAGTTTGAAGAAAAATTAGGATTAAAAAAAGCAACCCAAGAAAATTATGAAAAGAAGTTAATCACTTGGAAAAAGATCTATAATCTTAAGAAAATAACTCCTTGAAAACTTGAACTGAACAAGAGAAATCAAATAACATTATAAGACACCAAGAAATACTAAAACTTGAAAAAGTAGTAGAGATTCTAAAACATCTCTTTAGAAAAGCAACTGATCTAAACAACTGATGAAGGACATATGACATGAGAATTTTTGGACTACCTGAAGGTTATGATAACAAAAGAATCTGGATACAATATTAGAAGAAATTATTAAGACAAATTTCCCTGAATTTTAGAAGAGGATAAAGTAGAAATGGAAAAAAACTTTCATTCCTCTCTTCAAAGAGATCCCAGGAGAAAATTTATAAGAATGTCATAGCCAAACTTCAAAACTCCCAGGATGAGAAAATGTTGAAATCAACAAGAAAAAAAAGATACTGTGGAAATACATTCAGGATTTCACAAAAACAGATTCTACTCTAAGAGACTGTAGGTAGGGGGTGAAGTCAAGATGGTGGAGTTACAGTATGGACTTTTCAGAGTGCTTCCACCAAGCCCAGCAAAATACCTGTAAAAAATGGTCCTAAACAAATTCTGGAGCTGCAGAACCCACAAAATGATAGAGTGAAGCATATTTCCAGCCCAAGACAGCCTGAAAGATCACTGGAAAGTATTTATCCCACCACACTGGGAGCAAAGGGCAATCTAGTATGGGCTGTGAGTACACAATGGGGATCTGAGCAGGCCTTGGGGAGACTAAATCTCTCACGCTGGTGGTGGTTTCCAGACTTCATGACCCTAAAAAGCTGAGGATAAATTGGAAGGTCAGTGGGAAAAGTCTGTGGGACCAGTGCAGAAGAATGGAGTGGTCTGGCCCTAGGTCCAGGGTGTCAGAGTGGGGAGGGGGCAGAGGAACCTGCAGTATCCGCAGCAGAGGCAGCTGCAGCCACTGTTTCTGGAGCTCCAGGCCCACAGATTGTGGAGGGGGATGGCAGGGGCTGACAGTATACCCTCCACCCCCACTGAAAGCAGAGATCTATTTTGACAAAGAGCTCAAAAGTCAAGTAAATGGCTGGGGAAATGAGCAAAAATGGGGAAAAAATAAGACTATAGAACCTTACTTTGTTCACAAGGAAAGCTAAAGCATACAAACAGAAGAAAACAAAGCTCCTCCATCCAAAGCTTCCAAGAAAATATGAATTGATCTCATGTCATGGAAGAGTTCAAAAAGGATTTTGAAAATCAAGTAAGAGAAGGAGAGTGAAAATTGGGAAGAGAAATGAGAGTGATGCAAGAAAATCATGAAAAAAGAGTCAACTGCTTATTAAAGAAGACCCAAAAAGTGGTGAAGAAAATAAGAGCTTTAAAATTAGACTAACTCAAATGTCAAAGGAGGTTCAAAAAGCCAATGAGGAGAAAAATGCCTTAAAAAGAAGAATTGGCCAATTGGAAAAGGAAGTCCAAAATCTTGCTGAAAAAAATAATTCCTTAGAGATTGCAATGGAGGAGATGGAAGCTAATGACTTTATGAAAAATCAAGAAATTATAAAACAAGACCAAAGGAATGAAAAAATATCAGACAATGTGAAATATATCATTGGAAAAACAACTGACCTGGAAAATAGATCCAGGAGAGGCAATTTAAAAATTATGGGACTACCTGAAAGCTACCATCAGAAAAAGAGCCTAGACATCATCTTTTATATAGTCATCAAGGAAAACTGCCTTGATATTCTGGAACCAGAAGTTAAAATAAATATTGAAAGAATCCAGCAATCACCTCCTGAAAGAGGTCTGAAAAGAAAAACTCCTAGGAATATTGTAGCCAGATTCCAGAATTCCCAGGTAAAGGAGAAAATATTGCAAACAGCCAGAAATAAACAATTTGAGTATTGTGGAAAGACAATCAAGATAACACAGGATATGGCAACCTCCACATTAAGGGATCAAAGGGCTTGGAATTTGATAATCCAGAAATCAAAGGAGCTAGGATTAAAACCAAGAATCACCTACCCAGCAAAACTGAATATAATGCTTCAGGAGAAAAAATGGTCATGCAGTGAAATAATGGACTTTCAAGCACTGTTGATTAAAAGATGAAAAACTTTCAAACACAAGAATCAAGAGAAACATGAAAAGGTAATCAGGAAAGAGAAATCATAAGGGACCTACTAAAGATGAACTGTTTAAATTTCTACATGGAATGATTATATTTGTGACTCTTAAGACTTTTCTCAGTATTTGGGTAGTTGGAGGGATTATATACATATAGACAGGGAGCACAGGGTGAGTTGAATAGGAAGGAATGATACCTAAAAAAATAAAATTAAGGGGTGAGAGAGGAATATGTTGGGAGAAAAAAAGGGAGAAATGGAATGGGGCAAATTACCTCCCATAAAAGAGACAAGAAAAAGCTTTCTCAATAGAGGGGAAAAGGGCAGAGGTGACAGGAGAAAAGTGAAGCTTACTCTCATCCCATTTGACTTAAGGAAGGAATAACATGCACACTCAATTTGGTATGGTAATCCATCTTACACTACAGGAAAGTAAGGGAGAAGGGGATAAGTGGGATGTGGAAGGGGATAATAGAAGGGAGGGCTAATGGGAGGAGGGGGTAATTATCAGTAATCACTTTTGGGGAAGAACAAGGTCAAAAGAGAGAACAGAATAAATGGGGGACAGGATAGGATGGAGGGAAATATAGTCTTTCACAACATGACTTTTATGGAGGTGTTTTACATAACTACACAGGTATAACCTATATTGAATTGCTTGCCTTCTCACTGGGGATGTGTGGGGAGGGAGGAAGGGAGAGAAGTTGGAACCAAAAGTTTTAAAAATGAATGTTGAAAGTTGTTTTTACATGCACCTGAGAAATAAGAAATACAGGTAATGGAGTATCGAAGTCTATCTTACCCTAGAAAATACAGGAAATGGAGATAAGGGAATGGAAGGGTGTGATAGAAAGAAGGGCAGATGGGGGGAAGGAGTAATCAGAATGCACAGTGTCTTGAGGGATGGGAGAGATGGGGAGAAAATTTGGAACTCAAAATATTGTGAAAATGAATGTTGGAAACTAAAAATAAATAAATAAATTTTAAAAGAAGAAAAATACTGTAGGTCTTGGAACATTATATTTCAAAGAGTAAAAGAATTGCATTCAAGAATAACTTAACTAAAAAAGTTGAATAAATGAACATTTTTTGTAGTGACTTTCAGATGTTTGTAGCAAAAGGATCAAAACTCAATGGAAATTTTGATATGAAAGATCGAGAAGAAATATAAGAAAAACATTAAAGAGTAATTATAATTAAAGACTAATTATAATCATTAAGGTCAAATTGTTTACTTATCATATTTATGAAAATGTATCAATATTCTCAACTGTCATCATTACTAAGGTAGTTTGAATGAAAGGTTGTCACTGTGCTGTATACCTGTATATGATGAGATGATTCCAAGAAACAAAATTGGGTAGGAAAAAGTAAAAGGGAGCGATTGTATTATAAAATAAAGCATGAAAGTAAGAACTCATACAAAGGCAGCAGGTCAGGGTGGAGGACTGGTAATGTTGGTTCGGCTAGGCTCAGCTAAACTAGGCTTGACTAGTCTCAGTAAGGGTAGCCTTGGATAAATATGCTCGAGAAAAAGGAAACACATTTCCATACAGTTATATGATGTCATGTCACACATGCTCTCATCTGGGTTAAAGAAAAAAATAATATGTACATCTGGAAAGCAGTAGAAGTCTTCTGAACTTGTAGAGAGGTAAGAAATATGATAGACAGGGGAGGGGAGGGATTGTTGGAAGAGTTTGCAGATTGGGATTTGGGAGGATAGGGGAGAGGATGAGGGAGGAATTTTTGGAGGTGTGTGTGTGTGGATTAGGAGAGTTGGGGAAAGGATGGAGAGCCCTCTTGGAGGTGTGGGTGGAATGGGGAGTGCAACATGAGGGGAGAAGATAAGAAATAGGGCAAAAAGAGGCTAGGAAAGAAAAAAAGTAAAAATAAGATGGAGTGAAATTCACAAATAGTAATTGTAACTTTGAATATGAATGGAATGTTTATAGCAGCTCTCTTTGTGGTAGCAAAGAACTGGAAATTGCAGGGATCCTCATCAATTTGGTAATGGCTGAATAAGTCCTGGTGCATGGTTGTGATGAATACTACTGTGCTGTAAAAAATGATGAGCTTGATGATCTTAGAAAATCTTGGAAAGACTTGAACAAAATGATGAAGAGCAAAGTGAGAAGAACCAAGAGAACACTGTATACAGTAACAGCAGTATACTTTTTTAAGAAAAAACTTTGAATCACTAAGTCATTTTAACTTTTATAAATGCACAAATTATGGGGCAGCTAGGTGGTGCAGTGGATAGAGCACCAGTGCAGGTTCAGGAGGGCCTGAGTTCAAATCTCACCTCAGACACCTGACATTCACTAGATGTGTGACCTTGGACAAGTTGCTTAACCTCAATTGCCTCATCCTGGGTCATCTGCACTCATCCTGATGGATATCTGGTCACTGGATTCAGATGGCTCTGGAGAAGTGACGCTGGTGACCTGCACAGCCCTCCCTCACTCAAAACAAAGTCAAGTGCAAGTCATGTCATTATTTCTCTGATGGCATGATCTTCTTTGGCAATGAAGGATGAACACACACATCTGCATTCATAGAAAGAACTGATAAAGTATGTATAGAATAATTTTACATATATATATATACATATATGCACATACATATATATATATACATATACATATATATATATATATATATACATATTCACATACAACCCCCTAAATGTTTCTAATGGTATTCATCTCTAGGGTGGGAAAGGAAGAGGGAAGAAAAAAGGAGAAAAAAGGAAATAAAAATCTTATTTATTACAGATTTAAAGGGAATATCAAGTTGTACATAATAGGTTTGTAGTTTTGTGTATAATCATCTTTTATTATACTATATTATGGAAATGCTTGCTTTATTCTACAATTTTTTTTTAAAGAGAGAACAATACCCAAGCTTCTGCCTTGGTAACACTGAAAATCTAGGCGTAAACATACATAGCTGGAATGTTCCCAGGGGATAGAAGCTGGTAGAAGTTGAGTGAAAGTCAGGGGATGGATGAAGTTTACAGAAAGTAATTTCAGAGCTAAAAGGAACTTTGAGGTCGCTTAGACTAAGCTGCAATAATAGTAGCCTGAGTAGGAAGTTCACTTAGTTCAGTTATTAGTAAAGTTCAATTATCAGTGAAGTAAATTAGTAAACTCTCTCTGTCTCTGTCTCTCTGTCTCTCTCTGTCTTTCTGTGGAAATACATATATATAGAGAGAGATATAGATAGATATAGATATAGATAGGTGTAAAGATATATAGATATATACACACACACACACACACACATATATATATATATATATATATATATATAGGATTATATGTGATACTGGGAGTCTATATTATGAACAACTAATTTTACTTTTTAAGAATATAATAAATGAAACATTATTAAAAGGTAGGAAGAAAGAAACAAAAGAGTAGTTGTAGGTTGAAGGACCAGAGCAGAATATGGAAAACACTTGAAAAATTTCAAGAAGATTCCTGCCAAAAAATCATTATATTGGGAACTGTCATGCCTATAGCAAGGGATGGAGACTACTCTGGTTCAGGAACATGGAAGGGGAAGAACACAGAGAAATAGCCAAGGCCATAACCTAAAATGAGTCAGTGATAGAATCAGCCAAAACAGGAATGCCTGTGAAAGTTGATGCCTAACCTTAACTACCATGTTTAGAATCAAGTAGGGCCTTCTTCCAGCACCCAAGAGTATGAGGGTGCAGGGAAACAACTCCAGTTGTCTTGATCCATATCTGGTCAGTGGACCCAGGTGGTTCTAGAGGAGAAAGTGAGGCTGGTGACTTTGCACAGCCCTTGCTCACTGAAATCCAATTCACTTGCAAGACATGGCATCACCTTGTCATGGGCCTCTTTGAAAATGAAGGACAAGCCACAACATGAGGGTCCAGAGTTTCATATCAGTACCAAGTCCCAGTAAAAAATATGAGATGGAGATCTGAGTAAAGAAAAGAAAATGCAGAATATAGTGAAGGAAACAGTGTGCTGTGACTAGCCCAAGGTAAATCAAAGAGAAAAACTAATGACAACAAATCCAAGTAAAACGTCAGAGAAAAGACTGGCCATGCCACAAAGACCACAAGAGAACATGGAAGCAATGATACAAGAAATACAAAATGAAATAATGAATGACAAATAGATTTAACAGATTAGAGCAAATTCTGGTGAGGCTTACCTGACAACTAACCTCCCTGAAAATTATAATGGGCTAATGGAAAACAACGCCTTTCTGAGACAAGAGGTATTTTGACAAATTCAAAATATTTAAATAATAAAAGAGAAAAGAAAAAGTAAGATATGTGCTATCAAAAACAACTAATTTGAAAACTAAATCTAGCAGACAAAAATCTAAGACCAATTATATATTGCTCATAGTTTTCAGGTAAGAACATGATAAAGGAAGTTTGAACATATACACATACCCCACAAAGAGTCTGGTATAGATATATACTAAACCCAGCAGATAAGTTGGAAGTTGAGAAATTGGGGTTTAAGAGAAAGGGATGTATCACTTATGAAGTAGCCATAACAAAAGACACTCCAAAATTAGAGAGCAGGTCACAAAAATGAGGTTAAAAGGAAAGAAAGAATAAAACACTGTGAATACTGGCAGAGTAAATGTGGGGAAGAAGGAGCAATAAAACAAGGGCAGACCATGTAATAATAGTGATTAAAAAATAAAGCAATTATCTTCACTTTTACTTAGTCCACTTTTTGTTAAAAAGTGAGAGGCAAGAAGAAAAGAATGGAAAAATAGAAGACAATGTAATGGAAAGAAACACATATTTGAGAAACATAACTCTAAATATGAATGGGATAAAATCACCCATAAAATTGAAGAGGATAGCAATATGGACTAGAAAGTTTGCAAATGTGAGAGATATTAAAAAGGTAGAATCAACAATATTTCATACTTTTTTAAATTAGTCAAAACCAATTTTTAAAATAAATGTTATTACTATCCTATATTTTTATATCACCTACCCTTCCAACTATATCCCTCTCCTGATGCATCCCATAGAGTCATCCTTTATAATGAAGGGGGAAAAAATATTAGCAAACCTGACCAATGTATTGGTAAATAGCTGATGTTTTATACGCTGTTATATGCCTGTGGTCCTCTGTATTTGCAAAGAAGTGGAGGAAGTATCCTTTTCTTCAGAACCAAGCTTTATCAATTTTAATTCTTTTGTTCTTAGTCTGCATTTACATTATTTTTGTAACTGTATATGTTGCCTGCTTTTTCATTTTTCACATTCAAGTTTTTTTCTGCTTAACCTATTCATCATTAATTGAAAAACCACAATATCATTAAAGAACAGTAAAAAAAATACAAGTTGCTCTCTAATTGATAAATTATCAAAGGGTATGGACAGACAGGTTTTAGACAAAATAAGCAAAGCTATCTACAGTGATAAAAAAAGTTCTAAATCACTAGTGATTAGAGATATGCAATTTAAAACAATGCCACACCTATCAGATTGGGTAATATGATAGAAAAGGAATGTGATACATGTTAGAGGGGATTTGGGAAACTGAGACACTAATGCACTGTTGCTTGAGTTGTGAACTGATCCAACCATTCTCCAGAGCAATTTGGAACTGTGCCCAAAGGGCTATGGAACTGTGCATATCTTTTGAAACAGCAATACCACTACTGGATCTGTATCCCAAAGAGATAAAAAAAAAAACTATTTGTACAAAACATTTTATGTCAGCTCTTTTTTATGATCAATAAGAATTTGAAATTCAGGGACTGTCTATCAATTGGGGAATGGCTGAACAAGTTGGTATATAATCGTAATACAATATTAATATGCTACAAGAAACAACAAGTAGGATGATTTCAGAAAATCCTGTAAAGACTTACATGAACTGATATAGAGTGGCGTGAGCAGAACCAGGAGGACGTTATACATAGTAACAGCAATATTGTACTCAGACCGATGATGAATGACAGCTATTCTCAGTGATATAATGATCTGAGACAATCTCAAAGGACTCATGTTGAAAAATGCTACCTGCCTGCAGAGAAAGAATTGATGATATCTGAATATAGATCAAAGCACATTATTTTTAACTTTCTTTCCTTTTTTCTTTGAGTTTTCTTCCACAAAATGACTAATAAGGAAACATGTTTTATATGATTGCACATGTCTAATCTATATGAGATTGTTTCCTGTCTCACAGAGTAGGGAGGGGAAGGAGGGAAAGATAGGACATAGAACTCAAAACATAAAAAAAAGAATGTTAAAATTGTTTTACATGTAATTGGGAAATATAAGATGTTATTTAAAAAAAAATTAGGGATAGAGAGGGAATGAACGAAGGGGATCAAGTTGGTTGAGATTCCTAGGGAGGAACTGATTTGCCCCGAGTAACACAGCTGGTAAATGTCAGAGTGAATATTTGAATCCGATCTTTCTAAGTCCAGCACTCTAACTACTGTTTCAGTATGCATCTATTATAAAAACATAAGTCTTTAAAAACGTATCAACTTTAACATGAGAGAACACCAATCTACTCTTTCTTTAAGTATAATCAATAATGAGAATTTTGCTTCCCATTAGTAATGGCAAAAAACTGGTAGGTGGGAAAGAATGGTAGAGCCAAGCTGTTGCTCTGGCAGACATCCAAGAGGAAAGTTCATAACAGGAAAGACACCATTCACAGCAGTAGCAAATGACTTGTCAAGTACGGGAAGCTATACTCATAATTGTAATAAATATGTCTGTTTCTCCTACCCTGGGGAAATGTCATTTGTGGAAAATGTCAGCTCTGACATTGGTTTCTCTTGGAGCAGTCTGGGACATCATGCTATGAATAAGGGATGTGTCCTATGAACCTTGTTTCACTCTCCTGTGAACTAGGGACCTAGGAATACAGAAGACTATGCTCAGAGGTGATCTAAGATTACTAGGGATGGAACAGTGGTGACATAGAGGCCAGGCTACTTGAACAATATCTTTCACCATGGAAGTTGTTTCCATGGAATATATTAAAGATATAGTCCACTGTTGAAGGCACCTTTTCCCTGTTCACTACCTTGGAGCCAAAGTTTGAATTATTCTAATATTTTTTAGCCAATTATAATCCCCAAAAGATACCAATAATTGCTCCTTGACTCATGACCTTTTCTAGGATAATGATTTGACACTATTTAAGCCTTATATTTTTAAAGCATTAGTTATTAAAAGAGGTCAAATAGCATAATGTCTTCATTTTGCATATGAAGATACTGAAGGTCAGATTCTAAATGACTAATCTGCCTAAGGTCACAGAAGTATATAAGTGACAAGTTGGAACTTGAATCCAGGTTCTTTGAGTCAAAATCCAGAGCTCTTTCCATTGATGAAAAAGGGTTATTCTTCAACTCAGCAAGACTTGGATTTAAATCTTGCCTCTGGCACATGGTAACTGTAACTATGAGTTAAACATATTACCTCTTAAAACCTTACACAATTCTCTAATCTTATAAGATAGATGAGTTGCCAAGTGGTACAGTGGAGGGATCGTCCAAATCAAGAGTTCGCTAAATTGATTAAATTACAAGTCCAGTCAAAAAAGAAAAAGTTAGAGAAGAAATCATGTCTTCTGCAACCACACAACTGCTCCTACAGTCCCTGTAAACCATAAATAAATGAATGATTGAATATATGAATTTTAAAAAGCATAAATAAGAGCCTATTGTGCCAGGGCATAAGACACTATCCCTAAGTCCATTATATCTGTCAAAAGTTGTCTTAGCTCTTACTCTGTTCAGAGCTACTCTGCCCCAGCATCAGAGGCTATGAAGGCTCAGGAGTTCATTATAGAACATGAGTGACAAAATTAACTTTAGCTTATACAATAACTGGTAATTTATGATTCCAGTGGTGATGAGGAGTAGAATGGCACGATCTTTCTTGAGTCAACATTGTCTGAAAGACAGCAAACATCTTCCCCAATAATTTGAAAAACTTCAATCTAATTAGAGAATTAGAGAGTTCATGTACGCTTCTCTGAAAGTTAGCCAGGTGTGCTAGATAGGAGTGAGATACTTCTGGGAAAGGGTCTGACTTTCAATGTTAATTATAATTCCAAATAATGATTTTCAAATAATAATACATCTCACCAAGCTGGAATTTGGCAGTCTTATAACTCTGTCTTTGTACCATCATCCAGAATATAGGGAGAACCCAGAAATATTTTTAGGCACTGGGATAGGATTGTAGGACCTACAAATTAAGGCTGGAAGGAACTTTAGAGGCTATCAAGTCCAACCCCCAAACTCATTTTGGAGATGAGGAAACTGAGGCACAGAGAGGTAAGGTGGCTTGCTCAAAGTCACACAGGTCATGTATTAGATAGGCTCTAGACACATTTCTGACAGATTCCAAGTCCAGTTCCCAAACCACTATACCATGTTGTTTTTCCTGCTTTTAGATATTACAAAGTTTATGTGAGTCTCTTCCTTAGAGGCTGTTTACTCTCACTTTACATTCAATTCTAACAGCTTGGTTTTCTT
Organism: Bettongia penicillata ogilbyi; assembly: GCA_023548195.1. Taxonomy (NCBI): domain Eukaryota; kingdom Metazoa; phylum Chordata; class Mammalia; order Diprotodontia; family Potoroidae; genus Bettongia; species Bettongia penicillata. The sequence continues at coordinate 3,672,483 of JAJHZJ010000039.1, read as the reverse complement.
TTTTCTTTTTTCTCCACATTTAAAACAGGCTAAAAGTTTCTTATTAAATTTGTAAGTAGGAACAACTGACAGGATTGAAGGGTATAGAAAAACTAAAAATAATAAGATATAATAACAAAAAAAATCATGGTTTGGAGGGGACCATATAAATTTGATATTACGGCAAACAATTCTACGTAAGTCACTAGATTCTATAGGGTAGCACATAATAAATCACTGAACTTGGTCAGAATAAGTCTATCAATAATTAAGGATCTTGGTTAGAAAAGAGTAAATTATATTCTGTATATGCTAAGAAAGCAGTTATTAAAGCATTTTTCAACTATGTCCATACCATATGGGAAAAAAATAAGATCTTAGTCTGTAAAGATATAAAGTATGCCAGGCATAGTAATTCCTCTTAGTACATGAAGTTGAGGCTGATAGATCTCTTGAGTTTATGAGTGCTGAAATACACTACTAGACTTGTATTTGATTCACTTCATAGGGCAGTACATAGAGCACTTGTCAAGCAGTTAGCTTGGTGTCTGGCATGTTGTAGACACTATATAAATGTGCTTTGCCTTTCCTTCACTGTAAGGCTGAAGCCTATTTAGTGTGTACAATAAACTCAATGCCAATGTGGTGAGCCCTTGACCCTTGACAGGAGTCAAGGGTCACTGGGCTATCTAAGGAGGGGCAAAGTGGCTCATGGCAGAGATTTAAAACAGAGGTACGTGGCTTCCATGCTGCTCAGCATTGAGATCGGATTTAAGTGCCCTTCCAGAATGGGGAAAATCAGGAGATCCAATATCACAACAAGGGCATAAATCCTCATCTCTCTGTGTAACTTAGCTTTTCAGAATTACTTATTTTAGAGGAATTCCAGAGAGCCAGAGTTTTACTGTAGACATATAATTTTGCTGATGATTGTGATGGTGGTAATGTATGTCTGCATAGTACCTAAATGTATAAATCATCAAGGGGTTTTGACAATTATTAGTTAAAAGGAAGCATGATGTAGTGGAAAGAATATTGGACTAGGATACAAAAGATTTAGGTTTGAATCTTGGCTTGGGTTTCTTATTCCCTGTGTAACCTTGGGCAAATCACATCATCTAACTGATTGCTGGGGCTGGGTTTTCCTCCACTGAATAGTGTGGGCTAGATGAATTCTCAGGAACCTTCTAGCTCTCATAGCTCTAAGCCCTTAGATGTGGTCCCTATTTTGTTAGCTCCTGGAAGCTATATGTAACATGCACATGCTGTCCTCTATGGCTGGACTCTATGCTCTTTGAAAGAAGAGGCTGTTTTGTCTTTCTTTTTGTATCTTCAGTACCTAATACAGGGCTTGGAAAATTGAAGGCACTTAACAAATATCTGGTGATTGATTGGACACAAGACAATGCAAATTAAAGCTAGAAATTGAAGAACATTAAAGCCCTGCTTACTCAATAACCTTGGTATTCCCTAAGTTCCTAAAACCAACAAAAACAAAAATACACACACACACAAAAAAAACCTACTTTCAAGCAAGAGCTGGGTTCCTGACATGTCCCTATACCAAGGTTAGTATTATTATGAAGTGATGTCTTTGCTTCATCAGCACATATTCTTTATGTTTTTTCCCCAAGAAAGTCATGTGATTACATTTTACTTTGGGACTTGTAAGGTAACCAGGTGGCAGGTTTCCTGATTCCTGATTCTCTGAACTCTGTGAGCTGGCTAACCCACTGCATTTGGCCAGACTACTCACATTGCTTTCTTGTATTGGTAGAAAGTCTCACGTGCCTTTGGAGAAAGATTTTCTTCCTTTCGAATGCCAATGATTTCTTGGCTTTCATAATATATTGAAGATTTAGGTCAACCTGACATGACACTCAAGTTATAGAAAGAGGGGGCCCTGGTATGGAATATATTTGCCCAGAGGGGTCTTTTTAATTTGGATTTCTCAAGGGACTCAAGTCCATGTGCCAGAGATATCTGATTTAAAAAAAAAAAAAGCAGGGGGAGGGACCATGGGCAGGATATTAAAATTGCACACAGATGTTTCCAGTCTACAACAGAAAGCTAGAAAATACAAATTGTATCTCTATTGCTGTGGCAACAGAGAGGAACCAATACATTGCAAAGAGATACCTCATCGGGACTGATAGCAATTTAGGCAATAGGACTGGATAATTTAGGGGTCTCAGCCAAAATTCACGAAGTCTTAGAATCCTACTGTGGAGGGTAAACTTTTTTTTTAAAAAAAAGTGGAGAACAGCATGGGATTAAATAAACTCCTAGAATGTGTCTCCAGTCTGTCTAGACCCAAGTGACAATGTGAAAATGTAAAGGGCAAGAAGCCAGGTAGGTCTTTACTTGGAATCACTTATATTTAATAATACCTTCACACTGACAGTCTGGGATTTTTCTTAGCAGAGACAGAACCTATGGAGTTCTTCAAAAGTAATCAAAGTAATTTTCAAAAGTAATCTAAAAGGCAAGGTTTGGGGAGTACAAATGCCTGGTTTTGATTCCTGTGTCTACTGAGTGCCTGTGTGATCCTGATTCAGTTTTCCTGTTGGCCCCAGTTTCATTATCTGTAAAATAAGGTGCTGTGATGCTCCAAGATCTCTTCTCTCTCGAAATCCTATCAGCTTTCTCACTCTCCCCTCTGCAACGTGAACTGGATCTATTCGTCCTCACCATCCCCCATTGTCTTCTGAGTTCTCAGGAAAAGGGATGGGTGCTCTCTTGTCCTAGTTTTATGCCAGTTATTAAGAATTAGAGCACCCTTGAGGTTCAAGAACAGAACCAGCAGATTATTGAAAACATGGATCAAGGATCCATGTCAAAGTAGAAGGCAGTAGTTATAAACTGATGAAGTTGGGAAGGGTTGAGGTTGGAAGCAGAGGTATAAAGCAGAAAAAAAACTCTCAAGATTCAGATGACTATGGTCAGGAATGCCACAGATTTGTCAGGAGGCAATGAGGAAACCTCTACAGTTCAGGCATACAGGAAAAAACAGACAAGGTCCAAGGACACCAACATCAAGGAGATTTTCTGGAGTCTTTAAATACTTAACTGTGCTGAATGATGTCTTCTATTCTGTCTGCCTGGGGCACTCATGCTAATCACCCTTGCTATTTTCCTTTCCTCCAGGGTCCTCACAATTAGGGTGCTAGAGGAAAATTTGAGGGAAGAGCTCTCTCTACCTACATTGGGCAACTAGATTAAGTCCTTTGAGTGTATCATAAGTCAGATAAACAGTTTGACGGAGCTGACCAGTTGTTTGACTTGGTTGAGCCAAAATCAAAGAAGCTGAGTCATTTCTATGTGTAGATGCATCTTCACAAACACAAACATTTGGTGATAATTGCTTTGTTTATGTGACACCCAAACAAGAGTCTAGTTTAGTTAAACATTCAGTCAATGATGGAATCAAAACAGTCATAATTATACATTGGAGATAGCTGCTCATTTTGGCCGAACTGACCAATATATTTTGAATGTTGCTGTTGTGGTCAAATTAGTAATCCTTTGTAGACTTGAAAAGTTTGGCCATGGGTGCTGAATTTGAAGAAAACGAAAACCAAAAAGACAAATGAAAAAATAAAAAATGTATGGTCATTTTTTTTTGGGGGGGGTAGTGTTATGTCTTATAGAAAAGCACAAGGAATGACAGGAATGAGAGCAGGTAGGAGACAGTACTCTCAGAACGCTAAATGACCTGTGAGATAACTAAGTCTGACCCAGATGAGGAAATGAATACCCAAAGGGGAGATGAGATTTACTCATGTTAACAAATGGTGTACACAGCAGCAAAAATCAGGATGTGAAGATACTCTAAGTCCTCTGAGTTCAGAATCATTTCTCTTTCCGCCAGTCTACTGCCTTCTTTGCTCTAAGTCACAAAAGAAGTGGGTAGCAAAGCCAAGATACAAAACCTCTAAATCCAGGGTTCTTTCCATTTTGCCACAAGAGAGAAAGTAAAACACAAGAAAAGATAAATGAGTATAAGGGAAATGAGATAAAACAAGATAAAGTGAGAGGGGAACCTGGTTAATATGCAGAAGAGGAGATATATTAGTAGTTTTCGAATACTTTTAGAACTGTCATGTGGAAGATGAAATTAATTCTGCTTGACCTCAGAAGGAAGAATTTTAAGCAACATATGAAAGGTCAAAAAGTGGTATTTAGGCATGACTTAAGGAAAAATTTGATTTATCCCGTAAAGGAACAGGAAGCTTCTGGATGTAAGGAGTTCTCTCACTGGAGATCATTAAACAAAGGGCAGATCTTATTAGATGCATTGCAGAGCTCCTTCTTCAGGAAAGGGTTAGGCTAGATACTTGCAAAGTGCCTTCCAAACTCTGATTTATACATATATAAGTATATGCATATACTTATTTGTGTATAGATATATGCATATATATGTATGTGTGCATTTATACTCACAAAACATGACATGTATATGCACACAATGTACAGTGGATACATGACTCATGCATATATCACATACATGACATACATATGCATCATGTGAGCAAACATAGTTATGTGTATCTATACACACATATATATCAAATAAAAACACATTCTAGGCTATAAAAGGATTTACATAGATGATTACTGAACCTCTGATGTGATCATTAAAAGAATGGGGGATATATTGTAAGACTGGAGATAGGAATATATCCTAATTGTCAACAAAGGGTAAAATTTTTAGTTGAATTCAATTTTTCCTAAAATTTATAGAATTAAAAAAATTAGCAGAAGAAAAAGAAATGGTAATCACAAACAGATAGCGGTGTGGCTTTGACAAGAACCAGTTATCCTGGACCAGCCTCGTTTCCTTTTTGACAGGGTTTCTAAGCTGTTAGCACAAAGGAATTCTGTAGACATAGGACATATTTCACAAAACCTCTCATGTTATTCTTGTGGGAAAGATGCAGTGATGTGGGTTGGATGGCTATGCTCTATTATATTTATTTGGATTCAGAACTCGTGAAATGGCTAAATTCAAAGTGTAATCACTAATAGGCTGACCTCTGGTGAAACAGTTCAGGGATTCACCTTTGGATTTATGCTGCTCCAAATTTTTTATCTGTGAGTCAAATGATGCTATATTTACTAATGCTATGAAAGATAGTTGAGATGCGGAATAGAACATTGAGATCAAAAAGTTCTGGGGAGCTAAAATTAGGGGCATAATCCAAAAGGATATAATTTAATAGTGATAATAATGATAGCAATGATAACTAACATGTATATAGTGTTTAATATGTGCCAAGAACTGTGTAAAGTACTTTATAGTTACTATCTTACTTGATCCTCACAATAACCCTTGGAGATAGGTGCTGCTATTATTCCCATTTTACAACAGAAGAAACTGAGGTAAACAAGGATTAAATTTCTTGCCTAGGGTTACACAGTTAGAAAGTATCTGAGGTCAGATTTGAGCTCAGTTATTTCTGACTTTTAATCTTGGCATTCTATCCCTATGACACCCAGCTGCCCCAGATAAATGTAAAAGACAAGATAAATGTAAAGTTCTATACCTGAGTTCAAAATTTAACTTAGTTGTTGTAGGATGGAGAAAGAATAATTAGTAAGTAGTGAATGTGAAAAAATATAGGAGCATTAATGAACTGCATGCTCGATATAAGAACAAAGAAAAATTCAATTTAAATCTTGGGCAACATTGGAATGCACAGTATTTGGAATGAAGGAGGGAATCATCCTGCTAACCTCTGGCCTGGTCAGACCACAAATAAATTATTGTGTTCAGCTCTAGCTGTGATTTTTTAGAAAGGAAATTGATTATCCAGTGGCTATCCAGGGCTGGGTAACCAAATTGCAGGCAGGGGTTGTGAAGGTCATAGAGACCAGGAAATACAAGGAATTGTTGAAAGAAATAGGGATAATATCTTGATGTATGGAAGACTGAAGAGAGAAATGATAACCATCCAAGTATTTGAAGGACAGTGCTGTGGAAGAGGTATTAGAGTTTCTCTGCTTGTCCACAAAAGGATAAACATTCTGGAAGATGCTGACAGACAAATTTGAGTTTGTCTGATGTAAGGGAAAAGCTCCCTGAAAATTGGAGATAGAAGTAGCAAGAGTGGAGTGCTTTAAAAGGTAGTAGATTATGTCTTCCTGGAGGTCTTTGAGCAGAAGCTGAGTGACTAGTTAGGGAGTACCTAAGAGATTTCAATTCTTGTAAGTTTTGAATAGATAATTTCAACTCGGAATACGTGATTCTAAGAGATCATGCAAAAGAAAGAAGAGATGTGCCAAAGAACAAGAAAAGAAGATGAATAGGTAGAACACGGCATCCACACATGGAAAGCCTTCTCCCATCAGCTGATGTTTGACTTCTGAGTGTTTGTGGGGAGAAGGTAGGCTGGTTATAAAAATGGGGTCCTAGTTGATAACCTCTGTTGATAATACTTTGTTCTGTGGAGACCATAATAGGAGTAGTGTGTTCCATTTTAGGTGCCATACTTCAAGGAAGACATTGACAAGATAGAAAATGTCCAGGGAGATGATTCTGGGAAGATGGTGGAGTAGGTCAGGTAGCTCTTAGCATTATGTAATGGTCATAATAGTCAGATTTGTCTAAAGATGAAGTGATCTGTTTTAGAATGTAGCACCTTTGTCACTGGACACTCTCCAGTAGAGGCCATATTGTTAATTTCTTCTTGATTTCAATTTCCCGTAGCTAATTGACATGCTTAAGTTTAGGAAAATGATCATTTGCTTTCTTCATATCCATGTTTATGGGGCTATTGAGTGAAACTAGCAGCAGTTTCTATTGGTGACAGCATTAGAAATTGATCAAATGAGTATTCATCCACTGAGAAAAATATGACTTTTTCTACCAAGTCATTGCCAGAAATGGAAAGACTCCAGTGGCAACATGTGAGATATCCCCAAAGCTGAAATTTCCAGTGTGTTGAATCATGGGAACAGAAAGTGGACAGAAGGTTTTGTGTCAGTCTGCACTGCATTATGTAGGATTCTCCCAGCTGGGTAAAATTAAGCTATTGGTGTTGACAGAGAGTGGGTAAGACCATTATTGCTACACTGTTTATAGCAATTGTTGGCCTCAGATAGACAGTAATAAGCATTCAAAAACATTTTAATACCATTACACATGGATATAAATGATGGCAACATAGTCTATCCATCCCAGGATTTTGTACTTGATGAAGGCGGCACGGAATATGGAACATGACACAGTAAAATGGGGACACATTCTGGGAAAAGGAGAAATGTCATTGACTCCTGAGCTATAATGAGTGCACTATGATGACTGTGATATACTCTGACATTCATGAATTTCATAAATGCTGGGAATTCAATCAGATGTTTTGAGCTGTTGCTCCAAAATCCTATGGATAGATGACAAAGAGATCGAATTAGTCTCTAACTTCTAAATGCTGCATGAATTGCTAAAGATGAAAAGACTAGTCAGAAAGATTCAAGTCAAAAAGGAAGAAAAATAAAGAGTCTTTCTAGGTCAGCCAAATTTCTGGAGATCCTCTCAAGAACAAGTTTGCAGGAACCTGGAACTGATTTAGGAAAGTAGAGGTATAAGAAGTTCATTCTCATTCCTCCAGAAATTTTTCTCATTCTCAAGTGCAAATTGCTAGATTTCAAATTACTCAAAACTCATGACCACGGAGTATTTGGAATGATACCTGAAATTGGGGGTCACTGAAGCATAGGATGTTTGATCATAGGACAAGGAAGATTAAAAACTGAGTGGATTCTTAGAAAAAATAAAATAGTCCCTAGGATATTAAGCCTGAAAGATACCTGAAAGAGTCATTCATCTAGCTCAACGTTCTCCTTTTTATTTTTTTAATACATGAGGAAACTTAAACATAGAGTAAGCAGTCATTCAACGAATCAGCTGAAGAGTTCAGATTAGAACAATTATCACTTGGCTCCCAATCCAGTGACCATTTTATTGTATCATTTCCTATGGGCCCTGTCAGAGATAGAATCCTGGATTGAATGAATCATGGTGGCATTGCTTATATTGTTATGACAATGTGCTATTAAATTGGTTTTTGAGCATCAGTTGTTGTCTATTTGAAGCCAGCAATATGGTTTTGGGATGCTTGTTAGGTCATTATACTTAAAATTCTTTCTAAATATTAAATTGGAATTTAATTTCTGGATATCTGCAGTTAAATTATGCTTCAAAGCAAGAGACTTTGGCTGTTTTATTTACTGTAGTCTCAAAAGTATTATTCCACAATATAAACTAACAATTTGAAGACTTTCAGTTTTTAACTGGTCCTGTGAGGAAACAACAGTAATTGAAACAAGAGTGCAATGGCCTCTCTGACTCAAGAGGTTTCATGTCAAACAATGCTCATAAATGGAAATGTCTTTTCCATTGAAATTTCTGCCTTCTAAGCTTTTATTTAGAGCTAATGCAGTATGGAAAACTCAGACAAATGTAATTGCATGCAGCATAAACAAAGTCATCCACATACAGACATAAATCAATTTCCATTAAACCTGAGAATTTTGGCAGTGAGGTCAGTGGCCTATAACTATGGGGTGTGGGAGGGATGGAATAATAAAGTATTTTGTCTTTAGCAAAATAATGAAATTGGCAATGGTTGGATTGGGTGTCCCTTAAAAGGAATTCATGCAAAATTTAATTAAATAAACCTTAATTAAACATCTATCATACACAAAGCTCCTTGTTAGATGAATGGAGATGCAATTATGGGAAAAAAAAAAGACATCAGACATGTCCTCAAAAACTCCAGAATCTGACAGGGAGAAAAAACTCATATATGAATAATACATATGCTTAGAATAATAATTGGAATGAGATATGCCCTCTCCCTCCTTTTTTATTGCTCTAGATGAGAGGTTATTAACCTGGAGTCAGTGGATAGCTTTTAGGGGTCTGTGAATTTAAAAAAAAAAAAGTAACTTGTTTTCAATACAATTGGTTTCCTTTATAATGCTATTTTTTTTAAAGTTTTAAACATTTAAAGATACTGTTCTTCGAAAGAATCTATAGACTTCAACTCACTGCCAAAGAGATGCCAAACACGTGCAAAAAAAAAATAAAAGTTAAGAACTTTTGATCTAGACTTATGGTTTACCTCTTTGTGAAGACTGGAAATTCTACAACTTATAGTCTTTGAGAGTTGCCTAAAGATCATTGAAAGGTTAAGTGATCTGCTCATGGTCACACAAGCATTATATGCCAGAAGAAAGATTTGAAATCAAGTCTTACTAATTGCAAGACTCCCATTCAGTGAGAAGCAGACTAGATCAGGGCTTCTTAAACTTTTCCCACTTGCAACCCCTTCTTACCCATGAAATTTTTACACAATCCCTGGAATACAGGTATATAAAATAGGAATACAAATCCAAGACTTACTGATAATGAATCATAGAGAAATTAATATTAAAAACACTTCTTTGGTGTACTATAATTTTACTATTTATTAAAGACAAAAGCAAATTTGCATACTAATGAGATAGACTGCTTGTTTATTTTTACATAAAGAATTAAATCTTGGCAGAATATTTGATACAGCAGGAAGCAGAGAATTTTCAACATTTTTCAGAGTTGAATGACAGTTTGATTTTATAATCATCAATGCTGAGAACACTACACATAAATACATAGCACAAAATGCCAGAATTATGTTTAGGGCCATTTTAGAAATTGCTGGAAATTCTGTCCTAATCCCAAATCAAAATTGATTTAATGATTTTGTATGTACAGTAAAAACACTGCAATTCATAACATACAATAGTCTCAAATATAGACTGAGATGTTTCTGGCAACATTCATTGGTGCTGCTTGATGTGAGGGTATGTGCAGTGCAAAGTGCACATGCTGTGTGTTCAGAACCAAGGCTGAGGTGGAGTTGCACAATGCAAATGGGCCAACACGTGCAGAAACACCTCAGATTTATTTCAAGTTTGAATTTTTAGTTAGTTTTTGGTCGTTGTGCGTTCAGAAACTCTTTAGTGTTGCCAATTTTTTTTGGAACCCCTACATTCAGTTACACAACCCCATATGGACTCACAACCTACAGTTTAGAAGTGCTGGACTAGATCAGTTTTTGCCCTTCATTCTGCACCCTCCTCCAAATCTAAACAGAAACATGAAAGCCTGGGAGAAAGGCTTAACTCTAGCTGGGGTTAGGGGGGCATTGTAATTTGGAGAGGATAAAGGAGGTCATATTTTTACGATGGCATCAGTGTTGGGCCTTGAAGTAAGGGAAAGATTGCCATAGGCAGAAATGGTGGACAAGGGAGTAGAAATGTACAGAAGGGAGAGAGTAGATAGTGGGCAAAGAGGAAATGATTGACCAGTAGTTCAGATAGGTTTAAACAGATTACATGAAAGGCTAAAATCATTAGCTGAGTCCTAAACATACCAGCATAAGGAATGCATCCTTTATGTGGGAAATAATGGCAACTCACTAAAGATGGTTTGAGCAAGACAATGATGGAAATAGACTTGATTGGAGCAAAACTATTTCAGCAGTAGTGCAAAAGATGGATTAAAGATGGGAAAGCCTGGAGGGAAGGAGATCTATTATACATACCTGCGAAGAATAGATGATTGTAGCAGGCACTCTGAGGTGTGCCAAAGAGAATGAGAACAATGATAACTAGCATTTATATGACACTTTAAGGTTCAAAAGTGTTTGACAGAAACCAATTCTTTTGATCCTCACAATAATCCTGAGGTAGGGGCTATAATTATTATTTCAATTTTTATAGGTAGGAGCCTCTTGCTGACACTGACAAAAAAGATTAAATGATTTGTTTAGAGGATGTGTGTTTGTCCTTCGTTGCCGAATAAGACCATGCCATCAGAGAAATGATGACATGACTTGCACTTGAGTTTGTGTTGAGTGAGGGAGGGCTGGGCAGGTCACAAGCCTCACTTCTCCTCCAGAGCCATCTGAATCCAGTGACCAGATATTCATCAGGATGACTGGAGATGACCCAGGATGAGGCAATTGGGGTTAAGTGACTTGCTCAAGGTCACACAGCTAGTGAGTGTCAAGTGTCTCAGGTGAGGTTTGAATTCAGGTCCTCCTGACTCCTGCACTGGTGCTCTATCCACTACACCACCTAGCTGCCCCTGCTTAGAGTAACACAGCTGGTGAACATCTGAGGCAGGATTTCAACTCAGACCTTCTTGGCTCCTAGTCCAGAATAGATTTGTCTGCAAAGAGTCCCAGAGGAGACAAGAGATATAAACCAACAACTATGATAGTAGGCAGAAGGTGACAAGTATGCCAAAGAAACACATGGTGTGGTCAAATTATAAGAGCAACAGGACTGCAGAGTTGGAAGGGAGTTCAAAGGTTATTAGGTCTACTCCCTAAAGTGCTTGGTCAACCAGATGCTGCTTTTAGATGTCTACTCTTGGGAAGCTCTCTATCTTCCTCCCAAACTACTCCCTTCCTACTTCTGAAAGGCTCTAATTGCTATGGATCTTTTACTGTTGTTTTCCCCCTTTGCATCAAGCCAAATTCACACTGCAGCTTCCACCCACTGCTTCATGGTTTCAAACTGGCGCCAAGCAGACTAATTTAATCCCTCTTCCACACGACAGGCTTTCAAAGACTTCAAGCCAAAGATCATATTCCTCTAGAAAAAAAAGCAGATGCAACATAGGAAGACCAGAGGCGGGGTGGGCTCACTTCAAAAATATTGAATGTTTCACAAATGCCTATTAGCATCCAAAAGTGTTTGTTCCATTTTTAATATGGGGCTAACAAGGAGGCAGTAGACCAGTGTTAAAATCCTAAATCTGATGCTTGATATTTCTGTGACTTTAGGCAAGTCAGTTACCACTCCTGATTCTCCATTTTCTCATCTGTAAAATGAGGGGATTAGAGATGAGAATGGTACTGAGGTCTCACCTAACTCTAAATGCGTGGTCCAATAACTCCATAGCAATTAGATCCTACCCAACACAGTGCTAGACAAAGCAAGTGAATACAAATAGATTTAGATTATTGTCCTAATCCTTAAATGACCTATAGAAAAAGTAGGATTTTATTGAACCTTAAATAATGGACATATAGGGAATGGCAGGGTCATTCAAGATGGAGACTTCCATGTGAACGAAGATATGAATGAATGTGGTTTGCCTAAGGTAAATTCCTTTAGGAACAGGAAGAATTTTTCAAGAAAATGAACCAAGAGCAGTGGAATAAATGTAGGAAAGTTTTTGAATTGGGTAGCTTTAAGAGACTAGATGAAATAGTACAGGAGAAGTCAGCTTATGGAGGGCTATAAATACTAGACTTGACAAGTCTGGATTTAATCCCATAGGGAATGGGAGTCATTGTTAAGTTCTCACTATAATATTCTCACCTCATTTCCATAAAAGAAGGAGACTTTGAACAATTTCACTCAACTCTAGTGATGGGGGTTGGCAAAATTCATTCTTTACTTCTCTGCACATGCTTGGGTATTTTGAGTCAGTAAAAATCCAAATTACCAGGAACTTACAGAAGACATTGAAATGTGGCCATTCACAGAGCTCCAGTCAGAGACTCTGCTTGCTTGTCTGGTGAGCCAGATGTGTTCCATTTTGATGTGGCTTTTATGAAAATTCCTGTGAACATTTTATAGAAGGAAATGGGAACAGTTTGTTTTTTACCAAAAGACCACCTATTAATTTTTTCCTCTTTTAAACTAACATAAAATATAATAATTCATTTCAAAATACTGGATTTATAGCATACAGGGATTGCTTTCCTCTCTCTTCATGCGTATATACGATCATACCATTCTTGAATATAACTTGGTGTGAGCTTGCCTCCCACAGAACAAACAGTTCTCTATAGAAATGAGGCGATTATTCTGAAGAAAGAGGGAGGGAAATCCTCCCCCCTCCCAAAACCTCCAACTACCCTGGAATTTTTTCTTGGAAAATACCTAATCCCCCACAGCAGGTTGGATTTGGTGTATGCTCTAATAATCATTTTCATATGGCTTTAAGAATGCTGGGTAAGGGCGCTCAATTTTTTCATTAGGGGTATTCCAATCACTATCCAGAGAGTCTGGTCTTTCAGGGATTTTTCAGGACTTAGCACAACCTTGACTAAAATATGCTCTTTCCAAATACCAGAAGGTTCTGAAGTTGTGGTATGGGGTGGGGAAGGTAGAAGGGGAGGCTGTTATGTCTATATTCCTATTGATAAAGCTTCCTTTCAAGTAAGATTCTTTCCTCAAATGATCCACTATATGAGTCCTATATATTTATGGTTTTAGAGTTTTAGCTTTAGTTTTAGCTTTATCAATAAACTATCCTTCATAACTGATGTGTACCTTACTAGTTTTAGGGTTTCAGCTTTATAAATCCTATGTCCATACTAGGAAGCTTACCGTTATCCCTTCAAGTATGTAATGGAATTTTGAAAACAAGTCTAAGGAAAAATAAGAGATCAATCAATATACCTATCCACCCAATACAGAGCTTTGTACACCATTGCCAGTAGGTGCAGTTTCTAATTAATATATAATAATCATTCAAATATATGCATAAGGGAGGGCAGAACAAATCCAAAGTTATCTAAGATCATGGGATCACAGATTTAGAATAGGAAAGGGATTTTAGAGGGTACCTTTTACAGATGAGGAAACTGAATCTCAATTTGCCCAAGGTCACACAGGTAATAAGTGGAAAAGTTAGGATTTGAATGCAGGTCTTATAAGGTCAAAGCCAGAATACTATCTATCCTGCCATTGTGCCTCCCCTATGCAGGGGCAAGATCACTTGTATGGAAAACACATGCTTTAGGAGAAACTGCAAGATAGATTTAGAGCACAAAACTGTGCTCTTCTCCTGACTCTTTCTTGTCAGACAGCCAACCAATAAGTATTTATTAAGTACTTGCTGTATGACAGTACTTACTCTTTCTGGTCTTCCATTTCTTCAACTATTTGGTATTTTCTGGTTCTTAATATCTTGAGCCTACGAACCCAACAGGGCAACCTAACAACTTACTGTTGGTTGGGGTAGAGGGGTGGAGAGAAAAGCAAGAGGAAAAACAAGTAAAATGTTGTTAAGGAATGAGAACTAAGCTTCTGACATAGGCCATAAAGAGGGTGGCTAGTGGGAAGACAGTATTCCTTGGGATCATAGACCGGAAAATAAAGAGATGAGGGCAGAGTCTTACTGGGAAAGACCTTATTCTTCTAGGTCTCCCAAATAGGGTCCCAATAGTAGCTGGATCCAGCATTAGAAGGGCTTTAATGTAGCAGACTAAATTCAATTAAATTTATTATCCATTCATTATTATTATTATGTGCGTGCTATGTGCCAAACACTGTGTTAGGCACAGGGAATAGAAAAGCAAAAATAATCCCCCTTCCCACTTTCAAATGGTTTACATTCTGTTGAGGACGGGTGGGGAGATATTCATAGACAATAAATAAAAAATAGATACAAAGTAATTTGGAGAGGGCAGGGAGTAAGGTACATATCAATTATGGAGGATAGTTTGTTGATAATAAGTTAGGGGGTTCAATATAATGATACAATAAAAAGAAAGGGGATACTTTAGAAAGGTAGGGTAAAGAGAGATGAGGCAAGAAAGGGATAGTGTTGACTTGTATGGGTATGAGTGAGTGATGGTCAGTGACTGAGAAATATTTGAGTTTTGAGTGGAATCAAAGGGCAGAAGAACATCATTCCTTTAAGGAATCAATGGCAATACTGACTTTTTAATCCTTGAGTAAAAGATGGAAAAAGATGAGGCATGGTACCATCTGCAACCTGGTCCTGCCCAGTGGTCAAGGAAGAGGTTAGTAGAACAATGAGACCTGGCTCTCACCATGTGGATGATGCATACTTGAGTTACCTTTATGAAAAGAGGACTTCTGAAAGGACCTATTTCGTATATTCAAACCTGGTATTTTGGAAATTGCTACTAATTGGCTGTATGACCTTGGACAATAAAAAAAATGAACAAATAAATGAATTAGTGAATGAAAAAGCATTTATTAAACACTATTAAGCACAATTAAGTGTCAATATATGTAGCAAACATGGTGCTAAACCTGGAGATTCAAACAGGAAAAAAAAGTGAGGCAGTTCCTGTTGGCAAAGAGAGCTCCCTTCATTTGACGTGGTCATTTAACTATCCTAACATCTTTTCCTTTTCACATAATATGAGGCTTTGAAAAGACAATCTCTGAGGTTCCTTCCATGTCTAACACTTTATAAATCTATAAGCTAAATGCTATATGAACAGTAAGAAACCATATCTTTTGATGCAGTCTCAACTACACATAACCTTGGATTCAAGTTTATTGTCACCAAAACTATGCATGTTAGAAAACAGGGGTTGAAATGTAGAGTGGGGAAAGTAAAACATGAAACTGCAGGATCAGCTAGAGAATGTGAATAGTAGTAGAAGGTTAAAACCTACTAGTGTAGCTTTTCATGAAAGAAATCCTCCTTCTTCTCCTTGAATTATTACAGTGGAGTGAATGAAGCTGTGATCTATCTGGTAGGCATAGATATTGAATATATCTAGATTGGTATGGCACATACTGACAGTATAAGGAAATAATAAAAAACCTACCATCTAGGAAGTATTCTATCATAGGAAATAACATATATATGTGTATGTATACATATATACACATACACTTGTGTATATAATTATAGATGATATAGATCATATAAATGACACTATATATCTCTATATTTGTATTTTTTGTGGGTATATATACATAAATGTATACATGTACTCTCCAAATACTTTCAAGAAAGGGGAACTAACAGGGGAATCAGGAAAGATCTCCAGTAGGAAATGGTGTTTAAACTGAGTTTTGAAGGGAGCTGGAGACTATTAGAGGCAGAGGTAAAGGAAGGAGTTCATTTTACTGGGAATTACATGGGCAAGGCATGGGGAAGGAAGATAGAATGTTTTGTACAAGGAACAAGTAGAGTAACGTATAAAATGCCTAGAAAGGTAGTGAAGGGTGGTAAATGTCAAACACAGGTTTTCACAATTTGTTCTCCAGGAAATAATCCACCAATGGAGTTTCCTGAGAAGGGGAATAGAATGCACTGAACTGCTATAGGAATGTCATTTTGGCAGTTTCGTGTGGGACAGACTAAGAACAGGTGGAACTTGAGGCATGGAGCCGTCCCTTTATATCTCTAGTTTATTACAAATGTCCAAATGGAACAATCAATAAATAACTTGAAAACTCATTAATCTTGATGAAAGATTTCATAGCAATTCCATTTTTTTATTCGCCACATTATTTGTCCCTTTCTCACATGACTTACAGATGTAGTTTGCCTTGCTAGATTTTCTAGAATTCACACAAATAATTCAAGTCCTGTTACCCTCATGAAGGAAGAATACTGAAAGCAAAATGTGAAGATGTGTTTATAGTCATTTCTTTTTTAGCTACATATTTTAGTATTCTGAGAAAGGCATTAAAAAGCAATTAATAAGCAATTTGGCTGCTGACTCGGTTTTGATCCCCAGAGAAGATTTTTGAGGGCATAGTTCAACTAATGAAAGAGAACTTTGTCTTCCCTTCTTCCCCTAGCCACAACCCCTTTTTTTTCTGCTGAATTGCATAGACCATATAGCAATTCTAATGGGAAGTATCTGTGTGGGATGAATTCTATCAGGGTTTCTGAAACTGGAAAGGGTATGTGTGTGTGTGTGTGTGTGTGTGTGTGTGTGTGTGTGTGTGTGTGTGTGTGTTTAAATAGAAGTAAGCTCCATGGAAATTGTCTAGTACTGGCCAGCTGTGGATCAAATGGAGATTTGGAATCTCAACCATCCACAGTAGTGGCTTCCTGTAAAACGGTTCTGCTTCATCCATGTACTTAAGGCAGTGATAGATGCCCAGGAGGTTTTAACCACTTGCTCACTTGTAATCTTTTTGATGTTTCTGTTAGCCTGTTTGACTGTAGCTTCCACTGTCGCTTCATGTAGATCTCAGAGAATGAAATGTCCAGGACTTTTTTTCCATATTTATTCAATGAAATGCAAACAGATGACAGTCTGACACAAAAATGTGGAGATGCGTAATGTTGGATGGAGACCCAGGAAGTCAATTCCAGAAAAATGAATATACTGCAGCACTGTTATTGTAACCATGGGGATATTTGGGTCCCTTTCTGTTAGGTTCCCTTCTCTATATCTTAAAACAAATACCTTACTTGATTGACAATGAGGTTGTTCTAAGGACAGTTATCACTAGTTTTGCTGGGCCAGAGATACACATAAGCTGAGTAGCCATCGACTAAAGGCCTAGGAAATAGTTTTGGTTAGACCTGGGTCCTGGTCTCAGTTCTGTCCTTCATCATTTTTATGGTCTTACTTATTAAAGCCCCAGTACACATATCTATAGGACTGCTAGTTGGTACAGTGGATAGAATGTTAGATCTAGAGGTAGGAAGACCTGAGTTTAGATCTGACCTCAGACATTTATTGTCTGTGTGATACTAGACAGGTAATTTAACTCTGTTTGTCCAGTTTCCTCATCTGTAAACTAGAGAAGTAAATGGAAAATCCCTACAGTATTTCATCCAACAAAACCCCAAATGGAGTCAAGTGTCAGACATTATGGAAATGACTCAAAGACAATAACAACATATCTCTATAAATTAGGAATGACACAACCAACCAAGGAGTTGCCATGAGGAAAGTACTTTGTAAATGATAAAGGATTGTCTAAAAATATGATTCTGATCATTACTTAAATGACAAATTATGAAGCAAAGTTCAAATGATGCTAGATCAGAAATCATGAGACTTGGTTTCAAAACCTGATTACCTTCATTATTTCTCTTTTAATCTTGATTACCTGTCCAGGTTTCAGATTCTTCATCTTTTAGACTACTGTATATTTGAGGCACCAGACATATCACCCATTGGCTGTATGTAGCCCACAACTCTCCTAAGTGGACTTGAATCAGGGTTTCATATAGATCACATTGGGAAATATTTAACAAAATAAATACACAGCAAAATCTTGAAAATGCTAAAAATGTTTTCTAAGTCAATATACTGCCTACTGTGATCTTTTGTCTTAGTGCCCTTAATTTCTATTTGAATTTTACATCATTGGTGTACATTATCTCTTAGGTCTACTCTCTAAGATCAAATTCTATGATCCCAAACTCCTTTCAAGAGAAACCACACCTAAACCACAGTAAAATGGGAATTTTTTTTAAATAATATAAATTTATTTATTTAACTTTTCACATTCATTTTCACACAAAATTTTGGGTTCCAAATTTTCTCCCCTTTTATCCCCTCCCCCACCCCAATACACCAAGCATTCTAATTTTCCCTATCACCAACCTGCCCTCTCTTCTATCATCTCTCCCTTCTCTTGTCCCCATCTTATCTTTTGTCCTGTAGGGCCAGATGACTTTCTATTCCCCCTTAACTGTATTTCTTATTTCCTAGCAGCAAGAACAAGACTAAACAGTGGTTCCTAAAACTTTGAGTTCCAAATTCTCCCCATCCCTCCTTCCCCACCCATTCCTTTTGGGAAGGCAGACAATTCAATATAGGCCATATCTGTGTAGTTTTGCAAATGACTTCGACAATAGTCGTGTTGTGTAAGACTAACTGTATTTCCCTTCATCCTATCCTGCCCCCCATTGTTTCTATTCTGTCTTTTGATCCTGTCCCTCCCTGAGTGTTGACTTCAAATTGCTCCCTTCTCCCATTGCCCTCCCTTCCATCATCCCCCCCCACCCTGCTTATCTCCTTCTCCCCGACTTTCCTGTATTGTAAGATAGGTTTTCATACCAAAATGAGTGTGCATTTTATTCCTTCCTTTAGTCGAATGTGATGAGGGTAAACGTCTTGTTTTTTTCTCAGCTCTCCTCTTTTTCCCTCCACTAAAAAGTCTCCTGCTTGCCTCTTGAATGAGATATACTTTACCCCATTCCATTTCACCCTCTCTCCTCCCACTACATTTCTCTCTCACCATTTACCTTAATTTCTTTTAAGATATGGTCCCATCCTATTCAATTCACTCTGTGCTCTCTGTCTCTGTATGTGTGTGCATGTGTGTATGTGTGTGTGTGCGTGCACATGTGTATGTGTGTGTGTGTGCATGTGTGTGTGTGGTCCCACCAACTACCCAGATATTGAAAAGTTTTAAGAATTACAAATATTGTCTTTCCATGTAGGAATGTAAAGAGTTCACTTTTGGTAAGTCCCTTATGACTTTTCTTTGCTGTTTACTTTTTCATGCTTCTTCTCATTCTTGTGTTTGAAAGTCAAATTTTCTTTTCAGCTCTGGTCTTTTCATCAAGAATGCTTGAAAGTGAGGGGAGGAGCCAAGATGGAAGAGTAGAAAGACTCATTTATGCTAGCTCTGAACCCACAACCCATATATTTCCTGCAAAAAGAACTCCCCACAAATTCTGGAGCACTGCAAGGTGCCCAGAAACACAGTGGAAAAGATTTCCATTCCAGAGAGCCCTGGAAAGCCATCCCCAGGAGTCCGTCATACCCCAGAAAGTGGAGCCCACCCCTGTGCTGCCCTGGCCGCGTGGCCCCAGAGGAGCAGATCCAAGCAGGCTTCAGGGACGGAACTTCCGGCAGCCGCAAAGGTCCCTAGACCCACAGGTGCTACAGGTCAGTGAGAGAGACATCTGGGCTGGCCGAGAGGGGAGCAGGATGTCTCCATGACTCGGGCCCCCTCACGAGGCAGCGGCAGAGGCAGGGGCTGAGGCAGTGGCAGAGGCAGCGGCGGTGGCCTGGGACTCCCAGAGCAGCAGGCAGAAGTTCAAGGCCAGTACCAAAGGTATCCGCAAAAACCCCCTGAGGGAACTGAGCCTGGGAGGAGGCCCTGCCCCCACCCACTCCATTACTGAAAGTCTCTGCATAAAGCCCCTGAGGGAACTGAGCCTGGGAGGTGGCCCTGCCCCCACCCAAGCACCAGAACTTAAGCTCACATTGAATAGCACCCATGCCTGCCACAGAAAGCCCATTTGAATCTCAGACCCCAAGCACTAGCTGGGCGGATCTAGGCGGGGGTGGACAGGAATCTCAGAAGTCAAGTAACTGGCTGGGAAAATGCCCAGAAAAGGGAAGAAAAATAAGACTATAGAAAGCTACGCTGATGGGGTACAGATGTTCCCACCTTTCAATTCTGATGATGAGGAACAATTCTTACCATCAGGGAAAGACGTGGAGGTTGGGGCCTCTCTATCCCAGACATCCCAGGTGGATGTCTGGTGGGCTCAGGCCATGGAAGAGCTCAAAAAGGATTTTGAAAATCAAGTTATACAGGTGGAGGAAAAACTGGGAAGAGATATGAGAGGGATGCAAGAAAAGCATGAAAAACGGCTCAATACCTTGCTAAAGGAGACCCAAAAAAATGCTAAAGAAAATAACACCTTGAAAAATACGCTAACTCAATTGGCAAAAGAGGTTCAGAAAGCCAATACGGAGAAGAATGCTTTCAAAAGCGGAATTGGCCAAATGGAAGAAGAGGTTCAAAAGCTCACTGAAGAAAATAGTTCTCTCAAAATTAGAATGGAACAGATGGAGGCTAATGACTTTCTGAGAAAACAAGAAATCACCAAACAAAACCAAAAGAATGAAAAAATGGAAGAGAATGTGAAATATCTCATTGGAAAAACAACTGACCTGGAAAATAGATCCAGGAGAGACAATTTAAAAATTATGGGACTACCTGAAAGTCATGATCAAAAAAAGAGCCTAGATATTATCTTCCATGAAATTATCGAGGAAAACTGACATTCTACAACCAGAGGGCAAAATAAGTATTGAAAGAATCCATCAATCGCCGCCTGAAAGAGATCCAAAAAGAGAAACTCCTTGGAACATTGTGGCCAAATTCCAGAATTCCCAGGTCAAGAAGAAAATATTGCAAGCAGCTAGAAAGAAACAATTCGAGTATTGTGGAAATACAATCAGGATAACTCACTTAACTCTAAGGATTTTTCTAAGGATCAAATTAATTAATACAGTCAATCCTCATTATGGCATCAGGCATTGACATAATTTTATTAGTAACATTTTCACTTCTGTATACACTCGTGGCTGTGCACAGTAGAGAAAAAATAAGAAAGGCAGTGAGAATAAGTTTGTGGAGTGGTTGGTATCATACTAGGGTGACTTAGCATAACTGACCAGCTGGCTAGAGAAATCCAAGCTACAGATACCAGCCTTGATTGCAGTTTCAAGGTTAAACAACCCCTCATCTCTGCTATGCTCCCAAACTCCAAGACCCCTAATGATCTCAAATGGTGCACAAAGTAGACATTGATGATGGATTGTTTCAAGCTGGTGAATCTTTCATCTCCAGGGCTATCTACCAGCCATAAAGAAGAGAGTATCAGAGGTGATGTTGAGACCTCTCCAATTTCAGGGTCTTCAGATAGCTGTCACTAAAGTTTCAACAAGTTCTCTCTTGGTTTTCAGGGGGTGGTCTAGATAGAGAGATTTACAGCAGTATAGTGTATAGTAAAATTCTTTCACACTACTATCTGGCATGGTAGGAGGTAAACTTTGGGCTAAAAAGTGTTGTGGATTAAAGGATTTTATTTGCTAGATAGTATTTATGGCACTGTAAATTTCATGTGTTATGAAAAAGTCAATATTATCTGAAATCTATGTGTTTTTTATTGGCATAAAATAAAAGGGCACAGAATTTACAAAACACTTTTCACACAAAAAATTAGTCAGATCTAAATAACTAGAAATATATCAGTTGTTCTTGGGTAGGCCAAACTAATATAATAAAAATGGCAGTTCTACATAAATTAATTTACTTATTCAGGGCCATACCAATCGAACTACCAAAAATTATTTTATAGTTAAAAAAATTCATCTGGAAGAACAAAAGCTATGAAACATCGAGGGAATTAATGAAAAGAAATGCAATGGAAGATGACTTGGTAAATGTAAGACCGAGTAGAGTAGGATTTTTTGCTGTTTTTTTTCTGGATTGCATTTTAGCTAATCAAATGCTTAAGGTTGAGTCTTGCCTTTGATTGAATCAAGAGCCTTTGATTAGATCAAGAGTATTTGATTGTAAACAGTATATATGTCGTATTGCTTGGAGGGAGAAGAGAGAGTAGAAAGAGAAGCAGAGCTGAGAGAAGTGAGCATGAGTGGGCTAGGGGAATTTGCTTGTGAGGAGGCCTAACAGAAAGAATGTTTGCGATGTCCGTGCTCTGTCTTTTGATCTATGTTGATTTCTCAGTCAGAAGTCCTGTCTATTGGTCTGTGTTCATATCTCAGATAGAAGCCCTGTCTGTTGGTCTTTATGAGTGAATTGAGATGATGGTGCTGGTAATGTGGGTAAATATTATTATAGCCCTGTTAAGTTTTGTTTTCCTAGAAACAGAAGCTGTAGGCAGGAGTCCTTGGAGCCTGCTGTCAGGCAAAAGCAGAAAGAGTTTGAAGTGGAACAATTCCTGTGAGCTGAGACAAGGAGCAGGAGCAGAGAGTAGCCTGAATGCGAATTCAGCAAGAGCTGGAGCAATTAGCCCGTGGACAAGGAGTTGGGTGTTTGGAGTCAGCCTTGAGCAAAAATGACTTTATTTGGATATCATGAATTGATTAAGGAGACTGTTTCTACAGTGACTTAGGGGGTGGATGGTGTGGTATTTTCTGCTTCCCCTGAAGGATGCATCATACTAGGGAAGACCCTTGCCTGAGACCCTCTGATTATGGTGATGCAATGATATATGCTATATGCCATATGCCATACTGAATGTTATGAAACATATGTATGCATTAAATGATATGTTTTCCTTAAAGATGTTGCTATGAATGTTATGCTTTACTTTACTGAATAATGTTTAGTTTATTGCTGATTAGAGGGTTCATTATAGTAGGAAATTAGACCTTTAACATTATTCACAGCAGAAGTACTTAGGTGTGCTGTCATGATTGGCATTATACAAACTAGATTTTAAATTGTATTATAAAGCAATAATCATCAAAACTACATGGTACTGGCTAAGAAATAGTGGTAGATCAGTGGGAAAGGTTAGGTAAATAAGACACAGTAGTCAATAACTATAGTAATCTACCATTTAAGAAACCCAAAAACTTCAACTTCTGAGGTAAGAACTCACTGTCTGACAAAAAACCACTAGGAAAACTGGAAAATACTATGGCAGAAACTTGGCATAGACCAACATCTTACACTGTGTACCAAAATAAAATCAAAATGGGTTTAGAAATAAAGGCTGATATTATAAGCAAACCGGGAGAGAACAAGGAATAGTTTACCTGTCAGATTTATGGAGATTGGAAGAATTTATGACAAAAGAAGAGATAGAGAACATTACCAAATGCAAAATGCATAAGTTTGATTACATTAAATTGAAAAGATTTTGCACAAAGTCAAAGCAACCAAAATTGGGAGAAAAGAAGAAAACTGAGAAAGAATTTTTACAACCAGCATCTTTGATGAAGGCCTCATTTCTAAAATATATAGAGAACTGAACCAGATTGAGAGGAATACAAGTCATTCCCCAATTGATAAATGGTCAAAGGATATGAAGAGTCAGTTTTCAGATGAAGAAATTAAAGCTATTTATAGTCATGAAATATATTCTAATCAGTATTGATTAGAGATATGAGAATCAAAAAAACTCTGAGGTATCATATCATACCTATCAGATTGGTTAACATGCCAAAATAGGAAAGATAAATTCTGGAGAAGATGTGGGAAAATTAGAATACTATTGCATTGTTGGTGGAGTTGTGAACTGATCCAACCATTCTGCAGAATAATTTGGAATTATGCCCAAAGGGCTATAAAACTGCATACTCTTTGACCCAGCAATACCATTTCTTGGCCTGTAACCCAAAGAGATCATAAAAATGGGAAAAGCACCCACATATACAAAAATATTTATAGTATCTCTTTTTGTAATGGCAGAGAATTGGTGAGGGGATGACAGTCAGTTGAATAATGACTGAACAAGTTTTGATATATGAATATAATGGACTGTTATTTTGCTATAAGAAATGATGAGCAAGTAGACTTCAGGAAAACCTGGAAAGACTTATATGAATTGATGCTGAGTGAAATGAGCAGAGGCAGGAGAATATTATACACAATAACAACCATGTTGTATGATGACTGACTTTGATAGACATAGCTCTTCTCAGCAGTGCAAGGATCTAAGACAATTCCAAAAGACTCACAATGGAAAATGTTGTTCACATCCAGAGAAAGAACTATGGAGTCTGAATGTGGATGGAAACATATTATTTGCTCTCCTTTTGTTTTTTTCTTTCTCATCTTTCCTCCCATTCTTTCTAGTTTTTCTTCACATCATGACTAATATGAACATATTTTAATATGAATGCATAAGTAGAGCCTATACCAGATTGTATGCTGTTTTAGGGGAAATAGAAGGAAGAAGAGGGGGAAAAAATTTGAAGCTCAAAATCTTATGGAAGTGAATGCTGAAAACTAAAATAAATTAATTAATTATAAAAATAGAAAGAAAAGGTCACACAATTCTAGGGAATTACTAGCAAGAAAAAATGTTTTGCACGTTAACAATTTTATTTTGTCTACTTCATTTTATGGGTTATTTCATGGTTACTGTGTTAGGAAAAATATATATTATCAGAATTAATATTTGTTATAAAGAATTATATGCAGACAGTACATTTTTAGCCATCTCTATTGAAAAGCTACAATTTTTGGTGGTTGCAGGAACCTAACCCCTATTTTCCATAGGTTCAATGTATCAACATTCATGTTTTTTTTATTTTTGTGCCATTTTTTTAGGGTTGTTGCCCTCCAAAGTTGAGGATTAACTATTTTTGTCATGTGCTTTTTACAGTGTCTGACACAGAGTGGGAGCTTAATAAATGCCTGTTGCCTTCCAGCCTTCCTTATTTCCTTCTGGGTTGCCCATTATGTAAATGGGGAAATTCAGATAGAAGAAGCTGGGATCAGAACTTCCAATTCCCTTCCTTTCTGGGCTTCTGTTATTCCTAAATGGCTATACTTCTTGCTAAAGCAAAATATTTAGTTAAACCTATGTTTAAATACAGTGTCATCGGGGAGGAACTGAGAATCCCATAATCTAAAGCTGGAAGGGGCTTCCTGAACAGGAATACCTTCCAAAACATTCCTGACAAGTAGTCATCCAGCCTGAAGACCTCCAGAGTCATAAAGACGGCCAAATGATTCTCAAGGAAGCTCATTTCACACTAGCTCATTGTTATGAAAATGAGCTGCCACCATCAAACCAAAATCTGCCAGTCTATATCTTCAACCTCTTCTTCTTAGTTCTGCCCTCTGAAGTTAAGAAAAAAAAGTCTAATCATTCTTTCCAAAGACAAGTCCTTAAGAACCTGGAGACAACCAAAATCATTTCTTTCTACCATCTTCTCTTCATCCACCTAGACATGCCAATTCCTTCATCCTATCAACGTTCTTGGGTCTCCCAATGATCCTGGCACATACTTCCATATCTAAATCAACAAAGCTCTCCCAGAACTGAATACAGTATTTGAGATATGGTTGAACCACAGCTAACTGGGGAGAATGAATGGTCTCCAACCTATATTTACTTACTTGTCATGGGGTTTGAAATTCCAATATCATTTGCTCCTTTCACAGTAATAAATATAGCAACAGCTTGAGGAATGGATTGGACTAGAAAAATTTTGAAATCTCCAACTCTAAGATTCTGTGGTTATATCTGTGTGTGTGTTTGTCTTTTATTGCCAAAGAAGACCATGCCATCAGAGAAATGATGACATGACTTGCTCTTGACTTTGTTTTGAGTGAGAGAGGGTTGTGCAGGTCACCAGCCTCACTTCTCCTCCAGAACCATCTGAATTCAGTGACCGGATATTGATTAAAATGACTGGAGATGACCCAGGATGAGGTAATTGGGGTTAAGTAACTTTCCCAAGATCACACAGCTAGTGTCAAGTGTCTGAGGTGAGATTTGAACTTGGGTCCTCTTGACTCCTGCACTGGTACTCTATCCACTGCACCACCTAACTACCCCATTAGTTATACCTGGACTAGGAGAGGAAATTATCATCCCAGGACCCTGAGCCCAAGTGTCTCCTAAACTACATTTTTTGCTTTTAGTGAAATACAGAAGGAATTGACCAGGATATCCCTGAGAAATTATTCCAAACCTCCAGTCCAGGTGAGGAAAACACAGAAAAGGCAGATAAGAGAAACAAGACTTTACCATTGATTAAACAGATTTCAAAAATCAGTTTTCATTTTTTTGGTCTTTTTAAAAGATGGGAAGAAGATCTTAATGAAATTAGAGAGGCAGATTATCATTTTCTATAAAACAACCTATTATACCTTGGTTGGCCTTTAAAAACTAGCTTACCAGCTCTGGAGACCATTGAGGTAGGAGAGGGGTGCTGAATGTTATCCCTGGCAGTATAAGAACAACCAACCATGAAGAGAGATTCTGGCCTTTGAGAGATTATTCTTTGCTATTTATTATGTATTGCTGCTAGAGAGGAGACAGAGATTTTTTTCTCCTCCCCACACTGGCCATAATATCATACTCTTAAATATGACACCACATTGAGCAAAAAAGCAGAAAGCCAATGAGTAAAGACAACAGAGATGAGAGCAAACAACTCTCTTCTCTCTGAATAAAATGCCATCTAGCAGTAAAGAAAAGAAGTAGATATGGATTCAAGCCCTGGGAGTTGGGAGTTGAACTGAAGAAGAAATAGAGTACAGCTGAAAAATCTGCCTCCCAATATCATTGCAATCAAAGGACAGCAGCTAGAAGATGGTAAGAAAATAAAGGACATTAAACCCCTTCAGTGACAAACAGCTATTTTTCTTGGACCTATGTATTCCTATGTATGTGCCCACTCTTCTCAGCAATGTTTTTATTAACGGTAGGCATATAAGGGGAAGTGAATCCCAAGGTTATGAAGGGAATATTTTGTGGCTAGTATTTTTAATATACTTTTACTTAGTATAGCCTGCTGTGTAGCTTAAAGGCAAATACATGGATAGGGAATCATGAACTAGAATGCAAATGTAAAGATTACTTTTGATATGGAGGGATCAGTCCTCCCACTAGAAGACCCAACCTATGGTTCTATTTGGAGGTAGGAGTAGCTCCTGGATAGAGCACTACATGAGCATTTATTTCACTTGTAACAACTGTGTGCTGATAGTAGGAAAAATGTTATTATATCCACTTCACAGAAAACTAAGGATGACAAGTTAAGTCACAAATCTGGGACAAGAATCCATGTCTTCTGACTTCTATTACAAAGTTCTTTTCATTATATCTATGGTCCATCTTAACCCTTGTTAAAAAAAGAAAATATTTGGGAGGGAAAACAAATTAGTCAGCCATGTACATCTTAGCAAAAATTAATTATCAAAACTTTAGTCAGTCACTTAGAAGACCACTGAGGGATTCAGTTACAAGATATGCAAATTTTGTTTAGGTGTAGGATGTGAAAACATAAAGAAAAAGAAATCTGTGTAGGTACTATAGAAGGAAGACAGCTCTGATGTCTGCTCATTGATCTTCACTCCATTTGAAGAAGCTCCAAGGAGGTTCCCCTATCACTGACCAACTCACACTCCCTCCTGATGTCTTAGTATATACTGATATCATGGCCCCACGTCAGCAAATGAAGTAATGGAGCTTCTCCCCAGACCCGAGCTTACATATAACCAATATATCCCATTACCGCAAAGTACTTCCACTATGATGCCTAAGCTACCCACCACCAGGGGTTTATTCATTATATTTGTACTTTAGACACTTATTAAGTACCAACCACATGTGAGGGATACAGAGAAGCACAAATCACAGCTTGTTTCCTCTAAAAGTTTATAACCTAACAGGCAGATAAGAGTAATAATATACATATAAAATATATGAAATAAAAACAAGGAGCTATGAGTTCAGAGGGAAGTGAGATTTATTCATGAGGTTGAGGTAAGAGAAAGCTTTATATGTACATGTATATGTATATACCTTTGATGTGTGTATGTGTGTATGTGTGAAGAGAGAGACAGAGACAGAGAAACAGAGAGACAGAGAAAGAGAGAGAGAGAGAGAGAGAGAGAGAGAGAGAGAGAGAGAGAGAGAGAGAGAGAGAGAAGATGGAAAAGATTTCAATAGATGGTGAGGAAAGATTGCTACATGTGTCTCGGAGAAAGATAAGATTATTTTAGACCTAAGGAATATGAATATGTATATGTATATAGCAAAGGTAAGAAGATTCACTTGCAGGCAATAGTGAATGATGCAATTTGGCTAGGCTATAGAACAAACAAGGAAAATTAGTGGAAATAATGTTGGATAGGAAAATGAAAACTAGTCTTGAATGCTAAGCTAAGAAGTTTGGATTTATCATTGCCTGTTCCTTCCTGTCCTCTGTTAAACCATAAGTAGCCTAAGAGGGATAATTAATAATTCTCTAATTTTCAGAGAGAATGAGTTGATTAATTCTCTTTCCTTTGAGACTAAAGGTACTGAAAACAGTTCTGCCTCTTTCACAACATGGAACAGTCAGCTCCACCTTAATTTCCCATGTCAATCTCTTTTAGGGCAGCCACTGAGGCATGTTGTTTTCCTGACAGTTGCTAATTATCAACTAAAACTAAATGGAATCCTGCCACTCAGTCTCACATAAGTTGGTGACACAACTTTGAGGACCCTATCATCAAAGCAAGAGGGAGGAGGGGAAGAGAACACTGACAACTAACCATGACCTTATTTTCATGACCAAGGAATGGGGCCTTCAGTGACGCATGGGAATGTCCTTTTCCACTCTGACTGTGCTCCCGCTCACCCAATTGAATGTCTAGAAGTGGAAATTTGCTCACCTTTTTGTCTTCCCCAAGGCATAGCTAGCAATCACTTTCAAGAAAATTCAGTTTATAAAACCAGGGACTTCAGCAGAGGGTGAACCTTCTCAGTTCAAAAATAATTCATTCTCATTTTGCTTGGCAGTATTTAACTGTTAGCTTAGATGTTGAGTTCTTAATAGAGCATGAAGGGGGAAGAAGATAAAGTCTTGTCATTATCAATCATTATTAATGGAAAATGTCATCATTTAGCCAACAACACCAACTGATCAATGTCAGGCTTTGGTAGGTCTGATAGAAAATTAAGCAAATTTTTTAAAACTCACACACTTACATTTTTTGGAGATTATATATAATTCTATCATTTGAAATTTCTACCTTTTTACCCACAATGGAATTATATGGCAAAAATTTAAGTTCCAGTCTAATCACTTACTAAATCACTATCAATAAAAAAAGGCATTTATTAAGCCTTATTTGTCAGACACTAAATTAAACCTTGGTTATACAATAACGAAAGCGAAGACAGTCCCTGCTCTGAAAGAGATCATTTGGATTCATTCATTCACTTATCTATTTATTATTTATTTAATAAAACCTGTTATTTCATGGGTGTGTTAAATTTCCAAAGAGGAAACTTCCTCTACAAATGAAGATTCTGAAGTTAGTCAGTTTCCTCAGACACGGAACTTCAGTGACCTGCAAAAAGTCACCCAGTCATGATGGGTAGAGAAGTGAACTCACACCTTCTTGATGCCAAGGCAAGCTCTCTATTCATCAGGGGCCAGGCTACCTTTATTTTTCATCTATAAGAAGGAGAAATTAGCTATCTCTATCAGGGTTATTGTGAAAAATAAGAACTAATTAGCAGTAATAATTACTTAAAATAAGAAGCCAGCAGATAGCATCCTTCTTCCCAAAATGGGCACACCTCAATTAATGGCAATTAAATCTTCTAATAGTAAGAGGGATGGATAATACTGGCAAAACATGTACCAAAATCAGGAAAGCCTCATAAAATGTCAGCTTTAGCAATTGTAAAATTACTAGCAACATTGGAAAGAAGAGATTAAGTAGAGCTGGGAAGTTGGAAATGGGATTGCCAAGGAGCTGAGAAATAAGTGGACAAAATACAAGCCATTAGTCTAGACAGTTTTTTTCCTAGGAGTTTGACTATGAATGGGAAGAAAGATACATGATCAATTTTATTATAAAGAAATACAACCTTTCAGGTTTGGCATGGATTTTATGTCATCTATTCCAACCCACATGGAAAAAATGTTTCCTCTACAACAGTTGACAAATCATGTCCAGTCTTTATATGAAGACCACCGTGAAAAAGAAATTCATTACCTTCCAAGACAACCTATTCCACATTTGGAAAACTCTGAAGATTAAGAATCTTTCCTTTCATCAAGCCTAAATTTGACTGCACAACTTCTCTCTATTGGTTCTAGTTCTAATTCTATCCTCAGGGCTAAGCAAAACAAATCAAATCCCTCTTCATCATTAAAGTTCTTTAAAGAAACTTATTTTGTGTATTGCTAAATCTTCATTCTCCCAAGTTAAATATTGGTTTCATTAGACACTATTTATGTAGCATGAATTCCCCTTTCTCATTCCTCTCTTTAGAATACTCTCCAATTCAGAAAAATTCTACCCCAAATATGCTGTCCAGAATTGAACACAGCACATCAGATGAGGTAGGACCAGCATAGGGGGCTAAAAGACTATAATATCTTTATTCCTAGATATGATTTCACTTTTATTGTAGTCAATCATCACATATGTTTTTTGACAGTCACATACTACCATTGACTCAGAACCATAGAAGTACAAAATATTAGGACTGGAAGGCATCTCAGAAGCCACCTTGTCCAACCCACATCTACTGTTTGTGGCTTTACCCTAAGGAACGAAACAGAACAAGGCAGTTTCTTTTTTTCATATACTGACTATCACCTACTTGAAAACAGTTACATGTCTTCTCTAAGTCTTATTTTTTTCTGTTTTATTTTGTTTTATTCTGAACTCAATAATAAGTTTTTCCTATAGTTTTATTTTATTCTAAGAAGAAATTCCTTTAACTTTACTGAATTTATAATCTGACCCTTCCACTATGTTCCCCATATACAAACATTAAGCCACAATAGCAACAAATCCTAAAAACAAAACTCTTATCATAAGCATGAATAGTTGCATGTAGCAAACTCCCACATCGTTCATGTCTGAAAATTATATCTCTATTTCCTTTTATGTTCTTAGCCTCTCTCACAGGATGCCAGTTGCATGTTTCATTTTCAATCTTTTGGACTTGTGATAATTGGATGTTTGATAGATTTCACTCGTAAAATGATCTGGTCTTGGAGATTTTTCTTTGAGAGTTCATTCATGACTTGTTCAATTTCTTTCTCTGATATTAGATTATTGAAGTAATCCACTTCTCCCTCTGTTAATCTGGGTAGTTTATATTTTAATAAGAATTAATTTCCTCTATGCCATCAGTTTTGTTAGCATATGATTGTTTCTAGTAATCTTTTATTTCCTCTTAAATTGTTGTGAGTTCTCCTTTTTAATTTTGATACAATTATTCTTTTGCTTAATCTTAAAAAATATGATTAACTTTTTCTATTTCATTAGCTTTTTAAAAATCCTCTTTATGTATAAATCAACTCAAAGTTTTGCTTTTTTATCTTTTGCTTTCAATTTTACTAATCTCTAATTTTTAAGACTTTGGTGCTCAGTTTTAACTGAATTAAAATTTACTTTAATTAATACATTTTTGTTACAGTGGCTTAGTCTACTCATGAAAAATGACAGTTCTTAGATTATTGATTATGAAATTAGTGTTTATACTCCCAGATATTTTATACATTCTGTTGTTACATTGAATAGAATTCCTCTTTCGAGGTTTTATTGATAGATATCAGTCAATCATATGCAGAAAAATGAAAATTTGTATAGATTTATTTTACATCATGCAACTTTCCCCAAGTTGTTGTCCCATTTATTTTTAAGTTAACTCTTAGGGTTCTCTAAGTAAACTAATGTATCACCTATAAGAAACAATAATTTTCTTTCTTCTTTCCCTATACCTGTTCTATTGATTTCTTTTTTCTTTATTGTTGAACTTACCATGTTTTTATTCGTAACCTTAATAAAAAGGCCTCTAGTTATCACTGTCTCTCCCTCCCTCCTCCTCAGTCTTCCAGCCTTATTTCCTGATTTGAAATTTTTCGTTAGGTCTACAAATTTTCAGAGGAAATGTTAGGGTCTTGTTTGATTTCAATGTTTTCTCTAGGGTCTTGCTTCTGTTTTCTTTGGGATGAGAATGCTTTGTTCTTAATCTTAGGGGTATTTCAGGCCAGAGAGCTACAAACTTTTAGAAGAACCTAAGTGGTCTTCATCAAGAGTGTTATCTCATAACTGCCCTCCTGAGCAGAACTTTGCAGGGTCCTCATCCTGATTTGTTTATCGCTGGCATCATTGCAAAGTAGCCACTGGTTGGAGCTCTAATAGATAGCTGCTGGGCCCAGATAGCTGGAAGGCTCTGTGGGTTCAGAGTGATAGAAAAGCAGGCAAATCACCTATTCCTCACTCCCTGACTAGTTACTCAGTTTGGGTACTATTAAAGGGCTCTTAGCTGAATTCACTGGGTTATTCTGGTTTTTTTTTTCTCTTATCTCTTCCTAGGTCTTTTCTTTTGAATATATATCCTTAGTTCTTTGAATGAATTTAACATCCTATTTTTATTTCAGTTGTTGTTCTCTGGACTATCTAGATTTTATCAATATTTTTTCCTTTAACTATGACTCCCAGAAATAAAGACAATATTCTAGATTTCCTCTAACTAGGGCAGAATTTGGAGGCATGATGAGCTACTTATTCCTGAAAGCATTGCATTTTTATTGTGGCCCAAGAGAGCCTTAGCTGTAGTCATACATTTATGACTCAATTTGATCTCACTTTCCTCTAAAACACCCAGATCTTTTTCTGACAAACTGGATTTTAAAAATCAACCCAAAAACTGTAAGATTTTAATTTATCCCTATAAAATTTCATCTTATTAGATTCAGACCAGTGATCTTTTTGCATTCTGACTCTCATCCAGTTCAAATATAAATGGAGATTGTTTCATTCATTGTATTTGTACCCCCAACACTCAACACAATGTGTGGGACATAGTATTTGTTCAATAAATGCTTGCTGATTCATTAGCTATTTCTTCCAGCACTTTTGAAAGGCATGTCATTACATGAATCTTGCAAAATTATAAAAAAATAAAAACAAAAAATGAACTGACCATCATGAAATTCATGGGTTTCAGTGCCCAAAAATATAGCATTCTGTGAAGAAGGTTAGCAGAGGTTCCACATAGATGGAAGATGTATCTCCATCAATGCAATCACAGGTCCTTGCTGTATGAGTACAGATGGTGGTACTTTTCCTATTATAGATATGCACTTCAAAGGTCTACAATTTCATTAGTGTGGGTATTCTCTAACAACAAAGATGACTGTCTAATTTTCTATGCCATAGGAGGCAGTATTTAAGAGCTTCTGTAGCTGAAAAATTCATCCTTTGGTGGGGGGGAACACAAATCGTGATGAGTTTCTCCAAAGCTATCTAGGGTGTTTCTTAGTCTGAAGCATTGAGCCTTTACTTATGCAGCTAGGTAGTGTTGTAGCTAGAACCCTGGGCCTGGAGTCAGGAAAATATGAGTTTAAAAATAAAATAACAACTGTCCTCAATATCTGTGAGATGCTGAACATGTCACTTAACTTCTGTTTGCCTCAGTTCCCTGTAAAAATAACTGTAAAAAATAACAGCACTTGCTTCACTGGATTATGAGGATCAAACGTAATATCTGTAAAGGACTTAGCCCAGTGTCTGACACCTTGTAGGAATGTATAAATGCTTATTCCCTCTCTCTCAACTTGAAATCCTTTCAGTTTTTTGTATCATGCTGGAGTCGGTGCTTTACTGACAGTGACTTTAGGTATTCAGGATGAGCTATCAGAGGAAGGTACTATGGAGGACTGATACCTATCTTAATAAGGACATATGATGACCTGGCCTATTCCTGGGTTCCTTTATAGTACTATTTTTTCTGAGAGTTGATCTGTAGAGAGGATATTTTCAGTTGTAGCCAGAAAGTTAACTGCCAAGAAAAAAACTGTCCAAAAGGCCCAGCCTGATATTGTTAGAGTCAGAGAATCCATGCATGCTCCGTCTAGCATGTTTCTGGCAGTCTGATTGGAGTGAATTGTTTTGGCTACCTTTATCCACAGTTCTGGCTATAGAACCATCTTTCTCAAAGGCATCTACTGGAATTACCACACTCCTTTCCCCCCACCCCTCGTCATTCCTAGGTGACATCATACAGAGCGAAGCCCAAGGCAGTGATGTGATGATATCTACAATCATTCCCTAGTTGTTATGGGACCAATATGCTGTCTTTTCAATTCTAGGGAAGCAAAAAGTTCTTTCCCATAGGGTGAGGATGCGGAATGCAATTCTCTAGAGATTTAGGGCTATAAGAAGAGTAGAGAAGAATGGTTCCCGGAGCTATGAGGGAGAGAAGTCCAAACATATGTGCACTATCAGCCTGGATTTGTTGACAGAGGGAAAGACTGTACACAATGGCTTGCTTTGTATGACAGGCCAAAATCACTATTGCCAAGAGACCCAGGATGGAGTGTCTCCCTGGTGATATATATTACAGGACAAGATCTCAGAGAAGAGGACAGCTTCTCTGTTGCTGGTGTCTAAACAAATATCAACTGGCCATTTGGAGGATCTCTTGGAGGAGAGAAGAAATAAGAGAATGGAAAACCATCATGAGATATACAAATGAAAATACCATAAGGTTTGGAGGTTATCAACACAGCAGTTTCTCATGCAAGTCATATTCTCTGTATGTATGTTCACTTTCACATACATACAGTATGTTCTTTGATGCATAGTTTAATATACTTCCTCAATTGAACTGTAGCATCTATTACTGGAACACTTTAATTTCTAGACAGATGACAAAGAGGCAAGACATGAAGTTACATACACATTTTTGCTAAATATTGTCCATATCTCTCCACTGGTCAGTCTATGTCCTCATCTGTAAAATGAGTGGGTTTAATAGCCTTCCAGAAATCTATGATCATGAGTTGTAGATTTGTGATGCAATGGATCATAGATTTATCTACCCATATGACTTTAGGAATATTATTTGTAAACATAAACAGCAAGTAATTAGCAGTAATCTTTAATGTATAAGATAAAATACTTGAAGTACTAAAACTGATGATTCAACAAAATCCTCCATGGGAATTATGTAATTAAATGGTATAAACTGAGGAACATGTCACTGCAGGCTGAAAAAAAATATCTTCCAAATACCTAACAAGATATGACCTAGTAACTAGAATTATATATCAAAATCTTGCTACGTTTCATGGACAGATAAATGACAAACCTTGATACTATATCCTCGAAAATTCAGCCAACAAACTACAACATATAACAGACCAAACTTATATACAATTAAACCAATATAACGTTAACCCATAATTATTTAATGACATCTTTAGCACATGCCATCATGCCAAATAATCATGATTTTCATACTGAATGGAAAGTTTTGAAAATATGTTAATCTAATAGAATAAATCAAAAATCACATAGGAATAATATGAAATATATGTCATCTTCGTTTGGTGCCCTATCTTTTCATGGTATCTTCTCATATCTTCTCATACCAGGGATGCTTTCAACGAAGCTGAAGAGGATGAGTGTACATCCTAATATTTTTATTCAACTGAAAAAAGAAATTATCTACTTATACAGTAGTCCATACACTACTAAAGAGAACATCAGGGCAGATAGACAGTTGCTAGCTGGTCTATATCAGACAAAATAGTAATACTAACTATAATATTGTATGTTCCTATATGATATACAAGTGAGCCCACTCTGCTATTTGTATCTAAGTTCAGAATAGTTGCCATGCTATCTCTTTCCTAGTCTACTTCTCCTTCCACTAATAGTAGCACTAAAATATTTCAAAGTTTACAAAGTCCTTTTTCTCACAACAACCCTCTGAAATTGGTAGTGTAACTTATTAATCCAACTTTAAAGATGAGGAATTGGCAGCTGAGAAAGGATTCATGACTTGTCTTTCATCAGATAGCTAATAAAAATGGAAAACAGGAATCAAATCTATATCTTCTGACTCTAAAAATATCTCCCTTTTCACCATAGCACTCAACATTTCATTTAGTGTCACACCAAAGCAAGACTAGAATTGAGATGACATTCTGTCTTTTTGGCCCCATCACTTAAGAAGTCAGACAGTCCTGTGTGTTGGGAAGGCAGTAAGATCCCAGAATAGATATTTGAGCAGAGTTAAAGGCTGCCACATTCCTCCAGGCAGAGGTTGAACAGTCTATCACCTGCAACCCCTTTTCCTTGTCCCACTTTCCAAATCTGCTCTTGTGTCTGGGTAGCTAATCCCTAGGCCACCTTGGATTCCTGCTTCTGATGGTGCAGACAGGGTGATGTCATCCTTTCAGCTGTTGCCTGGTTTTAAGTTTCTGGAAGACATCCTGAATGAATAATGACTCCTTAAAAAGGGTTGGTGTCAACAGGTCATTGGATTGTGGCTGCTGAAGGATGTGCCCCTCACTCAAAGACAGGCAAATGGATTATGTCTCTAGGCCAGAGATGACTCATTGACTAGCTGACATTGGCCTCTTTCTGTTTGTATGTAGAATCCCCTCATTGACTTGCAGATTTCTTAGGTCTTTCTCCCTTCTATACTGTACACTATTGTATGTTTAGCATCTCAGTTTAGAGAGAAAACTTGCAAAGCAGTCTGCCTAAGAGACCCTAGTTATGAATACCTACAGCATCCCCTTATGGGCAGATTTGGGAGCCTGGATCAGGAGAATGTACATGCATTTTAATAATTTTTAATATTTACAGTGCTTTAAAATTATAAAATGTATTCCTCTAAATATCTCCATAAAAATTAATGCAGAGACAGGTAGTGAGTTTCCTTGGGTCAAAAATTTACTGTTGGAACCATGAACTCAAAACGTCATGATTACAAATAATGTACTTTCCTCCAGACACAATGCTGTCTAATTTGCCCTTATAGAACTCCACTTTTTTTTCGAAAATGTTAAACTTGAAAAGATGGATTGACCATGGTCCAATTGAAATTATAATTCCAAAAGTTTGGGACTCACCTATTCTTTCTCTCTCTGTACTTACTTTTGGGGAAAGTGAAGGGTAGTGCATCCTTTGCAGTTCCAAAGATATTATGTTATGCTAGAAATAGAAGAAATACATGGCATGGTCATTTCTGCCTATGAATAGTATCTTGGATTTAGAGATGGAAGAGACTTTAAAAATCATGTTGTCTTATCTCCCAGTTTTGAAAATAAGAAAACTAAGGCCAAGGAAACTTAACTGATTTGTCCAAAGTCAAAAACGGTACAAAATAGCACAGCCCAAATTTGAGCCTAGGTCCCTTGTTTCTAAATCCAACACTGTCTCCAATGTCCCATGGAATCTCAACAGAGTTCATCAGATGTTTGCTGATCATCTATATTGTGCAAGTTAGTAGAAATACAAAATTACAACTAAAAATATGTATTACAATGGAAAGATTTGGCTTTGGAGTTGGTGACCTTGGATTTAGTTTTGCCCTCTAATGCAAGCTTTGTGATTTTGGACACGACATTTAACCAACTTTAACTTCAGTTTCCTCATCTATAAAATGATGGAATTAGACTGGATGGGTCCCTGTGGTCCCTTTGGGCTTTAGTTCTATAACTGTTTACCATGACTTTAAGCTTAAAAACTTTACATACTTTTTGCTTTTGAAATAAATTTTATGGGAGGCAGAACAAAAGCAATGACTTCCCTGAGGTCTCCAAATACCTATAATTTGACTCTAAACAAATTCCAGAGTTTCAGGGCCCTCAAAATGAAAGAGTAAAATAAGTCCCTAGCCCAAGACAACATGAAAAGGTGATGGGAAGTATAATTTTGCACAGGACAGGGAACAGAGCACAGTCAGATGTGGACCTCATCCAAACTCCTCAACCCACAAATCCCAAAAGGTTTGATGGGAAAACTCTGTGGGACCTGGGTGAAGGAGGGGGTGCACATCTGGTTGGGTCTGGCCCCAGTCACAGGGAGTTAGGGGTGGTGGCAACAGTGGTTGGTGGTAGCAGCAGCAGAGGTTGCTTCCAGAGTTCTGGGCTCATGGACTGTGGAGGATTGAGTAGCTGATAGAAATTCTTGAAACATGGGACAGTGCACTCACCCCCATATTAACCCCACTGGAGGCAGTGTCCTAATTTGACAAAGAATTAGAAAGTCAAGTGTTTGGCTGGAAAGATGAGTAAACATCATAAGAAGAACTCAGACTATAGAATCTTACTTTGGTGGCGAGAAAGATCAGGGCATACAACCAGAGGACAGCAGAGTTAAAGCTAACCAGACAATTAAAGATCTTCCCCCACACATTAATGGGTCTGCCCATTAAGGAAAACACCTTTTGTAAATTTCTAATGCACCGGTTGTGATGACTTCTGGCTCTGAAAAATGCACAAATACTCTGAGGTGAGGTTTTTCTTTGGGGCTTAATCATTGAAAGTGTCTGTTTGGCCAGACAAGACTCTGGGAAGCCGCTAAAAAGCCTTCAAACTTTGAAAACCCAGATGGTGGTGCTTTTCTCTCTGGTAAGAATGCATGTATGGTCAGACAATTATCTGCCTGTTGAACTATGATGTATGTATTGCTTCCTGTCAGACAGTTGGAAGATCTGTTGAATTTGATTTCTTTGAATTTTTTCTGGATTTCAGGGTGCTGACTTTTTCCCCTGAACTAAGTGAATAATAAATGTGCTTGATTAAAGTTATTGTTGAGGCATCAAATGTTGCTTTCCTTTTAGAAAAGCAGATCTAAGAACCTGTACAGCAGACCCTCCTGTGTATGTCAGGATGTTTGCTTTCACAAACTCCTATATCAAAAGACTCCAAGAGAAATATCAATTGGTCACAGGTCATGGAGGAGCTCAAAAAGGATATTGAAAATCAAGCAGGAGAAGTAGAGGAAAAATTGGGAAGAGAAAGGAGAGTAATGTAAGAAAATCATGAAAATTGAGTCAACAGCTTGCTAAAAGAGATCCAAAAAATACTGAAGAAAATAACACATTAAAAAAAAAACTAAACCAAATGATAAAAGAGAAGCAAAAAGCCAATGAGGAGAAGAATGCTTTAAAAAGCAGAATTGGAAAATGGAAAAGGAGGTTCAAGAGTGCACTGAAGAAAATAATTTCTTCAAAATCAAACTTAAGTTAATGACTTTTTGAGAAATCAAGAAATTATAAAACAGAACCAAAAGAATTAAAACATAGAAGACAATGTGAAATACCTCATTGGAAAAACAAGATCCGAGAGAGATCATTTAAAAATAATTGGACTACCTGAAAGCCATGATCAAAAAAAAGAGCCTAGACACCATCTTTCAAGGAATTATGAAGGAAAACTGCCCTTACATTCTAGATCCAGAGGGTAAAATAGATATTGAAAGAATCCACTGATCACCTCCTGAGATTCCAAAAGGAAAACTCCTAGGAATATTGTAGCCAAATTCCAGAGTTCCCAGGTAAAAGAGAAAATATTACAAGCAGTCAGAAAGAAACAATTTGAGTATCATGAAAATACAATCAGGATAACACAAGATCTAGCAGCTTCTACATTAAGGGATTGAAGGACTTGGAAAATGACATTCCAGAGGTTAGAGAAGCTAGGATTAAAACCAAGAATCACCTACCCAGTAAAATTGAGTATTCAGGGAGAAAAAAAAATGGTCATTCAATGAAACAGAGAACTTTCAAGCATTCTTGATGAAAAGACCAGAACTGAATAGAAAATTTGACTTTCAAATACAAGAATCAAGAGAAGAATGAAAAGGTAAACAGGAAAGAGAAATTGTAAGGGATTTATTAAAGTGGAACTGTTTACATTCCTCCATAGAAAGATGATATTTATAGCTCATGAGACTCTTCCAGTATTAGGGTCATTGGAGGAGATGAGGAGATAGATAGATAGATAGATAGATAGATAGATAGATAGATAGATAGATAGATAGACAGACAGACAGACAGACAGACAGATAGATAGATAGATAGATAGATAGATAGATAGATAGATAGATAGATGATAGATAGAGGCTGAGTTAAATATGATGGGATAATGTCTAGATAAAATTAAGGGGTGGGAGGA
Source organism: Bettongia penicillata ogilbyi (assembly GCA_023548195.1). Classification (NCBI taxonomy): domain Eukaryota; kingdom Metazoa; phylum Chordata; class Mammalia; order Diprotodontia; family Potoroidae; genus Bettongia; species Bettongia penicillata. The sequence goes on along the minus strand of JAJHZJ010000039.1, from coordinate 3,632,359 downwards.
ATGAATATATTGGAAGAAGGAAAAAAGGAGAGATAGAATGAGGTAAATTATCTTACATAAAAGAGATGTTTTTCTCATATAAAAATGATTTTTTAGTGGAGGGGAAAATGAGGCAAGAGGGAAGGAATGAGTGAAACTTACTCTCATCAGATTTGACTTCAGGAGGGAATAATATACACACTCAATTGGGTATCTTACCTTAAAGGAAAGTAGGGGGGGAGGGGATAAAAGAGAAGGGTGATAGAAGGGAGGGCACAGTGGGAGGGGGGTAGTCAGAAACAAACACTTTAGAAAAGGGACAGGGTCAAGGAGAAAATAGAATAATTGGGGGAGATAGGAAAGATGGAAATATAATCTTTCACAACATAACTATTATAGAGGTGTTTTCCATAACTACACATGTATAACCTTTATTGAATTGTTTGTCTTCTCAATGAGGGTAGGTGTGGAGGGAAGAAGGAAGAGAATTTGGAGCTCAAAGTTTTTTTTTTTAAATGTTAAAAAATTGTTTTTATATGCAACTGGGAAATAAGATATACAGGCAATGGGGTATAGATATCTATCTTGCCCTTCAAGAAAGTAAAGGAGAAGGAGATAAGAGAGGGTGGGATGATAAAAGGGAGGGCAGACTGAGGAAGAGGTAATCAGAATGCATGCCAGCTTAGGGGTGGAGGAGAAAGATGGGGAAAAATTTGGAACTCAAAATCTTTTGGAAATGAATGTTGAAAACTAAAATCAAATAAATAAAGTCTTTAAAAAATGAAATGTATTTTACTTGTATATTTCATGCTTACATTTCCTAGATTTCTCTCTGTGTCTCTTTCTTTCTCCCTCTTAGAGAGTTATCTCTTTAAGAGAAAAAAAAAGAGAAAAGGAAGAGGAAAAAAATTCAGTAAAACTGATAGAAAAGGGTCATCTTCAAGCCAAGATGATGATATAAATAGTAAGTCACCATAACTCTCCAAAAACATCTCCAAATAATCATAAAATAGCACCACCAAATGAATCCTGGAACAGCAGGATGAACAAAAAGATGAAGTGAAATAATCTTTTACCCCCTCCCCCACCCAAAACTGGGAAGATTGGTAGGAAAGGTCTGTCTCCCTCAGGTGAAAGGAGAGCACAGTGAATGTTAGGAAGCACCAGAGCAACCCAGCAGCAAACAAGAGGGAGATACTGAGTCTCAGTGCAGTACAGCATGCAAATATCAATACCAGGTTCTCCTGCACCACTCCACATAGCCAGAGGAAAGAGGCAGACTCTAGTGGCCAGATTTCCACATATTTTTCAGTGTACCCACAAGGGAAAGCAGTGGCATCCGACACCGGCACTAGGACCCAGGCTCAACAAGAAGTAAGTTGCCAGACCCATATAGCTACAGGCACCACCAGCTACACCTACTCCACCCCTTCAGTGCAGCATCATGGTAGCACCAATTAAACAGACAGGGCATGCAGCCCCTGGCACAAGAAGCCAGAGACAGAGCTCTTTTTATACTGGAAAGAGAGTTCAAATTTAAAAGAAATGAAAAAAGCTGAAAAATATGAGCAAAAAACCCCAACAATAACAACAAAGAATCTGACCATAGAAAGTTATTATGATGACAGGGAAAATTAAGACATAAACTCCAAAGAGTACAACAATGTCAAAGTCCCAAAGAAAAATGGGAAGTGGATTTAAGCCCAGAAAAAAAATCATGAAAGAGTTCAAAAAAAGAGTTTCAAAATCATATAAGAGAGGTAGAAGAGAAAATGGGGGAAGAAATGAGATTGATGCAAGAGAATTATGGGGGCAGTAAAGAATCAACAGCTTGGAAAAAGAAAATTGCTTAAAAATAGATTGACCAAATGGAAAGGGAAATATAAAAGCTAGCTGAGAAAAAGGAAAAAAAAAGTCCTTAAAAGTTAGAATTGGGCAAATGGAAGCTAATGACTCCATGAGACATCATGAATCAATGAAACAAATTCAAAAGAAAGAAAAATAGAAGAAAATATAAAATACCTCAGTAGCGAAAATAAAACTGACCCGGGAAATAGATCATTATCGAGATCCAAGAGAAAAATTAGAGAGTTAAAAAGGCAAAAGAAAACATAAGGGGTTTAATGAAGTTGAATTGTTTTACATCCTTACAATGGAAGATGATACTTGCAATTCTTTTTTTTTAAAAAAAGGTACTATTAATAGTATAATCAGAAGGAATATACATAGGCAGAAGGTGTGTGAGTATAAGGTGAATTTGAGGGAATGACATAAAAATAATTAAAGGAAGAGACAGACAATTACACTGGGTGCAGAAGGAAGGGAGAGGTAGAATGGGTGAATTATTACCCATGGAAAGGGACAAAAAAAACTGTAGAGAAAAAATAGGAGGGTGGGCTATGGGCATAGCTTGAACCTTACTCTTACCAGTATTGGTTCAAAGAGGGAATAATATACCCAATCAATGGAATATAGAAATCTATCTTACCTAACAGGAAATTAGGAGAGGAAAAACTAAGGATAGGCAGGGGAGGGGGAGAATGACAGATGAGAGAGCAGACCAGGGGAAAAACCACATGGAAGCAAAACACTGTCAAGAAGGGAAAGGGTGAAGAGAGAGGACAAATTGGAAGAAGAAATATCATGGAAGGAAATATACAGTAATCATAACTGTGAATTTGAATGTGATAAACTCTACTACAAAACAGAGATAAATAGCAGAAAGGATCAAAAACCAGAATCCTGCAATATATTGTTTAGAAGAAACACATTTGAAGCAGAAAGACACACACAGACTAAAGGCAAAAGGCTGGAGTAGAATCTAGTTGAAGAACAAAAATCAGTGGTAGCAATTCTGATATCAAACAAACCAAAGCAAAAATAGACCTAATTTTAAAAAGATAAAGAAGGAAACTATATCTTACTAAAAGGTACCATAGACAATGAAGTAATATCAATACTAAAGATATATGTACCAAGTGGTATAGCATTCACATTCTTAATGGAGAAGTTAAGTGACTTATAGGAAGAAGTAAATAGCAAAATTATACTAGTGAGGGAAATCAATGTCCCCTCTTAGAACTTGGTAAATCCAATAAAAATAAACAAGATAGAAACTAAGATATTGGACAGAATATGAGAAAAGTTAGATATGACAGACATTTTGAGAAAACTGAATAGGAACAAAAAGATATATACCATGATCTCAGCAGTACGTGGCACTTACACAAAAATTGACCATAACCATACCTCAAATCAAATGCAGAAAGGCAGAGATATCAAGTACATTCTTTTTAGATCAAAATGCAATAAAATTACATTCAACAAAGGGAAGTGGAAAGATAGATTAAAATTAATTGGAAATTAAACAATCTAATCCTAAAAAAAAATAGTGGATCAAAGAACAAATAGAAACAATCAATGTTTTCATATAAGAGGATGGCACCGAGACAACATCCCAAAATTTATGGGATGTAGTCAAAGCTTTACTTAGGGGAAAATTTATTTTTTTTTCCATTAACAAAAATATAGAAAGAGCAAGTTAATGAATTGAACAAGGAATTAAATCAACTAGAAAAAAATCTCCAATTACACATCAAATTGGAAATCCTGATAATAAAGGGGGAGATTCATAACATTGAAAGCAAAAAAACAAAACAAAAAGCTATTGAGCTAATAAATAAAACTATGAGCTGGTTTTATAGAGGGAGGGAAACAATAAAATAGCCATTGATAAGATAAGTCATTGGTTAATTTGGTTTGACAAAAGAAAGAAGAAAAACAAACACTCAACATCAAAAATGAAATGAGTGAAATCACTACCAATGAAGAAGAAATTAAAGCAATCATTAGGAAATATTTAGCCCAATTATATATGTCAATCAATCTGAACAAAATCAATGAATATTCATGAAAACATAAATAACCTAGATTAAGAGATCAGGAATTAAAATGCCTAAATACCTCCATCTTAGAAAAAGAAATTGAACACGCCTTTAATGAACTCCCTAAGGAAAAATCCCTAGCATGAGATGGGTTCATGAATGAATTCTACCAAACATTTAAAGAACAATTCATTCAAACATGCATAAAACCATTTGCAGAAATAGGTTTAAAAAAAGACTCCTACAAAACTCCTTTTATGACACAAATATGGTGCTGATACCTAAATTTGGAACCTCTAAAACAGATAAAGAAAATTATAGACCAATTTCCTTAATGAAAATCAATGTAAAAATTTTGAACAAAATACTAGCAGGCTATTACAGCAATATATCACAAGGATTATACATTATGACCAGGTGAAATTTATGCCAGGAATGTAGGGTTGGTTCATTATTAGGAAAACTATCAACATAATTCACCATATCAACAATAAAAACAACAGAAATCATATGATTATCTCAATGTGTGCTGAAAAAGCTTTTGATAAAATACAACACCTATTTCTATTAAAAATAAGAGAAATCATAGAAAGAAAGGTCGCATTCCTTAAAATGATACACAGCTTCTGTGTAAAAACATAAACATGCATCTGTAATGGGGATAAGCAAGAAGCTTGCCCAATAAGATCAGAGATAAAGGAAGGAATTCCATTATTACCCCTCCTCTTCAATATAGTACTGAAAATGTTAGCTATAATAGTAAGAGAAGAAAAAGAAATAGAAGGACTTAGAGTAAGCAATGAGGAAACAAAACTTTCATTATTTGAAGATAATATGATGGAACACTTAGAGAATCCTAGAAAACTAAAAAAAAAACTACTCCCAATAATTAACTTTGGAAAAGTTATAGGGTGTAAGATAAACCCAGATAAATTGTCAATATTTCTTTACATGACTAACAAATTCCAGGAACAAGAGAGAGAAAGAGAAATTTCATTTAAAATAGCTATAAGCAATATAAAATACTTGGTAGTTTACCTGACAAGGCTAACCCAGGAACTATATGAACACAATTACAAAACACTTTTCCTTTATCATTATTTATTTATTTATTTTTAGTTTTTAACATTCATTTCCACAAGATTTTGAGGTCCAAATTTTCTCCCCATCTCTCCCTCCCCCACTCCAAGACACCATGCATTTTAATTATCCCTTCCCTCAATCTGCCCACTCATCCATCACAGCCCCCCCTTCCCTAATCTCCATCTTCATTATTTTCTTGTAGGGCAAGATAGATTTCTATACCCCATTGCCTATATTTCTTATTTCCCAGTTGCATGTAAAAACAATTCTCAACATTCATTCCTAAAATTTTGAGTTCCAACTTCTCTCCCTTCCACCCTCCCCATCCATCCCCACTGAGAAGGCAAGGAATTCAATATAGGCTATACATGTCTAGTTATACAAAAGACTTCCATAATAGTTATGTTGTGAAACACTGTATTTCCCTCAATCCTATCCTGTCCCCAAAACTACCAAAATTATTTTACAGAGGCAGAAAAAATAATAACAAAATTCACCTGGAAGAACAAAAGTTCAAACATATCAGGAAATTAATGAAAAAAATGTAAAGGAAGGTGGATTAGAAATAATAGATCTCAAACTATATTATTAAAAAAAACCCAGAAAACAAAAACCAGGTGGGAGAGCCAAGATGGCAGAGTAGAAAGATGCATGTACTCTAGCTCTTCCCCCACAGCCCATAAAATACCTGTAAAAAATTACTCTAAATGAATTCTAGAGCAGTAGAAGCCCAAAATTGATGGAGTGAAGGAGATTTTCAGCCTAAGGCAGCCTGGAAGGCCAACAGGAAAGGTGTGTCACACAGGGCAGAGTGCAGCCCATGGAGCCCAGCCCAACATTGACCATGTGGCCCTGGATGGAACATGACTGGAACAGGCCTTAAGGGTGGAATCCCCTGCAGCAGCTATGTTTCTCAGATCCCTCAACACACAAACCTCAAAGACAGCTCCAAAGGTCAGTGAGAAAACTTTTTCACCTGGGTGAGACTGGAGCAGGGTGCTAGGTGTTAGCAGTGGCAGCAGCAGCATTTTTGAAGCCCTCAGCTAAAGACCCTAGAGGAATGGAGGCAGTGGCAGTTGCTGCTCTGAATCTCAGCCCTGACTGGCAACCCTGGGGTAAGGAAGAATGTTGACATGGTGGATCTGATGGAGGCTCTGGAAAGGGAATTTTAGTTGCAGATTCTGAGCAGAAAAACTTTGGTAGCTCCCAGAACAGAATTCAGGACAGGAGAGGAGTAATTCCTCTCCCTTGATTGTGCCTCCTTGGAGGACCTGAGAACTAACCAGTCCTTAGAGTATACCCTCCACTTAACAAAGGACTCAAAAGTCAAGTAATTGCCTTGGAAAATGCCCAAAAAAGGGGAAAAAATAAGACTATAAAGGGTGACTTTCTTGGTGAACAGGTAATTTCCTCCATTCTTTCAGATGAGGAATAACAAAGCCCACCACTAGAGGAAGACATCAAAGTCAAGGATTCTTCATCCAAAGCCACCAAAATAAATTTGCAATGGTCTCAGGCCATGGGAGAGCTCAAAAGAGATTCTGAAAATCAGGTAAGAGAGGTGGAGGAAAAATTGGGAAGAGAAATGAGAACAATGCAGTAAAATCATGAAAAGCAAGTCAATAGCTTGCTAAAAGATGTCCCCCAAAATGCTGAAGAAAATAACACCTTTAAAAATAGACTAACCCAAATGGCAAAAGAGGTTCAAAAAGTCAATGAGGAGAAAAATGCTTTAAAAAGCACATTGAATCAAATGGAAAAGGAGGTTGAAAAGCTCACTAAAGAAAACAGTTCTTTAAAAATTAGAACGAAATAGAAGAAAGCTAATGGCTTTATGAAAAACCAAGAAAATACAAAACAAAATCAAAAGAATGAAAAAGTAGAAGATGATGTGAGACATCTCATTGGTAAAGCAACTTACATAGAAAATCAATACAGAAGAAAAAATTTAAAAATTATGGGACCGCCTAAAAGCCATGATCAAAGAAAAGTCTAGACATCATCCTTCATGAAATTATCAAGGAAAACTGCCCTGATATTCTAGAACCAGAGGGCAAAATAAATATTGAAAGAATCCACCAATCACCTCCTGAAAGAGATTTGAAAAGAGAAACTCCTAGGAATATTGTAGCCAAATTCCAGAGTTCCCAGGCAAAGGAAAAAATATTGCAAGCAGAAAGAAATAATTCGAGTATTTTGGAAATATAATCAGGATAACACAAGATCTAGCAGCTTCTACATTAAGGGATCAAAGGGCCTAGAATTCAAGAAGTCAAAGGAACTAGGATTAAAACCAAGAATTATCTACCCAGAAAAATTGAGTGTAATAACTTCACATGAAAAAATGGCCATTCAATGAAAAAGAGGACTTTCAAGAATTCTTGATGAAGAGACCAGAGCTGAATAGAAAATCTGACTTTCAAGCACAAGAATCAAGAAAAGCATGAAAAGGTAAACAGGAAAGAAAAATCATGAGAGAGTTACTAAACTTGAACTATTTAGATTCCTACATGGAAAGATAATATTTGTAATTCTTGAAACTTTTCTCAGTATTTGTGTAATTGGAGGGATTGCACACACACACACAGAGAGAGAGAGAGAGAGAGAGAGAGAGAGAGAGAGAGAGAGAGAGAGAGAGAGAGAGAGAGAGAGTGCCAGGGTGCATTGATTAGGAAGGGATGATATCTAAAAAATATAAAATTAATGGGTGAGAGAGAAATATATTGGGAGGAGAAAGGGAGAAATGGAATAAGGCAAATGGTCTCTCATAAAAGATGCAAAGAAAGCTTTTTCAATGGAGGGGAAAAGGGGGGAGGAGCGAGAGAAAAAAGTGAAGCTTACTCTCTCATCACATCTGGCTTAAGGGGGGAATAACATGTACACTCATTTTGGTACAAAAATCTATCTTACACTACAGGAAAGTAGGGGAGAGGGGGATAAGTGGGATGTGGGGAGGATGATGGAAGGGAGGACAAATGGGAGGAGGGAGAAATTAGAAGTAAATATTTTTGGGGAGGGACAAGAACAAAAGGGAGCATAAAATAAATGGGGGCAAGACAGGATGGAGGGAAATATAGTTAGTCTTACACAACAAGACTATTGTGGAAGTCGTTTGCAAGACTACAACCTATATTGAATTGCTTGCCTTCTCAGTTATCTAACCCTAACTGCCTCATCCTAAGTCATCTGCAGTCTTCCTGATGAATATCTGGTCACTGGATTCAAATGGCTCTGGAGAAGAAGTGAGGCTGGTGACCTGCACAGCCCTCCCTCACTCAAAACAAAGTCAAGTGCAAGTCATGCCATTATTTCTCTGATGGCATGGTCTTTGACAATGAAGAATGAACACACATCAGTACTAGGTTTGTATCACAAAGAGATCAAATAAATGGAAAAAGGACCTAATTGTGCAAAAATATTTATAGCAGCCATTTTTGCGGTGGCAAAATATTGAAGAGTGGGAGGGATACCCATCAATTGGGAAATGGCTGAACAAGCTGTGGTGTATGAATATAATGGAATACTATTGTATAATAAGAAATGATAAAGAGGTGGACTTCAGAAAAATCTGAAAAGACTCACATGAACTGATGCTGAGTGAAACGAGCAGAAACAAGAGAATATTGTGCACAGTATCAGCAACATTTTGTGATGATTAACTACAAATGATAGCTCTTCTCAGCAGCACAATGATCCAAGAGAAATACAAAGGACTTGAGAAGGAAACTGCTATCCATATCCAGATAAAGAACTGATGGACTCTAAATGAAAATCAACGCGTACTTTTTCACTTTATTCCTCTGCATGTTTTTTCCCTTTTAATATGTTTCTATTTTCCTAACTATGACTAATATGGAAATATGTTTTACATGATAGCACATATATAACCTATATCAGTTTGTCTGCCATCTTCAGAAGAGAGGAGGGAGAAAAATTTGGAACTCAAAGTCTTGCAAAAAGGAATGCTAAAAATGGTCTTGACATGTATTTCAGAAAAAAATAAAATACTACTAAAAACAAAAAGAAAAACATGCTATAAAGATTTCCTCCCATTTGACTTGTTTTGGATTTTAACACATAAGATGTGTCTGTGAAAAGATTTTTTAATTTAATGTAATCAAAATTATCCATCTGTATCTTCTGTGATCCTTCCTACCATCTTGTTCGGCTATAAGCTATTCCCTATCCTTAAATCTGAAGGGCAATTTCAATTACTCTTCTTTTCTTCTAATTTATTATGAATATGACTCTTTATACCTCAAATATGTATGCATTCAGAGTTTATCTTTGTGTATGGTATGGAATTTTAGTCTAAAGCTAATTTCTGCCACTCCGTTGTCTAGTTTTCTCAGTATTTTGAGTCTTTAGTGCTAGTATCTGGGATCTTTCAGCTTACTGAACACTCTGCCACTGTTTATTGCTTCTGTATGCTTTATACCTATTCTATTCCACTGATCAACATTTCTAGTCCTTTAAAGCATTTTTCTGATAATTAGTTTTATATTATGTTTTAAGATGTCTTGTCCTTAGACCTTTTCCTTCCTACCATTTTTCATTATTTCCTTCAAGAGTCTTGAACTTCTATTTCTCCATATAAATTTTGTAATTTTTTTCTAGTTTTACAAAGTAAGCTTTTGATATTTTATTAATGACATTGAATAAATAAGCTCTGTCATATTGGCCAAGAAAAATAATAAGCTACTAGTATATCTACAATTGTTGAAATCTGCTTATATCTGTAAGCAATGTTTTGTATTTGTATTTACATAGTTCCTCTATGTATCTGGGTAGGTAGATTCCCAGATATTGTTAAAGACTTTCAGGTATTTTAAATGGAATTATTCTTTCAATCTCTTCTTTGCATTTGTTGGAAATTACAGAAATGTTGATGATTTGTGTGTATTTTATGGCATGCAAGTTTTTGAAATTATTGTTGCTAGAATTTTCTATGTGATCTTGTAATCTGAAAAAGAAGTTTCAGAGGATTCTTATTTCACTGTTAACTTCCTCATTTTATTCCTCATGTCTTTTTTCTCTATAGTTAGCATTTCTAGAATTATATGAAATAATAGTAGTGACAATTCACATCATTGTTCTACTCCTGAGTTTATTGTAAAGGATTTTAGTTTCTCCCTATTACTCATAATGATAAATCTTGATTTTAGATATATACTATTTATTATGTAAAGGAAAAGTAAATTTATTCACATATTTTCTCATATTGTTATGAGTAATTATGGTTGTATTTTGTCAAAAACTTTTTCTGTGACTACTGATATAATGATTTTTGGTGTACTTTTTATTCATATGGTCCAATATATTAATAGTTTTCCTAATATAAAACTAACGGTTCGTTCCTGGCATAAAGAACAAGTAGTAACAGTGTATAAAATCTGTTATATGTTGCTGCAAAGTACTTGCTAATTAAAACCAATTTGCATATATTTTTATTACTAATATTGTCCATAGTTCTCTTTCAATGTTGGATCACAGAATGAACTTCATATAATCTCTTATTTTGCTATATTATCAATATGTTATGTAATTTTGGAATTTTTTTGCCTATTTGATAGGATTTGTTGGTAAATTCAACTGATCCTAGATATTTTTCCTTGGGAGGTCATATATATTTAATTGAAGTTATTTTGGCAAAATTGGGATGTTTAGGTTATTTTTATTATTTTCTGATTGATAAATATTTACCCCAAAATATACTCCAATTTCATTTTAACTGTCAGTTTTATTAACATGCAGATGGACGTGATAGTTTCTAGTAATAGCCTTTACTTTTTCATTTGCTTTGAATTCTCTCCATTTTTGATACTGATGATTTGACTTTCCTATTATTTGCAATTAGAGTATTTAATGGTTGATCTCATTTATTTCTTACGCAACCCTAAATTTTACTTATTAATTTAGTGATTTATTTTTCTTTCAGTTTTATCAATTTTTTTTCTTTGAATTTCCAAGATTTCTCTCTTGGTGTTTAATTAAAACTTTAAAATTTGTTAGTCTCCACATTGGTGTATGCTCAATTTATCTGTTCTCTTTCTGTTGATGAAAGAATTTTTAAAATGTGAATTTTCCCCTAAGAACTGTTTTGCTTTCATCCCAAAAGTTTTGGTAAAATGTCTAATTTTGTCCTCATCTTTAATTAAATCACATAATTAAATTACATGATTTCTTCATAGAGCTACCAATTATTTAGGATAAAGTTAGTTAGTCACCAGTTAATTTTTAATCCTTTCTTCAGCATCCATTTTTTTAATATATTTTTATTAAATTATGAGTAAATGTTGTGTTTAATATTATAGCTTTTATCCATTTGTCTGCATTTTTTTGTCCTAATGAATTGCTATGTTTTGTTTTTTCCAACTAAGAATTATCTGTGCTTTTTTTCCCCTTTCCATTCAGTAATCACTGGAAAACAATCATGTCTAAATTTTCTGAGGTTCTGTTCAAATACTTAACTACTGTCTTTTCTTTCTTTGGTTAGATTTGTTAAGTCTTGATGAAGTACATTGACATTTTACTACATAGTTTTACTGCATATTTTCCCTTTTAACTCATCTAGCTTTATTTTTGTTTATATACTATTCCATTCCATTCACATATGCTAAAAAAAATAATACCAATTTATTGTCTATGGTGCATTTCATAAAGATATAGTTTTACCTTTTTACCTTTTAATTTGGTCTATCTTGGTTATTTCCTTGGGTAAGATTTGATTGATATCTATGTTTTATTTGGGTTCAATTGAAGCATAGCAAATTTTGCCCCAACCTTTTTTTTTAATTCTTTGTTAGTCTTTATATTACAACTGTGTTTTCTGTAAATACTCTATTATTAGAATCTGTTTTTAGTCCATTCTATTATTTCTTTTATGAATATGCTTGTCCCATTCACAGTTATCATTAACTGTACATTTCTCTCAGTACTATTCTCTTATCCTTTTTCTTATCTTCCCCCATTCCCTCTTTATCAAATATTCTTATTTTTTCTTTTAAAGCTTTCTTCACAATCTCTCCTCTGAGGTGTTTTTTTTCATTTATGATTAATCCCTCCCTCCCTAAATAATCCCCCCTTAATCTTCATTTTCTACTCCTCTATGTTTCTGAGTTGACTTAAATTTATTTTTATACCAAATACTTTATGTGTTCTACTCTTCTTTAACCAGTTCAGATCAAAGTAAGGTTTTAGTGATGCTTGCTCTGTCCATCCATTCATTCACTTGTACAGACTTCTATTTTTGCACTGTGATACTGAAATAAATTATACTGTCCTTGCTCCCTCTTCCATTGAGTTGCTCTTTCCAATTCCTTTCCTTTCTCATATATTATCAAGACACAATGATACAACTCAAAGCCTTGCTGTGACTCTGCTCTGTGGTCCGTGGTCACACAAGGGTTCCTGAAGACCCCTAGTGCCATTCCCCACCACCATTAGCACGTAAACATTTTATTCTTTTTTGGTTGTTGTTGTATTATATTTTTTATTTTATTTTATTTTTAACGTTCTACAATCACTTCCATAAAACTTAGATGTTTCCCCCCTACCTACTCCCTGCCACTCCCCTCCCTCTCCAAGACAGTATAGAATTCTATATAGAATCTACACATACTTTCCTATTGAATACATTTTCACTATAGTTATGCTGTGCAGACAAACTAAAATAAATGAAAGAAATCATATAACAAATCAAAACATAATGCACACACACACACACACACACATACACACACACACACACAAATGATCTGCTACATTCTGTGAATGAATTCCATAGTTCTTTCTCTGAGTGTGGGAGGCATTTTGCCTTAGAAGACCACTGGAAATTTTTTTTTTAAGTGCTTGCATTGTTACGAAGTTCTAAGTCTACCAGAAAACACTCTCACACGCTGTGCTCGTTGCTATGCACAAAGTTCTCCTGGTTCTGCTCCTTTCACTCAGCATCAGGTCATATAAATCCTTCCAGGCCTCTCTGAAGTCTTCTTATTCATCATTTCCTATAGTGCAATAGTACCCCATTACATTCATACACCATAATTTATTCAGCCATTCCCCAATTGATGGGCATCCCATTGATTTCCAGTTTTTGGTAACTATGAAGAATGCTTCTATAAGTATGTTTGTACATGTGGGACCCTTTCCATTTTTATGATCTCTTGGGGATACAGTCCTAGAAGTGATATTGCTGGATGAAAGGATATGCACATTTTTGTAGCCCTTTGGGCATAGTTCCAAATTGCTCTCCAGAATGGTTGGATGACCTCACAGCTCCACCAACAATGAATTAGTGTTCCAACTCTCCCACATCCTCTCCAACATTGATCATTTTCCTGTTCTATCATGTTTGCCAATCTTATAGGTGTGATGTGGTACTTCAGAGTTGTTTCAATTTGCATCTCTCTAATCAAAAGTGATTTAGAGCATTTTTTCACGATTATAGATCTAATTTCTTCCTCTAAAAATTACCTGTTCATATCCTTGGGCCATTTATCAATTGGGGAATGACTTGTGTTGTACATTTGACTTGGTTTTCTATATATTCTAGAAATGAGGCCTTTATCCCCAAGATTAGCTGTAAAAATTCTTTCCCATTTTACTACATCACTCCGAATTTTGGTTGCATTTGGTAACATTTTATTCTTACAATATCTCCCTCAATAGCTTTTGTTTCTCTTGACTCCTGGGTTTGTACTTCAAAGATTCCACTCAGATCTAGTCTTTTCATTAAGAATGCTTGGAAGTCCTCTATTTGATTGAAGATATTTTTTTTTATCCCTTTAGACTGACTCAGTTTTGTCGGGTAAATTATTCTTGGATATAAGCCTGTATATTTTCTATTATGGGATATCATAATCCATGTTCTCTACTCCTTTATAGTGGAATCTGCTAAATCTTATATGATCACAAATACAGATCTTCAGTACTTCAATTCTTTCTTTCTGGATGCTTTCAGTATTCCTTTTTCCTTGATTTGGACTATCTACATTTTTACTATGATATTCTTGAAAATTTTCTGTTTTGGATTTCTTTCAGGAACTAATAGATGGATTCTTCTTATTTTTATTTTGGCCACCATGTTCTCATATGTCTGGATGGTTTTCTTTCACAATTTTTCTAAATATAATATTTAGTATCTCTTTTTGGTTGTGAATTTTTAGTAAATATTCTCAAATTATATTTGTTTTCCAGGCCAGTTTCAAATATATACCTATATACACACATACATATATACACACATTTATATATATATGTGTGTGTGTGTGTGTGTGCGTGTGTGTATGAGATACTCTGCATTTTATATTTTTCAGTCTTCTGACTTTGTTTTAATATTTCTTGTTATCTTGTGGCATCATTAATTTCTGTTTGATCCAATTTCATTTGCAAGGAGTCTGTTCATTGGGTAGGATTTCATACCTCCTTGGCTAGCATGTTAATTCTCTTTCAATGTCTCTACTCAACAGCTCTAATTTATTCCTAATTCTCTCCTACGGCACTAATTTCATTTATAAAATAATTTTGGCTCATTTTGAAATTAACTCTTGCATCATTTCTTATAGAAATGCCAATTGATCTTATGACAAAACTATGTTTTCTTTGAGCCTGATGTTTTTGAATTCTGAGCTTCCTTGGGTTTGAGTTTTGAGCTTCCTTGATATAATAAAAAATTTTTAAATTCATTTTCCAGCTTTATTTAAATAGTGAGACTTTATATTAGGGTTGGACTCTGTACACTTCTGCAGGGCTATTGTGACTTATTATTATCATGTCCTGTCTTGTATTCTGTCATGATGCTACAGCTCTGTAGATCTCTTCTGTTCTAGGAGTCTGTCTCAGAGGGATCCTCTCCTGGCTTAGTGTGATAATGCTGTGCCCCAGAACTGAGTCCCAGACAATTCATCCAGAGCCAGTGTGAGTACTTTGCTAACCAGTTCTTCACCTGGGGGCTAAATCCTATATTCCCATTATAAGTTAGAGTGATGGCATTGCAATTGTGTTCACCTCTATCAGTGATAGTGACACTAGGATCTGACTCCTAGTTCCCCTCACATTAGAACCACTGCCCTTGCCACCAGAGCTGAGTCTTAAATCTCCTTCCAGGTGTCAGAATGAGTGCTAAAACTTTCTTCACTGTCAGGAGATGGAATCTATTGTCCCTTCTCTGGAGGCAGAACAATAGCAGTGTGGTCCTCTTCTTTTTCCTAGGCATGGATCCATGTTTCCTCTTCTAGTCATTTGTCAGTGATCGTGTGCTTGATAGATGACTCACTGTGGTTCCTTCTTAGAGTTCTAATCACTATTTGTTACATAATAGATGCTCTATAAATATTCATTCTCCTCCCTTCCCTTCCCTTCCCTATGCATATGAGAATTTTATTGGAGCAGTTAAGTGAACTGGACTGCACTGCTTTCTCCCATTCTTCCATCTTGCCTGTTCTTTCTCATCTCTACCTTTCTTAATCAATTTTCCAAGATCTTTGATGGGGGCTCAACAATTAACATCAAAGCTATAGAATTCAAGTGCCTCTCTTGATTCTTCAAACACTGATTTAATGCGATCTCTGTTCCATAGCAAAAGATAATTTAAAAAGGGAGGGCAATATGTAAATCTATTGATTCTTGCAAAGCCATGTTGGGGTTTATCTAAACCTGGTGTTTCCCTCCCGTGTTTTCCTCTATCTTTATACCAGAGATTAGAGCTAGATAGACAGGAAGCTAAATAAAACCGTTATTGATTTTTTTAATCTCCTTTTTAAATGTGAGTAAATTGGTTTATAGAATAGTCTTGCTCTTAAAAATAACCTAAAATAAACTGCAGTTAGTATTTTATTTATATGGGTTCTTTTTTATTCCTTAATGTGTTGTTGTTCTTGTTCAATTATTTCAGTTGTATTTAACTCTTCATGACCTTAACTTAGATTTTCTTGGCAAAGATACTGGAGCAATTTGCCATTTCTTCCTCTAGTTCATTTTAGAGATGAGGAAACTGAAGCAAACAGAGTTGTCACTTCACCAGGGTCATGCAGCTACCAAGTGTTTGAGGAGAGATTTGAACGTGGGTCTTTCTGATTCCAGACCCAGTGCTCTATTCATAGGTTCTGAAGTTCTCTTGATTCATTCCCCAAGAAAGGTCATCTACTTTTGTAATTTTTCCTTTCGGTTATAGACTAATCATTCCTGAAATTCACATTTTCAGATTCCAGTGCCTCATGTCTACCCGTGTGACATGTTGATGTCACGTAGGACAATTTACTACTGTTTATAAAACACTCCAATGTAGATGTGCCTTAACTTGGCGAACTCAGTCTTAATCTATCCAAACTTATTAATATTCCCAACTTAAACAAGATATCCTTGATGCTTTCCTATTTCTATCCATGTTCATCCAACAATAATAATGAAGATAATGACAATACCAGCATTTGTATAGCGCTTACTCTATGCCAGATATTATGCTAAGTGCTTGACAATTATTATCTCGATTGATCCTAACAACAATCCGGGGAATGGGGGAGTAGGTGCTATTATTGCCATTTTAAAATTGAAGAAGCAGAGGCAAAGAGCTTAAGCACCTTGCCTAAGGTCACACAGCTGGTGTGTCTGAGGCTGAATTTGAACTCAAGACTTCCTGACTCCAAGTCCAGCACTCTTTTCATTGTATTGTCTAGTTGCCTGTAAGTATTGTTCATATTTTTAATTTATCTATTATTTTTATTAGTTTTTTTTGTTATTCTCCCCCACCCCCTCTATTCCCCCGAGTTTTGATTATCTTAGCTTTTGAATCACAAAATGATAGATTTAATGCTGGAAGGGACTTTAGAGTTTATCTAGTCTTTTTTTTTTAATTTGAGAAAATTGTTGCTCACAGAGTTAAATGAGTTGCCAAGGGTCACATGGACATTAAAGTTTTAGACATTTAATGCCTCTAAGGTCTTCCATTATCCCTTCCTTGGGTTTAATCGGTAAACCATCTTTTCTCACCTGAGTGATTTTTTTTTTCCTGAATGCTAACAGCTGCTTTACTGTAAAGAAGGGTTATGGATCCTAAAGTAAAAAGGGCTGTCTTAAATCTAGGGGCAAAATCAGGCAGGTGGCTTCCACTGAAGGCAAAAGGAAAATGCAGCTAGCCTCCATGGATGTTGTCTCTGTAATCTGTGACTCATCTGGCCAGTTCATTTCCCTGCTCAGAAGTTTTCAATGGTTCTCTACTGCCCTGTTCTAGCCCTCTTACTTTAGGCACAAAATAGTTAAGGTACTTTCCCAATGTCACAAAGAGAATTAGTGGCAGAACTAAAATTAGAATCCAGTTCTCTTGAGCCCCACTCATGTTTCAACTGCACTAGGTAATGTCTCTCTCCTTTTTTAATTTGGAGAAATTAGTTGTCTTCCAGGATTTCATTGTTAGTTAAAATTAAGTTTTTTAAAAATGCTATAAAAATATACCACTTATCCCAAGAGAAATTCCTTTTTCAAAGGTCAGATGAGATTTTTAAGACCATCCCACTATTTGGTAAATGTCACTTTTGTTCAAGTTTATCCCAGGATGAGCAAACCACAAGATGCCCTTTGAGGCACTGAGTGAGTTAGCATTTTCTTTCTAAATACTTTCCTGCAATTTTCAATTGAGTTTCATGTAATATTGGAATTGATCATCCATACTCTCCCTTTTATCAAGATTGCTATCCCATCACTGGGAAGCTGACAAGTTGGTCTAGTATTTGGATAGAAACACTTTTTCAGATGGGTATTTTTGCATGATTTAGAAAACTTCAACTTATCAGAACCTGGTGAACTTTTTTTGAATTGTGATTTTGGTTGTTCCCAGATTAAGATGCTAGACATGTCCTAGGAAAAGTCTCTCTTAATTTAGTTCTATCCCCAAAACTTTTGGTCACCCCAGCCTTCTCTGAAGTGATAATCATCTTCATTTGAGGCATCTAGGGCTTGCCAAATGCTTTTCTTAGGCTGATCAGTCAAGCACCTTGTCACTTTGTTTTTTCTTGAAATTCTCACAGTTCTGCTTTGAGTGTAGCTTTTTGCCCTTCTTTGGATGACCACAGACACTGGCTCCCAAAACCAAAAAAGAAAAGCATATACTGAACTTTATCAAAGAAAAATCCTTTCAAAAATCCTCTATGAAGACTGCAGCCACCTGAAAAATATTCCCCAATTCCCTGAGAACAATTACTTGCTGTTCCCATAACCCATTTCATACCAAACAAGGTAGGAACTCTAACATATGTGGGATTCAGAACTCATTGCTCCTGAGTGACCTGCTCTAAAATAAGATCTTATTTTCTTTATTTCTTTGTGGGTGGCATGAAGACATTAGAAGTTTGCTCCACTGGTCCGAGCCATCTGATCTAATATAAGCTAGTTTGAACAGAGCTAGGTTAAAGAAATGCTTAAAACTTCATTTAGGGAAGACTCCCCTATAGGATATACAAAGACGTACAATACACTGATAACACATTTAGGGAAGGGCTATCTGGTCCTGACTTTTTCCCCCAGCTCAGTTAAAAGGTTTTTTGAAAAGGTTCATGAATGCAAAATGTATGAGGTGCCTGAGATGCAGGAGCTCTAACACTCCTAGAGGGTGTTAGGAGCCCTAAAGCTGGATGTAGTACATTATGTCTTTTGGGGCTTCTCAGTATGATGATATGCACAAACCAGCAAAAAAGATGAGGCCTTGCAGTGGGAGAAATAACTCTTTTACTAACTCCGTGGACCCCCAGGAAATAGACAAGATTTGGTGAGCACTTCATAAATAGCAGACAGATGAACATACAATTTCCTTAGGCTTCAGTTTCAGTTCTGGAAGAAAAGACAAATTGTCCAATAATTGTGTGGCAAGTTGGAAAGCTGGACTCAGCTACTTCCTCCAGTTGGCTAGTCATCTAATGAGTTTGTTTTGTTGATAATTTTCAGAGAAAGTAAGTGTTTTTTTGAGAATGGTGTTGGATCCAATTTCAGAGAAGGATTGATGTCCTCTATCATCATAAAATAATATCTGCAGAGATGACTGCTTTTCCAACCTCACCTCTCTCATTCCTCTTTATGAACCTGTCTACACCTTAAAATCAGAGGAAATAAAAGTAGAATAGAGAGTTCACCCTCCCCCACTCCTGCTGTTCAACATGAGCCAGTCTAAATGTCTAGTGGAAAGAACACTGGAACTGGAGCCGGAGCAGGAAGGTTTAAATCCTGATATCCACAATTTATTAACTATGTAACTTTGGGCAAGTTGCTTAACTTCTTTCAGTCCATTCCCTCGTCAATACAGTGGAAATCATAGACCTTATACCACTTACCTCACAGGATTATTGTGGTAAAAGTGTTTTATTAACTTTAAAACAATATAGAAATAGAAATTTACAACCATAGTGTTATGACAGTACTATATCTCTTTGGTCCTCAGTTACTATTTACATAAAACGAAAGGGAATTGGTCTGGAAAAACTCCAAGATTCTTTCTATTTCTAAATCCAGTGATTCTATAAATAGTGGCAAGATTTTTAGGATATAAACATTAGTACTTTAGAAAACTTGATTTGTTAAAGAATAAAGCTATTGATCTAAAATTATGACAGAAACGTGTGGAGACAATGACAGTAAATAAGTAGAACACAGAAAACAATATATTGTGCATAGTGACTATAGTAAAGTATATGGAAATTAGGATAAGAAAAACAATCAAGATATGAGAACCAAGCTTGGTTCTTTGCATTCATACAAAACTATGGGTATAAAACATTGAATATTATTTCAGGGTTTTTTTTTTGATATATTAATGCCACTGTATTCCTGTCCCCTTTTTTTATTTTTTATTATAGAGGAAGGAATTTACTTGAGAGGAAGAGGGAAGTGATAATTTGAAAGAGGTGATTTTGAAATAAAATGTATCCATAAACGTATTTTTAAAATACAGGTATCTTCCTGCCATTGTATCTTTTTCTACAAGAGGTAGGGTATCCAAATCCTCCATATCAACCCCAGCAAAATCTTGACATTCTTTCTACACTGAATAATGATGAGTAAATTCAATGAGAAACTACAGCAAGTGACTCCTTTCATCTTAGAACTGTACAAAATCAACTAAAAGGTCATAGGCAAAAGAAAAGAGTTATCCTTCAGCAGGGTAAATACAAACATGATCAGAGATGGGACCCATGTTGATTGCCAGGATCTATGCCCTGAAGTAGCAACAGTGAAAGACTATCCTGAGAAGCCCTGGGATGCAGAACCTGAAAGCCCTGGGAAGAGGAGTGGGTGAAATGGTACTAACCAGCCCTGAGCACTTAGAACAAGACATCACAGGCACATGTACCAGTGAGGGCCCTGAAGATTTAATGCTTTCAACCTCAGGGATGTGAGTAGCCAAATCCCTGGAGGTGGAGGTCAGTAAAAGGATACTGGGAATCAGAGCAGCCACTCCACCGACGAGTTTACAGATAGCAGAACCTGGACTCTGACGCAACGCCCCATTCTTGGTCATCCTTTATTTTAAAAGAGAATCAATAAAAGTGTCGTCTTGACTCACCTGTGAATGAGATTTAAGTGAGGCAGAGCTGCATGCAGTCATTAGTTTCACTCTCTTCCAGTCATCAAAGGCCAATGACAAGAAAAATGTTAAGATGACCAATAATGCCCCAGGATACAATAAATGACCTTGACATCTTTGATACAGTAGCATCAAATAAATCAACACAAGTCATCATTATTTCTGAGTATTTCCAACAAACAGATTGAAAATATTGAAAGAGCAATTCCATTTAAAATAACTAGAAAATGTTTAAAAATATTTGGAAGTCTACCTACCAAGATACATGGGGGACAACGATATTTCAGTGGACATGAATGGCCTTTGTGGCCATTGGAACAAATTGTTCTCATTTGGCATTCTACCATGGAAGTCTTCATATGCTTGGATTAGCCATCCCCCTAAGACCCCAACAGATTTGAGCCCTGTCAGTTACCCTCAACCTAGTTTGGACTGTCTGTTGAAATGGTTTGCTTGGGTGTGGCCAATGTACATGTTACAACTTCTTGTAGGTGAGAGTTGGTTGGCAGATGGACACCAAATGTATATGAACAGCCCTATAAAAGGACTAAGAAAGCCCTCACATCAGAAATTCCTGTCCTTTTTGAACATTTCATCCATGTCAGTTCACAGAACCCTAAATAAAAAATTATCTCTGTTGAGGTGAGTAAATCAAACACTGCTTACTATAAATAATTATTGGAAATCTAACTCTAAGCAGAGACTCAAAAGAAAAAAAAAGATTTTCCACAAGGTCTACATGAACACTTTAAAGTAATAATTAAGAGATTTTAAAAATGAAATAGAAGTTGTAAGAAAATGAATTAGAGGAAGTAACTCAAAAGAGAAAATCATAAACCATACCCTAGAAATCGACTCTGAAAACTAGAGTATATCACATGAAAATTAATGATTCTGTGAGTCAGTGAGAAATAATGAAAAAAATTTTAAAAACTGAAAAATAGAAAATGGACTCCTTGGAATCTCTCTCCCTCTCTCTGCCTGCCCCCCCTCTCTCTTTGTATGTATGTGTGTGTGTACGTGTGTGTGTGTTGTGTGTGTGTTGTGTAAACAATTGACCTGGAAAAATGATCATCAAGAGATAATATAAGAATTACTGAACTTGCTAAAAACTAGACTGAAAAAATAAAGCCCATACATGGAATTAATCATTTTCTATTAGGAACAAAAGGCAAAGACAGAAATAATATACTTGTTACCTTAAGAAAGGAACCCCGGAAAGGAAAGTCCTAAGAATGTCACAAAATCCCAAACTCTCAACATACAAAGGGAAAAAAATCATATATATATGTATATATATGTGTATGTGTATACATATATGCACATGTATACGCATACACATATGCATATACATGTTAAGCATCCAGAAAGAAAAATGTTCAAGTAGCAAGGAACTACATTCAGGTCAATACAAGTCCTAACAGCTTCTGCTAAAAATGAGAAAACGTTAATAATATACCCTGCAAGGTTGGATGTAAACCTACAAGAAATTTTTAAAAGGGCTCTTTAATGGAAGAGAGAACCAGAGCTGAGTACAAAATCTGAAATGCAAACATGAGTTCAGAAAAACCTAGAAAAATTGTTGAATAGAATTACATAATGACAGATGTAGTATTGCCATTCTAATAGAAGTATAAGCAGCAAGTATCCCATCAGAACACTAACATCCTCACAACATGTTGAGGGACTTGCATAAAGGTTATCCTTCAGCAGGTAAAGTACAAGCATGACCAGAGATGGGACACATACTGATTGCAAGGATCTATGTCCTGAAGCAGCAACAGTGACAGATTATGGGGAGAGAAGAGGTCCTGGGAATAGATGAATTCTGCTCTGAGTGCTTTAACGGGGAGAAGAAAAGGAAGGATAAAATAAGGGATGTACCAGTGTAGACAACAGGCAGAAAGGGCAGAGGATGCTATTTATCAAACCTAGAGTATAAGAAAACAATATACAAATATGGAGGAATGGTGAGGAGAGCAAGTATCATATGACCCTCATGTTTACTAAAATGAGCAAAAAAGAGTTAACACACACAAAAGAACAATTCGGTGTATACGCACATCTAATTTAACAAAGTATCAAGTGGGGGTGAAGAATGGGGTTGTGAACAGAAATGATAATACCAGGGAATAATAATTGATGATAATAACAATAACATTAATAGCTAGCATTTATACAGTGCTTTGAGGTTTACAGAGGCAGTCCGTGTTATCTCGTCTGATTTTTACAATAACCCTGTGAGATAGGTGCGATTGTTTTTTCTCCTTGTAAATTTTATATTTATTATAACAAAAATTATGACATGTTCATTTGTGCATCTTGCTTTAATATAATTCTTGGTATGATAGATGCTATTGTAATCCTATTTTATAGAGGAGAAGGCCAAGGTTGAGAGAAATTAAGTGACTTGACCAAGGTCACATAACTAGAAAGTGTCCGATGTGGGATTTAAACTCAGGTCTTCCTGACCATAAGTACAGTGATCTTACCCGCTGAAACACACAGTCATACTTCCTTATGCAGAGTCAACAGTGGGCATTTTTGAAATAAGCACATTTGGTTTTTTATGAAAAATCCACAATACCTATTCAACAATCCCCCCAACTCCTGTGGCCAAATTTCTTATGGCTCCTCCAGCCATAAAGGTTCAGTAGACTAAGGTGTCTAATAGATGAGGGTTGGGCTTCAAAACTTTTGTGATTTTATATCCTTTAATATAAAACTGTGTGAGAGCCCAATGGTTTTTTTTTTCATTTGTAGTGAAAAGAAATAATCACATCACAGTCATATTTTTTCCTTAATATTTGGGACATACTAATAATTTATGCAGACAGTGACCTTTTAAATCTGTTAACTTGGCTAATAGATTCAGTGCAATGGGAATCTCTTTTGTCATTAAGGTAAGCCCTGAGAGTAGGGATAATAAATTGACAGTGATGCCCTTGGGTCAGCCAAGATTTAAGGACTTATTCCATCACCACCCCATTCCTGAAATCTTATTTTGATACTGGATCATCTTGCCAGGGAATCCATATAAAAGCAAAACCTCTGGATAGAATCTGAAAAATCTATAGAGCTAAATATAGGTCTTAGCTAGCAAACCACCAATAAGAGTGATTTCTCTACTCTTTTGATAAGTGTAGTAGGATGCCATAAGAGATCTCTCCAAGAACCAAATGCCAAAAATAGCTTTTCCAATGAGATAACAGACAAATTGAAATTGAAAATATTTTTGTAAGAGATGGGGTTTACTTTGTGTCTGTTATGTAGAATAAAGAGTGCTAGATTGAATGTCAGCAGAACTGGATTCTGGTCCCACTCCATTACTGACTTAGTGATAGTCATCTAGGGGTTACAGTGGATAGAGGGTTAAATTTGGAGACAGAAAAAGCCGGAGTTCGAATCCTGCCTCAGTTACTTCCTGCTTGTGTGACCCTGGGCAGAAATCACTTCTCAGACTCAATCTCCTCTTCTATAGACAAGAATAAAAATAGCACCTACCTTACAGTGTTGTTGTGAAGCTCAAATGAGGTAACATATATAAAATTCTTTCTAAATGTCAATGCATTCTCTAAGTCTTAGTTTTAATAATAATTATTACTATTTTTTATTATTACCATTATTTTATTATCTTTGGCAAGTTACTTTCCCTTTTTGGCCCTCCATCTCCCTATCAGGAAAATAAATGAGGAATAATAATAGCATCTACCTCTGAGGATTGTTGTGGGGAATTAAATGAGATGATAATTTCAAAGTGCTAAGCACAGTGCTTGACACATAGTAGGTGTTATTCAGATGTTAACTGTTATTAACACTCAGTCGATGGCCACCTATTAAGAATCTACTATGCAATCAGAATGTTCAGAGTCCTAGAACCTCTGGTGTGAGGGCTTGCAAGACCTTTTCAGGGGTGTCCACCTGGCAATCAGCTTTCACCTATGGCTCAAAAAGCTATAGAATGTGCAGAGGCCACACCATGGTAAAACTGTCTTGGCAGACAGGCTAAACCGGGTTGAGGATAACTGACAGACCTCAAACCCTTTGGTAAGTTAGTGGGATGTCTATGCCAAGCATGTGAAGACTTCCCCCAGTGTAATGAGGGAGTGAGAACAATTTGTTCCAATGGTCATGAAAAGGTACCTGAAGCAGGTGCTGTGGAGAGCTTAGAGCTTTGTCAGACATAGAAGATGCCAAGGTCACTCACTGCATCCCAGGCCATTGCCAGTTGTATTGACTTTTGTTCTTCCACTGGATTTTGAAGACTCTGGAAGAGAGTGCGAGGCTGACAGTTTTGTGCAGCTCTGCCTCACTTAAATCTCATCCACACACAAGTCAAGGCATCACCTTGTGACATCTTTGGTCCTCTTAGAAAATGAAGGACAAAGAATAACAACTATACAGCCAGAAACTATACTAGGTGCTGGAGATAAAATCTTAAAAGTACTATACTCAATCTCAAGGTGCTCAGATGTCACAGTTAAAATAACCTGCAATTTGTTATATCTCATGAGGAAGTATGAGAAACCATAACCAAATTAGACATCAGGACAAGTAGGTTCTAAAATAAACCTTCTCACTAACTGCATGACTTTGGGTAAATCAATGGTCCTAGATTCCCCATCTTTAAAATAGGGAATTGGACTAGATCATATCCAAGGCCCATTTCAGTTCTAAGACTTCTTAATTCTAACAATGATGCCTCCTGTGGACTTTATGGATACAATTAATGACAGCCACTATAAATGTTCAGGACAAAAATAAAAACAAAAATCACCCTTACCGTCAAGGAAGTTATACTCCAATGGGGGGAGCAACATGGGATGCAAAATAAATACAGAATAGAAGGAAGATAGCATTTGAAAAGGCATTCTTAACCTTTTTTTATGTCAGACAAACTTTGGGCAGCATGGGGAAACCTATGAATTCAAAATTATATAAAATAAAATGTATGGAATTATGAAGGAAATTACTTATATTGAATAGCATTTTTTAAATTTTACATACATCAGTTAAGAAACTCTGATTTAGAGGAACAAGGGAAAAATGGATCAAATGGCCACTGAATGTCACAATTATTGTAATAATTAAAATGATAGACTTTTAATATCTAAACATTTGTATGTGAAAATTTATTGGTACTATCTGAAGCATAATTTTGGAATTTCTAATTTCCTGGTCCTACCTATAGTTGGAAATTTCCCTCCATCACCATAATGCCATTCTTTTAGGTCTACAGCACCTTGGAAAGAGCACTGGAATTGGAGTTAGAAAACCTGGATTTTGCCCTCAGCATTGTGACCTATCAACCGAGTGACTTTGGAAAGTTACCTTGACATTAACTGGCTTCTAGTTGATACAGCCTCAAAATGGAGGCAATAAATGTTTATCTCTCACAAGATTGTTGGGAAGAACATGCTTTATAAATCTTAAAAGGTTTATAAAAGACAAAGTTATTATTAATAATATACATTACTTTATTTGGGATAGAGAAATAAGGTATGTTATTGGAGGGGGAAACATGAATTTTTCTTAGTGAAGGAAATTTTCATCTCTTGTGTACTATAAATTTCTAAGTATGAATGCTCAGAAAAGAGGGCTCAAGGAGAATATTAGATGCTATTTCTCTATCTCAGTACTTCTCATATTCCTGTCTTTCAATAAGGTTTATGAGGGGATGGAGAGAAGGGATGCTTTAGAGTAGAAATTGACCATTTTAGGAAATGCTCACCCCAGATCCTGAGTAAAAAGGTCAACATTACTCAGTGTTGGGTTCATATTGAGCTGTCTGAGTATGCAGAGCTTTCTTCAAGGTCTGAAAAAAAACTTATCTGAGCACTCAGGCTTGGTAAAAATATGAAATAAAGCAGTAAACATATATTTAGATTGGAGATTTTATTATATTTCATGCTTCTTATTGGGCCAAAAACATCTTTGCTTGAGGTAGTTTTGTAATTCCACATACTCTTAGAGCAGCTGCTGTGAAAATAGCAGCAAATCAAATTAACTGGACCATACAACTTCTTAACTGCTGTTGTGTTCATTTTTAGAAGGGATCAAAACAGCATGTTTTTTGATTACCTCCCTCTTTGCTTTTCCCTTTTCCTCTGCCTCCAAGGGGACTTCCAGTTCCACATTTAGTTTTATTTATCTCTCTCTTTCTCTCTGTCTTTTTTAATGTGAATTTTCCTGTTCAATGGCTTTCCCTATTCTTGCTCTGTTCAAGGAAAACTGACATAACCTACATCCAGAATCTTAAACTCTTAGTTTTTCATGGCCTGGATTCAATTTAAGAGGCTTCTCAGCAATTACTCTTAAATCTTGATACCACTCAGGATTTCCCTTGAGAACCTTAGAATTTAATTCATTTTGTTCCCACCCATGACCTCCCCTGATAATATCAGAGGATAGCTCATACTTAGGTCTCTGTGGATATGGGTAGGAAATTGCCTTAGGGTTTTGTTTTGTTTTTTTTTTTTGCAAATCTTCAAGTGTTCTCTCTCTCTCTCCTCCTTCCCTTTCTGGTGAGTCCCTCCATCTCCCAGTGACCTATATAATCTTTCATTTTTTTTACTATAGCTTTGTGGTTTGGGGGTCCCCTAAAAGGAAAATGTATTTGAGACTGCTTTAAAGTCCACTCCTTCTGTAGGACCAGTACAGTCTCCATAACTCACACTAAATATGCAAAGCATGTCAAGTTTTGCACCTACATATGACCTCCTCCAACTGCAGACTACATGGATTCTGATTTTCTTTCCAAGAGAAGCAATGTTAATTGAACTTCTCCCATTCCTTCTAGAAGGCAAGATCCTGAAACTTGAGATCACTGCTCTAGAACTCAAAGGGATCTCATTAACCATTTAGTCTAACCTTCTTATTTTACAGCTGATGAAAGTGATCCCCCAGGAGGTAAATTATTTTCCCAGGATTACATGTTGTATCAGCCTCAGGAATTGAACCCTGGTCCTCTAATTTCAGGGTCTGTGCTCTTACCATTATATAAAGTATCATCAAACTTGAGTAATACATATGCTCTTGTACTCTGAAGGAGTCAAAATTCACCTTTGCACAGGAAATCCTTCTTTCCTCCTCAGAAGGGTTGACTTAAGACTTCTTGCCATTCAGCTGCTGCTGCCATCTCTGGAGCTAAGCAATTCTCTTGGGAATGATGGTTCCCATCATCAAGCTTCCCAGTCCCTAGATATTCATCTATTCTCTTTTCATGCTCATGATTTGGGGGAGGGAAGAGAATATATGATCCTCTTTTGGGATATAGAGGCTCCTTTTCATAGCTTCAATTCTAAAGATCTAGCTTAGATCTATAATAATCGTGATCAAACAGTGATGTACAATGAAGGCTAATGACTCATTTAAGCACAATCCAAGAGTCCTCCAGGAAACACATTTAGGAGATATCATAAATCATATTTTCCTTTTAGGGGACCCCAAACCACAAAGTGATTGTAAAAAAATGAAAGATTATATAGGTTGCTAGGAGATGGAGGCACTCACAAGAGAGGGGGGTGAGGGAAGGGGGGGAGAGAGGGGAAGAGAGGAAGAGAAAGAGAGAGAAAGAGAGAGAAAGAGAGAGAGAGAGAGAGAGAGAGAGAGAGAGAGAGCAAGTGAGCGCACATTTGAAAGCTTGAGAGCTAGAAGAGAAAGGGGCAGGAAAATTTACATACAACAGGAGGATCTAGGAAGTGATGTGGTCACCTGACTCTGGACAAAATAAGTTCAAAAATCACATATCAATATGGAAAAAGGGGAGGGAAGAATGGGCCTTTATACTTCCCAAAGGGTGAGATAAACAAATCCAGAACAAAGGCCTCATCCTTTCAACTTGTTAAGTTGACCAAGGAGCTCTTGGTCACATTTCCACATAAATGTGAGACTTCTTCATTATACTTTGCACTCATGTTCCTTGTAAGACTCCCAGGGGTCGAGGGTTTATGTTGCTATATGGGCTCAATTTCCCTATTGACTAGAGAGAGAAATATTTACCTTCCCTCTACCTGTCCTGATCTTCTAGTCTGATTTATCTAAGTTAGCCTGTCTTGGCCCTATTCCTACTCTGCTGGGAATTCTCTTTCTGAATTAAAACAAATGGGGTAAATTGAGGCAGGATGGGACTGGGATTGCTGGGATTAAAGCATTCATTCAATGATTGACCTCTGCTGCTTTGGGACTCTTTAATTTTGCTAAATCTAAGCCTTATAGAGAGGGTAGAGTTATTTGTAGTTGGTTTTTTTTTTTTTGTATGAGTCTTATAGGCAATAAAGTTGAATTATCTGTCTCCTGAGATTAATAATAAAGAATTAATATCCAGGCCCTGCTTTCTTGTCATTCATAAAACAAATCTTTAAGATACAGATTATTTAAAATTAGTATTACAGATTGTCCAGGTAAGGAGAAAATAATTGCTACCACCCAAAACACAGTTACTATTGTGCCATATTGTGCAAACTCCTACTATACAGCATGAACAGGCTGGTGCTTTGCTGCCAGGGGTGAGCATACACTGCCAATGGGAAGGGTCCCTTTACAAAACACTGGGTGTGAAATCGGTGGCACAAAGCTCAGACTGAACCTCCTATCCGAGGTCAGCTGGACTTCTAGGTAGGAAAAGCCAACTTCAGTGCTAAGCTGAATTGCATCTTACACAACAGCCCTGAGTATCTGAAAAACTCATTAATGAGTCTCTGGCACTGCTTCAAGTCCTGTAGCAAGAACACAAAAGAGAAATAAATCCCCTCTCTCATTATCCTGAATAGGAAGCCAGATGGCTGGCTGAGCTTGGCACTCTTGTCCACAGGGATTGCCTGCATTCCAGTTGTGGGGATTCTATTAATATTTTTTTAATATCTCAAACTCTAGGGTAAGAGACCATAGATTTCTCTGTGGGCTAATTGCTGGGAAAAGTACTGCCATCTTCTTAAAGAAGGACACCTCAGATAACTCCTGGATTGTATAGTTAAATAATGATTCAATATTATAGTGAGAAACTAGTCAAAAGACAAAAATGAGGGTTATTTTTGGTCATATTGAATTTTACTCTAGATATCAATGGAATGAGAGGGATCCATGTCATAGTGAAGAGAGAAGTAGTTTCAGAGTCAGGGAGCCCTGGCTTCAAGTTCTTCCTCTGAGACTAGCTGTGTGACCATAGGCAAGTCAATCTTTCAGTAACACGTTCAGTCAATCTTTCTAGCAACTCTCTAACATTATCGCTTGAAGGTGCTAATGTATTGTTAGTGTGGACTTCTGTACCCAGGAATTTCCTTTAGCAATGAAACTATAGTTCTAGTCACCTAAAAAAAGAACCTGAACAATCTTAATAAATTGTGATCCTGCAATAATAATTTAGAAAAAAGATATTTTCAGATCATCTAACCCATTTCACTACCAGTAGGTGCGATTCAGCAAAATAATACCAGTCCTCTATCATTTTAAACAATATTTACAATGCCTTGCTACACTTAAATGTCTTTATTTTGATTTTAATATATTTTATTGGCTAATGGTTCTAATAAGGAGAAGTCATGATTTGATCCCTCTATAAATTAAGACAGATAGAGAGTCCAAGTGTTAACACTGGTATCCACAAAACATCAAAAGAACCAGATGAAGGTCTTCAGTGCATCCTTAAAATTTTTAGTAAGTATCTTAGACTGAATTGGAACCCAGACATTTTTGCCTTCTGGTATCCTGGTCATTATAGCACATTCATTCTTATATGAATTATTTTTGTTACTACTCCACACAAAATGGACTGAGTAATTGTGGATAGGCTGGTGCCAAATGAGCCCATTTAAAAAAAAGAAAAACAGATACATCAATAGCTCATTCAACTCAATCAAATACAAAATTACCATGTGTCTGCTATGTGAAGGTAGTACTGTGTTAGATGGTGGGGAAACAAAGCCAAAAATGAAATAATCTCTGGAATGCAGTGGGTTTTATGTTTGTTTGGTTTTTGGTGGGTAAAGAAGTGAAAATAAGATAATTTGAGGAGGGAGAAAACATTACGGGGGCTAGGAGATATGGGCGGGGTTGGAGTAGGTTCAGTGAAGGGGAGGAGGTTCAGTGAAGGTCTACAGTAGGAAGTAACTGCTGAGATGATCCTTAAAGGAATGAGGGATTCAAAGAAAGGAGGTGGAGGAGGGAGAACATTTCAGGAGAAGAGTGCGGCCATGTGACGGGAAGGTGGAATGTGAGTTCAAGGAACGGTTAAGAGGAGATGTTGGGTGGAACACAGGGCACATGAAGGGGAATAATATGCAATGTCTGAAAACAAAGGAAAAAGCCAAATCATGGAGAGTTTTAAAGACTAGTGGCTTCTTTTCAATTTTATCCTAAAAACAGTAGGAAGTCACTAAAGATTTGTGAGCAGGATGTTGACATGGTTAGATTTCTGTCTTAAAAATATTAATTAGAATAGTTTATTGCAGTAAATGGTTGTAAATTGTAGACACTATTACAATAGTCTAGGCAAGAGGGGATGAGGGTCTAAATTTATTTGGTAAACATGTGCATGGAGATGAGGGGGCAGATACTAAGATATTGTGGAGATAGAATCAATTAGCCTTGGCAAACGTTGGACATACGGTCCAAGAGGCAATGAGGGACAGTTAGTGACGACTTTGCACTTTCAAACTTACATGAATGGGAATAGGATAATGTCCTTATTAGAAACTGGAAAGTTGGAAGTTTTTGTTGGTGGTGTTCTATCTTTCACAGGGGGATGGATTATGACCTTCTTTTGGGTCATGTTGAATTTGAATTTAAAATGCCAAAAAGACATTCAAGATGAGATGGCTGAGAGGCAGTAGAAATTCGGAACTAGAGTTTGGGAGACTCAGTAGAGCTAGCTAATGGATTTGGGAATCTTCTATGTGGACCTGATCATTGAACTCATGGGAGTTGAGAAGAACACAATGAAAAAGAGAATAGAGAATAGAAAGAGGTCCACTGGACAGAGCACTAGGAGACACTAATACTTAGAGGAACATGGAATAAAGATCCAGCAAGGTATTGATAAATGATAAGCTAGACATGAGGTCAGGGCAGAGTAATATAATAGAAGCTGAGGGCAAAGAAAGACTAATGAGGGGGAAGGGGAAGAAAAGGGTAGTCAACTGCATAAAAACATTGCAGAGATTAAGTAAACTATGAGAACTAAAAAAGAGCCATCAACTTTAGTTAAGAGATAAGCTCAAAGAAAATATTTTTAGTTAAAGGGTGAGGAATGGATGAAGGGTCACCTAGAGAGATGTTACTGAGTGTAGTTGAAAAGGAAAAGGGATTTTTCTTTAAGTATGAAAAACTTTTGGAGAGTTTGGCCATGTACAGGGTAATAGGACATTTTCTCTATTTCTAATCTTTTTAGAATAGAAAACTAATCAATTTTTTTAGAATTATAAAGCTGGAAAGGACACAAAATATCAGAGATAGAAGTGGCCTTGGAACAAAGAATTTTAGAGCTGAAAGAATCTTATACCATGAAATATGTGAGCTGTAAGGGACCTCAGAACATGTAGTGTGAGAACGAGAATAGACTTAGAATATGGAACATCGGAGCTGGAAGGACCCTGGGACACAATGTCAGAGCTGCAATGAACAAGAAATGACTCAACTGGAAGGGACTTTAGAACATTGGACATATGAGCTAAGGGAAAAAAAACTGTGAAATTTGGAAATAATTGTCTTTTTCTGCTACCAGGCCAACATACTCTACACAAGTATCCAGGCTTAGGAAAAGAATTTTTTTTTACTCTTACCTGAATTTAAGTCCTATAAGAGTCACAGACTGCTTTCGGAGAACAGTTTTGAAGTGCTGTATTTCTAAGGATATTCAGAGCATGATAAGAATCCTTAGGTTCCCAGAACACTTGAGGTCCTTTAAAAAATTTGTCATCAATTTTGGAATGTAATGTAAATTACTTATAACCTGCTAGACTCTTACTAGTTATATCTCAAGGAATATTTTAGAATTGTGCAGTACTTGTAAAAATTTGCATACAAATTAAGAGGCCAGTGGAAATTCCAGGTGACATGAATAGCAAGATGAAAAACTAGACATTTTCTCCCATCCCTACATCATCTCAATCCTCTCCAAAACAAAATTTTCCACCAACTATAAAGCAACTTCAGCTGTCTCTGTTGTCTAAGACACCTAGAAGCCAAAAAAAGTTAAAGAAAAAAAGTCCACGAACTGGAGCTCAGTGACTCTCAGTTCACTCAGCATGTTTTCCTCACGTGTCACACTCCCACAACAGAGCTGTACTAGCAGATTCAAGTACCTGACACTGGCTTACAACAAAACTCCACTCCACACCAGTCTCCCTTCCACCTTTCAAGTGTTCTAAGATGCAGAAATTTGCCCAATCAAGCAGGCACAGTCAGCCAGCGCCATCACAGTGCTTCAGGACCAAAACTTTGGTAGGTACCACAACCCTGTAGGACCAAGCCAACTCTGAAATGCTGGTACTGAAGAGATTGATAAAAACAACAAGAAATATTAGAAATAGAAATAAAAACATTAAAATAATAAAATTAAGATCTAGTTCTTTGGAAAAGACTAATAAAAATCAATAAACCCTTAGTTAATGTGACCATAAGGAAAACAGAAGAAAATCAAATCAATAAAATAGCAGATGAATGAGGTAAAATTTCAGCAAAAACAAGAAAAAAAAAGTCAGAACAATATGCACAATTATATGATAACAAATACAATACGAATACAAGAGAAAGAGAGGGATACCATCAAAAACCTAAAATATGTAAACTATCAGAAGTCTTGATAGATATTTTAAATAACCTGTTCTCAAAAAAAGAAATAGTTATACCTTGAAAAGGAACTATGAAAGGAAAAAAAACTCCTAGTCTTGAAGGATTCACAGGAGAATTCTGCCAAACTTTTATACAATTGGCAATCATGTTTCAAAAATTATTCTCAAAATTGAGATAGGGAGGAGCCAAGATGGTAGAGGGGAGGAGCCAAGATGGTGGAGTAGAAAGACTCATGTATGCTAGCTCCAAATCCACAGCCCATAAATTTCCTGTAAAAAGAACTCCCCACAAATTCTGGAGCACAGAAAGCCGCGCAGAAACACAGTGGAAGAGATTTCCATTCCAGAGAGCCCTGGAAAGCCGTCCCCAGGGGTCCCTTGCGTTCCGGACAGTGGAGCCCACCCCTGTGCTGCCCTGGCCGCACAGCCTCGGGGGAGGGGCAGATCCGGGTGGGCTTCAGGGATGGAACCTCTGGTCGCCACAAAGGTCCCTCCACCCACAGGCTCTACAGGTCAGTGAGAGAGACTTCTGGGCTGGCCGAGAGGGGAGCAGGGTGTCTCTGTGACTCTGGCCCCCTGGGGGGGGGGCGGCAGATGCAGCAGCGGAGGCATCCGTGGCCCGGAACTCCTGGAGAAGCAGGCAGGAGCTCAGGGCCATTACCAAAGGTCTCTGCATAAACACCCTGAGGGAACTGAGCCTGGGAGGCAGCCCTGCCCCCACCCAAGCACCAGAACTTAAGCTCACATTGAATAGCAGCTGCGTCCGCCGCGGAAAGCACTGAGGCTGGGAAGCAGCATTTGAATCTCAGACCCCAAGCACTAGCTGGGCAGATCTAGGCTGGGGTGGAGAGGAATCTCAGAAGTCAAGTAACTGGCTGGGAAAATGCCCAGAAAAGGGAAGAAAAATAAAACTATAGAGAGCTACTTTGATCAGGTGCAAATGTTCCCACCTTACAATTCCGATGACGAGGGAATATTCTTACCATCAGGGAAAGATGTGGAGGTCAGGACCTCTGTATCCCAGACATCCCAGGTGGATGTCCGGTGGGCTCAGGCCTTGGAAGAGCTCAAAAAGGATTTTGAAAATCAAGTTAGACAGGTGGAGGAAAAACTGGAAAGAGAAATGAGAGAGATGCAAGAAAAGCATGAAAAACGGCTCAATACCCTGCTAAAGGAGACCCAAAAAAATGCTGAAGAAAATAACACCTTAAAAAATAGGCTCACTTAATTGGCAAAAGAGGTTCAAAAAGCCAAAGAGGAGAAGAATGCTTTCAAAAGCAGAATTAGCCAAATGAAAAAAGAGGTTCAAAAGCTCACTGAAGAGAATAGTTCTCTCAAAATTAGAATGGAACAGATGGAGTCTAATGGCTTTCTGAGAAACCAAGAAATCACAAAACAAAACCAAAAGAATGAAAAAATGGAAGAGAATGTGAACTATCTCATGGGAAAAACAACTGACCTGGAAAATAGATCCAGGAGAGACAATTTAAAAATTATGGGACTACCTGAAAGTCATGATCAAAAAAAGAGCCTAGACATCATCTTCCATGAAATTATCGAGGAAAACTGCCCTGAGATTCTACAACCAGAGGGCAAAATAAGTATTGAAAGAATCCATCGATCACCACCTGAAAGAGATCCAAAAAGAGAAACTCCTAGGAATATTGTGGCCAAATTCCAGAACTCCCAGGTCAAGGAGAAAATCTTGCAAGCAGCTAGAAAGAAACAATTCCAGTATTGTGGAAATAAAATCAGGATAACTCAAGATCTAGCAGCTTCTACATTAAGGGATCAAAGGGCATGGTATAGGATATTCCAGAAGTCAAAGGAACTAGGACTCAAACCAAGAATCACCTACCAAGCAAAATTGAGTATAATACTTCAGGGGAAAATATGGTCTTTCAATGAAATAGAGGACTTTCAAGCATTCTTGATGAAAAGACCAGAGCTGAAAAGAAAATTTGGCTTTCAAACACAAGAATGAGAAGAAGCATGAAAAAGTAAACAGCAAAGAGAAGTCATAAGGGACTTACCAAAAGTGAACTGTTTACATTCCTACATGGAAAGACAATATCTGTAACTCTTAAAAAGTTTCAGTATCTGTGTAGTTGATGGGAGCACACACAGATGTACACACACGCACGCACACACACATGTACATGCGTGCACGCACACACACATGCACGCACACACAGAGACAGAGAGCACAAAGTGAATTGAATAGGATGGGATCATATCTTAAAAGAAATTAAGGTAAATGGTGAGAGAGAAATGTAGTGGCAGGAGAGAGGGTGAAATGGAATGGGGTAAATTATATCCCATTCAAGAGGCAAGCAGGAGACTTTTTAGTGGAGGGAAAAAGAGGAGAGCTGAGAAAAAAACATGAAGTTTACCCTCATCACATTCGACTAAAGGAAGGAATAAAATGCACACTCATTTTGGTATGAAAACCTATCTTACAGTACAGGAAAGTGGGGGAGAAGGAGATAAATAGGGAGGGAGGGATGATGGAAGGGAGGGCAATGGGAGGAGGGAGCAATTTGAAGTCAACACTCAGGGAGGGACAGGATCAAAAGACAGAATAGAAACAATGGGGAGCAGAATAGGATGGAGGGTATACAGTTAGTCTTACACAACACGACTGTTATTGAAGTCATTTGCAAAACTACACAGATATGGCCTATATTGAATTGCCTGCCTTCCCAAAGTGATCGTGTGGAGAGGGAGGGATGGGAAGAATTTGGAACTCAAAGTTTTAGGAACAACTGTTTAGTATTGTCGTTGCTACTAGGAAATAAGAAATACAGTTAATGGGGAATAGAAAGTCATCTGGCCCTACAGGACAAAATAAAACATGGGGACAAGAGGAGGGAGGGATGATAGAAGACAGGGCAGACTGGTGATAGGGAAAATTAGAATGCTTGGTGTATTGGGGTGGGGGGAAGGGATAAATGGGGATAAAATTTGGAACCCAAAATTTTGTGAAAATGAATGTAAAAAGTTAAATAAATAAATTTATATTTTAAAAAAATATTGAGATAGCACCCACATTTTTGCACTTTTTCCAACGTATTGATCACTTGTGCTGATTTTTTTCTCCCCTCTCTAAAAAAGTGCTATTTGTAATAGAGAATGACTCTCTGGGAGGGATACTTAGGAAAACCATGATGATGTAAGAAAAAGAAAATATCAATAAAAACTTATTTCTAAAAAAATTCTGTGTACTTTTAATATGTATATATGTACTGCACATTTAGAATATTTTTTCATGTGTGTGAATGTATATCTGTATACATTCTAACTCTAGAGTAAGATATACACATGTGTATATATATACATTTCTGTGTATTTCTTTGACACTAGTGAAGTCTAGACTCCTTGGAATACCATTTTTAATGCATAAAATACAGAGTATTAAAAAGGAAAGTAATTATAATGAATTTTTAAAAGACATTTGTGGACCATATTTAAGAATGAGAGAGAGAGAGAGAGAGAGAGAGAGAGAGAGAGAGAGAGAGAGAGAGAGAGATTGAGAGAGTGATGATAAAAATAGATCAAGTAAATAGTCAACAGACATTTTGTAAGGAACATCTACTTTAGATGATAGTAATAGATAGATGATTAATAATTAGAGGCAAGATGAAAAGGTAGAGGCAGAGATATATCTATGTGGTTCCATCAAAACTCTTGATATGGAAATTCCCTTCATTTAAACAGATCAACAACTACCAAAAAATTCTTAAAATATTGCCTGGGGGTGAGGGGAGGCATAGAAAGCTTAGATAAGTTGTTCTTGATCACACAGTTATTACACGTCAGAAAAAGGTTGCTATAGATCCAGGTCTTCCTAACTACAAAACCAATCATCTTTTTATCCGCTACACTATACTATCTCTCTCCACACTATGCAAATGTCAATTATATATAATATAATATGAATATTCATTGTCTTTAGGTTTTTTGTTTGTTTTGTGGGGGCAGGGAGAAGGAGTGTATGGGTGGAACATGGTTCCAGGAAGAACATAATAAGGTGTCACAACATCAGAAGAGCCTGGTAATCCTTCTTAGATACCACTGCCAATGTCCCTAAAGCATTACTTTGATCATCTCTTTCTCCTATTAAAACTTTCAATAGTTTTCCTTTGTCAATGGGGTTGAGTATGTATTTTTAAGCTAATATTTGGGATCTCCCTATTTTGTCTAACCTATCTTTGCCATCTTTTCTCTCATTACCTCATAAGTCTTCATCTCCTGGCACACTTGCTTGCTTTCATGTTATGACTCCCTTATAAAACTTGTTTGTTTACTCAAAACTTTCTCTGATTGAGATGTGCTTCTCTCTTTTACCTATATTATTCCTAGTAGGGAATATATAGACAAAGGGGTTTTAAACCTTGGAATTCATCCCTAGGTCTCTTAGATCATTTACCTCATTTTGTTTCTAGCAAATCACCAGCTGTGGTATTCATGCTCATGTTCATCCTCAAACTCCTTTGTCTCTCCCTCACTCCCTCTGCCCCCACAACCATGACTAAAATTTATTATTCCTCACCCCCTCCCTCTGTTCAGTAGCTGAGTGGGGGCAGAAGATTTGAAGAGGCCCAAGACTAACTGTGAAAGTTTTGATTTCCAGTGGTCTTCTCAGAGTGCTGACAGATGTCAGACATGTGAACAGGCTGCCAACAAGTGGCATGAAGCCAACCATTGATTCTTTTTTAGTGAAATTCTCATATATGGTGCATTTTCAGGCTAAGACTTGAAATAAATGGCCAATGTTCCCTCGTGTTCTCTTGCTGTACCTGTTTGTGTTTGTCTTTTTTTTCCTCTCCTGTTTTTTTTTAATATACTTCCTGTGCCTTCCTCTTAAATTATTGTCATCTTCTAGGCTTTGCATGAGAAGGTTTATGAAACAAAGAAAAAGGGCTGGTGGAGGAAGGGTTTGATATATAATAGTTTCCTATTATAAATCTTTTACTTTAGAGAAACTTATTTTTATCCTTACCTCACCCCCAAAAATGATTTCCTTCTAGATTTACCTTTAATATTTCATTTGAATGCAAGCATTGTATTGAAGAAGCTATAAACAGACAATGCCTACATGTCACAAGCAGAGGCACAAGAAAAGAGCTTTTTGAGTCATGTTCTCTCTCCTAAACACTGATCCTCTTCTTTATCTCCTTTACCCATTTCTCCCCTTTAAGGCCCATAGGAGTCATTAGTATCCTGGGAAATGGATAATTTTCTCTAAACACTTAATTTCTCATGGAAAACAGCCCTCAACACTGTGGAGCGATAAAATCAATTTACAATGGCACACACTGAATTTTGAACCACACAGAGCCATATAAGTCAGAAGTAAGATTTGAATAGAGATTTTCTTGTTACTGGGGCCAGTTCTGTATCCAATATTACAGACTGCCTGTTCTCAAGCTATTTTTTAAAAAAAATATTATTGGGGGAAAGGGGGTGAACCAAGATGGCCAAGTAAATGCAGAGACTTACTTGAGCTCTCCCCCAAATCTCTTCAAATACTTGCAAAAAAATGACTCTAAACAAATTATAGAGCTACAGAACCCACAAAATGACAGAGTGAAACAAATCTCCAGCCCAAGACAGCCTAGAGGCTTGATAGGAAGTGTATACCACATAGGCTGAGAGCAAGTCACAGTTCAATGTGGGCTATGCTAGCACAGACAGGATCAGAGCAAGCCTCAGGTGTCTGAATCATTGGCAGCTGTGATGACTTCCAGTCATTTTGGCCCACAAATGCCAAAGACAACACAGAAGGTCAGTGGGAAAACTCTGCCTGATGTGGGTGGAGGAGGGGCATGGTCTGGCCCCAGCCCCTGTGGGGTGAAGGTGGTGGCAGCAGTGGTAACAGCAGTGGCTATGGACCCAAAGGCAGTGGGGGATCATGCAGCTGATACAAAAACCCTGAAACCTAGGACAGTACACCCATCTCCACTAGAAACAGAGTCTTATCTTGACAAACATTTAGAAAGTCAAGTATTTGGCTGGGAAGATGAATAAACTGTAGGCAAAAAAACAAAAACCTCAGACTATAGAATCTTACTTTGGTGACAAGGAAGATCAAAACACAGAACCAGAAGAAGAAAACAAAGTTAATGCTTCTACATAAAAAACCTCTAAGAAAAATATGAATTGATTGCAGGCTGTGGAAGAACTTAAAAATGATTTTGAAAATCAAGTAGGAGAAGCAGGGGAAAAACTGGGAAGAGAAATGAAAGTGACATAAGAAAATCATGAAAAATAAGTCAACAGCTAGCAAGCAAAGGAGACTTCAAAAATGCTGAAGAAAATAATACCTTAAAAACAGACTCACCCAAATGACTAAAGAGATCCAAAAGTCAATGAGGAGAAGAGTGTCTTAAAAAGCAGAATTGAACAAGTGGAAAAGGAGGTCCAAAAGCTCACTGAAGAAAATAATTCCTTCAAAATTAGAATGGAGCAAGTGGAAGCTAATGACTTTATGAGAAATCAGGAAATTATAAAACAGAATCAAAAGAATGAAAAAATAGAATACTGTGTGAAATATCTCACTGGAAAAATCAGTTATCTGCAAAATAAATCGAAGAGAGACAATTTAAAAATTATGGAACTACATGAAAGTCATGAGAGTCAAGACATCATCTTTCAAGAAATTTAGTATTCTAGAACTAGAGGGTATAGAAATGGAAAGAATCCACTCATCATCTCCTGAAAGAGATCCCAAAATGAAAACTCCTGGGAAAATTGTAGCCAAATTCCAGAGTTCCCAGGTCAAGGAGAAAATATTGTAAACAGCCAGAAAGAAACAATTCGAGTACTGTGGAAATACAATCAGGTTAGCACATGATCTGACATCTTCTACATTAAGGGATTGGAGGGCTTAGATATTCCAGAGTTCAAAGGAGCTATAATTAAAACTAAAAATCACCTACCCAGCAAAACTGAGTATAATCCTTCAGGGGAATAAATGAACATTCAAAGAAATAGAGGACTTTCTAGTATACTTGATGAAAGACCAAAACTGAATAGAAAATATGACTTGCAATCAAAGACAGGGTAAGGACACCTAATTAAGTAACTATGTTTCCAGGGAGAGAGGGATAAATCTAAAGGATAATTATAGGCAAAGTGTTATCAGAAATTTGAGGAGGGAGGAATGTCTATTACCTTACAGGCAAGGGATTAGGAAAGGCTTCATGAAGAACATGACTTCTCAAATGCACTTTAATCAATCTGTAAGTATTTTTGAGTTCTTCAAGCAGGACGTGCCCATGCCTCTGTCCCAGCTGTCTTCAATGCCTAGAATGCTGTGTCCTGTCACTTCAGTCTGGTAGCTTCTGTTCTTCTTTCAAGATCCAGTTCAAATTTGACCATTTACAGGAGGTCTTTCCCAGCTCCCTCAGCTATCACTGCCTCTCCCTTTCTGGATTACCTTTTAACTACACTGTACGTATCTTACATGTATGTCTATGTCCCCATGATCAGAAAATATGCTCCTTCAAGGCAGAAGATTTTTTTTCTTTGCTTCACTTCACACATGGGCAAACGTATAATAAATATTTAATAAATGCTTGCTAACTGATTTATTATATGATAGGCACATAATACATATGCTAAGGGGTGGGCATATAAAGACAAAAGTAGTCTTTGCTCACATTTTTTCATTAACTCCCTATTACCTCTAGGATAAAGTCCACATTCTTTAGTTTGACTTTTGTAGTGTTCCCTAATTGGTCTGAACGTATCTTTGGAATCTTTTCTATTGTTATTCTTCACCCTTCCCCCCCATCTTAGTCCACACAGACTCTCAGGTCCAGATACATTGACTTTTGTACCATTACTCATAATAAAAGATAACTCACTCATTCTCACTTATCTTTGTTTTACTCATATTTTCCTTCCTGGAAAGTTATCTTATTTCTCGGGTCTTTACTTAGCTAATCCATAAAATGAGCAATGGTTCAAGATGGTCTTTAAGATTTCTTCTAGCTCTAACTTTTCTAATCCTCAATTTCCTCACCTGCAAAGGTTGGATTAGATAATTTCCAAAGATGGTTACAGCTCTAATTGTATCATTGTATCAGGTGTCTCTTCACTCAAGTCCTAAGGGAAGAAAGGGGCTTCAAAAAATGAAGTTGTAGTCAAGAGGAAAGAGGACAAATTATTACAGGCATGGAAATGACATGAGCAAAGCTAATGAAGTGGTGGGGAGAAATGAGGATGGGACACAAAGACTGATCCAGGTAACAAGAATGTGAAATGTATGAAAGGGGAAAGTACAAGAGATACACTACATGAATCTATAGCTCTAAGAAATATCCATGCATGAATCTAGGGGAAAGATTATTAAACTTAATCACTTTGTATTTAGATATATATTCAGTGAATCTTCCATTTGCAGAGATGATAAACTAATATTGGAAACAATGATTAAAGATGGCCAGGTATTTGCCCAAGATCACACAGAGAACCAGTATTTGAATCTGCATTTTCTGACACTATAGTTACTGCTCACTGTATTATGCTTACCACCTTTGCAAATATGGTCCTATATAATAAGAGAGGTGGGAAAATCAGATGACCTAGGAATTCTGGTAGTTGCTACCAGGCTTTTCTCCTCCTCAGTTCCCTGAATTGTAAATACTAATGATCAGATATCAGGTTGCAAGCTCTGTGAGAAGAGGATTATTACTATTATTTTTACTTTTCTTTGTATCATCAGCACTTAGCCCAGCACCTAGCTGTAAGCACCTTAATAAGTGCTTGCTGCTTGACACAGTACATTAAAGAAATTGAAGTGGAGTGGATAAGAGAATGGATTTGGAGTTAGGAAGAACTGGTTCAAACCTTTCCTTAGATATTTAAATTTCTAAATTACTTAGATTTGAAATAGGGAAGGAATAGCTTTCATGCCTCAGTTTCCTCATTTGTCAAAAGAGGTAAGACTGAATCACCTCTGTCTCCTTCTCTAGTTCTAAATCTGTAATTCTATATTGATTTGTATTGTCAGATGATAATTGTGGCTAAAGGAGACTGGGAGGAAAAAGTACAATGGAGCATTAAGAGTTCTGTGCCCTAATCCCAGCCCTGCTACTAATGTGAGAGCCTTGGGCAAGCCACTTTCTGTTTCTACCCTCAGTTTCCTCCTTCACAAAATAAGAGAGTTCCTGTTCTAAACCTAATCTCCCTAAAAACTATAAGAAAACTCTTCTTGAGAATGCTGGGCACTTAAATACGCATATGAAAATTCCTTTAAAATTTAATGATTCTGATTTATTTTTTGCTCAATTAATTTAGTTCCATGAGGTGAATTCATATCTGTTTTAGATATACAACATAGAATGTCAGTATAGGTATATAATGTGTCGTGTTGGTTTCTTTTTAAGTAAAAAAAAATCGGTTGCCTACCTATTCAACTGAACTGAGTCCAAGCAATTGGCTTAAGTTATTTTGCTCTTAAAATTTGAATTGAATGAGGCAGCCAACCATCTTGGTGTCATGGTGACCCACTGCCTTAACTTTTGAAAGGCTCAAATAGCCTCCTTCCTATTATCACCTGGAGGTGTGAGTAAAGCTTGGTGTTGTAGTAGTTAAAGTCAAATGGTCAAACCATCCCCAAAGCCATCAGCCCAGGAGGATGGCATTGGCAGTGGCTCCTATTTTTTCTGAATAGGAGCCCTTGTGTATTCATAGATGCTCATCTACTAAATGAGTGTGGAAGGCTGGGATGTGTCTGCCAAAGACATGAATCTCAAGCCTTCTGTCTGGCAGCTTTAATAACTGCATGTATAGCTGACTTCCCTATCTCATTACCAGCTGTCATCATGGGGAGAGGACTCACACCATTTGGACAGTGGTTGTGAAAGATTAATATTTAGAGTTTCACTGGCATCCATGTCCATGACAGATGCTCGGTCTTAATTGGTACAGTTAATTCTCAAGTTGCAACTTGTCCCCATTAACGGCTCAGGCCTTCTGTATTAGCAGCTATTACTCAGTTGAAGAGTACAAAATCTGGACACTGATCAAAGAAGTGAAGGTGTATCAGCATCTCCAAGCATGTGAGATACTTAGGTCTGGCATGCCAACTTGAAAGACATGTCACTTGAAATAGGATGAGGGATCGATTAAAGGAACACAGGAGCCCCAGAGACAGAACAATTCAAAGAACTATAATATGCCGCCAAAGCATGAAGGACAGGGCTACCCCAGGGCACTGACTGAATACTTCAACATACAGTATAAGGAAGCTGCAATATTCTGCACAAATCCATTTATACTGAAGAATATCACGGAATTCTGAAAGACAAGATGATTTTTATTTCTGTCAAATATGGAAATTAGCAATTCTTTCTTTTCATCTCATTCATTTTTTATTTTTCTTTTGTTTTAGATATATGGAAACAGAGATTGTATAATGATCAAGTAGCAAGAACAAGAGATAAACCAACTGCCAGTCTACCTGTGCCAATAGTACCCAAGCAATGCAGAGAACTGAGAGGTGATGGCCTTGGAATGTTGGAGAGAGCTATTGCTATGGCAAGCTTATGGGAGGATACAGCCAAGAGAGAAATATGACCAGCAGACAGAGAAAGACTGAGATATGTATCCACATGAATAAGATTCCAGATACACAAGAATCCTGAAGAATGCCAGACAAGGAAGTGAAAATTCTTTTAGTTGGAAGAGAAACTTAGAAATCATTCATATATTACATATGAAGAACCAATGACTCACGAAATTGAGGATTTATCTAGAATGATACATCTTCTAAGCAGA
Source organism: Bettongia penicillata ogilbyi (assembly GCA_023548195.1). NCBI lineage: Eukaryota > Metazoa > Chordata > Mammalia > Diprotodontia > Potoroidae > Bettongia > Bettongia penicillata. The sequence goes on along the minus strand of JAJHZJ010000039.1, from coordinate 3,588,269 downwards.
AATTTAGTCATTCATTTTCTGCCATGCTAATTTCTTAGTGTGATCTCTACTCTTTTCTTTCTACTCTCTCCTTGCTTAAGTCTCTTTATATTTTCCTGGATAACTATTGTCTTCTCCCCTTATGCCCACTAAAATGTAATTGTCTTGAGAGCATGTAAGATTAAGAGAAGGTAGATAAAGGAATGTAGTGATCAGAAGCAAAACAAACTTTTGAGGAAGGAAAGGGGAAAAAGAATCAAGAGAAAAAAAACAAAAGAAAATAAAGTGGAGGGGAAAACATAGTAATCATAACTGTGAATATAAATAGGATGAATTCACTCTAAAATGAAAGTTCATAGCAGAATAGTTCAGAAGCTGAGATCCAATAATGTTGTTTATAAGAAACACTTGCTAAAACTATTATTTCAATTAATTTTTCAGTTGAGTCTTTGTGATTTTCCAAGAAATTTGCTTTATAACTTTATTATATTTAAAAGGAATAGTAAGCTGTATGTAATAGATTTGCAGTTTTATGTGCACTCATTTTTTTAAAAAAATTCTAGTTTTATGGAAATGCATATCTTCTTCCATGAATTAAAATAAAATGCCTTGAAAACATTATAAAATACTTTGTGGCCTAGCTGGCAAGAAAAAAAACCAAGAAACTATATTAATAGAATTATAAAATAGTTGTCCCTCAAATAAAGACAGATACAAACAACTGGAAAATAATACTTATAGGTAGATTGAGTCAATGTAATAATTATTATAATTGTACATTAATTTACTTATTCAGTATTATCATAATAAACTGTTTTACAGATGCAGATAATAAAATTAATCTGGAAGAACAAAACTTCAGGAATATCAAAGGAGTCAATGGGGGGAGGGGGAGAAATGAAGGAAAGCAGCCTAGAAGTAAACATTTCAAACTATATTATAAAGTTGTAATCATCAAAACAATCTGGTAGTGGCTAAGAAATTGAGTGGTGCATCAGTGGAACAGATTAGGTACCTTATATACAGTAATAAATGATTATAGTAAACTAGTGTTTGATAAGGAGAAAGATTGTGGGAGGTCGGGCGGGGGGGGACTCATTATGTTACAAAAATTGCTGGAAAAAAACTACCAAGTACTTTGGCAGAAACTAGGCATAGACAAACATCTCACACCACTCACCAAGAAAAGGTCAACATTGGTATATGATTTAGATACAAAGACTGATATCACAAGCAAATTAGGGAAGCACAGAAAATTTTGTCTGTCAGTTCCATCAGTAAGGAGTTTATGACCAAACAATAGAAAGCAACACAGGAAGTACAATTATTTTAATTACTTGAAATTCAAAAGTTTTGGCACAAACAAAACCAATGCAGATAAAATTAGAAGAAAAACATGAAACTAGGGGGCAAATAGTTACAGCAAGTTTCTCTGATAAAGGTCTTATCTTTCAAATATAAAGACTGAGTCAAATTTTTAAAAATAAGAGTCATTTTCCAGCTGATAAGTGGTCAAAGGATAAGAACTATCAATAGTCACATAAAAATGCTCTAAAACACTATTGTTGGATACATACAATAAACCAATTCTGAAGTACCACCTCACACCTATCAAATTGATTAACATGTTTAAAAAAATGAAAATAACAAATTCTAGAGGTGAGGTGGAAAAATTAAGACCCTAAAGTAGGTGAATTGTTACAACCATTCTGGAGAACAATTTGGAACTATGCCCAAAAGGCTATAAAACTGTGCATACCCTTTGAGCTAGCAATACCATTATTATGTTTATATACCAAAGATATCAAAGAAAAAGGACCTACATGTACAAAGATATTTGTTATAGTTCTTTTTGTAGCAGCAAAGAATTGAAATTGAGATGTTAAATAGAGAATGCTGAACAATTTGTGGTATATGGTTGTGATGGAATACTATTATGCTGTAAGAAATGATAAGGGAGCTGGTTTCAGAAAAACCTGGGAAGAATTGTAGGAATTGATGCAGCATTAAGTAAGTAGAATGAGGAGATCATTATAAATTATAATAGTAATATTTCAGTGATAATCAACTGTGGAAAAACTTAACTACTCTTTATCAATACAATGATTCAAAAAATTTCAAAGGACTCATAATAACAAAAAAAAAATGCTCCACCTCCATATAACAAATTGAAGTTGTGTATGTATGTATTTATATATGTATTTGTTGGTATATACTTGTGTGTGTGTGTTCAGTTTATTTTTCTTTCCTTTTTTGCAACAGGAATAATATGAAAATATACTTTCACGATTTCACATAGATAAGTGATATCATACTACTTATCTTGTCCAGTGAAGAAGAGAATTTGGAGCTCAATTTAAAAAAAAAATAATGTTAAAAATAAGTAATTTTTTAAAAAGACAAGAAGGGATGTTTCAGTTTTGTTTTGGTCATTCCAGCACCAAGAAGATTGCCTAATATCTCAGAAGTCCAAATTAATGTTGGTTTAATTGAACTGAACCAAATTAAATAGAGCTTCTTTGGGAAATGTCAAAGGGAGAGATCAATAAAGATATTAGAGGAAATGAAAACAAAATGAAAACAATGCAGAGTATTTCTCAATCAAAGCTGATTGAAGAACTAGGAAGAGTCATGAACAGCAAATCCAAGGAGAGGGGGGAGTCAAATGAGTCATTTTTTTTTTTTTGCTAGCCCAGATTAGCACAGGGATACAGAGATCTGTGGACTCTAGGTTCAGAATCAAGCCTAACATTTGTCAAACAGGTCCTTCCAATGTGGGAACTAAACTGGGCCCTGGGGAAGTATGAAAGGGAAAGAAAATGTCCTGGATCCAATAAGGGCAGACCAGTGAGCAGAAAGAGAAGCCTTTCATTTTGATCTCAGAGTTGGGTTTCAGTTCCAGTGTTGACTGAGTAGAGGGCCTGGGCCTAGTGATGCTAGGCAAGGGCAAGGAAGGATCATGGACCCAAGCCTGTGTTCTAGACAAGGAAAAGGGAACAAAAAGGAACAAGACCTCTGTAGTCCTCACCCAGAAGCAGGGTCTTAAATTTAAATCCAGTCTAGTCTGAGACCCTCCAGCTGAGTAACCAGGGCAGAGAACTCATACAAAGAAGATCTCGATAGTTTCAGCTACTTGAACTTAAAGAGCCTTTCAGTTAGTTGAGGGAAGATGGGGTCGAAGTAGTCTACTGACACTCCAAATAGGTCAAAGCCAATAGCAGATTTGTGTTGCTCACATCCAAACCTGAATCAGCAAATCTCATACCAGGACAGCAGGCAGTCTTTATTCTAGATCAAACCTCTTAGGTGCATTGAAAACTTGTAGGTCCCTAGCCTGAGCTTCCCCTGAGAACCTTGAAGAAGAGTATTTAATATCCTGAGATAGCAGCAGGAGGACTCAAAAGATTACAAAACCACAGCAATCAAGGTCTAGCATACTCTCAAAAGTGTACAAAAACTTTCCCTAACACAAATTCTGAATTAATATGAAGTTAAAATTAATAATAATTAATAGTAGAAGAATGAGTTTTTAAGAAAATCGTACCATCAAAGCTATTATGGTAACAAGGATGTCCAAAACACAAATTCAAAAGAAAAAAATGACTCCAAAATATCTGTAAGTAAAATCTCAAAGGAAAACTTGTCCACATGCTTAACTAGAATTTCTAGAAGGGTTATTTTTTATAAAAATGAGATCATATAGTTATAGCAAAAATTGGAAAGGAAATTGGAGTTATAAAGGGAAGACATGGGAAAAGATTTAACAGTTCAGCATAAAAGATAAAAACCTTAACCACATATCAGACTCCTTGAAAATGAGAATGAACCAAATGAAAGACAATGATGCCAAAAGACACAAAGAAATACTAAGATAATGTCAAAAGGCTTGAAAAAAATAGAAGAAAAAGTAACATCTCATATTAAAAGAATTATAGCTACGTGGCACAGTGAAGAGAGCACAGGGTCTACAGTAAGGAAGATATGAATTCGAATCCGGCCTCAGACTAGCTGTATGATTCTGGACAAGTCACTTCAACTCTGCTTCATTTTCCTCATCTGTAAGATAGGGATCATCATAGTACTTACCTCATAGGGTTGCTGTGAGGGCTAAGTGAGATATTTGTAAATGATTTAGCACATTTCCTGGCATATAGCAAATGCCATATAGTTAGTTTTTAGTATTACTACTATTATTAACTGATCTGGAAAGACTTTGAAAGATAATTTAAGATCATTGAACTGTCTAAAAGTCATAACAAACAACAAGGCCAAATATCATGTTTCCAAAAAAAAAAAAATCATTAGAGAAAAGTGTTTCAAAATCTTTGAGCAAGAGAGGAAAGTGAAAAGAAAAAGAATCTAACTTTCATTTCCTGAAAGAACCCAGGATTTCCTTAAAAAAAACAAACAAACAAACAAACAAAAAACAAAAAAGCAGAAAAAAACCTCCCAGGAACAAAACAGCCAAAATACAGAGCTTCCAGGTCAAGGAAAACACCATAAGCAGGGGAAAAAAGAATTCAAATAATAAGGAGCTATATAGTCATGATCACATAAGATAAACAGCCATTACTCTAAGGTGAAAAGCCTATATCACAAAATACAGAAGATATAGGCTTATAACCAAAAATAACTTATCTGGCAAAACTGTGAACAGGGTGGGGGAGAAGGAGAAGATATTTTTAGTGAAAGAGAAGAGTTCCAAAAATTTCTAAAGAAAAGGCAGAAGTGAGTAGAAATGTTGAAATAGAAACACAAAAATGGAGAGAAATATAAAAAGATGAATATGATTGAGCAGTACTAAAGGATTAAGCCAGGATGAAGTTTTTATATTTAAATAAGAGGAGATTACACAAGTGTCCTCTCAGAACATTAACATCATCAGAAGCAGGCCTGGTCATGGTTTTATTTTGTTTTGATGATCTTTAAGAAAAGAAAGAAAAAAGAGGGGAAATAAATATATTAATGGAATAAAGAAAGGGAGAGGAGGTGATCTCACCTAATCAGGATGTAAATTGAAAAAGATAAAAATAAGGAGGAAGAGATGGGTGGATCAGATACCGTTTGAAATTTACTTTCATCTCTCTGGTCAGTGAACAGAAGAGTAAATATTGACACAGTGAACAGAAGAGTAAATATCGAAATATATTTCACTTAACAAGGATATAGACAGGAAAAGGGAGAAGAGAAAAAATATGAGGGCAAGTTTCACGAGGGAATAATTATAAATAAAACAGACTAATTATTATATGTCCCCTTTAGCGAATTTAAAAGGAAAAAAGAAAAAATAAGAATCTGTGTTTGGGTTCTAGGTAAGGAAAAGAGAAAAGAGGCAGAAGAGATAAAGCAGATTGCATCAAACATTCATTATCCTCTTCTACTTTGTAAAGAGGGGATAATGAACAAAGAAAAGTATAAGAGAATAGGAGAAAGGAAAATCCATTCATTAATAATCATAACCACAAATGAAAATGTGAAAATTCACCCATAAAATGGAAGAGGAAAGCAATTTAAACAAATCAGGATCAAATAATACATTATTTATAGGAAATATACTTGAAACATAAAAACTCAAACAAAGTTAAAATAGGAGACTGAAGCTAAATTCTTTGTTTCAGCTAAAGTAAAATAAAACAAAACAAAAATCCAACAGGGGTAGCATCATGTTCTTACATAAGGCAACAACAAATATAGAGTTGATTAAAAGATATAAACTGAATAACACTTTAAGCCAAAAGCAAATACAATGGATTGATATAAATGCCTTTTTGTAATGATGAAGAGAAAACTAAAAGTGTATCCATCAAGTGGGAAATTATTGAATAAATTATGGTATATGGATGTAATATAGTATTAAAGGGATGCTTTCAGAGAAATATGGAAAACTTCTATGAACTGATAGAGAGTGAAATGAAGAAAACCAGAAGTACAGTTTGTATGATAAAAACAACATTATAAAGACAATTTTGCAGGATTTGAGCGCTCAATGCAATGACCATCTACAATTCTAGAAGGAGAGCCAATGATGAATCATGCTATCCACCTCCTGACAGAAAAGTGACGAACTGGAGGCAAAGAACAAAGTACGCATTTTTTGATATGGCCAGTGCAGGAATTTGCTTTTCTTGACTGCGTATGTCTTGCAAGATTTTTCTTTTCCTTTTTTTCCAATAGGGGTGATAGAGAAAATATTTTTTTTTCTTATTGAAGTAAATTACCTTGTTTTTTTTTAAGTTAAAAACACTCCAAAGACAAATGTCTTAACTAGGTAGCCAAAAGATGTGAAAGCATTTGAACTCATTCCAAAATTTTGCCATTTACTCATGCCTGAAGTACCATAATAGGAGTACTCCTATTTTATATCCCTCTCCTCAAGAGTGTCAAGCAATCCTGTTCTATCAAATTTTAGTCATTGAAAATTATAATGATTATATAGTGTAGAGAAATACACTAATTGAAATTCTCAACTTAAATATGAGAGATGTACTTTTAATAGAAAAAATTAAAAGTCCTAAGTATAAAAGTACAACCATCTAGTTGGGAAGACATACTATTTTCCCTTTATTACGTAGCATAAAACACTTGTAAAACAGTATTTTACATCTTGAGTTTAGGTTTATAAGAGGGATATAACATTAGGTCATTACTGAGTTCCCCAAAACTTCCTCTCTAGAGAGTAGGAATAAAGTCTTCTGAGAAGCGATCTTATTTACTCATGTAAACATTAATCAGCAATGAATGAAAAAGCCTACAATCAAATATAGTCTGTTATATTCCTTCTTATTCTTCTTGTAACTTGATGGAGCAGATGAATTTATTTATCTCTTCTTCAGACTTTTTTCAGAGAAGCAGAAATTCCACCCATCTTTTCATATGCTACTATACTATAAAAAGGAAGTAAAGCAGTGGGAAAAGCATTACATATAGAATAAATAGCCTAGGGTTTCACTGAGTTTCTAGTAGTTATTGAGTGATCTTGGGCAAATCACTTCCCTTCTTTGGTTCCATCATCTATAAAATGAGAAGGTTGGACTAGATCTCTGAAGTCTCTTTCAGCTCCAAAATCCAGGGTTCTGCACACTTGCCCTCAAAAGAAACACAAGTGCTTGAAATTGTGAAAAAGCCATTTTTATGTCATTGTTAATTTTTTTCTCCATGGAAAATTAATTATTAAAAAATTATTTTCTTCCTCCTCCTATGAGAATCACTGGAAGAGAAATAAAGATGGCAGAAAAGACTCCTGCACTGGTAATTAGGAAATCTGAATCCTATTCCCATCTTTGGTACCAACTAGTTGCAAGAATTTGTGAAAGACATTTCATCCCCTTGGGCTTCAATTTCTTCTCCTACAAAATAGAAATACTTTGAAATTCCCTAGATACCACAACAGGATTATAGTAAATATTAGTGAACAGATTTGAAAGGACTTTTGAAAACAAAGTGTGGTGCTAATCTAAGGCTGCATTTTTTTAATAAGATTTTTTTTTTTACATCTCCATACTTTCCTCTCAGTATTCCCATTTTCCTTCCCAGTGGGTCATTCCAAATTATATTTTTAGAGACAGAAAAAGGAAAAGAATCATATAACTAACCAAATTTTTGCAAACATCTGTGCAACATAGATGTGCAATATATACTTTTGAATTTCCCACCTCTACCAAGTGATGAGGTAGGGATATCTTTTTATATTTTTTCTTTCAAATCATGTTCCTATATAATTTTATAATATTCTTTGTAAATAGAACACTATTTGCATGTACTTTAGTATATTTACATTTTTGTGTTCTTTCTATTTGCACTATTGTAGTCCTTGTATCTATGGTGTTCTTGGCTCTGCTTATATTACTCTGTATCATAATATGCTATAATTTATTAGAAATACAAGTGCCAAAACTGTCTGCAGAATACCAACTTTGTGTGCTTCATTCAGCTTATTTTCAATACCCTGCCATGTAACCATCTACTGCTGTGCATTCAGGGACTTCATGTTAATAGGAGCATTAATGAAACAAAATTGGTAAAGGAAACTCACTTTTCCTCCCCTCAAAGGTACCCATAATGTATTCTAAATATTTCAATACTTTAATAATCTCCTCCTTTGATAAATATGCAAGATACTATCATCCCCTCAAGCTATCCTCTAATATCTCTCTTCCCTTTCACAATCAAACTCCTATGGAAAAAGTAAACAGATGAGCCTACTTTTTTTTACTTGTTCTTCCCACATCCCACTTACTTTTCAGTACCTTGGAAACTGGCTTCTGAGCCATTTCCTTGTTCAAGTAAAACTGCTCTCACTAAAGTTACCAGCGATTGATTTGCCATATTTAAAGGCTTTTATTCTACTTTTTGAATTCATTAACCATCTCTTCTCTCATCAGTATGGGTTTTCATACTACTGATCACTTTTGGTTCTCCTGCTCCTCTTAATGCTTTTTGGCTAGATTATTATCCATGGTCCATATGCTTTGCATATGTACAACCAAGGGCTCCATATTTGGACATTTTATTTTTTTCTTTCTGTACATTCCTGGGGTAGAAACTTACATGAGGTCAATTATTATCAATAATAACTGGAAATGCAGATGACTTTCAGTTGTATAATCCAATCCTCATATCTTTCCTGAATTCTAGCGCTACACCTTAAGTTCATCTGAATGTTTCATAAATATCTCAAACTCAGTGCATCAAACTCAAACCAGAGCACAGCCCTCTCTAAGAACATTATCATCCTTCTAAAAATCTGATTTTGCAAAGACAGTTAGCCTAGACTTTTAACTCACTCTCACATACAAATAGCTGTCAAGTATTGTTGAGTTAATCTCTACAATATCTTTTAAATCCATCTCACTTTTTATTGTTACATAGTTACATTATTGTTAAAATAGTTACAATATTGTTATTGTTACAATAACACATTGTTACATATATTGTTACATAACAAATATTGTTACATATTGTTGCAAGCCTCATTCAAGTTCTTAGTGCATCTTCTCTGGACTACTGCAACGAAGTCCTAATAGGTCTCTTTTGCTAAAAGCCTCTGTCCTTTTCAATCCGTCTTCCACACAGCTGCCTATTCCTAAATAGGGTAGTCCTAAAGCACAGGCCAGAATATATAACTCAAGAATAACTGTCACCTCTAGCATAAAATATAAAATTTTTTTGAGAATTTAAAGACCTTCATAATCTGATTCCAACCTATTTGTCTAAACTGATTTCATATTATTTTCCCTAAAGTTTATGGGGAAACTAGTCTATTTGCCACTCCCCATACACAATTTTCCATCTTCTATCTCTCTGTGCCTTTGTGTAGGCTGCATCTCATATGTGGCATATTTTCCCTCACCAGCTTTGCCACTTGCAATACCTTGGCACAAATCCCCTTTTTAAGGTTCGTCTTATGCAAAGCCTTTCCTCATTATCCTTTCCTCCAATTGTTTACATTCTCTTGTCACCTTCTGAAATTTGTATTTTTTTATCTACATATGTGGTGTTTCCCCATAGCAGAATGCAAGCACCTTGAGGGCAGAGGCTGCTTTGATTTGCATCACTATTCCCAGTGCCCTGTTCAGTGAATAGCACATGGGATGTTCTCAGTAAATACATTCTGAATCAATCCTATGATTTTGTCAGTATCGGACTCCCTCCACTGTAATAACATGGTTTTTGAGAGTTACTAGGCTCAAAATATAAATCACCCTTCACTCAGTCTAGTTTCTTTGAATTTGGTTAGCTGGTCCTCAGATAAGAAATAGTCTGTTACCACACCTGTCTTTGAACACTTTCTAGCATAAGACCTGCCAGCATTTGTCCTGTTCTGGTATAGTGAAGAGGAATCAAGAAAGGACTTTTCAACTTAAGTCTGAAACCCATCATGCGACCATTCTACTCCATTGATATGAGTGAATCATAAAGTCATATTTTTATTCATTCAGTCACTACTTATTTAGAGAGAACTGTGTAAAAAGCAGAACAGATTCTTTGAGTTAGATTTGCCTCACACTATGAATAGGAAGAGGCTTAGAAGATATAACCAGGGACTCCCTCTTTAAGTAAGTTAAAAAAAATCCCTCTGTTTCAGACAGATGGAAGTATGTGTCTTTAAGTTACTACTAATTAGTTATACTGCTATAATGGGCTATGTAGTATACAGGGTAATGAACACTGAATTAGGTGTCTGCAGACTTAAGCTGGGGTTCTGTTGGTTCTAGATATGAATTAGGGTTGTGACCAACTTTGTCCCAGAGTCCCAAATCTTAGAATGATGCTGTAAGTGCTTTCAATCCTATAGCAATATAGGAAAAAAAACTGAGCTTAGAACATGGTAAATAGTAACAATTAGAGAAAATAGGAAAATACTAGAGAGCAGTTTCCTTCCCTATGTGATGTACAGAAGATACCAAGATAAATGAAACAGCCTCTTCCCTGAAGGAACTTATATTCTATTGAAGGAATATACATATATGTATATATATATGTAATATATATATGTTATATATATAGAGAGAGAGAGAATAGAGAGAGAGAGACAGAGAGAGACAGAGAATACACACAGACATACACACAAAATACAAGCTAATTCTGAGAGGAAAGTTACTAGTGTTGTGGGTAGGGGCTCAGAAAATGAGGTAGAGTAGGGGTAAGCTTTCCTAACACCTTTGGGAGAAATTAAAATCACATCTTACAGGTACCTGGCTACTCTGACAAATCAGAAAACATCTCTAAGCATTGGCACAATTTACTTTTTCTACCAGTGGCTCACCATGCATCAAGTGATAAAAAGCAGAGAACTTCATTTGAGTCATTTGAGGCAGAAAAGTCTACATGGAGGTGGTGGAAATTATTACATCCCCTCATTTCCATTCCCAATGATCCCGCTCTAGAGTATATAACTTCTGTAAAATAAAGTAATAGCCTTCTTACTCACTACTGAGGCAGGAAGCTAAAATAGTTTATAGAGTGCTGGACCTGAAGTCAGAAGACCTGTGTTCAAATCCATCCTCAGATATTTATCAACTGTGGATTGAGGAAGTCACACTGTCTGCCTCAGTTTTCTCATCTGTAAAATGGAAATAACAACATTGCATACCTCTTAGGGATACTATGGTGATCAAATGGGATGTGTAAAGCACTATGAAACCTTAAAGTGCTGTAGAAACGCTAGCTATTACTCTCCTTGCTGTCATTCTCTACCTCTCCAAGCCATGCCCACAAAAAATTCCTTATGGCATTAACATTCTTCAAAGTGTTTTTTAATCCATTTATCTCCAATTTCATCCACAATACCACTATAGAACATTATTGTCATTTTCAAGAGAAGGAAAGAGAGATCCAGAGAAGGAAACTAATTTACTCAAGGTCACATGGTCAGTAAGTGACTGAGGAAAGACTGGGAACCAAACTTCTTGCCTCCTGGCCCACTTCCCTTTTGTAACTAAGCCATATAATCTGTGGGCTCTGGGTGAAAGGCACCACATGCTGTAGCCATGTGCCCTGAGAAAAATGCAGTCCTTGCACCTCCTGACAGAGACGATGAAGATTCCCACAAACTGTAACTTCAATTCTGGCTCAAAGGCCCTTCATGGCAGCATCACACTAATAGAGATCCCAGAAATGACTTATTGGCTTCAAAGAAAACATTAAAAGGTAAAAGAATGCCTGATGGCAACAGCTAATACTTTCCAAAGGAAAATGGGCTGTTCTCTCTAGCAGACCTGGTTTGACCCTTTTGTAAGCAAGGGCAAAATATGAAAACAAGGCAGAGAGTTTTCTAGATGGAAAGCCAGGGCAGTCTGTGAATTCAGGGGTCCTTCCACTCCTTGTGAATTGTTCAGCATTCCTGACATATCCTGGTACTTTTCTATCCAAGCAGAAAGTCATTTTAAGAATAACAAATATCGTACTTTCCAAAGCTCTTTTCCATTCAGTAGTTCATCTGATCTTCCCAACAATCCTATGGTGATCCATTGGGAAAGAATCAATTCTGCCTTTTTTTTTGTATGAAAGTACAGATAAAGGGACGTTAAGTGGCTTCCTTAAGATCACACAGACAGCTAACATCAGAAATCCATGGTGAAACTGAACTAAATAACAGTAACTAGCACTTCTATAGGGCTTTAAGGTTTTCAGAAGCATTTTTACACATGTAAACTTATTTGATTCTCACAATCCCTTATCATCCCCATTTTACAGATGATACAACTGAGGCAAAGAAAGTTCAAGAGATTTGTATAGGGTCCCACATCTAGAGAGTATCTGAGTCAGGATTCAAACTGAGGCTTCAAAATCACAAGTCCTCTGTTCTATACTTGGTTCCACCTAGCCACAAATAGAGGAGAAAGATCAAAAAGAGGAAATATTACATTTTCCTGTGATTCTACTTGTGATCTGAATTGTGATTCTGGTCTCACCTCTGCCACAGATACACTGCCTGACTTTGTGAAATTATTTTCCCTCCTTGGGCTTTAGTTTTCTCCCTATAAAATGACAGAACTGGACTATATCTCTGAGGTTTCTTCCAGCTCTACTATAAAAATTCCATTCACAAAATCATGGAATGTGGAATGAGGAGGAAACTAAGAGGTTATATAGTATAATTCAGTCATTCTATAAATGGTGAAACTGAGGTCCAGAGAGGATAAATGATTTACATGAGACTGAACAGGTTAAACAGAAACATATCTGCTGATAATTCAAAACCCAGGTCTTTTGACTCCAAATCCCATTCTCTTTTGACAATATTTGTGCTTCTTACCTATCATTTAGTTGTAGGAAAACTCATTCACTCAAGTATTAAAAAATCACAGCCTCCTAGATTTTGAGTTGGGAGAGACCTCAGAGATGGCCTAGTTCAAACTGATCATTTCATAAGCAAAGACATTGAGGTTCAGTAAAGTTCTCTGAACCAAGCTCACCCAGGTAAATAGATTCAGGATTGTAACCCAAGTTTTCTAACTCCAGATCCAAGATTGTCTCGTCTCTGCCATACTTGCTCTTGCCCTTGCGAGTCTTTGAAAACAATGATATCATTGTCTTTGCCTCTGGATTCTCAGAAGATATCTATAGCAAATAAAGAATCAATTTCCCAATTGCTGTGACAGCTACGAAGAAGGGACCTAAGTACAGTAGCTCCCTCATGCCCACTAGTGGTCACAGCAGTAAATGTATCCTGTAAAAGTCAGAAACTGCTTTGAATTTCTATTCTACATCCTCTGAGGTAGATACTTGGAAATTAACTCTCTGGGAAAGTTGACTTTATATATTAAAACACATCTCATTTGGCTATTTATTTTCCTGCTAGGAGTGTCTCAAGCAGCAGTCACTTAAACAAAATTCCAAGAATATACCAGAGAGGATTGGATGAAAAGTAACAAAAACTTTGATTTCCACCTTCAAATTTACAAACTGTTTGACCATGTGAAATTCAATTAACCTCTCTAAGCCTCAGTTTCTTTATCTAATGGAGAAAGAATAGTCATTTGTGAAATGAGGGGGATGAAATAAATGACCAGTAAGATTTTTTTCTAGCTAAGTAGGTCATCTTTGACTCTTTAGGAACCTTTTGAAACTAAGTCTATGAATATCTCAAAATCATTGTCAAAAAGAAATCATGTTTTTGAAGTTGCTTGTAAACTTTAAGAAGTCCCATATACATTTCAGGTATTATGAAAGATAGATTGGTATAGTAGCTAGAGATCTGGCTATAGAGTCAGAAGACTCGGTTTCAAGTCCTGTCCTTTCCCTACTGTCTTTGTGATCCTGGGCAAGTTACTTTACATCTCACATCTTACATCTTACCCCAGACAACTTGATAAGTCTATAATTTGAAGAGAAGATGAAGATTTCCATTAGTAGATGAATTCCTCACAGGGGGCTCCTTAAGCAGATGGTCTAGTATCATCCATCGGCATAGACTGGGACATACACATATGGAGAAAGGGCATGATGTATTTTTAGAAGGGATACTGGACCTATAGTCAGTAGAGACCTTAGCTCAAATTCCATCTCCAAATACTTTGCAAATCATAAACGAGCTGTTATTGTTCTTAGTAGAAACTACCCTGTACTCTAATTCCAAAGAAAAGGCTTTGCATTCTGCCTCAGACACTGCCTTGCTGTATAGCCTCATACAGACCTGTCACTTAACCTTCAGAGCCCCAGTTTCCTCAAAATTGAAATGGTCATACTTACAGCTCTGACCTCCTAGGGTTTTTTTTTTTTTACACCAGGAAAGTACTTTGTAAACCTTGAAGTCTATAGAAATCTGCCAGTATCTTATTGGAATACTCTTATTAGTGGATTTTGAGTAGAGTATAAATTCATTGCCTAGTCCCAAGAAACTTGTTCTTGCAATACAGAAAGCAAGAGATGGTTTAAGGAACCAGTACCAGTACAGTTCCCTCTTCTTTACCTCAGAGTACTCAAAAGCAATGCCTTAATCTATCAGGGATGGGAAACCCCATCCTTTAGCCCTTTAGGTCCTCAGGTATGGCCCTTTGACTGAATCCAAACTTCACAAAATAAGTTCTTTCTTTTTTTTCTTTTTTTGGTTCAAAGGGTCACACTTGAGGCCTGGAGGACCACATGTGGCCACCCCTGTCTAACTCCTCCCTACGTCAAGCTGGCTATTTCAAGCTCAGAGTGTGAGCTTTTCATAGGAACTATGGTTTGGTAGTGATTTGGGAGATCTAGTCTAACTGCACCATCATAAGATAGATAGGGAAACAGACTCTGACAAACGATGTGGCCAAAGTCACATAACCAATTGACTGAAAGACATGGGAGCATAACTCAATTTGTCTGATTTCTATTCCAAAGATTATTCTTCTACACTGTGTACTTCCCACTTTCCCCCATTGACTCTTCCTTTTGAATGCTAATTTAGACTCTCTTTTTGTTCAAGGATGAAGGTAAAAGAAGAAATGTTGGTTAAGTAGTGGTAAGTTCCAAGGCTTGCCATATGGTTAAGTAAAATAAGTATTCATGTGGTATGACTTGGCAAATAGTAATAAAAGCCTACAAAGGAGAGACTTTGACTTTGTAGAAGGAAGAACATAAGGCAATCTTAGCTGATCACATATTTTTATTCAAGGATAGCCCTATTCCAAACAATGAATTCTCCTTTAACATGATTCTGTCAAAAGAGTACTGCTGTCAGAGCACCTGAATTTGAAACTTGGTTACTCTAATTTCTATCAATGTAAATTTAGGGAAGGTACTTCCCTTTTCTAAACTTCAGTTTCCTGATCTGGAAAATGACAGCATTAGACCAAATATTCTCTGTTTCTTGCAATAGTAAATCAGATAATCCTTGAGGCAAGGAATGGATTTAGGCTCTCCTTCCTGCACATAATTAGGAGAGAAGACCCTTGGAATATTTTCCTTGACCTAGATTATTCCCAACTATACAATGTAATCTGCAAACAGTAGGTGTCTATTACATAAAACACAGGATTTGTTTTGTCTAGGAACAAATGCAAACAAAATAAAAAGTCTAGGAAAGACATGTTCTCTGCCCTCATAGAAATTGTAATCTTGCAGGAGGATTAGACATAAACACTAATGCTGTTGTTGAGTTGTTCCGTTGTATCCCACTCTTCATGATCCTGTGAACCACAGTGTCCAGGGGTTTTCTTGGCAAAGATACTGGAGTGGTATTCCATTTCCTTCTCCAATGAATCAAGACAAACAGAGGTTAAATGACTTGCCCAGGGTCACACAGCTAGTCTGAGGCTAGATTTAAATTCAGATCTTTCTGACTCCAGGCCCAGCACTCTATCCAACGAGCCACCTAGTTAGATATCTATGACATAGATCACTATAATTCACAGTGACCAGAGAATTATAAAAAAAATGCAATGTCAAGAACCCTGGAGGAAAGTTCATTGTTTATTGGACAGGAGAATGTGGAGGGGATGTGAGGAAATGAGGAGAAATCAGGAAAGATTTCAGACTTGGAAAGAAGAGAAACAAAATTCTCAATACCTATAGAATTCATGCTTGAAAATGGA
This sequence comes from Bettongia penicillata ogilbyi, assembly GCA_023548195.1. Lineage (NCBI taxonomy): Eukaryota > Metazoa > Chordata > Mammalia > Diprotodontia > Potoroidae > Bettongia > Bettongia penicillata. The sequence continues at coordinate 3,572,277 of JAJHZJ010000039.1, read as the reverse complement.
GCAAAGAGTATATCTCTTCAACAGGTACAGCTAGATGGATCTTCTAGGGTGTCTCAATGTTTTTCTCCTTCATCTACCATGGCTTACACAGGGCAGGGAGGAATGCTGAATTTTGCCTCCCAGACCACCCAGATACCCTGACCTATAGAAACTCATTCAGAGCATCCAAGAGACTCTTTAGCTGGCCTCTGAATTGGGGATGAGGGTAGGGAGATGAGTGGAGAAAAAGAAAATAAAATTCAGGCCAGACTGGAAAAAGAATTTTCCCAAAAGGTTTTGATTTGCTACAGCAGGACTCTGCCTTGGGCGTTTTTTTTTCTTGCTAATTTTCAAATCCACGTCTATTTCAAGAGGAAATTTAGTCCATGTGATTTTGATTCAATCACCCTTAATTCATCAACAGTCTGCTTCATGAGAAAAAAAAAGTGCCCACATAGTCCTAAAAACTTTCTTTAAAACTAAGGTATATTGGGACACCATAGCAATCAATGACTTGGGAATTGTCACCAAAGATTGTAAAGTAAGTAAAGTATCCTTGTAACTTTCCTCCTTTCCTGGCCTCTTCTTTTGTTTTATAGACCTGGCTCCCAAGCTCTTGACTGACTGGCTCTTGGCTTATCTCCCCTGAGGTTCTACAAGATCATAAATTTAGGACTGCAATTATCTTAGGGGCCATTAAACCCAAATTCATCTCTCTATAGATGAGGAAACTGAGCAACAGAATATTTAAGTGACTTACCCAGGGTCACACAGGCAGTAAGAATCTGAAATATATATGAACCCAGATCTTCCTGGTTCTAACTCTAATGCCCCTTCTGTTTTGTCATGCTACCACATGCTAAAGCCTGAGACACTGCCTTCTCATTTAAGTATTTTATGTTAATCAAGAATGTATAAAAACCTAAAGCATCTATCTAATCAGTAAACATATTAAGCAACTGTAGATTACACACAGAATGAATAGTCAACAAGTAACCACCTAGGTAGCACAATGGATAGAGGCTGGGCCTGGAGTCAGAGTCATCATGAGTTCAAATCTGGCTACAGACACTTATTAGCTGTGTGACTTGAGTCAAATCACCTAACCCTGCTTGCCTCATTTTCCTCATCTGTAAAATGAGCTGAAAAAGGAAATGACAAACCATTCCAGCATCTTTGCCAAAAAAAACAAAGAAGAGTCAGCGAAGACTGAAAAACAACATACCAGATACCACTGAGAAGCAATGGACATAGAGTAACAAATGAAAAAAAAAGATAGTTCCTATCCTTAAGGAGTTTATGTTCTGATGGGGAAAGACACACATAAAAGATGCTGAAAAGGGGGACTATAGAAAGGAAGGATATCTGTATACATGGGAGAGAAAATCTAGACTCAGAAGTGCAACTTGGGTAGGGATTAAAACATGGTTGGCCTGAGTGTCTTCCTTACAATGTAGATTCTACGTCAAACTCACCAATCAGAGAAAAATTGAAGATGTGAAGAGAAAGGTATTTCCAGTGTGAGAAGTCTAGGCACACTTGCTAGGTAGAGGGTGCTAAATGTTATGGGTACAAAGAAATACTAAAGGCAGAGGGAGCCCTGCCCTCAAGTAGCTCAGAATCTAAAGGGAAGGAAAACAAGCAAATAAATATGTACAAACCGAGATAAATAGGAAAGAAGGAATGGATGGCACTAGAATTAAGAAGGATTGAAAATGATTTCCTGTAAATAGTGGAATTTTACTTGGAACTTGAAATAAGCCAGGAAAGTTAGGGAAGCCAAGAGGCAAAGATGAGAAAGGACAGCATTCCAGGCACATGGGACAGCCAAAGATGGAGCATTTTGTTTGTGGATCAGCAAGGAGGCCAATGTCCCTGGACTGAAGCATACGTGAAGGTTGAACAAACTATAAGAAAATTACAAAGGTTGACAGAGATGGGGGGAGGAAGGGTGCTAGGTAATAGAGATATGAGTGCCAGAGAATTTTATATTTGATCCTGGAGGTGATAGGGAGTCATTGGAATTTATCGAGTATGGACTGTAACATGGTCAGATCTAAACTTTAGGAATCATTTTTCTGGCTAAGTGGAGAATATACTGGGGTACAAAGAGACTTGTGGCAGGCAGACTGACCAGAAGGATAATGTAATAGTCCAAGTGTGAGATGATGATCTCTTGAATCCATGTGGCAGCAGTGTCAGAGGAGAGAAAGGGACCTATCTGAAACTGATAGGCCTTGACACCAGATTGAATAAGGGGGAGGGATGAGAGCGGAAGCTGAGACGATGAGAAAGATGTGTCCAGGATGATACATAAGTAGTGACTACAAGGAATTGGAAGGATGGCGGTGCCCTCTGGCACCCTGGGGAGGGATATCAGTCAGGGGAGGTTTCATGTGGATGACCTTGAACCAAATTTTGGAGCAAGTCTGTTAAGAGGGAGAAGTGAGAAGGGATCAAATTGAAAAATAGGGGATACATCATTCAAAGGCACCAAGACAGAAGATGAAATGCCATATGTAAAGAACAGCAAATAAGGCCAATATGACTGAACCATAGAATACTTTGGAGGGCAGTAAATGAGTGTGTGAGAAAGCTGGAAAAGTTGGAAGGTGCCAGGTTGTGAAGAACTATAAATGCCAGATGGATAAATTTAAATTTGATCAGTACAGCATGCACTTTGAATCATATTTGCAATTTAATTTAACTCAACTTGGATTTATTAAACATCTATTATATTCAAAACATCATGAGCATAAGTGGGATTGATAGAAGTCCCAGTCAAAAAAAATGAAGTTCCTCCATTCATTTTGATGATGTGGGGCTTTGCTTGCAGGGGAATCTCTCCATGGAGAACCTTATATCATGAACAGATAGAATTATTGAATGGGTTTGGGGGGATGAGGGTTACCTCCAAGATAATTGCATGGCTCACCTCTTAGGGGTTCCTAACATTGAGTCTGTGGTCTATGAATTTTTAAAAAATATTTTCATAACCATATTTTGCCCTGAGGCAGCTAGGTGGCACAATGGTTGACATAGGCCTGGAGTCAGGAAGATTTATCTTCTTGAGTTCAAATCTGGCCTCAGACACTTACTAGTTGTGTGACACTGGGCAAGTGACTTGCCTCAATTTCTTTATCTGTAAAATAAGCTAGAGAAGAAAGTGGCAAACCACTCCAGCATCTTTGCCAAGAAAATCCCCACTGAGGTCAAAGAGAGTTGGATGCAACTGAAAATTATTAAACAAGAAAACAGCCCTCTCTATTTGGTTTCCTTTTTAATCCTATGTATTTCATTTAACATATTTAGAACATTTACCAAATTGTCAAAGAGGTTCACAGCATATATACAAGAGGTGAAGAACCCAAGGTACTGTGTCAAATTGCCTACTTTTACTGTTTTAAGTCTACCAAAGAAAGAAAAATGGTCATCCATCTTCACCAACTGCCAAACACCACAGAGGGTGAACAAGTCAACCTAACTCAAGGATCAAGGCACCCTGAGGGAGAGCATCATGTAGCAGGCAAGTCAAAATACTCCCACCACCTTGACCTTTTTCCATTAGACTCTGATGGAGATAAACCAGGAAGCTGCAGCCCAGAGCCTTGGCAATGGCAGTGCTTCCGGCTAAGTGTCTTCAGACCTCATTCTGGAAAGCAATCTCTGGGGATATGCATCTTAGCCAATATTCCTGTGGTTAAGTGCTACAGGCACAGGTATTAAAAACCCAGAAAAGAAAGTGTTTGTTCCTAAAATCCTTGGCATTGACAAATGGCTCAACATCAGAAACTCGTGTGATTTTTATCAGTGGAAATGGCATTAAAGAAGAGGTTTCACCATCTGCTTCACTGTTCACACTAAGGACTGTGGATCCTTTCCATCTAACTTGAAGTTGAAAACTTCCATATATGTGTTACCTACCTTCTTAGAATGTGAGCTCCCTGAGAGCAGGGACTGTCTTACTGATGTGTTTGCATCCCCAGAAACTACACATAGTAAGAGGCAGTTAGATGGCACAGTGGACCTGAAATCAGGAAGATCTGAGTTCAAATTTGGCCCAAGAAAGTTGTTAGGTATTTGACTTTGGGCAAGTTACTTGCTCATTATTTGCCTCAATTTCCTCATTTGTAAAATGGGGATAATAATGGCACCTACCTCCTAAGGTCATTGTGAAGATCAACTGAAATTATAATTATGAAGTGCTTAGCACAATATCTGGCACACAGTAAGCACTTCATAAATATAGTAACTATTAGTAATAGTATTTGCTATTAAGTGCTTAATAAAAGATCTCACAAACTCTTGTAGCCATGCTTATTCCAATTTGATGGTTTTGTAATTGATTTTTTTTAATTCAAGGGTAGGATTTTGCTATTTCACAATGTGTATATGTATTAAACATATATTCAATAGCCTCTACTCTTTCCCCGTGCTCAATACTTTACGGCATCACACCAACTCCAATAAGGCATTTTTATGTAATATGTCAAGGAATAAAACTTGAAGAGGTTGTATTATGTAGAGAACTAGGAGGTGCCATAGAGTCATGAAGACCTAAGTTCAATTCTCCCATCTGCTATGTCACCCTGGGCAAGTAATTTAACCCCCCAGTGCATCAGGTCAACTTTCTGACCCTAAGTAGTAGTGAAGTTCCCCAAGAGGGATGCCCCTACAACAACATAAAATAAACAAAAAAATAGGTCAACAGATAGATGATAAAATTAATGAAAGGATTGCAGTTATAATTATAAAGAATAAATACATTAGTAGTCCAAGTTTATTTTAATATTTCAAAGAAATTTCATCATAATAGTCTTGCAAAGCCAATAATATAATACTATGAATCCCATTTAACAGATGAAGGCCCTGGGGTTACAGAGAAGCTAGGTGACTTACCTACATCAATCAGAAGACCTATGACAAACAAGTCCATGGATAATCATAGTATATGCATGTTAGAAGGCACCTCAGAGACCATTTACTCCAATCCTCTAATTTTTACAGGTGGTTGCACAGAGGATCAGAGAAGGTAAGTGGCTTTCCCAAGGCCATACAGGTTTTAATGCAGGAGCTACTTTAATAATTTGGGCTGTAAGATGGAATAATCTCTTATTAAATTCTGGGACTAGTGTTATAGTGACATACTAGGGTAGAAATGTGCATGTTTACACATATGTGAACAGTTAAAGATGATTTCATCAAAAATATACAATAGGAAGAAATATCAGCAAATTTATACATTATGATTCAATGTCCACTTCTTTTCTCCAGACTGAGCCTTTGCACTAGAGATATTAACACACAAAAACCTAGGCTGAGCCAAATTTATTTCACTAATTTTCATGATCAAAGCAAGTACTGCTGTCTCCTCCACCCTCAGCCCCCAATTTAACATGCTATAAGCTTGGAAAAGAGCTTGGAACAGGAAAATAATTAATAACAATTCTCCTTGCTGTCTTCCACTGCAGGAACACAAACTAATGTTTTATATGCTAGAGGTCATACGGGCAGAGGTGTTTACCATTTCAATTCGGTTATCAGAACTCTGGAAATGTTGCTCAAAAATGGAGACTGTCTTGATTATGCACATGCTTAGCAAAGCAGGGAGCATTTGGATGAAGAGAAAAGAGATTGTAAATATTTTCCAAGACATTAAAATTTAAGCCTCCCCAAAATGAGCAGTCAGACTACTTTTTCTCTTGACTCCCTCAGTATAAACTTCAACAAATAACATTATGAAAATTTCTCCCTGGAGACCCTTAAATGAAAGGCTATTTAATGTATTATTGAAAGAATCTTCAAAGTCTCCCCTGTGTCTACTGCACTCTGTGTGTGTATGTGTGTGTTTTGCTGCTTTAAGGCCAATATCAATATTTATCTGCAACTTGGGAAGTGTTTTTCTTCCAGAAATGTGTAAGTCTTCTTTCTCTCTTACTATAAATGGGATAATTCCTACCAAACATATTTTCAAAATGAATGAGTGGAACATTAATTTCCCCACAGCCCAGATCCTCAGTATCACTAACTGTTTGCATGTGTTTAGTCTGTAGTTGGTGGCCGGCATGGTGACTGTAGAACATAAATCTCTTCACTGGGAATTAGAATGCATTTCAGTTGAGTTTGAATTTTCGATTCAGTGTGCCTCATTGACTGGTATTTCTCATCTTGCCCTCATTTCACAGCTGGAGGAGATGGCTATAATATGCTAAATCAGTGGTGGCAAACTCAAACAGAAATGGATCCCTGCTGACCACATGTTGACTGAGAAAACCACAAATTAACATTATCTATGTTTTACTGTATTTTTATTTATTTTGTTAAGTATTTCCAAGTTACATTTTAATCTAGCTTCTACTGGTATTTTGGAGTTTTGCAGGCCACATGAAGCCTGCAGGCTGTGAATCTGATACCTCTGTGCCATATGATTTTGACACAGAACAACTAAGACTTTAGATATATAATAGAATAATAGATATTGAGATAGAAAATACTTTTGAGATCATTTATTCCAGAACCTTTACTTTACAGATGAGAAACTTATCATTCCATGTGACGCACTGAATAACGGAATGCTGCAAAGAGTACACAAGTTTTCTGAAACATGTTACCAATGAAGATTAGCATGTAAAAAAAAATGGAATAATAGATATCATCATAGACAAGTACATCTGGAAGCAAAAAGATGGTTCATTCATAAACTTGAAGGATGGATTAATTATCTCCAGCAGTGAACTGAAAATGAGTAAAAGAACCACAGAAGTAAAATAATTTGGAATTCTGAGAAAAAAAAATTGCTAAACTATTCATATAAGCACAGAGAGCTTGTCTTTGCTACATGCTTCAAGGAGGTTCAAGATAGAAAGATATCATATGTATCAAAATAATTATAGCAACCTTGTGTGTGTTTGTGTGTGTGTGTATGTGTATCGGTGAGTGCATGATAACCAACCAATCTTGGAAATAAAAGCAAGGGCCAATTGGTTAGGAATGACTAAAAATAAATGGTGGGATACCCATGTAACAGAATAATATTATTTCTTAAGAAGTGGACCAATCTTGGAAATAAAAGCAAGGGCCAATTGGTTAGGAATGACTAAAAATAAATGGTGGGATACCCATGTAACAGAATAATATTATTTCCTAAGAAGTGAAGAATAAGAGGAACTGAGTGAATCTTGAACCTGTATAAACTAATGGGAGTGATGAAATGAGAACCAGGAGAAAAATATGTAATGATTATAACAAAGTAAATGGTAAGAACAAAACATCAAAAGACAGCTACTTCTGTTTCTTTAGAGTGATCAGTCTTGGTCTTAGAGAGCAAATGATTAAACATATCTATATATATTAAACATATTATATATATATATTCCTTTTCAATGAGACAAAGGATTTTTTTGAGCAATATATGGCATAGTCTTTCAGATTTGGCAATTATCTGGATTGGTATTAACTATTTTTTTAGAGAGGGTGTTTTTGTGAGGAAAGCTATGTTTTGGAGAAGTTGGACTGTGGCACAAAACAAAAGGCAACAATGATTTTTTTTTTTACTATATCACTACAAATTTTATTCAGAAGCCCATCTTTGTTTGTTTTGTTTTGTTGTTTTGTAGAAAAAATTTCTCATTATGAGCTTTGTTTGGTCAATCAACTACAAGACTTTCTGGCAGACATACAGTAAAGAATGGCATGCTCAGAATCAACCAGATCTTTCACAATATCTTGACTGCCTCCTATCATGTTCCCTGCCACCACCACCACCACCGCCACCACCATCACCACCATGATCTCTCCATCGAGAACGACATTGACGAGAACTTGATCCAGATCTATGCTTCTTACAATGACACCCATACAACTCCCGCCATAGTTCTCTAGAGATGGGTTTCAGATGCATAAAGTTACAGAAGCCTCCTTGAGTATATTCTTCCATTTCATATTGGCGACTGTAAGCTTCTCTGAAGTCAGTCACAGGTGAAAGCTCTGCATGAATTGACTGTCCATTAAACCAGCGATTGTTTAAGTCAATGACAGCCTTTTCTGCATCTTCTCCACTGTGAAACTTTATATATACATTTCCTACAAGATGATCCCCAAGGTTATTCACAAACATTCATCTCCTCAGCTTCACCATACTTTTCTTCCATTTCTGTAAAAACTTCCTCAAAGAATTCATCGTAGTATTCTTGCATTTCAACATCACTCATTGCACAGCTCAAACCATCAGCAGACTGGGAAGAGTTTTGAAGGTTACGGTAAATGTTCAAGAGGGCAATGATCTGGTTAAAGGTTGGTTTATTTTGCAACTGGGATCATCTGTCTCCATGATGACAAGCTCCAATTTTGAAATAAAATGAACAGTTGACTTTGTCTTTCTCTGTGCCAAAAATGGAGGCCTAATACTCCACCATTTCCCACTCGCCACTAACCCCACCACTGCCAACAATGAAATTTTAAAAAGTAAAGAAAAAGATCATTAGCAGAGATGTGAACAAGGATCACAGAGGATGTGATAGATAATCTTTCAGGTGTTGTTGCTATTTGTCCTTCATTCTCAAAGAAGACCATAATATCAGGAGGGTGATGCCATAACTTGCATCTGAATTGGATTTAAATAAGGGAGGGCTGTGCAAAGTCACAAACTTCATTTTCTTCTCCAGAGTCATTGCCCAGTGGCAAGTTATAGATGGTAAGACTAGAGATGGGAGGGAGGGAGAAGGAAGAAGGAAGGAAGGAAACAGCTGGATAGCTCAACTGGAACTACCCATTGGATCCCCAGTGGGATAGCTGCGATTACTCACAGGTTATTATCTTTAATTCTCAAAGAGGACCATGACATTAGGAAGGTGATTCCATGACTTTCAAGTGAATCAGATCTAAGTGAGGGAGGGTTATGTAACATCACCAGACTCATTCTCTCCTCCAGAGTCATCTGGTTCCAGGGGCAAGATATAGATCAACTTTTTAAGTACGACCTGCTTTGATGACCAAATGGGACTACTGAAACATCTGTAGAGAGTGTGCATGTGTATGCATGTCTAGGTAAGGGTGGGGTTTGGAGGGAAGATATAATTTTGTGTGTGGGAAGGGAAATTCTAAAGATGTACTAAAACTAAGATGATATGATTAGGAGAAGAGAATTCATTGGTCAACATTCAGCATGATTGTGTAGAACCAGAACCTCTTTAAACATTTCTTTATTAGTAGATGGTAACGTAGAAGGGACCAGAAATGTTTTCCTAATTCAGTCCTTTAATTTGATAGGTGAAGAAGAACATGCCTGGAGACATTGAGTGATTGGCACAAGATGGTTTAGAAATTGGCAAAAACAAGATTCTAATGCAAGTATAATGAGTCCAAATCTAGGGCTCTTTCCATTACCATGTATTAATTTACAGTATAGACCATGAAAGTCAAGGTAAGTTGAATACTGATACTGCGTTGTTTTGCATTATCAATATAATTTTATAGACAAAAATAAGCAGGAAAAAATCTATGGACTTGACTTAGGTTTCATTGGAAGTTCATCTGTTTTTGTGTGAGGCTGAGGGTTGCATTTCAGTGTAAACATCACTCTACAGAGAATGGTCTAATAGACATTCATCTCTTTGTTCAGTAAGTATTTGCTAAGTAACCAATAAGTCCTCAGGACAAAAAGACAGAAACAAAAATCATTGCCCTTGAGAGACAGATATTACATTGGGGTGGGGCAGCAAACATGCTGTGCTGTGCTGGAACCAACTGTTAAATTTTCAGTGTGAGTGTTTGCACCTTAGTAATCAGCAAATGCTAGAAATCAGGTCCTGTTTTATCATTTTATTGATTTGTAGCCTTAAAATGTGATGAGAATATTCATATTAAACTTAAAATAGGTATATTAATTTTTCAGTCGATTGTTAAACATTTGCTAGCACACCACTGACTTGCCCACAGAAAAATTAAATTAAATTAATTTCTAAGGCACAAAAAGGCACTAAAACTATATGGATCAGAATGAGCTTCCAGTGTGAGGTGGCATTTGAGCCAAGGTTTGAGTTAAATATTATAGAAAGGAGTACATTCCAGTTACTGCAGTTAGCCTAAGCAAAGGTGTGGAGACAGGAGAAAGAATGTCATAAAAAATCACCAAGGAGGTTATTTTTGGCTCAAAGTTAGAACATATGAAGGAGAGTAATGAGACACAGGTTTGGAAAGGTAGGCTTTAGCAAGATTGTTAAGGGCTTTCAAAGTCAAACAAAAAATATTTTATGTAAGAAAGCCCCCAGTCTCACTTGAGTTTCCTGAGCAGAGAAATGACATGGTCAGGCCTGTGATTTAATAATATCTATTTGGCAGGCTAGATTGGAGGAGAGATTGGAGAGGAAAGGGACTGGACTCAGGAAGACCAATTATCAAGAAACATGTAGATAATTTCAATAGTTCTGGAGAGAAAATATGAAATTCGAAATAAGGTACCAACTTGTGAGTGGGGAGAAACGCACAGATGAGAGCCATATCCGAGAAATAAAATCAGTAAGTCTTAGCAATTGATTGTGTATAGTCTAGGGGCAATGCATGGGTGTTGAAAGAAAGGGAAGACTTGAAGTTGACACTGAGGTTCTGAACCCGGATAACTAGAAGCAGGATTGTGCCCTCAGAAGAAATAGGAAAGTTAAGAAGAAAAGACAGTTTGGAGAAAAGATGACTTACATTGTGGACAGATTGAACGTAAAATGCCTATGGGTTAGCTAGATAGCTCAGAGGATAGAGCACTGGGTCTGTAGTCAGAAAGACCTGAGTTCAAATATGACCTCAGACACTAACTAGTTGTGTGACCCCTGGAAAATCATTTAACCTCTACCTTAATCCACTGGAGAAGAAAATGTCAAACCACTGCTTAGAAAACCCCATGGACAGCATTGGCATGATATGGTTCATGGGATCACAAAGAGGGAGACATGACTGAACGAAAACATAGGGCATATAATTTTAGATGTCCCAATATAATTGTTTTTGTGGCAGTAGAATTTCTGAGGCAGAAGGGATGAATATCTTACAGTCAAAGAGATGATAGCTGAAACCATGAGTACCCATGAGATCACTAAGAGTGGAGAAAGATAAAGAGGTCACAGACAAAACCCTGAAGTATACCTATAGCTGGGACAGAGAAGATAAGAAGCAAAGGAAGCTAAGAAATAATATCCATGGAAAGACAGAGCTGTATAACAAAAACCTAAGGAAGAATGTGTGTCTTGAGTTGGGATAGGTGGGTATAGGAACTGCATGGCTTACAAATCAAATGTTGCCAATTTGTCAAGAAGTCTGAAACCTGAGAAAACAACACGCAAATTTGTTATCCAGATTTAGAAGAGATTAAAAATTACTGGATTATTATGTCCAGTCCTGGGTCTCATGGAATTAATCCAGTTGGAGAAGAAAAAGTTGTTTTAAAGTAAAAATAATAATAATAATACACAAGAGAAAATAAATGAGAGTTAAAAAAAAAGGTGAGCTATCTTACAGCCAGAAGATCTGAGATCAAGTTCTGACACACTAGCTGCCTAACCTTGGGCAAATCACTTAACCTCTAAATTACCTTATCTTGATAATACTCTAAGACTCCAAGAGATGGTGCCTGAAGGCATTTATAGGAGTTTCCTCACTAGAAGCTCTCTGTGTCAATGAAATTAGAGGCCAAGTCCTATCCCAGATGTGAGAATGCCCATGCACATAGGCATACATACGCACACATACAAATGTGTGTATGGAATTTATTTTCATACTTTTATTTATAGTGATATCCTAGTTTTTGTAATTTTTAAGTTCAATATTATTTTCTATCATGAACTACTCATAAATATTTGAAATATGCAAAGAAAGTTTATGCTTATAGCATCCTCTTACATGTAGTTCTCTGTATATTCAAATGTTTGAAACATTCCTCTGAGATTATTACCTCCCTACATATCTTGCAGGCATTTGCTTATAATCCTTTGCATTAGAATGAGAGATCCTTGAGGTCAGGGACTATATTTTTGCCTTTCTTTGTATTTCCAATGCTCAGAACAGTACTTGGCACACAGTAGGTGCCAAAATAAATGTTTGTTATTGATGATTAAGTCTATATTTAAAAGAAAATTGACTCAAGGCAACTATTGGGGTAAAAAAAAACTGCTAGGGAAACTGGGAAAAGGTCGTCAGAAACTAGGTTTACACCAACTTTTTTTTTTCTTCCACATACAATGCAAACTTCAAATGATTATGTAACCAAATATGAAAGGCGATATTCAAAAAATAAGAACGGTAGGAGATAGGTTTCACAGCTATCACCAGGGGGAGAGAATTGTTGCTTAATAAAAAGATGATCATAAAGGATAAATGGACAGAACTGATTGTATAAAAATGTGTTCAGTCATGTCTGATTTTTCACGATCCCATTTGGGGTTTCTTGGCAAAGTTACTGGAGTGCTTTGCCATTTCCTTCTCCAGCTTATTTTAGAAATGAGGAAACTGTAGAAAACAGGGTTAAGTTACTTTTTCCAGGGTCGAACAGCTAGTAAGTTTCTGAGGCTGGATTTGAACATGGGTCTTCCTAACTTTAGGTGCAGTGCTCTATCTACTGTGTCACCTATGGCCTTATGTAGTTGCAAATGCTGGTACCTTTTCTACTTGACCCCGCACCCCCATGCCCACATGTTTCCCTAAAATGTCTAGATAGGCATATCTATGACTTTATTTTGATGTTCAACCTTCTTTTTGTCTTGGTCCTAAGCTCTCCATCACTACGTGTGCCATGGTTCAAGATACTGAAATAGAGCTATTCTTTGGGATCCTGTATATAGGACATAGTCTTCATTTCTACATAATAGCACCCCCCCACATACACACATACACACACACACACACACACACACATACACACACACCTTTCTTTTAAGTTAAATGGAATGCCAGCTGGGCAACACAGGGATCACAAAACTAGGATCACAAAGCTACCTTTGATCTGAATTTCTCATTGTGAAAACCCAGGGAAAAAGGTAATTCTCAGCTACAGCATATTTTTTAGTTCAATCCTCAAACATAGTTGGGTAAAGATTCAATTATGAGTCATATTTAAATGTGTGTGGGATGTGTGGGTTCTACCCTGACAGGCCCACATTCATGAGGAGCTGGGTTTCATAGCCTATATGCTGAGTTCAGAGTCAAGATACTCAAACAATGAAGATTCTCCCTCTGTCCCTTTCTCCTAAAAGTGGGAAAAGGTTAAAGATGAATCAGTTTATTAAATGAACTCACTGGAACATTTTATTCTAACCCTGCTCCTGGAATGTTGGTCATGAATTTTCTTTTTTGGGATGGGGCACAACTACCCCCTCTCCATTAATTCCTGGTCATGTCAGCTGTTGCCAATGAACTCCAAAGGGGAAAATTCTTGTAATGATATTCCATTTGGCTAAAGAAAGGCCCCCTTTTCTCCCTCCTTCCTTGTGGTAAAGGGCAGTGCAGTGGGATGAATCACAAGACTAAGAGCAGGGTTTGGCCAGAGACTGGGCAAATGATGGATGGAACGGAAGTCACAACTTTCAATATGCATGGAACATCTCAGCTGGAAAGGGAAGTCCATGTAGCAACTGGCTCCTGGCCTAAACACCTCAAGAGCATGTCTTGATATAACCTTAAGCTCACAAGAATTGGCCTGAAGTAGAAGATCTTCAGGAAATCATGACTGATGGGGCTTTATTAAAATCACTTATGAATAGTTGACTCTTCTTTACCCCCTTAGAGGATTGAAGAAAACGTCCAAGGAAAACTGGTGCTATAAGACATTTATTAGAAGGGGAGGGGAAAATAAGTACAGAAGAACCTCAAAAGAAAATCAATGAAATGTGAGAATTGGAATGGACCTTATAGGGCAGCCCCTATATGTACAAGACCCTCTACAACATATTTGACAAATGGACATCCAGTTTTTGTAGAAGAACTCCAGTGTGGGAAAGCCTTTGGCCATCCATTCAATTCGAATAATTCATTTTACCCAGTTTTTATTTCTTTATATCAAACAGATATTTGCCTCTATAATATGTTCAGATACTTGAGTATAATCATCCTATCTCCCTTTCTCTCCCCCTCTTAACCCAATCCTCGTATGATATGGACTCAAGCATCTTCACCACCCTGATTGCTTTCCTCTGGACACTCTCCAGTTTATCAATGTCTTCCTTAAATTATGCACTCAAAAATGATCACAGTGCTCCAGATGCAGTCCTTCTAGGTCAGCAGTACTATGACTTTTATTCTTGGAAGTTGTACCCTTAATGCAATGTAGAAATATATTAAATTCCATGGGCTTCCCCCACCACACTCCTATTGAGCTTGCTAATCTGCTAAACTCTCAGATATTTTTAGATAAACTAATATCCAATTATTCCTCCTCCAAATTGTACTTTTGAGGGTGATTTTTTTTAATCCATGTATAGGATTTTATCTCTATCCTTATTAAATTTCATCTAGTTAAATTCAGCATAGTATCCAAACTTTGTTAGGTTGGTTAATCTTTTAAGGATCTTAACTCTCTCATTCAGTATGAATTCTCCTTCCTTCCTGGTTTTATCTCTTCTATGAATTCAATGACACTCATCTATGCATCTTTGTCCAAATTTCTGACATATAATACAGTAGAAAATCACTTCCCTAGTCTTGGGCACTTTATTCCTCTGAATGCAGACCAAGATCATGGGATAATATAACATTGAAAGTGATCTTCTTCTTTCTCATTGTACGATCAGGAAACTGTGGACTAGGGAAGTAAAGGCAAGGCCACCTAAAGTGGGAAATATCTATTTGTAATAGAATGACTGGAAAATTTCCCAATAAGAAAAAAAGCAATACCAGTTTTGTCCCTGCTTTTATCTGACAAAGAGCTAGAGACACTACCTATAACAATGGATAAGGGGAAAGGAGGGAATAAGCTTAGGTAGAGAGTAAGCAAAATTATCCCTATTTGTAAAGAACATGATGATTTACTAAGAGAATCTCAGAAAATAAAGGACATAGTTAACTGAGACCATCAATACAGTGCTTTTTTCTGTATATTATTGACAGGAAGAAGAGGTAGAAAAATTCCATTTAAGATACTAAGAGTAAATATTTGAGAATTACACTAACAAAAATAGAATCCATGTAGTGTATGTGGATTGCATATATTTTTATATATAGATATATATTTTTATATCCATGTAATATATGTGTGTACACTTATACATATATTTATGATATACATGTATTTACATATATTACAATCTTGCTTTGCCTGTGATATCCACTAGCTGTATCTAATGACCAAGTCTGTTAATAACCACTCTGAGCCTCAGTTTTCTCATCTGTAAAATAAAATGTGTTACCTCTAAATATCGACCTTATGTCATGATTATGAAGCTCAAGTGAAATATTTTAAGTACTTCCCAAACTTCCATACACTATAATAATGTCAATTATCATATGTATTTTTGTAGAAATAAATGACAAAATGGATGAGATACTCAGCAGTCAAGTTGTCCTGATCAATAAAGTAAACATAATTATTCCACTTACTATTCAGATATAGTGATTTACCATTCTAACTATCAAAGGAATATTTTATAGAATTACATAACAGTGAAATTCATTTGGAAGGAATGAAAGATCAAAATTCTTAAAGGATATAATCTCCTTTTTATTTTTTAAACTGGGAAGGTTGGAGTGATTGGCGTTAACATATCTCAAAGTAGTGATTATCAAAGGTAAAAAGGTGCCAAATATACTTCAGTGAATCTATGGTCTCATTGATGTGGGCATTTCCTCCATTTATACAGAGTACAGCCCTTCATTCCTTTCCATTCTATGTGATTCTTATCTTTGTTCTTACAAAATCCTTTATGCTAGGATTCACAGAATCCTTTCTTCAGTTGTATGACCTTATATACAATACAGTGGAGTGATTATCCTGTACATTTCTTATCTTTCCTCTCTTGATGCAAGGTTGATCCAACTTTTAGAGCCATCTCTCCCTCTGGTGACATCTTTATGTCACTTCATGCAATTCTTAATTGGTAATATGCTGCAGCCTCCTCATGCTCACTATAAGGTTCTGAATTGCTCTTGGGTATTCCTTGATTTTAATTCTATGAAGACTTATTTCATGGCTTGCAACCATATAAAATCACTGGAACAAAGTTGCTGTAAAAAAAAAAGAGCTCTGTTTTTCACTTTCATGGAGAAATTTGGGACCACAAAAACAAAACAAAACAAAAAAAGAACAGTACAATTTCTTAAAGACAGTTTAGTCTACTATCTTCCTACTTTTCTTTTCTGTGGTTTCCTCATCATCCATACACAATATTCACCAAAACCCTATGTACTGATGAATTAATTTTAAGTACCATCTATCTATAAATCAGAGTCTGGAAAATTATCATTCATCTAGTTTTGTTATTCCTACATAGATACTTGGACTGAAACTTGAAAGATATTGGAGGATCTCATCTGGGGGGAGTCTGTAATGCTCCATAAATCAGCCCAATATCTACCAACAGGAGCATCTGGGAGATTGCACTATCTATTGGGAATACCTCTTCAACTTATACCTTGCACTGGACATTCTCTATGATGGTGGCAAAAACCCTTAGACAACAGATATGTCTCTTTCCTTTCTTGGTTGAGATTAATGATCAGGACTGACTCATCTTCCTGACTCTAAATCTAATCTTAGACACTTACTAGCTCTGTTTGCCTTAGTTTCCTGTTGGAGAAGGAAATGGCAAAGCACTCCAATATCTTTGCCAAGAAGCCCCCAAAGGAGTCACAAAGAGACCCAACTGAAATGACTACTATAGCAAATGACAACCAAAAAAATGAATATCATGCAAGAGTTAATAGTCATAGGCTCATAGAATTTATTGCTGAAGGAACTATAGAGAACATGCAGTATTAACTCATCATTTTACAGATGAGGAAACTGATGCCAAGAAGAATAAAATGAATATCTAAAGTCATATGAATAGTAAGTAGCAGGACTGGAACTCACACCAAGGTCTCCTTAGCCCTGCAAATCTGTAATCTAATCATTTGACCACTTTACACATGCATAATACTTTCGAGTATGTAAAAAAAAAAAAAAAACTTTAACAAATATGCTCTAGGCTCTTCACAATGTTGTGAGAAATAAGGCAAGTATAAAATGAGAACAAATTACTTGTCCAAGATCAAATAGATGTTAAGTGGTCGAACTTAAATCCATTAAGTGGTAGGTCTTATTTCCCAAAGTCTAGAGGTTCTTTTGCTTATGATACAAAGATTACCTTAAAAAAAAACTGATGTTGTTTAGACATTTTCAGTCATGTCTGACTCTTTATGACCCTATTTGGGGTTTTCTTGGCAAAGATACTGCAATGATTTGCCATTTCCTTCTCTAGCTCATTTTATAAATGAGGAAACTGAGGCAAACAGGGTTAAGTGATTTGCCCAGGGTCACACAGCTAGTACATCCCTAAGGCTAGATTTGAACTCATCTTCCTGACTTCAGGCTTGGTGCTTTAACCTCTGTGTCATCTAGCTGTTCCCTAAAACAAGATAGCAGTGACAAAGAGAAGCAGAAGAGAGCAAATGATCATAACAATACACAGTAGAAATAAATGAACAAAATGAAGGCTTACTACTCTCTTGAGCCTTTATCTTTGATGAGGAAGCAGGTGGTGCCTCTACCTCTAATCAACAAATTAATCAATTAACAGTTTTAAGTGTTTCATATGTTCCAGGAACTGCAGATACACATTTAAAAATGAGATTTTTCTAAGTCAAAAGGAATATGGCAATTTAGTTATTCTGAAGATGTAGATCTACTGCAGCTGAACTAAACAGCAGTCTGCTGAACCTCCCAACCAGAAGTAATTCAATAACCCCAAACCTGGTCACAGACTTTCAGAACACAGGCCTCCCCTCAGATCACAAAACTTTGGGAACACTGAAAGCTTTCATATTTTCATACTTTTTCTCTCAGGACTGTGAAAGCAAAAAGACAGAAGAAGACAGAAGCCCAGGCTAGACATCATCTGTCCTATCCAGAAGTGGATAGAGCCCAGCACTAAAATAAAGTCCAGAGTCAAAAAGTAGGCTGGAAGAATGGGCAAACAAAAAAAATATGATCATAGTTATTACAGAGACAGGGAAACTCAACATATAAACAGAGAAGAAAAGAAATCCAAAAAAAATGGACAATCAAAGTCTCAAAGATGAAAGTAACTTTAATACAAGTCCAAAAAGACTGTCTGAAAGAGTTAAAGCAAAACTTAAAGGAGCTAAAAAAAAAAGTGATTTAAGACATTAATTAAAAAATGGAGGAAAGAATAAGAAAAGAGGGAAGAGCTAGGGAAGATTTTTTTAAAAAGAACTTACTGCCAGGAGAAAGAGGTACAAAACATTATTAAAGAAAATAACTCCTTAATAATTAGAATTGGCCAAAAGGAAACTAACAGATCCATGAGGCAACAAAAAATAATAAAACGAAGTCAAAATATTGAAACAATAGAAGAAAATGTGAGATATTTCATGGGAAAAACTGCTGGACTAAAAAATTGATCAAGGAAAGATCATTCAAGAATCATTGAACTTCCTGAAAGTCACTGACACAAGAAGAGCTTAGACTTCATATTTCAAGAAATCATAAAATTGCTCAGATATCCCTTATTCAGAGGATATAGTAGAAACTGAAGGAATCCATTCATCATCTCCTGAAAATAAACCCACAATTAAAAATCCAGGTATGTTATAGCCAAAATCCAGAACTCCCTTATCAAGGGGAAAAATACTTCACTCAACTAAAAAGAAAGAATTCAAGTACTAAGGAACCAGAATCAGGATCACAGAAGAGTTAGTAGCCACCAGTGTAAAGGACCAGAGGATTTAGAACAGAATAATGCAGAAGGCAAGTGATATAGATTTACAACCAAAAATAACCTACCCAGAAAAAAATAATATACTTCTACTGAGGAGAAATTAAATTTTTAACAAAACAAAGGACTTCCAAGCATTCCTGATGAAAAGACAAGAGCTGAGTAGGAAAGTTGACATACAAACCCAGAAATAAAGGAAAGCTTAAAAAGGTAAACTTAAGTGAGCAGTTATAAGGAATTAAAGAGGGATAAATTGTTTACATTCTTATATGAGGAGATGATACATGTAGTCCCTCAAAGCTTTCTCTTCACTAGGGGTCATGATAAGTGTCTAATTAGATAGAAGATCTGGCTATGTTCTTGTTGGACTTGGATGTTCTCAAAAAATAATAGAATAAATGGGGTAGTGGAATGTAAATATGAAGTATAGGAGTGATAAAGGATAAACAGAGAAAATTATCTCCTGTATTCAAAGAGAAGTTTATACAACGAGGGGAACAGGAAACGTACAGGACTCTGATTGATCCTTAATCTCATATGAAATGGTTAAAGACAGGAAGAATATACACATAGAAACACAGTCAAATGCAGAAATATATCTTATTTAAAAGGAAAATAGGAAAGAGAGAGGCTAAGAGAAAGGGGGGAGAATGAGAAGAAGAGTCTATTAAGGGTGGCATTAGTCATAAGCAAAATAGATTCAAAGTAGGAGCAGAGAAAAAAGAAAAGTCTAAGCACAAGAGAATAGGATGGAGGGAAATACATAGTTAATGATCAAGACTATAAATGTGAATGGGATGCTCAGTCATAAAATGGAAGAGGCTAGAATAATTAATTGGAAATCAGAATCCAACACATATTGTTTACAAAAACAAATTTGAAATAGAAAGTATTAAAATATGGAGCAGAAGTGGAATTTATTATGCTTCCAGTGAAGTAAAAAAAAGAAAAGCAAGGGGTAGCAATTATGATCTTAGACAAAGAAAAAGCAGGAAAATAAAGACCTAATTAAAAGAGATAAGCAGGGAAACCATTATCTTACTAAAAAGATCAGAAACATCTACCATAGGCAATAAGTTAATGTCAATATTAACTATACATGCACCAAAATGGTATAATGTTGAAATTCTTAAAGGAAAAATTAAATATCCTATAGGAAGGAATAGATGGTAAAAATAGAATATTGGAGGACCTCAATTTATCCCTCTCTGGTCTAGATAAATTGAACCAAAAATAATTGCAAAAGAAGATAAGAAACTGAATAAAATTATGGAAAAGATTGATCTGATAGACTTCTGGAGAATATTGAAGGGAAAACAAAATGTGTATATTTATTTTTCTGCTTTGTATGGGATATTGTCAAAAATTGACTATATTAAATGAAAGTAGAAATACTGCATATTTTGCCAACCATGATGCAATAAAAATTATGTGTACATAATAATGGACCTTCAAAACAAAGACTAAAAATTAGTTGGGAATTAAGTAACTAAATCCTAAAGAAGGTTGGGTCAAACCACAAAGTATAGTAACATTCAATAGTTTCCTTAAAGATAATGATAACAATGGGACAACATATCAAAATCTCTGGAATAAGGTAAAGGAAATACTTAGGGGAAAACATACTTCTAAGTTCTTTAATTAACAAAAGAAAGTGATCAATGAATTGAGCACACAACCAGAAACAACAATGAGAAAAACAAGTAGAAAACCAATAATTTTAAAACTTCCAATTAAATGTCAAAATATAAATCCTGAAAATCAAAAAGTATTAACAAAATTCAAAGAAAAATCATCAAATTAACAATTAAACTAGGAGGTGCTTTAAAAAAAGAAAAATAGACAAACTGTATTGCTATTTTGATTTTTAAAAGAGAGGTCAAATTACCAGTATCAAAATTTTTTTAAAAAATAGATTCACAACCAATGAAGAAATAAAAGCAATTATAAGGTGCTATTTTGCCAAATGATATGCTGATAAAATTGACAGTTTAAATTAAATTTATGAATGTTTACAAAAATATATGTTGCCTGATTAATAGAATGGGAGTCCTTAAATAACCCCATCTTATAACAAATAAATTGGAAATTCAGAAAGCAAACAAGACTGGATGGACTTTTGTAAAGGATAATTAATTCTAAAAGTACATGCACTTTTTGAAGGAAAAAAGTAGGTAAAAAATAGATTCTTTTGGTCCCACACATACAAAAATATTTATAGCAGCTCTCTTTGTGGTGGCCAAAAACTGGAAAGCGAGGGGATGTCCATTAACTGGGGAATGGCTGAACAAGCTATGGTATGTAAATGGAATGGAATACTATTGTGCTATGAGAAATGATGACCAGGAAGACTTCAGAGAGGCCTGGAAGGACCTATATGAACCGATACTGAGTGATAGGGGCAGAACTAGGAGAATTTTGTACACAGCAACAACCACAGTGTGCAAGGAATTTTTCTGGTAAGCTTAGCCCTTCACAGCAATGCAAAGGGTAAAAAATGGACTTGAGGCGAAATGCCTTACACATCCAGAGAAAGAACTATGGAATTACATCGCAGAATAAAGCCGACCATTTTTTCCCATGTTATGTTTTGCTTTCATGGTTTCTCCCATTCATTTCAATTCTTCTATGCAACATGACTAAGGTGAAAATGTACTTAATAAGAATGTATGTGTAGAACCTATATAAGATTGCATGCCATCTTGGGTAAGGAGGAGAGAAGAAGGGGGAAAAGTCTAAGATATATGGAAGTGATTGTAAAAAACTAAAAACAAATAAATTGCTTAATTAAAAATGGATTCTATGACATAAATATGGTCTTTATATATAACTCAGAGAGAGATAAAACGCAGAAAGAAAATTGTAGACTAATTTCCCAAATTAATATTAACATAAAAAGTTTTAGCAAAATACTAGCAAGGAAATTACAGAAATGATCATCAAACACCACGAATGACTTGGCTGGATTTATACCAGGAATACAAAGCCATTTTAATGTTAGGAAACTCTAAATATAATCGGTATAGCTAGGTGGTATAGAGGGTAGAGCCCTGAACCTAGACTTAAGTTCAATATATGACCAATTGGTCAAAAGATATGAACAGTTATCAAAAACAATAAAAATAACAAAAAACTGGAAAATATTCACAACCATGAGAATAGAAAAAGGTTGCAAATCACTAATAATAAGAGAAATGCAAATCATAGCAACTCTGAGGTTTCATCTCACACCTTGCAAATTGACAAAAAATTGCAGCAGTGCCGGTGAGGTTGTGGAAAGATAGGTACACTAATACGTTGTTGGTGGAACTGTGAAATGGTATGAATACTTTGGAAAGCAATTTAGAATGCAAATAAAGTGGCTAAAATTTCCATAACATTTGAACCAAATGTTACATTACCAGATTTATAACTATAAAAAAGTCATTGGCAAGAAAACATCCCCATATATTCTAAAGTGTTTATTTGTTGTTTTTCAGTCATTTCAGTCATGTCTAACTCTTTGTGAACCTATTTTGGAGTTTTCTTGGCAAATATAATTTGCCATTTGCTACTTGCCATTTGCCAGAAAAGTGATCTGCCATTTCCTTCTCCAACTCATTTTATAGATGAGGCACTGAGGGATCACACAACTATAATGTGTCTGAGGCCAGATTTAAATTCAGGAAGATTTAAATTGTCTTCCTGACTTCAAAGGCCCAGCACTCTATATACTGTGCCATCTATATGCCCAAAATATTTATACCAGCATTTTTGGTAACAATTAAGAATTGGAAACAAAATAGATGCCTTTCAATTGGGGAACAGTTAAATTGTTTTACATAAATTTAATGGAATAATACTGTATGCATATAATAAAATACATAAATACATAGAAGCATGAGAAGATATATATGAACTGATGCACAGTGATGTAAGCAGAGTCAAGGAAACAATATACACAGTAACCACAACAAAATAAATGGAAAGAACTATACCCCTCCAAAAAAAATCAAAAGTATATGTAACAAAACTATGGAGATCTAGTCAGACATAAATGAAGAGATAAAAAAAAGATACTCCCAACCTATTTTTATATAGACATGAGAGGTCCACAGGTCTTACAAATTGCTCAGATTTTCAGACTTATTCAATGTATTGAGCAGTTGTGTTGGTATTTTATTTCCTTTCTAAAAAATTATATTTGTTATATGGGATGACTCTCTGTGACGTGTAAAGGAAAGCATACATAGGATGGTATGGTGATATAAGAAACAGAAAATATTGATAAGCTTTTTTGTAAAATGACATTGACTAAAATAAGAATATTTAATTGTCCCATCCAAAATTTTTCAATGACTCAAAAATATACCTTTATATAATCTTCTCCATACAACTTCCCTGAGAGATTAGAAGCAAATAACTGATTCATAAGCAGAAATATGATTTAATTAGATCAGCATACCTCAAATCTCCTTGCTGCTGTTTTCCATGTATCTGCTGTACTTTTCTGTTTGCTTAATTCAGAGGTGGGGGGCCTGGTAGAGAGGTGTATGTGGGTTTGTGTGTATGTGTTTGTGTGTTTGTGTATATGTGTATATGTGTGTTTATCTATCTATATCACCAGTGTGCCAAGCATCTCATTGGATCCTCAGAAGAAACACCCTGTGAGGTAAGTGCTATTGTTATCATTCTCCTTTTACAGATGAAGAAACTGGCAAACAGGAGTTAAGTGATTTAACCAGATTCGTAACAGCTAGTAAGTATCTGAGGCTGGTTTTGAATTCAGGTCTTCCTAACTCCAGATGTCATGTTCTGTTCAAAATATGTATAGCAGTACTTTTTGTAGTAGCAAAGAACTGGATACAAAGTAGAGGCTCACTGATTGGGGACTGCCTAAACAAATCTAATCTGCTCTCCTGGATTTTGTGAGTCCAGAAAATTTTTATTCTATAAGATGAATTCAAGTCTATCACACCTCCACAGATTATTTCTCCTCTCTGCCTGCAGGACTTCATCATGCCTCCAGCCAGGTTTTCACCTCCTATCACTACTTTTTAGCTTGTTTTTATTTGTTGTCTTCACCCATTTGATTGTGAGCTCTTTGAGGGCAGGGACTGTCATGACTTTCTTTGTATCCCCAACGCTTGGCACAATGTCTGGCATATAGTAGGTGCTTAATACATTTTTATTGACTCTTACTATTGACTAATCATAGTACATGAATTTAATGGAATATTGCTATGCTGTAAGAAATGACAAATATAATGGATATAGAGAAACACTGGAAGATTTACATAAACTGATGCAGGGAGAAATAAGCAAAGGCAAGAAAACAATATTTATATTGATTAGAGTAATGGAAATACAAAGAGTCACCACCACAAAACTACCAATAGTGAATGTTGAAAATTTATATAAAAAAACAAGCATAGCTCCAAAGAAAAAAATAGGAGATGACAAGTTTCTACTCTACTCCTTTGCAGAGGTGTGAGGTCCATGGTTGTGAAACACTGCATATAATTTAAGACTTTTTGATGTGCTGATATGTTTTAATGATTTTTTCTTTTCTTTCCTTTTTTCTTTAAATATATATGTATGTATATGTATACATATATACATATACATATATATATACATATACATATATGTATGTTACACAGCATGACTCTCTGGAATCATTGAGAAGAAGGTATACTAGGAGAAAATTTGGCAATATAAGAACAAAAGATAACTATAAAAATTATTTTAAAAGAGGTAATTTGTGGAGAATGGAAGAGGTGCTAGAGATCGCATGGTATAGTGGAAAGAGAACTGTATTGATATTCAGACGAGCTGGATTCAAACACTGACTCTGATATTGTGACTGACCTAGAGCCAGTCACTTTTTTTCTGGAATTATATATATATATTTATAAAATTTAACAAGTAGCAAACTGCCAAAGATGACAGAAGATGGAAGTTAGCATTAAAGGTTCTATGAATGGAAAGACAGGCATACCAATATATGCTGTACACAGAAATGGAAATTGGTAAAACTATTCTGAAGAGTAATTGAAATAAGCCTTTAAAATGCTCAGGTCTCATGAACCACAGATACCAATGCTAGGCATAAACCCTGTGGAGTTAGAAGGAAGAAAAGTTCCATATAAAGCTTCATATTCATAGAAGTGCTTTTTATAAAAAACAAAAAACCAGAGACAAAATAGATGCTTATTCATTAGGAAATGACCAAAGAAATTGTAGGACAGCTAGGTAGCACAGTGAATAGAGCCCTGGGCCTGGAGTAAGGAAGACTCACCTTCTTGAGTTCAACTCTGACTCCAGATACTTACTAGCTATGTGACCCTGGGCAAGTCACTTAACCCTTCTTGCCTTAGTTTCCCCATTTGCAACATGAGAAGGAATCTTTTTAAGATTCTCTAAGACTCAAGACTCCCAAGAAAACTCTAAATAGGGTCACAAAGAGCAGGACATGATTACAATGACTCACCAACAAAAGAACCGATCAATATTATATAAATCTATTGGAATATTACTAAGATATAGATGATGTATTTGGGAGTTCTGAGAAACACAGGAAGATTCATATCTACCGATGCAGAGCGAAGTGAATAGAACAAGGAGAAAAACAGAATGGCAACAATGTAAGGGGAAAGAATGATCAAATAAAGCTAAACGTTGTATCATTGTAATAACTAAGCTTGGCCCCAGAAACACAGAGAAAATGCACCTCATATTGCAAAGGTAGTGAAGGTGGAGTACAGAGGGGGAAGGGACTAGACAGTTTAAATGTTGTATATGGTAGCTAACACAGATGATAGATTGCTTGATTTAGCTAAATTGCCTTTTTTCCCCCTCTTTTGGTCTTTGTTATAAAGGGTAAGGGAATAGGGAGAGGGATGTATTCAGAAATTAATGGGATGTAACTGTATATCACAATCTTTAAACTCCTTTCAAGCTTTAAATCTTATAAAGCTAAATTTAAATATAGTGGGTTTTATGTCATATATGGTGTCATATATCATATATTATGTCATAGCAACATACATTGACTTAGAATCCTTAGTACTTCCTGGTAAATAGGGATGGGTAGCTTTCCCTTTCAATAAGGCTGAAATACGTAAACATATTCTTACCAACACACATATTCGCAACAATACTCATCATGAAGTATTCATGTTTGGTTATGGGCCTGCTGAGGACAATACAAATTAGAACAGCGCCCTTGTGCTCATTAATAACATTACAATGAATTCCCAAGTCTCTGGAAATGTGTATAATAAATGGAGGCATGCTGAATGTGTGTTTCATTGTCCTCTAGTGACTCTCTGCAGGGATCTTGGAGTGTTTTGACTGTGTGTGGGATTTTTGATGCACATATGGTCACTGCTAAGGTATTTTGTAAGTATGTCTATTAGGAAACTGTTGTACAGTGAAACTCCTTTTATCTGGCCCTGCAAAAGATGGTAGGAAATTGCAAATTACAAGATAATTATGTTAACTGATATATTGCTTGTTATTCACTAAGGACTTTGTTCATTCAAAACAACCAGAAGAAACTTATCTAGGAGATGATAACTACAATTTCCTTAAAAACAGAATCTGAGACTTATTTAGGACCAAGAATCACATCTTTCAGCAAGGAACAGTAGGATACCAGGTGGACAAAACCCACTGAATAAGCATATTCTTTTGTTACAGTAAGAGAGGTGTTTAATGCAACCTATTTTGAACCTATTTAATGAAACCTGTGGAATAAAGGTGAAAATTCTAACTCAATTCAACAGTTCTAATTCAGCAAATTCTAACTCAAAATTCTAACTCAACATACAAACTTATTGAAATGACTAAATTGAGAATCCTTACAAAAGAAATAGAGACCAGACCACTGAATTCATTATACCTTAGTTATATCAATATTTCACTAACAGTCCTAAAGAAGGGTGGCAACATATTGCCAGGGTCCAGCTGGGCCTATCTTTATACAAGACTAGATGATCTTCCCAATTTTTAATAAAAGAAAGAAAATGAGAGGGAAAGTAGAGAGGATGGGGTGGGGGGAGAAGAGAAGGAGGAAGAGAGAGGAGAGAGAGAGGGAGTTAATTCATTTTTGTGATCATGACCATTAGGGAGACACAGTACTTCTATCTACTGATAACCATAAAAAAAGTAAAGAAAATCTGTGATACTCTTAAACATTTCAGGAAAGGGAAAAAAAATAGAGGGAGAGGGAAGAGAGAGGAAAGAGAACCGACCTTTGAGAATCTAGTGTCTAAGCCCTGACTCAATTCCAGTTGGCTTTGCTCATACAGTTCTAATTATGCATCTTCTGGGTCTCAGACTTCATCAGTTCTTCCCTCTTGAAAGTTAAAGATACAACATACATTTTGCATTCCAAGTTCTGAAAACCAATGTTCTGAAAGTCATTAGAGGTGTCTTTTTTTTTTTGAGGGAGATAAGTCAATTTTAAACCAAAGGGATCCCTTTGTGTTGATAAGAGAAAGTAGTCTCTTAAATTAAGTCATGTACGCTTTCCTGATCCTATTATTTTGGCTGAAGTCAGCAGGAAAGGGGCAAGTAATCATGAATCCCACTCCAAACACCTAGTAGGTAACTCATTTTCAGATAATAATTACTAGATTACCAAGGATGCCTAAGTATTAAACTGTGATCTCCTTGAAAACAGAGATTTATTGTCTTTCTCTGTATTCCCAGCACTTAATGCAGAGCCTGGCATATAGTAGGTACATAATAAATGTTTGATGCCTGACTAAGCAAAGCTCCGAACACTTGGCTCTCTAACAAGAAGGCATGTCTAAAGATGTTAATCACTTTTTAGTGCTTTTTCTTAGGACCCCATATAATTTTTTGTATTATTATTTTGAACAGGGTGGTTACTCAAGCATGAGTTATACTAAATATGTAGACTGTTTAGGAATTTCAGTCTTTTTTCTTCAGAGAGCAATTTTACAACAAACTATCAAGCATTCCTGAGAGATCAAAATAATTCATAAGAAAAACAGTGCTAATTGGAGGAACGGAGAAGGTTGACAACGTCTGAAATTTAACAGGTCCATAAAAAGAAATGACATAAGTGGAGGGACAACATAAATTGCAATAATGTGGCCTTTGGGCTTACTAAATAGATTAATTTAATAGAAGTTCTCAGTGACATTCTACATTTCATTTCCCACCAAGGGATGCTCCTGAATGGAATAGCAATTGAACAGAATTGTATGTAAGCAATTTAACAGTCTGGGACATTACTCTGTTTGCCAACCAAGGTATTTTAAAATAAAATCTCTGATTAAGCAAGTAGTAAACATATGAAGTCCATTATCCAAACTAACCTCACTCTCTATTAAGATACATTTATAATATTGGTTGATCAGGGAAGGGTACACTCTAGACATGAATAGATTTGGATGCCTTAGAAGCCTCTTCTAATATCCTAAAGGATAAAAAGAAGAAATAAAAGCTGGAGAAGATGGCAGATCATGGATGTAGAACCAAGTGAATGCCTGGCTCTAAAACATACTCATCTCTGAATCAATGTTGGTCAAGAAGAGGATCAGTGATAGGCATTAAGATTCGCATCCTTTTCCACATTTTTCTCAGTGATGCTAATGAAACCATTCAAAGCCCACTTACTGAACATATGGAGTACCTAAAGCTGGGAGCAATAACTTATACAGTAAACCACAAAATTTGGATTTAAATTCAATTTAAATATTTTAAGAGCAATTATTAAGTGCAGAGAGAACAGCATTGTGGAATAGTGGATAGAGAGCAAGCCTTGGAGTCAGCAATAGCAGTCTAAATCAGGCCTCTGACCCAGCGACTATGAAGCTTGACAAGTTACTTCATTTCTTCACATCCCCCACACTAAGTTGCAGACAAGATAAAAATTTTTATTGGTAAAGGTTTTCCACCTGGAGCTCCCTAGACCAACATAATCACAGCATTGGTAAAAATAAAATAAAATAAGGGGCATCTAGGTGACACAGTGGATAGAGACCCTGCCCTGGCAGCAGGAGAACCTGAGTTCAAATCCACCCTTCCACACTTACTAGCTCTGTGACCCTGGGCAAAACACTTAATCCTGATTGTTTCAGTAAATGAATGTGTGTATTTTTCCTTGTTGCTGAAGAAGACCATGCCATCAGAGAAATAATGACAGGGAGGGCAGGGCTGTGCAGGTCACCAGCTTCACTTATTCTCCAGAGCCATCTGAATCCAGTGACCAGATATTTATCAGGATGACTGGAGATGACCCAGGATGAGATAATTTGGGTTAAGTGACTTGCCCAAGGTCACACAGCTAATGAGTGTCAAATGTCTGAGGTGAGATTTGAACTCAGGTCCTGCTGACTCCTGCACTGGTGCTCTATCCACTGTACCACCTAGATGGAGTAGTGGATAAAGTACTGGGCCTAAAGTAGAAAGACATTTATTCCTGGGTTCAAATCTGGCCTCAGACATTTACCAGCTGTGTGATCTGGGATCAGTTACTTAATAAATGAATGAATGCATGAATAGATCTCTGTGCTAGAGCAGATACAAAGTCAGATAAGACACTGCCCTTGCATTTAAGTAACTTGCCATCCTCCATATGGGAGGATGGGGGAAGGATAGTTCTTATATCCTGTGCTTCTTTGTATTATGGCTAAGTACTTAAAAGAAGTGGGCAGTTACGTGGTAAAGTGCATAATTCGTTGGGCCTGTTGTTTTTGCTATCCTACACCTAAGTGGCTAGGGATACATACAAACAGATACTGGACAAGGAGATCATACAATCTTCCTATGGAGTTTAGAATATATTATAGGATCATTGACTCAGATCTAGAAAGGACCTTAGAGAGTCCAAGTGGTCAAAAAACATGACCCACATTCCTCAAGAATCTTCAGTGCTGCCAGAACAAGATTAAAATGGAAAAAATGGAAAATATTTAACAAAGTAAAATACTATAAAACATAGATAACATTCCATTTTAAAAAGAAGTTAATACATAGCCCCTAGTCCACAGGGATCTGTACATATGACTGAAAGGTCACCAATTCTGTTTGAGTTTGACACCACTGAACAAGTTCAACTAGTTCATTTGACATATTTGGAAAATTCTGGACTTGAGAGGTGAAGTACCTTTTCCTGACTCTGATGGCAAATGACAGGGTCAGGACTCAAGATATGGTATCCAATTCCATTCCAGTGCTTCTCCCACCATGTTGTGCCTCTTCTCTCTCCACCACATCTTTCACAATTCTCATCTTCTCTCAGCTCATACTACAGCTACCCTAATTCAGGCCTTTATTACCTAGACCACGGGGTGGGGAACCTGTGCCTTGAGGCCACGTGTGACCCTCCAGGTCCTTATGTGTGGCCCTTCATTTCAATCAAAGGGCCACATGTGGCCTTGAGGCTGAAGGTTCCTCACCCCTGACTAGAGTATGACAGTAGCTTACTAGTTGGTATCCTTACATCATCAGTGCATGTGTCTGTCTCTCTTTCTGACTCTGTTTCTCTCTCTCTCCCCATCTCTCTCTCTCTCTCTCTCTGCCTTCCAGTCCATCTTTCACGCAGCTACTAGACTGATATTCCTCAAACACAGGTCTCACCATGCCATTCTCTTGATAAGGAAGCTTCAGTGGCTTCGCATAGTCCTCATAATATGAGTTGCTTTTGTGTTTAAAGGCATTCACAACCTGGCCTCAATCTATCTCTCAAAACTAATTACACATTCTATGCTCCAGCCAAATCAATCTACCTACTTGCCATTTGTCAAATATAACACCCATCTTTGACTTCCACTGCGCAGGTTCTCTAACAGCTCCCCATCAAAAGCAAACAGCACCTGTGTAGATGAGTCTGGAAGAGACTGACACACACAAAAGTTTCAATACAGTTTCCAGCACTACTGGTCCATTGGCTCCCTTTGATTCATCCCCACAGTCTGGTTTACTCCTTTACATATCATTCACTCAGAGTGTAATAAAAAAAAACTTATTTTTTATCTGGAGTCAAAACCCATTATAACAATACAGACAAAAAAAATAAACAAGATTTAAAGAGAGCAGAAAACTCACAGGGTAAGTAATGCTAGTTTTTGAGGCAGGTGGGTGAGTAGGTGGGATTGGAGAAGGTATAAATTCATGAGGTTTCAGTAGCTGAAAGTCAGGGAAACTGCGAAATTCTCTCCAGGCAAATTATTCCTTCAATGGGTCAATGAAAATGACAAAGCCCCAACAACTCATGATAATTTTCATAAAGGTAGCGGTTTCCTTCTCATGTAAATAGCTGACTACTGGAAATGGCACATATTCAGCATCCCCAGACCCTTCTCTCTCTGGAAGTCGAAAGTACTTGGGCTCTCTCCTCTAATAGGAAATTCTCCCCTCATTCTTCAAGCTTTATTTCAGAGAGGAGGGGGCGGGGAACCTACCTATCTTTCCCATCAGCTTCCTTAGGGAGAAATGTCTGTACCTGGATCACTCTCCTTCTTCCTCCCTTGTTCCTCCAAGAAGCATCTTACTTGCTTTCTCTTTCAGGAGGTCTTTTCTAGTTGCCCTAGTTATTATTAAGCCCTCCCAAATCAATGTATATTTATTTTGCACATTGACGAAATATCTTATATGCAAGTCTGTTTTGTCTCCCTCATAGAATGTAAGCTTTTTGATGGTAGGAACTGTCTTTTATAATAGTATCCCTAGTGCTTATTAGCTTACTTGGTGCCTTAAAAATAATTGCTATGGGAGGATAGGGGAGCTATCCTTGGAGGAAGACAGGGAAGTAACAGGAGGGCAAGATAGTGGGTAGAAATAAAGTAGAGAAGGCAGGAGGGATAGGAAACAAGAAATAGGCACAAACATAAAAACAAAGATCAGAAGTAGAATGTGTTTGGGAAAGTATATGTTCATATATATTATATATGTAAGTATATGTGTATCATATCTACAGTATGATTAATTGTACTTAATTGTACACTTAATTGTAGCCTTCTGGGGGGAGGGGAAAAGAACAAAAGAAAACTTACAAGGAAGCAAAGCAAAGATGGACAGTTCTCAACACAACATATAGTAGTTTATCACACAGGCTTTCTTGAAATGAAAATTTAGAGTTACATATTTTAAATCCTCTCATATTCTGCTATGAACATGACATGATTTCTTTTTTCCTTTCTTACTTTGTATTTAAGTTCCAATATTTAAGTTTATGATAAGTTTTTATTTCTTTATCCTGCATTTGTGCTCTGGTGTTTGAGTCTAAAATAAAACTAAAAAGAAACAATGATTACTGATTATCTTTATCTCTTTCAGTTCTCAGTTTTTAACGGAACGTTTATTTCTGGGTAAAAATGCAGTGATATGTTTGTGAGCAAGTACATGAGCATGCAAAGGTAGATGAGCTATATGTAGTTATAGTTTAGGGGAAGTCACTTTACCTTTTTAGGGCCTCAGTTCTCTCATCTATAAAATGA
Source organism: Bettongia penicillata ogilbyi (assembly GCA_023548195.1). NCBI lineage: Eukaryota > Metazoa > Chordata > Mammalia > Diprotodontia > Potoroidae > Bettongia > Bettongia penicillata. Next base: position 3,539,933 of record JAJHZJ010000039.1, on the reverse strand, counting down.
AGGAGTAGAAAGTGGTATTGTACGTTACAGTACGGTAGACATAGCAGTAACTCTGGAGTCAGAGATCCTAGATTCAAATCCTGCCTCTAATAATGATGACTCCTGTCATTTACTACAGATAACAACTTTGGGCAAATCACTGACTCTGCCTGACTGCCCTTTCCTCATCCGCATAACAAGCATGTTGAGGTGATTGACCTCTGAGGCCCATTTCAGATCTGGATCTATGCTCTTCTACTTTCAATTTGCATACGTTTAAGGGATGGAACTGTGTATGCTTGTAGGCAGATCAGTGGGCAAGTGTGTGAGCAGAATTGGGTAGGTGTATTATATGACCTAAGTAGGTTGGTCACTTATTAGGATGCCTCTCCTTTAAACCAAGGGGATTGGAGACAGGTGGTGTAAGTGGAAAGATTAGTGACTATATTCAGATGATGTGGATTCAAATTGTTTCCATGCTTACTATCTATGTAACCTTAGCCAAGTCACTTCCTTCACCTGCAAAATGGGGGGTGGGGTGGGCTAGATAACTTCTGAGGTCCTTTCCATCTCAAGATTTATGTTTCTATAATTATATGACTAAATGATATCTAAGGCCTCTTCTGGCTCAATCTCTACTTCCCTGATGCTCAAAATATGCATAAGTAATACAAGCTATAATGTAATTACACAAGGGAAATATAAAATCTACATGTCAAATGAAGAAATAATTAACCACTTTCTCCTGGGTGAAAACAGGTAGCACAGTGGATTTTGCACTGGGCCTGCGGTCAGAAAGACTTAAGTTCAAATATAGCCTCAGACACTGATTAGCTGTGTGACCTTAGAAAAGTCATAGCTTCTCCAACCATAGCATGGAGATAATAATAGATCTACAAAACACGTAGCACAGTTCCTGGCACATAGTAGGTGATATATAAATACTAGATGTTATTACTCTTAATGCTTTGTGAAACAAAGCTTCCCTGAAAGAAGTAGCATTTGAGCTAGACTGAAAACCGTAGATAGAATTTGGACACAGGCAGACCTCAGAATTCAGATGGTGAGAGGCAAGGAAAGGTATTCTGAGTGAAAGAATATGCTAGAGAGATAGCTGGCAGCCATCTCCAATCTTCCTAATGTGTTTCTGGTCACTGGACTCAGATGACTCCAAAGGAGAAAGTGAGGCTGGTGACTTTGCACAGCTCTTCCTCACTTAAATCCAATTCAACTGCAAGTTATAGTGTCACCTCCATGATGTCATGGTCCTCTTCCAGGACAAAGGATAAACAACAGTAACAACCCTTTCACCTAATGTTAACACAAATATTCTAAAGCATACTTAAGAAGGCCTTGAACGACAGTTCTGTAAACATAAAGCAAATTTTAATTCTCAAACCATATTTTTGTTTTCACTATACATCTATAAAACTTTTCAGGCCATTACCATGCATCATTCTAATATAATGTCGCATCAAATATTCTTGGGTACCACTGTCAGAAACAGATTCCTGGGTTTGTACAAATCTGACTTCAAATGGAATTTCTACTGTTCACAAAAGAATCAAAAAATTAATATTTTACTTGATAATATTTAGCACACTCAGGTACAGCCTGAAATATAAAATTAGAAGAGTGAGTTTCTGTCATCAAGGGACTTACAATCTGTTGAACATGATGAAACATAGATTTTATAACAATGACTTATTTGCATCTTAACTAACTGAATGGCTCAGATGATCTTTGTTGTACAGAATTAAAAGAAAGAGAATTTGTTGTAGGTCCAAATAAAGGATTTCATGAAAAAGGTGAGATGGGGTCTGTTCTTTCAGGAGAGGTAGAGAAATGACCTTTGGAATACTAAAATGGCCAGAATGGCTTCAAGCATAACCTGTCCCAGTGCTATGAGATAAAATAGGTTGTACTAAGGCCAGAAATACACACACACACACACACACACACACACACACAGGCATTTTTAACTATTTAAGTCATTAGTGTTTGAATATTCAAATCATTAGGAGATAGACAATCCTTCTGGCTAGCCAAGTTCCCCTTTCTGGGGGCCTGAAGTGGGTTCAAAGGTAGGCAAGAAGTTCCAAGTGCTTTCAACAAATAGTATCTCTTCCTCACACCTCATGATTTACGAAGGAGGAAAGAGACATAATGTTCCATGTCACACAACAATCATTTTAAACATGGCTTCCTCAACTGCATTATACATTACTGGCAGCTTTCAATTTTCCAGCTCCCTCACTTTGGCTCCAACCCTCCAGACTCTGAATTCCTCAGGGAGGATGTTATCTTGATCAGAGAAGCCTTGGAAATCTCACACCAGCTAATATTTTATGCAGAAGCTGAGTGCTGCTTCCAATTACAGTCGGTGGGAGTTGCTGGGTTTCAGGAGGAACAAGGGTAAATGCGGTAAGGAAATTAATTTGGATTGGTGAATCAAACTTTTCACATATTAAAATAACAATGTGCCCTAGGCTCCTCCAGAATTGAAATCGTATATGTTTCAGAATGGAAAATTTGAAGAGGAAAATAAACAAAGAGAATTAGGAACTATCCAATGGCAGCGTAGGATAGACTCTGGTCAGAGTGTTAGGCATGAGTTCTAGGCTCACATCAACAGTATAGGACCTTCAAGAAGTCCTTTCCCCTCTCTAGGCCTCAGTTTCTACTATTGTAAAATTGGAAGTAGTGCTGGGAAAGAGGATTGAAGCAGGTGATCTTGAAAAACCCGGTCTAATTTTAATAATAATAGTTAACATTTATAGTACTTTGGGAAGTACTTTATGTTATCTCTTGACCTTTACAATAGCCATTTAGAGTAGATGGTTGTCATCCGCTCCCTTTCAGAGAGGAGGAAAGCGAGATTAAGAGAGATTAGTTGACTTGCTTAGAGTCACACAGCTAGTAAATCTATGAGATGGGATTTGCACTCAGGTCCAGCCCAATACTGTATCCACTGGTTCACCTAGTTGTCTCTTTTAGCATTGTAGCCTTCTACCCCATACACCTGGTGGGCATTCTGGGGCTAATAATGACAGTTAAGTAGGATGGCTGCTTCTTACTATCTAACGATAAAAGTATACCAACTGCTATTTTGGAGTAAAATACTGAGTGAAGTGATTTGGCCTCAGTAATTTCCAGGTAAATCAGCAAACTGCTTGGCAGCTGGTTACAAATTGAGGCTATAGCTCATATAATTCAACTCAATCCCAGGAGCACAATCACCGGGAGCTAAGGTATCATCATCTCATCTCCCTGAAGCAATCCTTTAGGCTCGCAGAGTTGTCTGGGCAAATAGAGCCCTTATGGTTCCAGGAGAGTGGTTGTCTTTATTAATACTATTAAGACCAAGGGCACTGATGTGAATCCTGCTTTGAGAGGCAACAAAATGTAGTGGAATGATCTCTGGTCTTGAAGGAAGAAGATGTGACTCTAACGCTTACCAGTTGAATGTGGAATGTACTGCTTAGGAAGAGACCAGGTTTGCTTGAAGAACTCATTAGAATTCTTCAGGCAAAGGCTGGATAATGTAATTCTCAGGAAAAGCAAGATTCTTTTTCAGGTATAAGCCAGGACTGGATGACCTTGGAGGTCCCTTATAACTTAGGAAATCTACAATTCTATGAATCACTTTCTCTGAGACCCAGTTTTATTATCTGAAAAAATGAGGATAATAATCCAAGAATTCACTACTAATCTCATTGGATTATTGTAAAGAAAACATTGCTTTATATAGTGCTTTAGGATTTATAAATATGAGTTAACTATCATCACAACTTCATGGACTTTACCGTCTGAGCAGGCTTTGGGGTTCAAAAAAAAGGGGCCTCATCTATCTTGCTTTCTGGTGCATGAAATTTCACTCTTAGATGAATCATTAATTCAGCTGTTAGAGACTACAACCTCCACTGCCCCCAATTACCTTGCATTTATGTTTTTATAATCATAGGTATACATATTTCTCTTGATAGAATGCAAGTTCTTTGAGGAAGGGAGCTTTCATTTTTTTCCTTTGCATTTCAAGGGACTAACATCTGGAAAAAAACCTGATGGACTCAGAAGACATAAGTTTGATTCCATCCCTGGCACTTTCTATGTGACCATGGGTAAATCACTTCACCTCTCTCTACCTTGGACTCATCATCTGAAAAATAAGGAAGTTTCACTGATAGCCCTCAAAGTCCCCACCAACTCTAAATTTATGACCCTACTTATGAGGCCTGGGGACAGAGTAGGCTGATGAACTGAACACGTTAAGCCAAATATGTAAATCATTTAATATGGAATTTCAGATCCATACCTGAGATCAGGCTCATGTAGTTTAGATCAAGAAGAGACCCTAAAGGTTATATTTTACAGAAAAGGAAACTGAGACCCAGAGAGAACTCACTTACCCAGGGTGCAGCTAGAATCCAAATCAGTTATTTTTTTTCCTCTAGCATTCAATCTTCAGGATTCACTTGGAAGAGAAGTAGAAAGATCATGGGGATACTGGGTACCTGGGAAGATGGAGATCAGAGATGGGAAAAGGTCTCAGAAAATAGAGAACCCAGATCAACTCGACCAACCAGATTATTTGTCCAGTCCAGCAACATTTGGTTTCTTCTTTGCCCCAAGCTCTTATCTTACCAATGTATGTGTAAAGCCAAAAAAAGAATCTTCTCGGTGGATTCAATCCAGCAATCCAAAAACAGATAGAAATAAGCAACTATGAAATACCTACTATGTGCCAGACACTATGCTAAGAACTTGAAAACTTTAATCTTTTGAGCAACTCTGTGATGTAAGAGATATTATTATTCTTATTTTATAGTTTGAAGAAATTGAGGCAGACAAAGGTTAAGTGACTTGCCCAGAGTCACAAAACTAGTAGGATCTGAGACTAGATTTGAATTCAAGAGTTCCTGACTCCAGACCCAGTGCCCCATCTTTTGTGCCACATAGCTGCAAAGACAGAACATGTACAATGGTACAAACTGCTGTCAGAAAAAATAACAATGAAGATTCTTCTAGTTGCTCCTGATGAGTAGTGTCTTCTGAAAGATGGGAATACCCAACCCCTTGCTTATGACTACTTGAAGAATGGGGCAGGTAGGTGGTGCAGTGGATACAGTGCCAAGCCTGGAGCCAGGAAGACTCATCTTTCTTAGTTCAAATCTTGTCTCAGATATGCACTAGCTGTGTGACTCTGGTCAGGGCACTTAATCTCATTTGCCTCAGTTTCCTCATCTGTAAAATGATCTGGAGAAAGGAATAGTAAACCACTCCAGTATCCTTGCCCAAATGGGGTCATGAAGAGTCAGACATGACTGAATAACAAATAAGGCATGGGAAACCCAATGAGTCCTTTGGGTAAATATGAAACCATGGACCTGGCAGGATAAAGCCATTCAGGCTGCTTTAAATAGCAAGGCAATGGCTTTTCCAAGAAGCTATTCAAATAATCTTCCTCAGTGGATTAAAAATCAGCTTTTCCTTCTTGGATCAGCTACTTGGAAATAAAGGAGAATCTCAGTTGTTCTGTTGGGAGAACAAAAGATTCTGCTTGTTAAAGCACTAGAGCTTTGAACTAAATCCAAGGATCTTTCTATAGTAACGTACTTCTCTTTTCATAGGACAAAACTAGAAAAGAATTCAGAGATCCATTCAGACTGTCAGTTCCTTGAGGTTAGGGACTGCTTTTCTTTTCCTTGTATCCCTAATATTAACTTGGGGCCTGGCACATAGTAGGTGCTTCATAAATGTTTGTTGACTTAACTATGGTCCAATACCCAAATTTTCCTGATGAGAACACTGAAATCTAAAGATCAAAGGTGACTTGTCCAAAGTTATCATAGGGAATAATTAGATACAAATTCAGGTCAGTCTAAATTTGATATCAGAAGTGGCAACATAGTTGATGTCAACTTACTGACAAAAGGGACAACCTAGCCTATGGCCATGGGAAGTCTTGGTGGCTCTTTGGCTTGATGTCTAATCTTTGAAGTATGTGTGCGTATCTCTGTCTATATATCTATATATATATAAAATCTCAGTTGAGTCTTCCAACACACCCATGAAATAAATACTAAAAATATCATCATCATCTCTGTTTTGTACATGAGGAAATTGACAGTCAGAAAAGTGACTTACCAACAAGGACTCTACTGGTCAGTGTCCAAGGCCAGGTCTCTCTGACACCAAAATCTAGCTCTCCTTTTACTGTACCAGATTCACAACACTTACTTCACAGGGTAGTTGTGAGGAAAGTGTTTTTCAAATCTTTAGGTGCTATAGAAATGTGAGTTATAAGGAGAGATTTTTTGGGGGGAATTGGAGGATAGTGGCCTTTATGTTTTTTTGCTGTTGAGTTGTGTCCAACTCTCAGTGACCCTATTTGGGGGTTTTCTTAGTAGATACTAGAGTGGTTTGCCATTCATGTCTTCAGCTCATTTTATAGATGAGGAATTGAGGCAGAGTTAAATCCCTTGACCAGAGTCACACAGCTAGTGTCTGAGGCCAGTTTTGAACTGAGGAAGAGGAATCTTCTCAATTTCAAGCCAAGGGCTCTATCCACTGCATCCACTAGCTGCCCCTGACATTTCCTTAGATCTCTTAAATTCTACCATGTGTGAAAACTGAACATGTGAATACTTCCTTACTCAAGTTTTACTCCAACTTAAGTGCATCCCAGGTAACCCTTTTTCCAGGTCAGGCTTGGTCTTTTCTGTGTCATGCAGGACACTGGACAAATAGGCATGAAAAGTGGGTCTGGGAAAGGAACAGCGTTGCATGTAAGGCATGACTGAAACCAACATCTAGATGAATCAGAGGCACGCATACTGACTGAATTTTCCTTCCACTTTATGTGGGTTTTGAACATCCAGGGGAAAAAGCTGATGGGCAAAATATGTTTTCCTGAACCAATAAGTTACTAGAAAAATAATTCAAGATGTTGGACCGTTCTAAACTGGGACGTAGCTCACCTACAACTGTTCTCTATGGTTGGGTTCAAATCTTCCCAAATTGCTAACAAAATAAGTAAAACCCAAACAGATCCTGCATACTACAATGGTCTCATTGGTACCGATTAAACACACACACACATACAAACACACACTGGGCTTGTGAAAGGAAATGTGAAAAGGAGCTAGGGATTATATCTGGGGAGAATCTAAGAGCCTAACAGAAGAATCAAAACAGAAGATTTCTTGACACATATATTATGTTTTCATGCCTCCCCTCTCTGCTTCCTAACACTAGTTTCCTAAAAATATTAAAGTGTAATTGTATCTTATATTGCCTTGAGCTTTGTGATCAAGATGAGGGGGTGGAGGGAGGGCACCTCAATAGAGTTACAGACATATTACATGTAGCTAGAGGAAAGGTAAAACTCCAGGGTCTACTCTGCAAGTGGGGAGGAGGAGAGGTGTGAGATACGTGTTGTTGGCAAAGTCAGCGGGATCTTTTAAAACAGTGTTTAAAAGAATCTGATCTGGGCTAGAATACATATGGAAATAGGTGGGGAGAGAAGGATAAAGCAGAAAGGGGAGTTGCTTAGTTCTCCCCTGCTGGGTTGTCATGGAAGGTTAGGAGAAACCCGTTTTAGGAACCAAACCCACCTCATGGGATGAAATGGAGCTTCTCAGTGTTCTTTGCATTTCTTAGCTCTAGTTACGCCTCTAATAAAATTCTCCTGATTTCTTATTGTGAGAGGGTGACCCTGGCTTCTCAAAGGCCAGGTACTTGAAGGACAAACCCCAAGAAGTCAGAATAATCATGCAAAGAATAGCTTACATGCATTTGATGCTTTACATTTACTTGTATGATAACTGTGTCAGTTTCCCTTCTAAGATGAAGGGCCTAGGTTCTTTATGCTGGACTTTCCATCATTTAACAAGTATCTGGTAAGTGCCTACTAAGTGCTACTTTGCTTGGTACTGAGGATATAAAGAAGAAAAAATAAAAAAAAAAAAAACAACCACAGCCCTTGAGAATATTAGTTATATCAGGTAAGACAACATAGGGACAAAACATATACCAAAAAAAATGCAGAGTGATTTTTTTGAGGGTGAACCTAAAGGTAATCAGGAACATTTTTTCATAGAGATGGTGATACAGGAGCAGAGTTTTGAAAGAAACAAGAGATTCCAAAAGATAGGAGTGAGGAGGGAAAGCAATCCAGGCATGATGTATAGCCAGTGTGAAGATGGAGTTGTATGGAAGAGGAAAATTAAGAAGGAAGGAAGGGAAAAAAGGAAGAAGGGAGGGAGGGAAGGAGGGAGTACTGATGTAGAATAAAGTTGAGAATGTAGGTTAAGAACAAGTGATGAGGGAATTTAAAAGCCAAAAGTTCATTAGTCTAATGCAGATGATTTAGATACTTTCACTCGGACACTATCACTAACTCTTATATTCCAAAATAATAATTAAAATAAGAATAGCTCCCATTTAATATTTTTAATATTTATAAAAATCATTTTGCATGTGTAACCACTGTAATGGAGGTTCCTTCCTGAAACAAGGGATCTACATAAACCATAAAATATTTCTCACTTCTTAGGCAAATAGCACCATCTATAAAATCTGGCATTTCCAATCTGTCACCACCCTATTTGTTTTCACAATCTCCCCTTATAAGGATTTATCACAGAGTTTAAAGATGAACAAATGTATTTACAGGTCAAGGAAAGCAATGGTAAGCCATAGAAATAGCTAAACATACACATATATAATATACACACACACACTTTAGTGTGTATCTGCGGTGATTTATATCAGGTATTTACAACATACAAAGCTTCAGCATTACAGTGCAATTCTATACTTCCTATTAAAGTTCTTGTAAGCTCCTTCCCAGCAGTGTGCATTCCTGTTCTCTTTATCTCATCGCAGACAGAACCTTTCCTATTGCTTATTCTGGTCCTGGAGATCCATATAACTTCTCCACAATGGAGTATTTTCACATAACTCTCTAATCACCTTCCAGGTGATCCTTTCCCTTAGAGGTAGGGAAAATGCTTCCAGAATGCTTTTGTCTGAGATAGAAACCCAGTGATTTCTGTGTTCTATATTAAGCTGTTAACATAAAGTCCACAAAACTCTGCCTTAGATTTTTTTTTTCTGTGCACTGCATTTCTCCTTAATTTTCATTTATAGGGTTAAACTCAGCCTTCTAACGGCCCCCCAAACATTATTCTCTGTTATACTTTAGAACAATCATCCTTCTGTATCAATTGTATGACTCCTCGCTGCCCTCCCTAAAGTCTCTTACGAGTGTTTCACGTTGGGTCTGGTGTAGAGCCATATGTGGTCTAAAGTGATTTTCCATAATCCTGACATATTTGAAGATGAGGGTGGAGAAATAGGAAAAAATCTAACAAGTACACAAATATACAACTCCAAGAAGCTGCTACATAGATACGACTTTGTTTGATTAAACTACAATAGCTTCAGACCCTAGAGTGTGGGTGCTAGAATAAATGTGTCATCCAGGGAACCAGGCCAAATTCAGCAGGGCTCACCACCAGTAGGATGGCTCCTAGCTTAACTCATTATTTTGACTTGAGAAATTCATGCAGGTCACCTATCTATAACGTGTAAAATGAAGGCATTTAATTAGATGATATGCTGTGTCAGTTCAAGCTCTGAATTTATGATTCTAGGACCCTACTTGTCCCAAAAGGCAGAACTAGGAATAGTGGGTAGAAGTTTCAGAGATGTAAAATGAGGGGAAACTTTTCAATAATTAAAGCTGTCTAAAAGTAGTATGGGCTACATTCAAGGTTACAAGGTTCTGCATCACTGGAGGTCCTCGTTCAAAAGCTAGATGACCACCTTGTATCCGGGGGCATAAGAAATTCTTTTTCAAGTATGGGTAAGAATAGATAGATGGGTAGTTAGGTGGTGTAGTGGAGAGAACGCCAGATCTGGAGCCAAAAAGATTTATCTTCAGAAATTCAAATCTGGCCTCAGATGCTTACCTGCTGTGTGACACTGGGCAAGTTAACCCCAGTTGCCTCAATTTCCTCATCTGTAAAATGAGCTAGAGAAGGAAAAGGCAAACTACTTTAGAACTACTTTAGTATTTCTACCCCCCCCAAATAAAAACGGAGTCATGAAGAATCAGAAACAATACTAGATAGATACTGACGTCCATTCCAATTCTGAGTATCACGGTTATTAGTGGGAGAAGCATCCAGAATCATTCGCCTTCAAAGCAGAGATGTATCCATATAGATGGTGGCACTGAAGCAGACTTTTGGGGAAAAAAAAGAAGAGGGGAAGGAAAGGGAGAGGGGGAGAGAGGGAAAAAAGAAGAGAGGGAGAAAGGGAGGGACAGGAGAAGAGGAAGGGGAGAGGGATTACAAGAGGTAAAAGTGAGGAAGGAGAAAAGAAAATAAATATCATAAATTTAAATACAAAGAAAAGGGAAAAAATGCCATATGCATAGCAGAACATGAAAGGATTCAAAATATGTAATAATAAACTTTCATTTCAAGAAAGCCTGCATGATATGTACTACACACTGCCTTGAGGGCTGTCCTTTTCTTTGTCTCCTTGTAAATTTTCTTTTATTCTCTGCTGTGAACTTTTTGCTTTGTTCTTTTTTGTCCTCCCCTCCCCCTCATAAGATGACAATTAAGTACAGATACACTGCTATATAAATATAGATATATGCATTCACACATGTATACACATACATATATGCATATATGTAGACATTTACTTTCCCTGAGAAATTCTACTCCTGATCTTTGTTTTTATGTTTGTGTATGTCTCTTGTTTCCTATCCCCCCTGACTCCTGTACCTTACTTCTATCCACTACCTTGTCCTCTTGTTATTTAGCCTACCCTCGTCCAAGGATCCCTCCCCTATCCTCCCATTTCCATAAATCTAAACACTCTCCTGTAGCCCCCTATAAGCTATTCCTTCACCCTCCCTTAGAGATCCCTCCCTTATCCTCCCATTCCCATTGATCTAAGCACTTTTCTATACCTCCCTTTAACTTATTCCCTCACCATCCCCTTGGAGGGCTTTAAAGACCCCTCCCCTTGTCTTCTCTCCTCTCCTTATCCCCTCACCATTTTATTTCTTCTGAATTGAGAAGACTTTTATACCCTTCCAGATACATGGATTGTTACTTCCTAAATCCATGCCTGGTGAAAGTAGGTTACCAGAACAACCAGCCCTCTTTTTCCCCCATCTAATTCCTCTGTACCTCATTTGTATAAAATAATTACTCTTTTTAGCTGTTCCTAAATGGTTTTACTTTTTAAAGTCATATCATACTCAAGCCTACCCCAATCTTTCTTACAAACTACCAATTGCTAATGACAATTTTAGACATATATACATTTTACATATGTTAAAAATAGTCTGTCCTTATTGAATCCACTGTAATCAGTCTTTAATATGTATCTTACGCTTCTCTTGCCTCCTGTGTGTCAAGTTTTCTATTAAGTTCAGTTTTTTGTTTTTTTTTTACAAAATCTTGAAAATCTAACAGTTGATCAAATATCCATTTATTTTTTTCATTCAGGATTATGCTTTACTTTGCTGGGTCTGATATTTTCAGCCACAGTTCCAGTTCTTTTGCTGTTCGATATCTGGTGTTTCAAGACCTGTGGTCTGTGTCACCACTGCTAGGTCTTGTGTGATTCTAATGTGGCACCATCATAAATAAATTGATTTTTCTTTGTTGCTTTTAACATTTTATCCCAGAACCAGGAGTTTCAGGGTTTAACTATAAAATTCCTATGAGTTTTCCTCATGGTATCTCTTTCACGTGGTGTTCAATGGATTTTTTCTATTTCTACTTCCCCATCTGTTCTAACGTTTCAGGACAATTTTATTTAATTATTTCTTGTATTACTGTATCAAGATTCTTTTTTTGATGATAACTTTCAGGTAGTCCAATTATTCTTATGTTTTCTTTTCTTGATCTGTTGTCTTGATCAGTTGTTTTTCTTCTATTTCACTTTTTTTCATTCTTCACATTTTTTCTAATTATTTCTTGATCTCTAATAATTTCACTTTCTTCACTTTGCCTAATTCTAATTTTTAAAGTGTCAATTTCTTCCTTAAGTTCTGAATCTCCTTTTCTAATTGGTTCACTTTCTTTTCATATTCTTCTTGGGTTTTTTTTGGAGGGGGTCAGGGGGCAATTCTTTTTTCCTTAAAGTTTTTCCTCCATCTCTCTCATTTGATATTTAAAGTCTTTTTAAAGTTCTTCTATGAATTCTTTTTGGGATGGTGACCATTTGACATTACTCTCTAGGGTAAAAGAGGGTTTCTTTGCTTCAATGTCCTCTTCTGAAGATGAATCCCAGTCTTCTCTATTCCCCTAATAGCTTTCTATGGTTGGATTCTTTCTCTTTTGACTGTGCATTTTTTGTAGTAATAGCTTAATTTTTGTGACCACCTCTAGCCCTGGGGGATGGTAAATTTTGCCCCAGATCTTTAGTTCTCCCCTCTAGCCTGGAACCAAAGCCAAGCCTCCAGCCTCCTGGGCATTCTACCCCACTACTTCTGCACTCACCCAGCATGTGCTGGTTCCTTCTTGCCCCAATACTCTCTACAACCCAGCTAGGTCTGGCCTTCCTCATCAACAGAGTTTCCTTTGATCTTCCCAGGCTCAGAAGCCCAACTCCCCTCACTATCTTTGGGGTGAAATTTCTGTCAGCTGAGGTCAAGGTTGTCTGTCAGCCCAGCTAAACCCAGGGCTTGCTGCTTGATGTTAATATGGACCCCTAGCCTGAAGATGTTTTGCTCTTTTTTTATAGGGACCAAATTTCAGCCCAGAATTTGTCTTCTGATTTCTCAATTTGTCCCAGGAAGACCTCTGTTGTACCTCTATTCTTATTTATTTTCACCTACACTTTGTTCACCTCAAGGTGCTATTTTATCTCTTCTGTGGGACAAAATCTTGAGAGCTTGGAATTTTCTGATCTACTCCACCATCTTCCCCAAAAGCCTTCCATTTTGAAGAGGAGGACTGAGATCCAAGGAAATAAATCAACTTAGTCCAAGTGAACATGGTGCAACAACAGAGACATAACTTGAACTTTGACCTGGCTTGGAAAAAGCCTTTTTAGAACTTCTAGCTGGGGCGACTAAGTAGGCAATCATTTGTACTTCCATTGGAAACTGACTTTTTCTCAAAACAGCTCTGCTTTAAATGTGATTATGTATAAAAGAAAGCACCCGGACATACACAGGAGGGCCTGCTATCACAGGTTCTTAGATCTGCATTTCTAAAAGGAAAGGCAACTTTCGAGGGGTCAACAATCACTTGAATCAAGCAGATGTATCCTCTTTTTCAGGGGAAAATCCAGCACCCTGAACTTCAGAGAAAATACAGATCAACAGACATGACTGTTGACTGTCTGATAAGCATTATAAATCAACATACAGATCAGTTGTCTGACTATTAAATACATACATAGTTTCCAGAGAGAGAAGTATCAACATCTGGGTTTTCAAAGTTGGAGGGGAGCTCCTTAGCAGGTCTCAGAGTCTCATCTGTCCAAACAAACACTTTCAAAGAGTAAGCCCCAAAGTAAAACCTCACCTCAGAGTATTTATACATTTTTTAGAGCCAGAGGGCATCATAACTCTTGAGAAACAGTGCCTCATTAACAAAAAGTGTGGGCCTTCCTACCAATCATCCCAGGCTCATTAATGGGTGGGGAAGATCTTCTTTAATCACATTATTCAATCGGAGGCACTTGATTACACTAAAACAAAAAAATGGATTATCAATACATTATAGAACAAGTGATAAAAATTATATACAAAATAAGAGATCAAGTCACCTTAGTTTTAATATTGTACCTGAAATTATGCCAGTGACAGGGTCTTTTTTTTTCCTTTTTATCCCAAGTTCAAGCAGGAAGCTAAAGAGAAGTTTCTAGCTCAGCATTCAGACTTCTGCACCTTTGAGGAATGGAGGACTCACTACCTCAAAAGGAAGCCTGTTCAGGGAGCCAAGATGGCGGAGTAAAAGCAGGGACTTGCTTTAGCTCTCCCCAAAGCCCCTTCAAATGTCTGGAATAATGACTCTAAATAAATTATAGAGCAGTAGAACCCACAAAATGACAGAATGAAACAAATTTCTAGCCAAAGACAACCCTGAAGGGCAAAAAGAAAGGTCTATTGCACAGTGCTGGTAGAGGAATATAGTACAACATGGACCACACCAGCATAGATGGGATCTGATTAGTTCTCAGGGCACTGAATTACTGGCAGCTGTGCCAATTTCCAAACTTCTCAACCCCAAAATGCCAAGGACAACTCAGAAGGTCAGTAGCTCCTACATCAAACGCTTCCAAGAGGACTATGAATCAGTCTCAGGCCATGGACAAACTCAAAAAGGATTTTGAAACTCAAGTAAGAGAAGTAAAGGTAAAATTGGGAAGAGAAATGAGAGTGTTGCAAGAAAAGCATGAAAAATACAATCAAGATAGCACAAGATATAACAGATTAAGGGATTGGAGGGCTTGGAATATAATATGATATTCTAGAGATCAAAGGACCTAGGGATAAAACCAAGAATCATCTAGTCAACATAACTGAGTATGATACTTCAGAGGGAAAAATGCACAGAGGCCTTTCAAGCATTCTTGAGGAAAAGGTGAATACAAAGTTTGACTTTCAAATACAAAAATCTAGAGAAGCATAAAAGGAAAACAAGAAAGAGAAATCATAAGGGAGTTACTAAAGTTGAATGCTTTACATTCCTATATAGAAAGATAATATTTATAACTCTTGAGAATTATCTCAGTATTAGAGTAGTTGGCAGGAATATACATATATACATACATACATATATATATATACATATATACATACATACATACATATATATATACATATATACATACATACATATATATATATACATATATATATATGGAGAGAGAGAGAGAGACAGAAACAGAGACACAGAGAGAGACAGAGAGATGGAGAGACAGAGGGAGAGTTGAATATGAGGGGATGATAGTTAAAAATAAAATTAAGGAGTAAGAGAGGAATATATTGGGAGAAGGAGAAAGAAAGGAATACAATTAGGTAAATTATCTCACATAAAAGAGGCAAGATAAAAGGAAGAGGAAGAGGAAATGAGCGAACCTTACTCTCATTGGATTTGGCATAAGGATGGAATTACAAACATACTCAATTGGGTAGGAAAATCAATCTTTACAGGAAAGTAGCGGGGAGAGGATAAGGGTGGGGAGGATGATAGAAGAGAGGGCAAATGGGAGAAGGGAGTAAACACTTTTGAGGAGAGACAGGGTCACAGGAGAGAATAGAATAAATGTGGGGATAGGATGGAGGGAAATATAGCTAGTCTTTCACAACATGACTTTCATGGAAGTGTTTTTCATGACTACCCATGTATGCTTGTCTTCTCAATAGGGGTGGGTTGGGAGGGGAAAAGGTAGAAAAGTTGGAACTCAAAGTTTTTTTTTTTAATTTATTCATTTATTTTAATTTTTCAACATTCATTTTCACAAAATTTTGAGTTCCAAATTTTCTCCCCATCTCTCCTCTCCCCCCACCCCAAAATTCCAAGTATTCTGATTATTCCTTTCACCGATCCCTTCCCTTATCTTCATCTTCTCTTTTGTCCTGTAGGGCAAGATAAATTTCTATATCCCATTACCTGTATTTCTTACTCAGTTGTATGCAGGAACAGTACTCAACATTTGTTCCTAAATCTTTGAGTTCCAACTTCTTTTCCTTCCTCCCTCCCCACGCATCCCCACTGAGAAGGCAACCAATTCAATATAAGCTATGTATGTGTAGTTTTTCAAATGACTTCCATAATAGTCATGTTGTGTAAAACTAACTATATTTCCCTTCATCCTGCCCTACCCCTCCCATTTCTTCTATTCTCTCTTTTGACCTTGTTCCTCCCCAAGAATGTTTATTTCTAATTGCTCCCTCCTCCCATTTGCCCTCCCTTCCATCATCTCCCCCACCCAGCTTATCCCCTTCTTTCCTACTTTCCTGTATTGTAAGATAGGGTTTCATACCAAATTGAGTGTGCATGTTATTCCTTCCTTGATCCAAATGTGATGAGAGTAAGTTTCACTTTTTCCCCCCTCCTCTCCCCCTTTTTCCCTCCATTGAAAAGACTTTTTCTTGCCTCTTTTATGAGAGAGAATTTGCCCCATTCCATTTCTCCTCCCAATATATTCCTCTCTCATCCTTTAATTTTATTTTTTTAGATATGATCCCTTCCTATTCAACTCACCCTGTGCTTGTTTGCTCTCCCCTTTCTTCCCCTCTCCCTCCCGCTCCATGAGTGTGTGTGTGTGTGTGTGTGTGTGTGTGTGTGTGTACGTGTGCGTGTGTAATCCAGATACTGAGAAAAGATTCAAGTTACAAACATTACCTTTCCATGTAGGAATGTAAACAGTTCAACTTTAGTAAGTCCTTTATGATTTCTCCTTCCTATTTACTTTTTCATGCTTCTCTTGATTCTTGTGTTTGAATCAAATTTTCTTTTCAGTTCTGGTCTTTTCATCAAGAATGCTTGAAAGTTCTCTATTTCATTGAAAGACCATTTTTTATCCCTGAAGTATTATACTCAGTTTTGCTGGGTAGGTGATTCTTGGTTTTAATCCTAATTCCTTTGACTTCTAGAATATTATATTCCATGCCCTTTGATCCCTTAACATAGAAGATGCTAGATCTTGTGTTATCCTGATTGTACTTCCATAACACTCAAATTGTTTCTTTCTAGCTGCTTGCTATATTTTCTCCTTGACCTGATAACTGGACTTTGGCTACAGTGTTCCTAGAAGTTTCTCTTTTTGGATCTCTTTCAGGAGTTGATTGGTGGATTCTTTCAATATTTACTTTGCCCTCTGGTTCTAGAAAATCAGGGCAGTTTTCCTTGATAATTTCATGAAAGATGATATCTAGGCACTTTTTTTGATCATGACTTTCAGGTAGTTCTATAATTTTTAAATTGTCTCTCCTGGATCTATTTTCCAGGTCAGTTGTTTTTCCAATGAGATATTTCACATTATGTTCCATTTTTTCATTCTTTTGGTTTTGTGATTTCTTGGTTTCTCATAAAGTCATTAGCTTCCATCTGTTCCATTCTAATTTTTAAAGAACTATTTTCTTCAGTGAGCTTTTGAACTTCCTTTTCCATTTGGCTAATTCTGCTTTTTAAAGCATTCTTCTCCTCACTGACTTTTTGAACTTCTTTTGCCTTTGGCACCTGTGGGTTGAGGGATCTGCAAACAACCACTGCTACCACTGGGGATTCCACCCCTGAGGCCTGCTCTGGTCCTCCTACCTGAGCAGCAAGGTTGGGCTGGGCTCTGCTCAGCATCCAGTGCAACAGGCCTTCCAGGTCACCCTGGGCTGGAAATCTCTTCCACTCCATCGTTCTGTGGCTTCTGCTGCTCTAGAATTTGTTGACAGTCATTCTTTACAGGTATTTTTGGGTGTGGGGGGAAGAGGTAGAGTATATGCATATTTCTACTCTGCTATCTTGACTCTGACCCTGTGGAACTCAAAGTTTTAAAAATGAATGCTAAAAATTGTTTTTGTACACAACTGGGAAATAAGACATATAGGCAATGGGGCATAAAAATCTATCTTGCCCTACAAGAAAATAGAAGGGAAGGGGATAAGAACAGAGAGGTGATAGAAGGGAGGGCAGATTGAGGGAAGTGATAATAAAAATGCAAGCTGTGTTGGAGTGGGGGGAGGGGAGAGATGGAGAGAAAATTTGGAACTCAAAATCTTGTGGAAGTGAATGTTGAAAACTAAAAATTAATTAATTTTTAAAAATCATTCCAAAAAAGAAAAAAAAAGAAAGCCTATTCAGTAGTGGAACAGTTCTAGTTTGTAATTTTGATTTTGATTTGATTTTGTGATTTTGATCTGAAAGTGGCCTCTCTGTAACCTGGTCAAAATTCCTAGTTTTCTTGTAATCAACAGTTCAATTCAATTCAGTTCAGTGAAAACTTTCTCAGCATCAACTGGTAGGTACCAGCCACCCAGGGGTGACAAAGACAACAACAAATAACCTTTGTGCTCAAGAAGTTTTCGTTCTTCTGTGGGTAAGGGAGAAGAGAAAGCTGTTATGTTCTTCACCAGTCAGCACCACGTCACTCATATATGGAATCATCAGTTACAGCAAGTGGAGAAATTTTGAATTCTGTGGATAAGATCACGTAGATATATTTTTTTTCCCTAGGAATGTACACATAAATGATGAGGTGGACACACATTACCAGAACTAGATCAGTGTTTGGGAGGGGAAATAAGGAAAGTGTGGCAGAGGAGTAGTATTAGACTGCCTACCAAACCGAAGTTTTACAGAACTTTTGTGCTGACTTCATTGTTGCATGGCTGGGAAACTTGCACAATATACCAGCACCATTTCTGGAAATGGAATTGCTTCCATTTGAATTGTCTTAGGAATATGCTGAAGATAACCTGGCAAGATAAGATACTGGACAGCAAGAGCCTTTCTTGAACTGATTTACTAAGCATTCAAACTCTACTGCAGAGAGCACAACTCCAATGGGCTGGCCACATTGTTCAAATACCACAAGTACATTTGCCTAAAAAACTATTGTACAGAGATCTAACACAAGGCAAGCATGCATGTGGAGGTCAGAAGAAGTGATACAAGGATATTCTTAAGGTCTTTCTGAAGGACTTTGGGATTATGAGACATGGGAGACATTGTCACAGGACCACTCAGCATGGCACGCTCACATCAAAGAAGGCTCTGTACTCTATGAGCAAAGCAGAATTGCAATAGCTCAAAAGAAACATGAGAAGCATAAATTGAGAGATATCTCCACTCTAAATGGCCATATGCACTATTTGTGCCTGATCTGTGGTAGAACCTTCAAAGCTCATATTGGTCTGATCAGCCACAGTCAGACACACTGTACCTTGACTGCAATATAGTGATGTCATTTTTGGTCCTGTTTGAGAATGAAGGCCAACTAATATATAGTCTAAATTAATACAAAATAATCTCAGGGGTAAACTAGCTTTAAATCTATGATCCTGATGAAGTCTCTTGTTGGAGATTACACTTGAGCTGAGCTTTGAAACTAGATCTAGAGATTGTAAGAGGTAGAGGTGAGAAGAGAGAACATTCCAGTACCGTCTGAGTATAACACAGAATGAGTCTACTCAATCTTCCCTATTACAGCTCATGAACTTGAATGCAGAACACACCCTATTTCTTCCAGTCCTCTCTTCTACAGGTTAAAATATCTCCATTTCTCATGTGGCAAGATTCCAATTACTCTCCCCTGCAAGCATCCAAGGTTTTCAACATTATTCCAATTATAAAGTTCAGAACTGAACACAATACTCATTTACCCAGAGCTGGTCACAGTTGATAGGGCTATCCTGTTACCTTTTCAAGAGATACATGCACTTGAGACAATGTGTTAATAACCCAAAGGATCGAATCTTTAGTAGTGTTACTACAGGTACTAGCTAAGTAAGAACGGATTACTTGGCAGGCTAGTCTTCTTCCTGCTTCTCAAATAGCACCAGGTCTTTTTAGTGTCTTGGTTCAAGAGTCTAAAGTAATCCTTTAAATAGTCCTTAAGCAGGATAGGACCGATTACTATTGACCTCATAGATACTTCCTCTCTATGCCTCATCACCTTAGCAGTTACCTGTTAAGTGAAAAGCATAGGTAGAAAGCAAAAACACTCCCAAATCTTTCCTCTGTCCCCCTACATCCTTTATGCATATCTTCACACTAAATTCCAGTTGTTGCTCAATCACGTATGACTATGTGCTGCATTTGTTGTTTTCTAGGAGTGATTTGCCATTTCCTTCTTCAGCTCATTTTAGAGATGAGGAACTGAGGAAAACAGTGTTAAAGTGACTTGCCCAGGGTCACACAGCTAGAAAGTGTCTGAGATTGGATTTGAACTCACAAACATGAGTTGTATTTTTTTTACTTCAGACCCAGCACTCTATATATATTTTCATATTACATTCATATCATAGTGCCATCCCTAGACCTTCTAAGACCTATATATGGGCTGAATTCAAGAAAAATGCTGGGCGTTTTTTTTAATGTTGATCTTCTGTGGTTCTGTTACCAAAATCAGTTACTAGAAATGGTACGTGATGAAGAAAACCATCCCAGTTTCAGAGGAGATATTGGCATCCAATAGCTAGTCACGGATGATAGAAAATTTGTACTTATTGTGTCAGGTCTTAGAAAGTAAACACTGGTAACCTGATACAAAATGTTACCAAATCTCACAAGGTCCTTTTTCATTTATGATCAGAAGAGGGAATGTAATCCAGTAATAATCACTTGGATTTGTGTAGCATTTTTGTATCCAGAAAGATGCTGGTATTATAGCTGGGAGGCCCAGAAATGAATGTTATTCCTAAAACTTGGTTCATTTATGACCTTAGGCAAGTTACTGATGTCTCTGGGCCTTAGTTTCCTTCTCTATAAAACGGAAAATTTGGACTAGATGACATCCATGGTGTTTTGTTTTGTTTTGTTTTTAATCTGAGTCTAGGTTCTTGAATGCTATGATTTCGTTCCGTTCTCATAACCACCCAGCAGGTGAGCAAAGCAGGAATTAGTAACTCCATTTCACAGAGAAGGAAACAGAATCACAGAAAATCGGAAAGTCTTGTTCAAGGTCAAAAAGCAAGTTTTTAACATTTGGTTCAAGAATTTATGTCTCATATTGTAATTCTTTCCACTATCACAGTCCCTACATAGCATTACTTTGGGTTGTAACTTACCAGGGTTAAACTTCCCAAGCCAGTCATGGATAAAGAAAACTAGATTCTACCTCCCAAAGCACTCTTAATTACATAGGCCACTAGATCCCATCAACTCTTTTGGATTTTTCCTCTTCAGATTTTCAGATGTGACTCAGGAATCAACAGCCTGCCACCTGCTGGCTAAAGTGAGCAATGGCTGACAATTTTTTTTTTTTCATATTATTAATCAAGACCCCCTAATGCAAAAACAACATAAATTGTATAATACTCTACTATGGGCAAGGCTATGTGTTAGGCCCTAGGGATACAGATAGAGATACAACACATTTTTGACTTTTTAGAAGCCCATGTAGGGCAGGAAGACATCTTGGTCCCAAATAACCGTAGTATAAGGGTGAATATAAGGTCAAAGGAAAAGTCCACACCTATTCATGTAATTAGGTGACTATGGATTAACAAAGAAAAGACAAACAGTAGAGATGAGGAGGGGCAGTCTTCTTGGGGATTGAGAATAGGATCCAATATTTTTATTTTTGTTCTAAATCACTGGCAAGTTATTTCTCCCCTGAAACTAGACAGAATACCAGAATGTTAGAACTTAAAGGAACTTTATAGATTATCTCACTTTACAGATGATGAAACTGAGTCAAAAAGAAGGGAAATAAGATTCATAAGATGGTGGATCTGGGAAAGAGCATTAAATTTGACTCATTTAGAGCTGCTTCCTTTGGCCCAAACTGCTTCCCTCTAGTAAGTTGGTGGTAAAGTACCAGCCTCTGGTAGGGCATCTGCAAAGTCCTTAGGGCCACCTTCAGTATAGCCCCTAACTCTTATAAACACATCTCTGGCATCTTGGCTGGTTGAGTGTTACTATGATTACAATGAATATTCATTCCAGGTTGCATACCAATATGCTGAGTACTCAACCAGAGTAGAAAGACAAATTCCCATTTCCCAAACATAGCCATCTGAAGGACTCTTAGGTGCATCACAAACATAGGGATAGCAGCTACTCACTATAGAGTTCCAAAGGCAGCACAAGGAGGTAGAGATGTAGGAAATTTCCTTTCAAGAGAAAAACAGAGTCAAAGCTCTGAAGTGAGGAGAGAATTCAGCTCTATTTCTGCAGCAAAAAGGTCAGGTGCCCCCTGTTGAGTGAGGGGGAAGTCTATGAAAACCAAGACAGGAACCAGGTACACCTGGGGGAAGGAGGTTGCTGCATAAACATTCAGCAATCTGGTCAATAACTCAAACATCATTATCTCCCATGAGGCTTAGGTAGAGCAAGTGACAAAGACTGTTCACCAGTCCTAGACACATTGAGAAGGACTGCTACTCTGAAGCTGAAAAAACCCAAAGCTTCTTTTCCTCTGTCTCTTTCCCACTGCCCGAGGATCCTGGAGTGCTGTGCAGATCACGGATGGTTGCCAATAAACTTGGCTCTGCACCTGGCCCAGGCCTGGGTTTTAGCCTACAGAGCCCAGGTGTGACCTCTGGTCCAGGCTTTGCTGCAGTATTGGCAAATTGGAATGTTGAGGTGCTTGTTCCTTCTCTGTGAAGCCTCCCAGCGCTAGTTCCAATGGGTAGGAATGTCCAAACTCTCTGATGACCTCCTCAGAGGACTGGGTCCTAACTTCACTTGCATGAGGTGTGGAAAGTTATTAAATTTCTCTGAAACTCAGTTTCTTCCTCTGAAAAATGAGAGCTTTGGATTTGATGATTTCAAAAAAGTCTTTCAACTTTAAACTTTCAAATCTCAACTCTATGTGGTCTTGACCATTCTCCCTAGGCCTCAGCTTCCACATAGGTAAAATGAGGGTATTGGACCAGATGACTCTACATATATGATGTTCTGAGCATAGAGGCATCATGGTATAGTAGGGAGAGTGCTGGACTGAGAGTCAGGCATATATGAGTTCAAATCTTATCTGAGGATTTTAGTAGCTCTGGAATCCAGCATTAGCCAGTTAACCTTTCTGGGCCTCAGTATCCACATCTATAAAATTCCCAAAGGTCTCTTTTGACTCTAAACTATGCATCTATGACAATATTGTCTATAAAGTTATCTCTACCTCTAAAGCCTTTTGTCCTATGATATCTTTACCATTCTTTCCTCCAAAGCATCTGAAACAAACTTCCAGATTAATTTTCCTAATTCACATCTCTAACGTATCATTTCATTATGCAGAAACCTTTCAATGACTTCCCTGTTATCTACAGGATAAATTACCAATTTGCTAACCTAGCATTTGAGACCCTCCACAATCTGTCCCCAGCCTGTCTTACCAGCTTATCTCTCACTTTCTTGTTCAGATGTGTCTGACTCTTCATGACCCTTATTTGAGGGTTTTCTTGGCAAAAAATACTGGAGTGGTTTGCCATTTCATTCTCTAGCTCATTTTACAGAAACTGAGGCAAACAGGGTTTAGTGACTTGCCCAGGGTCACATGGATAGAAAGTCTTCCTGATTTTAGACCATGCATTCTATCCCTGAGCCATACAGATGCCCCTAACTCTTCTACTTGTCCCCATAAGAAACCCATAGTTCTATCCAGGCCCGTCTCTCCACTGGAATTTAAACATGACTCAGCCCTGCGTATCTCCATGGCCCTTCGCATGTCATGTTTACCTTGCCTGGAATGCCTTTTCTTGCCTCTTCACTCTTCTGAATTCTGTCCAAACCTTCATCTCATTAGTGAAGTCTTACTTGACTACCCCAATTCATAGTTATCTCTCTTCTCTCTGAGCTCTTTCATAACTTACTACCTTTATATTCTTGTTTCTTATTTACCATATACCACTTTTACATCATGGATCTTAGGAATTATGTGTTCATCCTTCATTGCTGAAGAAGACCATGCCATCAGAGAAATAATGACATGACTTGCACTTGACTTTGTTTTGAGTGAGGGAGGGCTGTGCAGATCACCAGCCTCACTTCTGCTCCAGAGCCATCTGAATCCAGTGACCAGATATTTCTCAGGATGACTGGAGATGCCCCAGGATGAGGCAACTGGGGTTAAGTGACTTATTCAAGGCCAGCTAGTGAGTGTCAAGTGTCTGAAGTGAGATTTGAACTCATGTCCTCCTGACTCCTGCACTGGTGCTCTATCCATTGCACCATCTAACTGTCCCTCTTAGGGAATTTAAGGTATAATACTGGATCCCAGGTCTCCTGACTTCAGTGATTTTTTTTTCTATTTTACCACAGGGCAAGCTTTTCTGGCCTTTGAAGTTGTGCATTTCTAAAGAGCGGGACAATCGTTTGTCCACAGTGACCTTCTCATAGGAAGGACTCCAAAAACATTCGTTGATTGATGGATATGTGTGCAAAAGTTCTAACTATCCTTAGCAGCAACCAACATGCACATCTGCTGTACTTGTTGCTAACATCTGCTTTCACTTTTTAGGTATAGCATATGCTTATATAGAGAGTATGTGTGAATAGCAAAAATGTGGGACTCTAACATTCACACATAATGTGTGGGGAGAGATGATTATGGATGCCTATAAGATTATTCTTTATATATGGGAATAATATTCTCATAATAACTTGGCCTTTGCCCAAAGTATTTGCACCTATATGCTTTTTATTTTTATCTCACTACAACTTTTGAAGTAAACAGGATATCTGTTAACTTTATTTTACAGTTGAGGAATTGGAGACCTAGGTAGTGATAGAAAGGATGGTATAGTAGAAAGACTAGATTCAGAGTCAAAGGATTCAGATCCAAATCTTGGTTTCTGATTCCTATGTGACCTTAAGGGAGTCTTTTGATCTCTCTGGGCCTCAGTTTTCTCAAATTTAAAGTGAGATGGTTGAATGCATCTCTAAGATCTTTCTCAATGCTATCATTATATGATTTTGCTTCTTGCCCAAAGTCATACAGAAAGTTAGTGACATAGTTATGACTAAAAGAAGGAGTGACCTGACATTGACCATTAGACCTCTACTCTGCCTTGTACATTTTGACTTGCCATGGACCCCAATCAAGGAATATGTTCATTTAAATGGTTAGCTTTGGCAATAGAAATGGAAGGAGGAATGCCATTTATGAACATGTTCCTTTTTCTTGTCTGATTCATTCTCAGTCCTCAAGGCAAGGCTGCCAGCTAACACTGGTTTACAAATATTGATTCTGTGGTAATTGACACTAGAAAAAGCTCATCATTATCAAAAGCCCTTAGGAAGGAGGGCAATACAGTCTGGTGAAAAGATTCTTGTCTGGATCTCAGTTTTCACCTCTATAAAAAAGAGAGGGTTGGATTAGATTACCCTGAAAGTTCTAGCTCTAATATAGGATCATACAATGACTTCTAAGACATATGCCTTTCTCTAGGACCAACCTCTTGCCCATTAATTCACACATTTGCAGATGGCACAAAAGGGTGAGGAACAGTGAATACACTGGATCGCAGGATTCAAAAGGACCTTGAAAGGAAAGAACATTGGGCTGAATCTGATGAGATTCAAAAGTATCACATGTAAAAAAATAGTACATGATTGGGGAGACCTGGCTAGACAGCAGCCTAATAAAGATGCTGGGAGTGGGGCTATTAGACTATAGCCTCAATATGAGTCAGCCAGCAGTGTGGTGTAGCAATCCAAAAGACTAACGTGTTCTTGAGCTGCATTGAGGGATATAGCTTCCAGGAATAAGGAGGTGATAGGAGGAAGCAATCCCTCTGTACTTGTCCTGTTCCAGTCACAATGCAGGATTGCTTTCACTACTGGGTATTGCAATTAAAAAGAACATTAATAATCTGGACAGTGTCCACGTTATAAATCAATGTAGTAAAAGACCTGAGTCCAGAGTATCTGAAAATAGGTTGAAGTAAATAGGGATGTTTATTCTGTAAAGGGAAGAAAGGTAGGGAAAAAAGAGGAGGAAGGGAATGCTATCTGTCTATCTGTCTCACCCATTAGAATGTAATCTTCTCGAGGTCAGGGACTGTTTTTATCAGGCGATTAAGCACGACAATCTGCAAATGGTAAAAGACCTAGTAAATGGCTGCTAATTAATGGATCATTTGGTAGCTATCATCAAATATTTAAAGAACTGTCATGAAGAAGATGGAGTAGACCTTTTTTTTACTTGGTCCCGGGATGGGGGGAGATGAACCTGGAGAAATGAATAGAAATTGCAAAGAAACAAATGTAGGGGCTGCCTGGAGGGAAAAAAAATTCTAATAATCAGAACTCTCCCCAAATAGAATGAGCTGTATCAAGGAAATGGCCTCTCTTCAGGACTTCAGGCAGAAACTAGATGACCACTCTGTAGTACAGGTTACGCTAAAAGTTCTGTTCAAGTGTCGTCCGGTCCAGGTAAGGATCCTTTCCACAAATCTAATATTCAGGGATCATGTGCCCTTATGAGACAGGTAGAATTAATTCACAAATTCCCACTAGATGGCGCTAGGTCACTAGATTTAGCTCAGGCCGCTGTCAGAAAATTTACACCTAAAATCCACTGACCTACAGACCAAGGTGCACTTAGAAGCCGACAAAATCTATATACATAAATCCCCGGTCATGAGAGCTTTATACTTGCAAAGAATCTTTAAGATTCACTGTGAGCTCCAGAGGTTTAGTTATCTTGCTAACAAATGCGCCCAGGCCTACTATAAATTCACCAGCTGAGACACGTCCAGGGGTATCAGCAATCCAAAAGTCATTGCACACCTCAGACTTGAGGGTTAGTTGAAAATGATGTGTCGTTTTATCGCCAAGATCACAAAATGATGAGCTTGCTACAGCCCTGTTCGTAATGCATGGTTTACACTTACAGCTCTGTCCCCACGTTCAGAAAGCTCAAGCTGCAGCTCTTAACAGGGGGATGCTCCAGCCTGATCCTGTTGGTGGTTCAGTTTTCAGCGGAGCATTTACACCTCAGAAATCAGACAACACTCCCAATAAAGGCTTGATTTATTTTTTTTTTGATTGTCTAACGTTTAAAAAGTGATGAAGAAAATAGTAATTCTGTAGTTTAATCAAAGTGTGTCCTGTATTTTCACTAGCACACCTCTTATCCAAGTGTAGGGCCTAGACAATTCAGATGGGGTACAAAAGGAAGCATAACACCCTTGCAAGGTGGATGATACCCCACTCTCCTCTGTCCTGGTCAGGTAGCAACCTCTAGTGTTGTGCTCAGTCTTGTTTACCACAGATTTAGAAAGTCACTGACCACCTAAAGGAGATCAAAAGGAACCAGAGCATACAGTGAGGGCAGTGTAGATCATATCTACAATCTCTGTCTATCTACAATATCAATCTACAGTAGCTTGACATAATGCATATGTTTATCCTTGAGAAAAGAATATTTGGGTTTGGGGATGTATGATTTATTTTTTAGTTTTGTCTGATTCTTCATGGCCATTTGGAGTTTTCTTGGCAAAAATACTGGAGTGGTTTGCCATTTCCTTCTCCAGTTCATTTTAAAGATGAGAAAACTGAGGCAAACAGGGTTCAGGGACTTGCCCAAGGTCACAAAGCTAGTAAGTAGCTGAGGTCAGATTTGAACTCACAAAGATGAGTCTTCCTGACTTCAGGCCAAGCACTCTATCTACTGTACCCATTAGCTTACCGAGAAAGAAGGATTAAACTTGTTCTGTTTGGCTCCAGGAGGTAGAAGTGGAAGTAATGTTTGAAAGTGACAGGAAGGAATATTTTAGCTTGCAGTAAGCAAAATTAGCTAACATTTAGGACTTTCCCAAAGTGAATCAGATCAACATGAACAGGTGGTAAGCTCCTCACTAGTGGACGTTTCAAGTAGAAGCTGATTAACATCTTGTTGGGGATCTTAAAGTCCTGCCCAGCTATTGACTGGACTAGATGCCATCTAACATCTTTTCCAACTAGAAGATTGTGTGATCCTATGCAGAAGAAAGCCTAGTACTTCATCACCAACCTACTGCCAAGGCCAGGATTGTCAAGGTGCTAGATATTTTTAACAGGCAAATAAACCTAAGAAAAAGAAATGTATTCTGTTGGTACAGTGGAAAGATAACAGGGAGGGCTTCTTGGTCTAGACTTGACTCTGCCATTAAATAGTTGCATGTTCTTGAGCAAGTCACTTTCCCTCTGATGAACTCTAGGGCATCTTCCAAATTTTAAATCTGAATCCTGGCTCTGTCACTGGCGATGTGACCTTAAGCAAGTCATTGAACTTCTCTGGGTCTCAATTTTCCTATCCATAAAAAGGAGATAATTTTTTTCAATCAGTTTTTCAAAGTTGCTGTCCAGACAAGAAATGGCAAGCTTCAACACCTTTATGTTGTATGATGATGATAATTCTAGAGTTAACTTTTATTAAGAATGCCATAATCAGATTGATTGCTTTGAAGAGCCAGCTGAGATAAAAGAGTAAGCAGAATAAAACTAAACATTAGTGTAGGACTCAGGAAACCTGGGTTCTAGTTCTGGTTCCCCTAATGATTTGTTACATGGCCTTAGACAAGTTACTTTACTTGTATTTGCCTTGTTGATGAAAAGAAGCCAACTCGTTCCCAGGCTACAGAATTGTCATGGTGGTTGTAAGGGTCCTTCATACCTGGAATTCATTTTCTCCTCACTTTTGCCTCTTAGCATCTTTAGCTTCCTTCAAGGTTCAACTGAAGTACCACCTCCTACCTACACCCTACCATAATCATTAGTTGTCTCTTCTTCCTCAAATTAATTTTTATCTAATCTGTTTACATGTTACATCACCTCCCTTCCTATTCCCCCCAATATTAGGTTCATTGAGGGTAGAGGCTGTTTCTGTCTATGAATCCTAACCACCTAGAATAGTGTCTTGTACATAACTGGCTCTTTTGATAATAGATTTAGAGCTGTGAGGGGCCATTAAGAACATTGACTCTAATCCCCTCATTTTATAGATGAGCAAACTGAACTGGGAGTAGTTAAGTAACTGGTCCAGAGTCACATAGCTATTAAGTGACTGAGGCAAGATTTAAATTCAGTATTCCTGATACATCACTCTGTCCACTATGACACATAGCTGCTTATTAAAAAGGAAATTTATTCTGGATCATGAAATGGTCTTTCTGACAAATCCCAGATGTGTGACTGGAGATGGTGGAAGACTCAGAAGGCTCTCTTTCTTTCTGGGGACCAAGGAGTAGGTCAGCTTGGATCTGGCTATGCCCTGGGATAGTAGGATACGGACATCTTCCTTTCATATGAAACCTTAACCCCAGGAATTAGGAATGCATTTGGGTAAACTCTAAGCCTAGTTTTCTCTCCCAGGATCCTCCCCTGCTCATCCTGTTCAATGTGCAAAAACAGCATCCACCAACCTTTGAGAAAGAGAATTTAGATAAGTTGGTCCCAGGCTAAAACTGGAAAAAGAAAATACTGTATCAACTATAGGAGTCTGTGCGATTTGGATACTCATACTCCCTGTCTGATTTCTAGTTCTTGCTCTTCCCCTAAGCTCTTTGGGTGATCTTATACAAGTCATCTCATCTCTATGACTCTTGGGCCTTTTTCTGCAAAATGAAAGAATAGAGCTTGATAGGATAGCCTTCTAGCTTGGGATGCTTTCCTGAAAAGAGAGCATGATGGAAAGATATCTGATTCAGTAAACCAGGACAGAACAACCCCAGAGTCCTTAATTCCATAAACTCACCTTGACATTAAAAGACTTTAATAAATCAGTGCCCCTTTTCTGATTCTCAGATGTATCTATTCTGTCTCTTCTTCCATGGTCTCCTTCATTCACCTCTCCCCACATAAGCAAAATCCTTCAAGAAGGCAAACAACATTTCATTCATTCCATCATTCATTCAGGTATTTATTGAGTAGCCACTGTGAACCTATCACTATCTTAGGATCTATGGGAGATACAAAAGTATGATGTGCTTTGATTTCAAGGATTAATTTAGGATTATTACTAAAATAGTAATGACATTTAATATTTATATGCTGCTTTACAGTTTACAAAGTGCTTTCTATATAACACACTAAGTCCTTATGAATTAGGTGAAGCAACAGTTATAGACTTGCTTCAGGCTTCCACGCTTAGGGAACAGCAGATGTCAAACAGCTCCAAATGCAGCGTATGCTTCAGTGCTTTGGAAAAGTCATGAGCTCACTAACATTGGCACACTTTCCAGTGACACAGATGAACAGTTATCCAATATTCGCACTCTAATTTAAAGCTTATAAGGTGTAGCACATACACTGTCATTAGAACCTCTCAATAACATTATGTGGTAAGTACCTAGTGTATTATTATTTCCATTTCATAGATAAGGAAACTTTTGCTCAGAGAAACAAAAATAGTTTCTCATGGCCACATAGACAAGAAAGGTCAGTGCCAGGACTTGAACCCAAGAAGTATCAAGAAATCTCAAGAGGAATCTCTTTGTCACCTGCCTCAATCTAGAAGACAAAGCAGATATGCAAGAAAGAGCAAGGCAATAATAGTATTAAAAGTTAGCACTTTATTTTATACATACTTTAAGATATGTGAATCATTTTGCATATATTATCTCATTTGATGCTCACGATAACCCTGGAAGTTGATGCTATTACCATCCCTATTTTACAAATGAAGAATCTGAGGCAAGAGAGGTTCAATGATTTTTCTCTATGACAAGCAGCTAATGAGTACATGAAATATGATTTCTTCAGGTCTTCCTAACTCCAAGTCCAGTACTCTATCCATTAGACCAGGTTGAGTTCATAGAACCCAAATTAAGTGTGTGATCAATTTTGATGTGAATATCAAAACTGGTTTCAAATATGATCTGAGTGGTAGAAGCCATGACTGTCATAGGAGTTCCAGAAGGAAAGGAACTCCGTGGCTGAGTTGGACAAAGACCTCTGGAATAGTAGAGATATTAGTTAAAGTATTTATATAGGTTTGCACAGTGTTTTATATATGTTAACTCATTTGAGCCTTACAACAACACAATGAGGTAAGTGCTATTAATGTCTGTCTTTTACCATCACATAGCAGCATAGGAAACAGATGACACTAACAACTCATCACTTAATGGAACTCAGAGAAACAATTCTTTGCTTGATAAAACTGAGCTGCTATTGTTGCTGTTTCTGATTCCAGGATCCATGAACTCACTATCCACTGTGCCTTCTATATGCCAGGGCCAGAAAGGCAGATGTGGGTGACTCAAGGCATTGGAGCAACGAGATAGAG
This sequence comes from Bettongia penicillata ogilbyi, assembly GCA_023548195.1. Lineage (NCBI taxonomy): Eukaryota > Metazoa > Chordata > Mammalia > Diprotodontia > Potoroidae > Bettongia > Bettongia penicillata. The sequence goes on along the minus strand of JAJHZJ010000039.1, from coordinate 3,509,033 downwards.
GACTAGACATTTTCTCTGATCTCCACAACCACTTAATCCTCTCTAAAACAGGAATTATCCACCAAAGATAAAAACAATTTCAGTTATCTACATGCTTTAGGACGTCCAGAATTAAAAAGAAGGTTTAAAAAACAACAAAAGCCTGACATGACGCCCACTGGTGCTAAGCTCACTCAGCACCCCTCCCCCACTTTCCATGATATCAGCAGGGTGGCTTCCCTAGTAGATTCAAAGACCTGATATAAGGATTTTTAACAGATTCCAACCCCATATTCTGTTCTCCCCTGTTTTCCAGTGCCAGGGACACCATGGATCCAGGCTATAGAAGTTTGTTCTGCCACAGCCAGAGCCTCAACAGTCAGAACAATGGGAGCTTTTTAGGAACAAAAGTGTGCTAGATTTCTGACAGCCAGGGCTTCAACAGGCAACTGGTAGCACCAGTGCTGTAAAGCTCTGAACTGCTGGTGCCAGCCCACAGAATAGAAAAAGAGAGGGAGAGGTACAGAACTCTTCATGTAGAGTAGAAAGGGGTGGAAGAATAAGAAGAGTGGGGATGTGTAGCATTTCACTAAGGCCGAAGGAAAGTACTCAGCAGCTGGCTGGGACCACTTCTGTTCGCCCAAAAGTTATATGGGCAGAACCCAAGGCTGGTGAAATGTGATTTACCCAATGGAAGAGGATGCTGAGACACTTTGAGACTTAGCCTCCCAGGAAACAGCCATGAGTGTGGAGATAGAAACTAAACGAAAGTAGAAAATAAAGAGGAATAAAAGACTGAAATTACTAAAGATCTTTGGAAGAAAACTCAAATGCCTTGAATATAATCAGATAAATCAACAGAGAAAACACAAACAATAGAAGGAAATATGGCCTCTAAATATAATAAATGACTTCAGGGATTAGTCAATAAATACTGTAAAATCATAGGAAATGTTTCAGTACTAGATGACATAGAGGACCCTGTGGAATATGAGGAGGACATGCCATCTCTGAGAAGTGCAAAAGAGAAATAAGAATTATGAGAACAGAATTATTGTATGAACAGCCCAAGTAACGGGCAAAATAGAAAAACTGGAATCTATGATGGCAAATCTCACTAAAGATACAAAAGAAAAGACAAAAGATTGGGAATGTAAATATATAGAAATGAAGGACAATCTTGAAGAAGAGAAGCAAAAATGACATTAAAAGAAAATAGCCTCACTATGCAAGTAAAACATACTGATCTCAAAGACAGGATGTGTAGACACAACATAAGGATCAGAGGTGTCCTGAAAGAGCATGACAAGATGAAAAACATGAATACCATTGTGCAAGAAATAACACAAAACAACTGCCCAGACCTTTTGAACACAAAAACCAAATATTATGTGAAAGAATTCATAGGTCACCTCCCTGGGGTAAAAATTGCAAGGCAATACATTCTAAGATATTCAGAGAATATCAAATTTTTAAGAGTTCAGGAGAAAGACTTTCAAATGTAAAGGAAAGGAAATTTGAATAACACAAGATTATTCTACATCCACTAAAAAATGCAGGAGGGAATGGAATAATGTATTCTAAAGAGCTGAGGGTGTACTCCATAGCGATCTATCCTGAAAATGTAAGCTTAATCATACATGTAAGAAGATGAACATTGCATAAAGAATTATTTGAAACATTTTTAAAAAGGAAAGCAGAAGCAAAAAGAATATTTGCTTCTCAAACACCACAAACAACAGAAATACAGGAGTGACTAAAATCAGCAGCCAAGGTCAGCAATAGAAATAGGGTAACAAGAGAGAGACTAATAAGAGACTTCTTTCTAAATGTACACAAGTAGACAGGGTGGAGGCAAAAGTCTAGTGGAAAAGTACTAGTGAAAAGGTAGACATGAGGTGTACTAAGGACAGAACCTGGTGACACTCTGCCTTCAAGTGAATCAAGGTGATACTATAACACAACATGGGCACATGAAGGAAAGAGGAGAACAGTGAAGTGTCCTGGTCAAAATGATGGGTAGCAATGACAGGAAAATGACTTCTGTGGTCTCAGTAAGCAAAGAGCTGAAGAGGAGGAGGAGGAGGAAAGGATTGAAAAGAAGAAAAAGGAAAAAACAATAAAACGCCTTGCTTTAGTGCTGGGTTTCTATGGGTCTACATATCTGAAGATGAAGACCTTGTGCTGGGGGTGACCTGAGGAATTTAATGCTTAAAAAGTCTACTATTTCTATTTTGGGAGGGAGGGTGAGAGTTGAAACTCCTAGGGACAACTGACACCTGGCCAGGAAGGGCATTTTGAGGCAAGATTTTTGAGGGGAAAAAATATAACCAGGGAAGGTGGTGGGCTGCATAGTAAGATATACAGCTGGAGGTGATCCTACTAAGGTGCAGTGTCTTCTTTGACATATGGAAGAGTTGGCATTGTTGTTGAAATGAGGCACAATAAAAAAAGAAATCTACAGGGCATGTTCTATAAGCTGTGGCAGAAATTATCTAGAAGAGAAAGCCTAGAATGAGTAATTTGGAAGTTTTGATTGCATGAAGTATATGGAGACTAGAGAGAGGTCAGATAAATTACAGAAGTCATGAACTAAAGAACAAAAGTTGAGAGTAGACAAAGAGAATAGAAAATGAAGAGAGTGAGAAAAATACTTTTTTCTTTAAAAGGATACAAAAATGAAATTTAACAAACTAGTGAATAGGACTAGTTGAAGGCGAGGAAAGAAAGGCAAGATTTACTTGCCTAAATGAAAGGGTGGAAATATTTGC